>CM045926.1:635000-1835000 GCA_025177825.1 Aechmea fasciata
GTATAGATCTTGTTTTAAATAGTTTAAAGAATTTTCTAACAAAAATTTAATTGATTTGGATATCTTTACACCGTTAAACGAAAAAACGTCTCTTATCCACCATTAAAATTACAAATTTTGAAATCCTTTGAACATTAGGCAAATCGTCAAAAATATTTGAAATTTGATTTATAAACACTTTAAGTGGTATAGATCATGTTCAACTGAGCCGATCATCAATTTGGAAGCTCTATCATCGAAAACAACTCGAGAGCAAAATGGGCTCTACTCTTAAGAATATTCTAGCTCAACTCTATATATATATATATATATATGTATATATATATGTATATATATATATGTATATATGTATATATATATATATATGTATATATGTATATATGTATATGTATATCTATACATATATATATATGTATATACATATATACATATATATATATATATATATATATATATATATATATATATATGTATATATATGTATATACATATATATATATGTATATACATATATATATATATATATATATATATATATATATGTATATACATATACATATATATATATATATGTATAGATATATATATGTATATGTATATGTATATACATATACATATATATATATATATGTATAGATATATATATATGTATATATATATATATGTATATACATATATTTATATATATATGTATATACATATATATATATATATATATATATATATATATATGTATATATATATATATATATATATTGAGCTAGAATACTCCTAAAAGCACCAAATAGGTGGTGCTTGTGAGTTTTTAACCATTGGAGAGATGTAGGGTTGAGAAGATGGTGGTAGGTGGTGGTAGGTGGAATAGTGTTTGATCCGGGGTATTAATAATTAATGAGTGGATCCAAGGGTTTGAAACTTGGAAGCACCAAGGGGTTTGTGCTTCCAAAAGTATTCTAGCTCCACTCTATATATATAGAACAAGGCTACTATGCAATTAATAGCACAAGTCATTGATCTATCAAGTTTTTGATCGTTGGATTGTGAGATGTGCGGTTAGGATGATGTGGGCCTCCTAGGGTTAACTGGGTGGTTGGTTGAATAGTATGATATAACGGGTGAAAATCATCAAAGGGTGGATCTAACGGTGGAAAACTTGGTACCACCGAGTGTTTCGTGCTATTGATAGCATAGCACTATATATATATATATATATATATATATATATATATATATATATATATATATATATATATATATATATATATATATATATATATATATATATATATATAAAGAGTCAATATATATATAACAAGCGCCATTATGCACCACGCACAAGTCATTGGTGCTATCAAGTTTTTGACCGTTGGATTGTGAGATGTGGGGTTAGGATGATATGGCCTCCATAGGGTTAACTCTGCCAATGGTAGTTGGTTGATATAGTATGATATAACTAAAGGGTGAAAAATCATCAAAGGGTGTCGTGGTGGATCTAACAGCTGGAAAACTTAGTGTACCACCGAGTGCTACTGTGCTATTGATCTTATTGATGCATGGGAGTATATATATATATATATATATATATATATATATATATATATATATATATATATATATATATATATAGAGTCCTATTTCTATACTTTTATGAGTATAGAGGCTCTTGTACTCATAAGTTTTTGGCCATTTGATCCACCCTTTAATCATTTTTATCCGTTAGATTATACTATTCAACCAACCACCCACTCAACCCTAGGGGCCCACTATCAACCTAACCGTAATCACTCTTATCCTAGCCTCACATTTTTTCATCTCAACGGCCAAAAAGTTATGAGTACGAGGGCTCCAATACTCATAATAGTATAGTAGCCATGGCCTATAAATATATATATATATATATATATATATATATATATATATATATATATATATATATATATATATATATATATATATATATATATATATATATATATATATATATATAGAACTAGGCTACTATACTAGCACCAAGTCATTGGTGCTACCAAGTTTCTAGCCATTGGATTGAGAGATATGTGGTTAAGATGATGTGGGCCCCCTAGGGTTAAGTGGGTAGTTGGTTGAATAGTATGATCTAACTAGTGAAAATCACTAAAGGGGTTGATCTAATGGTAAAAAACTTGGTAGCACCAAATGCTTTGTGCTATTGATAGCATACTAGGACTACTATATATATATATATATATATATATATATATATATATATATATATATATAGAGAGAGAGAGAGAGAGAGAGAGAGAACTAGGTTACTATGCTATTAATAGCACCAAGTTATTAGTCTTTGCCAAATTTTAGCCATTGGATTAAGAGATGTGCGGTTAGAATGATGTCGGCCCGTAGAGTTAAGTGGGTGGTTGGTTGAATAGTATAATCTAACGTGAAAATTATCAAAGAGGTAGATCTAACGGTAGAAAATTTGGTAGAGTCTTCGTACTATTTATAAGATATAAGTGACTATATATATATATATATATATATATATATATATATATATATATATATATATATATATATAGGGGGGGTGTAGTACGATCGCTCTCGTACTCATAAATCGTTTTCGATGATAGAGCTTCCGAATCGACGACCCATATCGTTAAACGTTATTTGCAGCATTTAAATCTTCTAAATATCAAATTTTATAATTTTTTCGTCATCATTTACCTTACGATCCAGAGGTCACAAATTTCACACTTTTTAATGTCACAAATTTGACACAAATTTGACACTTTTTAAAAGAATTGAAATTTGTTGAATTTTTGATAGAAAATTCTATTCACTATCTAGATAAAGATCTATAACTCTGATTTTGAATTGAAGGATCCGATCATCCTTTTTTAGTACGTCGTTAGATTTTGACCGTTCATTCATTTTATGCCCGCTTGATATACTTTATTATGATTTCGAAAATTTACGAAATTTATTTTCTTTAAGTTTCAAATACTCTAGATCATATTTAACGAAGTGGATCATCGATTCGGAAGCTCCATCATAAAAAACAACTTATGAGTAAATTGGCTACAATTCTCATAATAGTATAGTAGCCACGGCCTATATATATATACTACCAACTTGATTTTAATTATTAATTTATTTTACATTTTGCCCTTTGGTTTCTCTAGGCATTTCTAAATTAAGGACCAATTTATTTATGTTAAAACCTGCTGTTAATTAGATGCCTAAGCTCAAAATTTAAGCATACATGGAGTACTGAAACCCCAACCTTATCTCTCAACTAGTAGCTTGTGATTCCATTAATTATCTATTTTTTATTTTTTATTTTTCTTGATTATTATTTTGATTCGGCTAGACACGGAGCCAAAGCGATAGTATACGATTAAGCAATTGTGTTTGTACTTGATTTCAACGTAGGTTTCTTGTCCTTTCAAATTAAAATACTTTATATTTATTACGCGAGAAGTTTGCAGCAAAGTAAATAAACGGAAGTTAGTAATCAACTCATCTGTGGGGTTGGTTGAGTAGAGGAATTTTTTTATTTTTTATTAGATTGGACTTAATTTCTGTTTAGACCTTAATTAATAGATTTTTTAAAAAAATTGATATAAATACGATAATTATACAAAAGTGTCCCAAAAATATATCTTTATAATCTAGCTAATTCTGTTGTAGTGAAAAAAAAGAAAATCATATAAGAGCTCAATATTGTCGGACACATGTCATGGAGAGAATTGCGACAGAATTTTAATTCCCACAAACATTAAAACCCTTTATTAGGGATGTAGAGAACGAGAAGCTAGCAATTAATGACGCATCCCTCTCCTTCTCTCTCTAAATCTCTCTCTCATATCAATTATAATTTGTGGGATGTACAAACCATGTGCTTGTATGCGTGGGACGTGCTCAAAAAAAGAAGGAAGAGGGGGGAGGAGCACAAGGGGGGCTTCGAGGGAATAAAATAAAAAGGGGAGGAGGGGAACAGCAAGCAAGTGTGTGATGATGATATTTTTATTTTATTTTATATATTATTACAGAAAAGAGGGGGGAATGTTGGCTGGGTGGGTTGCCGTGCTCCCAGGGCACATGGACCCAACACTCCGAATCCCCACCCGGCCCCCATGTGGGCCCCTACGGTGACCTATGTGTGGGGCCCACATATTGCATATATTTGTTCTTCTCTTGTGGGTCCTATACGTAAAAAAAAAAAAAAAAAAAAAAAAAGTGTCTTTAATTGTGGCTGAGAAATTGCCGCATATATGCTGCACCCGGCGCGCGCATTGTTATATCTATCTTAAAAAATTGATCACATATATATTACCAATCGTATATGTACTATATCAAGAAGAAGAAGAGGTAACAAAATTAAAGAGACCAAAGAATTTATATATGCAAAAAAAAGACAGGTATGCGAAATTCAACTCGTAATTTCTTACTAGTTAATTACGATGTCATGTTATTCAAAAAAATCAAACCGAAATCGAAAACAACTTTATTATTTATGCTCAACCTTAACATATATATACATCTTGTACATTTTTTGCCCACACGATCGACATCAAAATAAAATCAATACGGTAGAAAACGAAATAAAAATTCTAGTGTAACGTCAAGCGTCATATATCCTTCATAATTAGTCATCCAATATTCCACATTACACATTTTAATTCCGAACGCTTAACTTGTAAACAAATCAAAGTAGGTGAGAAATTAAGCTGCAATTAATTAATGTACGTATAGGACTCGCGAGATTAGAAATAGGTGTGTTCGTAAGGTGACAAGTTGGATGCGGTGCAAGCATGCGATCTAAACACAATAGAACTCTATTAGATAAATTGATCATGTGGCCTTAGACCAGTCTAATATATAATCCAAAAGTAGCACGAGATGTTGTGATATGATACGAATATATAAGACATGCACATTAATATTATGAGTATGTAACCTAATCGTCTTTAGAGCAAGTAAGAAAGGGCTTGGCATTTGAGATTTCTAGATCCCTGCTCGAATCCTAGTTGATTCACATTTCTAAATGTTTCTTTATTTCTAAATCTAAATGAAATAAGCGAAGTTATAGGCTACCTATCTCTCAAAAAAAAAAAAAAAAAATATTATGAGCATGTATATATATATATATATATATATATATATATATGTACATATATATGTACATATATATATATATGTACATATATATATATATATACATATATATATATATATATATATATATATATATATATATATACATATATATATATATATATGTACATATATATGTATATATGTACATATATATGTACATATATATATATATGTACATATATATATATATGTACATATATATGTACATATGTACATATATATGTACATATATGTATATATATATATACATATATATGTATATATATACCATTTTTAAATTGAAACGGCCAACAAGATTAATTAATGTCGAGAGTTGTAGGAAAAGTATATAGGGATATGCTTCTGCGTTCTCCGGTGCGAACGCAGAAAATATATCGTAACCGACCCATCGCGATACGCTTAACGCAATATTACGTACGGAAACAAACGTATTTTCCTAACGTACTTTCTCACCGCACGTAACGCAATCTTCCCACAATACCAAACGGAGCCATTGCAATACCAAACGGAGCCTAAGATGATCAAGATACATGTACAGGTACGTACTGATGCACCAGATGCACGCACCTTTTTTTTTTTTTTTTTTCATTTTTTGAATTACAGCTTATAGGATGTGGTGGGGGGTGAAGTGAGAACCCACAAAATCAGCCTTATGCAGAGCTCCTCTCTCTCTCTCTCTCTCTCTCTCTCTCTCTCTCTCTCTCTAAGCTGATCAGATGATCAGTAAGTATAATAAAAAAGTGAACACGCTCGCTTAAGAGGCAATCATGCGGTCGTCCTCTCTCTCTCTCTCTTTCCATGCGCTCATAATTCCTTTTCCTCCTTTGCAATGCACTGCCCCTAGCTATTTCTATTCCCGCAATTAACCCTTGCTCCTTTTTAGGTCGATTAAGCATGCCCAAACGACCCCAAAACCTCAATTGGCCCGTCTAATTAATTAATTAAATAAATATTATTAGAAGATCTAGGCTAAATCAAAAAATTCAGAATGCACTAGTTATATTGGTGATGTGATGTTTTCAATCGATCAAATTAAATTTTTTCGAATTCATTCGTGCATCTCATTATAATTATTAGAAAAATATTTTTACTCTACTCTACTTTTCTCTCAAAAACAGAGCTAAAAAACAGAGATATATATATATATATATATATATATATATATATATATATATATATATATATATATATATATATATATATATATGTATAATTAATTAGTTGTGGATGATAGATATATTATAAGTGTTGTACATTAAACTTTCTTCTAAATGCGGCGTTTATAAAAATCTTATAGATAATTTAAAAAATAACAAAAAGAAAAATTGTTTAATTTCACGAGCCGTTGGTTTTAATTAGTTAGAGGAAGTAAATCAATGGTGGGCGATTGATTGTCTTCATTATGCTACCACCAAACATATATATACTGAAGTGATGTGACTGATGGAGCATAACAATTTTTATTTTTTATTTTTCCAATCCAATAATGAATTTGTCGACTTAAAATCTTAGTCGGACTAAGTTATTCAAAGTATAAATTTAATAGAAAATAATAAGAAAGAGCCTTACCAACTTAATTGGATGCACTATCCTAATCCCAATAGGGAAATTAAAGAAGCTGGGGCATTCAAAACCGTAGCAACTGTTGAATATAAATATTAAAAGTATATGACATTGATTGGTAGTTTAATCTATGCGAGAGACCGATTTCGAGTTAGATTAGACTCTTAATCGCATTTAGTTTTTTCTTATTAATTAAATTCAAGTCCACATCTTAAGTTTGAATCACTTACAAGTCAGAAAGAGTTATAAATATACAAATATTAAAACACTGTTCTCGAGCTATTGGCTACGAGACCGAATTGTTTCACATTTCTAGCTAGCGAATTTCCCGGAATATTGTAGGATTTCTTACAGTATAATATCAAAATAATAGTAAATACCTCAGCTGCAGATTAGCTATAAATGAGTTGTAGCTATATATAGAAGGTATATATGGAAGGGTATTTCAGTAATTTCGTAAAATACAAATATAAATATTAGCAGGTCTAGTAAGACAAGAATCAGATCACAATTAACTTGGGCTAATATATATATATATAAATATATAAATAAATAATAAGAGTCATGTATTAATAAAATATTAATCTGAAATAATAATATATGACAAAAGTTGTTATTAAATAATAACCATCAAAATAATAATAATAATCGCGATTATCGAACCCGGCCGGTCCGGGTGAGTCGTGTGGACCGACGACTAGGGATGTCAATGGGTATGAATACCCGAAAAATTACCCGAACCCGAACCCGAACGGGGCAGATATATCCGAGCTAAATGAATATGGATTTGGATATGGGTATAAAAAATAAAAACCCGACGGATATGGGTACGGGTATGAATTTTGTGTATACCCGACCCGAACCCGAACCCGAACCCGAAAAAATTATATATATATTATTTATTTATTTATGTAAGATATAAAATATATAAAATATTATAGTAAAATATTTAATTATGTTTATTTATATAACATGAATGTATTTTGATTGTATTTTATTGTGTTTTGAAATTTTGATTTTACTATAATATATTTTTCAATATGGTAAAAAAATTTATTATTTTGGATTTGGGTTTTCGGGTTCGGGTTTCGGGTTCGGGTTCGGGTTTCGGAGTTTTTGGTCGGGTCCGGATATGGGTATGGATTTTTAAAACCCGTCGGGTTCGGGTTCGGGTTCGGGTATTAATTTCGGGTTCGGGTTCGGGTTCGGGTTTTAAATGAAAACCCGATCAAAATAATAATAATAATCCGATTATCGAACCCGACATCCTACCGACGACCGGCTCGGAAACCGGGTCGAGCCGCTCGTGCGGTACAGTATATATGAGCTCAAACTATTTTATTTTATTTTTTTTTATTAAACCCCTCGAATAAAAAGAAATAAAAAATAAAAAATAAAACCAACTGATCGAGCAAAGCCAAAAAGGTTTTATTCCTCTAAACCCCAATTAATGGCCACTTTTCCAGTTTTCCCTCAATAATTAAGACCTGAAAAATAGTCTAAGTACACCCTAAACTTTTGCACTTTTGTAAAATGAACTCTTAAAACTTTAACACTTTTCTAAATAAACTCCTTAACTTTTAATGGTGCATAACTAAATTTGCACAAGATTATTATGCCGGTGTCATCTTTCTGTTTATTTGAGTCGATTTTTTTATAATAGATTTGATTGAATCTTCTGGATTTTATTTTATTTTTTAATATTTAGAATTATTATTTTTGCACCTTAGAATGCCCAAATTGAAGATATGTACCGTCAAGCATGATCTAGGATATTTAAAATAGGGGCAATTGCTTATATACTCCTAAAAAGTTTCCGACTTTCCGATTACCCCTCTTAGAATGTTAATATTGAAAATATCCTTACTACGTTCCAACATATTTCTAATATACCCTAGAGTTAAAATCTGTTAATTAACTCTGTTATCTTTGTAAAATTACTATTTTACCATTTTTTTGCCCTTTCAAATATACTCCTCCATCATCACTGTCTTTTTTATTTGCCCTTAAAGTTAGGGGTACAATAAGTATTTTGATTTTTGGTCTTTTCCAATATACTCCTCTACCGTCACCAACATTTCTTATTTGCCCTTAAGTTAAGGGCAAAGTTGACATTTTAATTTTTTTTAACTGTGATAGATATTTAACTCACGTTTAACTCAAGTTAACTTAACAGGAGATAACTGCAAGGGTATTTTGCAATAACGGTGGAACATATGAGGGGTATTTTAGAAAGAAAAAAAAGTAAATCGAATATTTTCAAACGTACGAGGGGTGTACATCTAGTATTTTTCTTAAAATATATATATCTAGAAATATTTTTTTTTTATTTTATCTACCTTGTGATCAAATCATTCCTAAATAAAATATTGTAAATTAAGCTTCCATTAAAATTTGAGGATAGGTATTTGAAATTCAAGATTAAGGTTATTGATCTTAATCTAGAGAGTTTAAAATATTTTTATTAAAACCTCAATAAATTTACAGTCTTTTACTCCGTGGAATTGCAAATTAATTATACTAGTCACTAAAAATTAACAATTCTTAGATGGTTTAATCATAAGGTACGTAACTGAAACCGAAAATTTATAAAAAAATTTATTTCTAGAAACTTTAAATATTTTATATCAATTTAATAGTGTGGATTATCAATTTTAACACCCTAATATTATAAATAATATAACAACATTGCTATCTCTCTCTATACAGAGAGATAGAGTGTGTATGTCCAGCTATGTTGCTTTTAGAAATATCAAGGTATTACCGACCATCCTAAGTGGAAAAGGATTTGGTGGTTGATCCGAGACCCAAGTTCGAATCCTAGTTGATTCACATTTCTAATAAGTTTATTTTTAAATACAATAAACGAAGCGGGTAGCATGTTATTAATCTTTAAAAAAGAAAAAAAGAAAACAGAAATATCAATGTATTGGTACTGTAGCCTTTTTGGCAATTGGATCAAACCTATTAGCTCTTAGATCATGCACAATGTCGAGCCCCACAAAAAACCGCTATAATTGACTTTTAATCTAATGGCTAAGAATAGATCCAAAAGCTAAAAAATTATAAGTATCAAAGACTTAGTATTTGTGGGTGACTGGCCCTTGAATTAAGGTGTTGTGCGGTTAGGATGATAGTGATTTAATTAGGTTTTGCAGTGATTGGTAAAATAGCATAATCGAAGGATTATAAATGGTAAAAGAAATAGATCTAATAGGAAAAAGTCAATAGCAACAAGTGTTTGATGCAATAAAAAGCACTCCAGCCGAGTTAAGCAGTGGTTGGTAAAATAGCATAATCCATTGGATCATTAATTCAAAAACTTTAAGATCAAAAACGAGACTATATATAGTACTAGAGCTCCAATATATATATATATATATATATATATATATATATATATATATATATATATATATATATATATATATATATATATATATATATATATATATATAGGGTTATTTGCATACACGTCCCTACAAACATAGTGAATTGCAGAAATATTCCTGCAAAACAGAAATTCCATAAGTTGTTCCTGCAAAAGTCCTAAGTTATGCAGATATATCCCTACCGTTCAAATCTATTAGAAAATTTTCGTTAACCACGGTTAAAATACTTAACCATGGTTAATTATAATGTGAATTGACGGATTTACCCCTCTTCCTCTTCATCATCTTCCTCTTCCCTCTTCTTCCTCGCCGGCGAGAGACGCAGCATGGCGCGGGCAAGAATTAACGGTGGCGAACTCTCTCCCTTTTCCTCTTCCCTCTTCTTCTTCTCCCTTCTTCTTTCTTCTTCCTTTTCTCTCTTCTTCGTCGCTGGCGAGGGAGAAGAACCTCGTCGAGGTTAGCCTCGGAGAGGCGGCGACGAGGCGCGTGGCGAAGGCGTTGTTGTCGACGAGGGTGCGCTCGGGGTCGTCGTGGTCGCCGAGGACATCGGCTTCGGTGAGGTTGGTGAGGAGGGAGACAACATCGACGGCGATGTTGGCGTTGTCGTGGCCAAGGAGGCCGGTGAGGGAGGGGACGGCGTTGAGGGCGACGAGCTCCGAGTAGAGCTCCGGTACCCTGGCGCTCTTCCCTCTTCTTCGTCGCCGGTGAACCCGACCTCGCGCCGCCGCCGCCGTCCACTCCGATTGCCCGAAGAGGAAGAGAAAGAGAAGGGAAAGATGGATACTTTTGGAGGAATATATTTGTGAGGGTAAATGTAAGGACCTGAATCCTCGATGCATGAATCCGAACCTCGATCCAAAATGATCGAGGGTGAGTTCGGGATACTTCAGAAAAGCCGGAGGCGTCAGAAATGCATAAAGTATATTGTGGGAGGTCTTTGAGAGCTAACCGGAGCAAGTCTGCAAGATCGACCTTTGTGCTCGGGAAGGACGGTTCCCGTGAGCAAAAGATTTGAGGTGGAGTGTCCCGTGAGAGAGCCGCTCTCGGGGACCGGTCCCTAACCGGAGAGACCGGTCCCGAGCACGAAATCCGCCTAGTCCGGGCGGTGTGTAAGAGGCAAAGTGGAGGGGCTTATATGCAAAATGGCCATGTGAGGGGTTAAGAGAGGGGTTACTCTCTCTCTTTTCTCTCATTTCTGCCTCACCATTGCTCTCCTCTTTCTCTCTAGAAGGAAAAGAAGGAGAAGGAAATGAGAAAGGAAGAGAAGGAGAAGGAAAAGAAAAAGAAGTGGAAGGAGAAGAAGGCAAAGAGGAGGAGAGCAATCTCCATCTTCTTCTCCTTATGCAAGAGAGCAAGCTTAGTAGAGGTAAGCTTTGAGCTCTTTAATGGTAGATCTCGTAGGAATGGGTTGTAAACCCAAAGAATGATTTTAATGGAACCTAATGATGCTAGATAGATGATTATTGCATGAATCTAGAGCTTTAATGGTAGATTTTGCCATAATGGCATATTAGGGCTCCAAAATAGGGTTTTGGTGTATAGATGAGTTTGATCTCATTTAACCCCATGTAAACCTAATTGTTAGGTGTACGAACGCGTTGGTGAAGTCGGTTCGGCGATCCGTCGAGCCTACGCGAAGATATGGTTTAAACAGGGCTTCGTTTTTGCCTGGAGGGCGAGGCGACGTCGGAATATTGTGAAATCATATCCCGAGCACCGTGGCACTTGACCGAAGACCTATAATTTTCGGGATTGCGGAGCGGCGCACGGTTGGTGCACGATTGCGAGTTCGGGCCGAGTCGGATAGCGGGTGCCGCGGGCGGCCAATTGTAAGTGACTACGAGCAATCGGAGAGTAAGTTAAGGTGGGTTATGTTTACCGAAGCGACTAGGTCGCCGTTATGTCTAAGAGAATGTGATTTCATGTTGATGCATATAAATGTAGATAATGCATGTTAATTACATAATGTAAAAGATAAGTGCTATTCGATGATTATCCTAGAATGCATGATAAGCATGCTATGTAAATGCTAGATAGTTGCATAAATGCATGGGTAGCATTGTGAGGATAGGCACGTGGAATGCTCGATGGGACAAATAGGATGTCGAATAGATCGAGTGGCATCTAACTTAGTGTTAAAGAACATAGATTGTGAGTAAACCTAGAATCAAATGGATCTAGGCGAGTGGCATCCAACCAAGTGTTAGTAAACATAGGCTGAATAGGTGAGCCAAACGGTTGAAACTAGGTTATGTGATAGAGGCATGGAACCTAGAGTGGCATCGAACCTAGGTTCTGACCTGTAGTAAACCTAGAGTGGTGTGGAACCTAGGTTGTTGAGCATAGTGGTAGCAGCCACTAGGATGTTGGGTCGAACCTAGATAGGTCGACAGTGCAGGGTTGGCTATGGACCCTTGACCTGTGGAAGTGGATTCCGGAATCCCAGGACTTGAGATGACCTCGATATCAAGGCTAGGGCGAGTGCGACAATTTTCTTTGCCAAGATTGAAACCAAGGAGGATTGGGTGCGTGTACATTGTTCGCCACCGGAGGCTTGGACCATGGTTGGGCGCATGCGACGATTTCGCCGCCGGATGGTTAAGCCGATTGAGGACCAGACCGCCAAGTGACTTGAGCCGGTTCAGCGTGTGCGACGATTTCGCCGCTATGGGGCTGAAGTTACGGAGGGCGGTAGGCTATTGAGCAGCCGTATGCGATAGTTCGCGGATGATTGACTTGAGGAGTCGAGTAGATAGCTTGGATAAGATAGCGAAACCTTATAAGCTAGTGATAGGAGAGCTAATGTAATGATGACCTTAGAAGCAAGTAGAGCTTGCGTGGTGAAACTAAGGCAGTAGAAACCTTAGAATAGAATGGCATGGGCTAAAGATAGCAAAGTTGAGAGTAGAATCAATAGATCTACTAGTTGTTGCATATATTCATATTGCATATTGTGAGACATATTATCTGTTAGTTGCATAATTACATATCTGTAGATGTTTTTGGACTAACATGAATGCAGTGCCTCTTTGGACCTATTAGTCAAGCTTTTCCCCTGGGTGGTCGTACCTACTGGAAATCATGGAGTTGGTTCTCACCCCACGTTGTTTTGGGGTATTACAGGTTTGCACGTGAGCGGCGCGGCGACAGCCCGAGGCAATGGCGTAGTTCCATAGATAGCGCCCTACCCTAGAGACCAGAAATAGCGGTACCCCGAGTCGGCATAGCCTAGGGGTAGAGAAAAATGAAAGAGCAAGATGTACTAAAACTTGTAGATAATGTTTTAATAACTTAATTGCATTTGGAAGTTGAATGTAAATGTAAAATTAAAACTGAGATGATCGAATGCTTGTAATAGCGTAGTTGTATTTATATTTTTGATACTTCCTTATGTAATCTCTCGATGTATGTTCCTGTTTTGAACCTAGTGTACATTGTATTGGTTGCAACACCTTGGACGTGCAGGGGAAACTCTGTCCGTTCGGCTAAAAGGTCACAAAATTGATAACTTTTAATAGCCGGTATGTGATACTTACTAGTTTAACGGTATAAAAGAATTGGAAAAGGTTGAATTGTTGACAGAAAATTCTATTCACTACCTAAATAAAGATCAATAACTCTAATCTTAAATTGAAGAATCCGATCATCTATTTTTAGGACGTCGTTCTATTTTGTTTGTTTATTTTATGCCTACTTAAAAGACTTTACTATGATTTCAAAAAATTACGAAATATATTTTCTAGAAGGCTAAAATTCTTTGGATTATATTTAACAGAGTGGATCATCGATATAGAAAGCTCCATCATCGAAAATAACTTTTATGAGTACAAAAGGCTCTATACTCATAAAAGTATAGAAGTCCTACTCTCTCTCTCTCTCTCTATATATATATATATATATATATATATATATATATATATATATAGAGAGAGAGAGAGAGAGAGAGAGAGAATAGGGCTAGTGTGCAATTAGGAGCACAGCAGCCCTTGTGCAACTAAGTTCCTAATTACCGCCTATCAAATTTGATGGATGGTTAATTTGAGAGAAAAGAAAAAAATTGAAGAGAAATTTAAAGAGAAGAGAAATTGAGAAACTCATCTCTTAAATTTATCTTCTTTTTTTCACCCAAACCATCCACCAAATTTGATAGACGGTTAGGAACTTAGGAGCAAAAGGCTTTGTGCTCTGTGTACCCTCTCTCTCTCTCTCTCTCTCTCTCTCTCTCTCTCTCTCTCTCTCTCTCTCTCTGTGTGTGTGTGTGTGTGTGTGTGTGTGTGTGTGTGTGTGTGTGTGTGCTATATATATATATATATATATATAGGCTAGGGCTATTATTATATTAATATGATAGGAGCACTTGTCCTATCAAGTTTTTAACCCTTGAATGAGAAATTGTAGGGTTAGGATGATATTAGCCGGTTAGAGTTGAATGGTCCCCCTAGGGTTGAGTGGTCCCCACTGGTTTATAGTAATTAATCCAATGGTTAGAAATGATGAAACGAATTGATCTAACGGCTAAAAAACTGATAGGACAAGTGCTCCTATCCTATTAATAGGATAGTAGCCGGACCCTATATATATATATATATATATATATATATATATATATATATATATATATATATATATATATATATATATAGTCCTACTATACTATTATGAGTACGATCGCACTCGTACTCATAAGTTGTTTCGATGATAGAGCTTAGAATCGACGATCCACAGTTAACGTTAACTAGAGCATTTAAAACTTCTAGAAATAAAATTTTATAATTTTTCGATATCATTTACCCTACGATCAAAAGATAACAAAATTGTGATTTTTAATGGCCGGTATAAAATATTTGCTAGTTTAACGGTGTAAAAGAATCGAAATAGGTTGCATTTTTGATAGAAAATTCTATTCACTACCTAAAAAAAGATCAATAACTCCGATCTTAAATTGAAAGATTCGATCATCCATTTTTAGAATGTCGTTCGATTTTGACCATTCATTTTATACCCGCTTGATGGACTTTATAATGATTTCGAAAAATTACGAAATTTATTTTCTAACAGTTTCAAATACTCTAGATCATGTTTAACGGTGTGGATCGCCGATTCGAAAACCCCAACATTGAAAACAACTTATGAGTAGTAAGGGCTCTATACTCGTAATAGTATAGTATATACTATATATATATATATATATATATATATATATATATGCTATCAATATCACGAAGCTCTTACACCAAGTTTAAATTTTCCACCGTTAGATCCACCCCTTTGGTGATTTTCACCCGTTAGATCATACTATTCAACCAACCCCCACTTAACCCTAGGGGACCCACATCATCCTAGCCGCATATCTTTCAATCCAAGGCTTGGTGCTATTAATAGCATTGTAGCCTAGTTCTATATATATATATATATATATATATATATAGAGAGAGAGAGAGAGAGAGAGAGAGAGAGCTGTATGCTATTAATAGCACGACGAACTTGGTGCTAGTAAGTTTTCTACCATTGGATTAACCCTTTGATTAATTTTATCCGTTAGATTATACTATTCTAATCCGGTGAAAATCATCAAAGGGCCTCTAATCTGGTGAAAATTTAAACTTGCAGCACCGAGTGCTTATGAAATTGCCATCATCCTAGGTACCGGCATGCATATATATATATATATATCCTACTAGCACCATATATCATCGCTATATATATGTATTCCAAACTATAGTTCTATATATATATATATATATATATATATATATATATATATATATATATATATAGAACTAGGCTACTATGCTATTAATAACACCAAGCCATAGGTGCTACCAAGTTTTTGGTCGTTGGATTGAAAGATGTGCGGCTAGGATGATGTGGGTCCCCTAGGTTAAGTGGGTGGTTGGTTGAATAGTATGATCTAACTGTGAAAATCATCAAAGGGCCTCTAACGGTGGAAAATTTAAACTTGGTAGCACCGAGTGCTTCGTGATATTGATATTGATAGCATATATATATATATATATATATATATATATATATATATATATATATATATATATATATATATATATATATATATATATATATATATATATATATATATATATATATATATATATATATATAGAACTAGGCGACTATGCTTATTAATAGCACCAAGCACGGGTGCTACCAAGTTTTTGGTCGTTGGATTGAAAGATGTGCGTAGGATGATGTTGGTCCCCTAAGTGGGTGGTTGGTTGAATAGTATGATCTAACGGGTGAAAATCATCAAAGGGGTGGATCTAACTAGAAAACTTGATAGCACCAAATGCACTTGCTATCGATACTATCCTAGGACTCTATATATATATATATATATATATATATATATATATATATATATATATATATATATATATATATATATATATATATATATATATATATAGTGCTAGACGTTTCCATAAGCACGGAGGCCTCCGTGCTTCCACTTGTTTTCGATGTTCGGACTTTCGAATCGACGATTGGCTCCGTTAGACTTGATCTAGAGTATTTGAAGTATCTAGAAAATAAATTTTACGATTTTTTGATATCATTTGCCTAGTGATCGAAGTGGCTCAAAATCAACTAAAAAAATAAAAATCTTACAAAATATGATGATACGATATTAAAAGTATAGATCAAAGTTATTGATCTTGTCTTATATGGTATAAAGAATTTTCTATCAAAATTTCATGTGATTTGGATATTTCTACACCGTTAAACTTGCACCACGGTAGTTAAAATTATTGATTTTGAGCCCCTTCGATCACTAGGCAAATGATATCGAAAAATCACAAAATTTATTTCCTAGGTACTTCAAATACTCTGGATCAACTCTAACGGAGCCGATCGTCGATTCGAAAGTCCGAATATCGAAAACAAAGTGGAAGCACGGAGGCCTCCGTGCTTCCATAAGCATACCAGCCCACTCTCTCTCTCTCTCTCTCTCTCTCTCTCTCTCTCTCTCTCTCTCTCTCTATATATATATATATAATTAGAATACTATTAATAGCACCCAGTCAATGTGGTCCCATGGCTTGCGTTTGATTTTATAAAATAAAAAAAATTATGGTTCTTTTATTTAAAAGTATGTAAAAGCAATAAAAATCAAATCAAAGCTACCTACACCTTCTCTCAACAACAAAAAAAGAAAGAAAAAGAAAAAGAAAACACTACAATAAAATATGTTTTAGGCGACGCTTTTTAGACGATGCTTTCTTCTAGCGTTTTTAATATTTAGCATTTGCCGACACTATGATTAAGCGTCGCTAATAAACATATCTCTATCAAATATTTATATAAATTTTTCAACGCTATATTAAAACGTCAGTATATTTATCCCGACATGTTTATTTAACGACTCTTTACCCGACGTTTTTACAGGCGTCGGAATTATTTTTGCCGACGCTTTAAAGCGTCGCTAATTATTATTTAAAGTATCTTTAAATGCAAGATTTTTTATATTGAAAGAAGGATATGTTACTTCATTTTGGTGCTTAATTAACTAATATAGTGGAATAGAAAACATTATTTTTTTTTTTTTTAATTATGTTGACGTCTTGCAAATCATGTGCAAATTATGCAACAAACATAGCTGTTTAGTTAGTAATTTTCGTTGAAGATAGAAAGTTATTAAACTATATGATAAATTTCAAGTGATTTAATTGCCAAAATCAAAACTTTAGATGTCTATTTGAAAAACTACTAGAGTTAGGAGTCTTCGTACATATTTTCCCAATTGAAACTTGAAAATTGCAAATCGCTAACTATACACAAATAAAAAAAGGGTTGTATATATATCATAAACCCCCTCATCTTAGGATTTGCAAAACTCTTTGCTTAATTTTAGTATAAATAAAAAAAAAATGACAAGACAAGAAAGGATATTAGATAACGGAGTGTACGATTTACACCCGTTTTAGGGTATATTAGTAGCAGTAACCTTAAAACTTAGTAAAAAATGGATGGAGACCCCTCAACTATAGGTCATTTGGACTTAGACCCCTTAATTATTTTTTGTGTTAGCGACTATTTCTAATACAAGTAATAAAGTGTTTGATGATTGATACTCAAGGCCACAAGTTCGAAACATAGTTGTTCCACAATTCTAGTTAAGGAGTCCGGCTATGGTGCTTGCAAAAGCACCAAGCACTTGGTGCTTGTGAATTTTTTACCGTTAGATCTACACCTTTGATCATTTTCATCCGTTAGATTATATTATTCAACCAACTACCCACTTAACCCAATGGGGCCCACATCATCCTAACCGTACATCTATTAATCCAAGCTAAAAACTTACAAGCACCAATGACTTGGTACTTTTAAAAGTATAGGAGCTCAATTCTCTTGTTAAGTATATTTCTAAAAACAGAATGAAAGTAGTAGCATGCTACCAGTCTCTCACAAGAAAAACTATTTTTGTGTTGATTCAAGGGGCAACAGCTTCTTTTTTTTTTTTTCCCGGAGTTATTGCATAAGTTGATAAATTTTCATAAGTTTGCGCTTCTTAACTTAATTAGTTTTATTTGCTAAAAAATAGTTATAATTATTAAATTTGATGAAGGTTGGCCTCAAGTTTTAATTTTCTTAATTTCCTTTGATTTGAATTATTAGACTGAGTCAAGCTAAAAATTTTATAATAAAGAATGTAATGATCGATACTAGCTAGCTGTTAAATATCAGGCCAGTTTAATTGTTTTCTTAAAAATATCGATGTTATTAATTAAATGTGGTAAAAATACCAATTAATTTGATAAAACCATAATTGAATCGAGTGAGATTATTCAATTCTAAAGAAATCAAAAGTTAAAAAAGTTTCAATGAAAACAAACCTGAAGTACCCTAGTGATCATGTCCACCTAGCTCGCCGATAGTTAATTAGACGTCGATCTCCATACATTTTTACCAAAAAAAAAAAAAAAAAAAAAAAAAGAGAAATACTAAGTCTGTAGCAAAAACGGTTGTAATCTCTACAACCCTTAAACCAAAACACTACAATATATAAAAATAATGTATAGCAATATTTTTAAATGCCGGTACAAGTTAAAAAAAAGGTACTGCTGGCTAAATTACCGATATTTTTAAAAATGTTGCTATATGTAGGATTGCTATGTGTGAAGCCGCCTCGATGCTTAGCACCTACTCCAGTGAGCTATGGCGGAGGGACACGTACGTGGCAATCGTAGCCCTCTACGTACGGTCCTTACGACCGAACTCCAACTGTCGGGATCCCATCTCGTCGACTGCGGCGGTGGAGGAGGAGAAGGAGAGATGTTGATCAATTGTTTTTATTTTTTGTTAGATTATGTTTTATATTTAGGACTTAGTAGATTTTTTAAAAAAAGTTTTGACATAAATGAGATACTTATACAAACAAATTTTAAAAATGTATTTCTATAATCTAATTCTGTTGTAGTGAAGATTGTACGATTTACTAAACCTTTTAAAAAATTTAATTAAAAGAAATTGTTAAGACAAGTATAAAATGAGCGCGATTGGATGAGAGGAGTTACATGATTACAAGTTTACAACATAATTGGTCTTAGCTAAAGGTGTCCATGGGCCGGGTCGGGTCTGGATAGTTGATATATTGTACCCGTACCCTAAAAAAAATGGTTAGAAATAAATATATATACCCTAACCATTTAACTTCGGGTCCGGTTCGGTTCTGGATACTTAAGTTACTATATAATATATTCATCGGGTCTATTTGAGCGGATATGGATAGAGTGACTACCCATATACTACCGTTCAATACCGGGTATGGGTCGGGTCTAAATTGGAAACGGATACCTGTATACATATATTTTTTTTATAGATTTTATTAAATAGTCTGTGAACAAACTATAAATCTCCCCCTATAAAGAGAATATAAGTATTAGTAATTACTAATATTATATGCTACCATCCAAAAAAAAAATAAAAATAAAGAGAAATAAAAAAATTTACTAAATAGAATATTTATTAAATGTTTAAATTTTTTTTTTTTTCATGTTTTGACATAAATGAGATACTATTCCAAACTAAATGTATTTATAAAAATTTAAAAGTTGGGTCAAATCGGGTATGGATATAAAATATTAAAAAACTTTAATGGGTAATTTTTTTACATATACTATTCATTTTTTATCGGGTCCGGATAGGATCCGGATAGGGTCCGAATCGGATATGGTATATTGGATATTTTGGACAGCTTTAGTCTTAGCAATCCTGCAAAAAATTAGAGAAGTTTTTTTTTTTTGGTTGATATAAAAAAAAAAAAAAAAAGTTTGAAATTTAATTAGATATATCCATTGGTGAACGTAGTCATCACTCATTCTTTACGAAATAAAACAAGGCTGATTAACGGGCAATAACAAAAAGAATTACTAAATTTGATAAAATTTTCAACTTAACTAAGTACAAAAACTGAAATTATAAAAAGAGGAAGTTGAGGGGGTTTATTTCAAAAAATCTGTAGGTGAGGGGTCCCCATACATTTTCTTAAAAAAAAAAAAAAAGACCAACGGAACAAAACCAAGAAGGTTTTATTCCTCCCACCACCCAATAATAAGTGGTCGAGCGACCCAATTAATACTCCCTCCTCCTTTACCTTTCACTTTTCCCACACACACACACAAGAGAGAGAGAGAGAGAGAGAGAGAGAGAGATGAGAGAGAGAGAGAGAGAGAGTTGTATTATCTCTCCCTTCATCCTTTATAAATACAACACCAACCCATTCCTTGGCCCTTGGAGTCCAAAACCAACATATAACCAAGAAGAAGAAGAAAGAAACCGAAGAGTACAACACATATATATCGATCGATCTATATATACCTACACAGAGAGAGCCAAATTAAGAGAGTGCGTGTGTGTGTGTGTGTGTGTGTGCATGTGTTATCACTTATCATCAATCAAAGAGATAAACAAAGCACACGCACACATATATAGATATATATAGATACATATATGGGCTCAAGCGCGAATATGGTAGGGGGAGAGGAGAAGGTGGTGGAAACAGTGATGGTGGGGAGGTACGTGGAGATGGAGCAGGAGGGCGAGGGCAAAACCGTCAAATCACGCCTCTCCGGCCTCCTCTGGCATGGCGGCTCCGCCTACGACGCCTGGTTCAGCTGCGCCTCCAACCAGGCAAATTTACATTAATACCCCCCTTTTTTCCTTTTTCTTTTTTTTTCCTTCCTTCCAAGTGTTTTTGATGAATATATATATAATAATATGTATGTAGGCTTCTATATGTTAAGTAATTAAGCAATATTAATTACTTAATTTCATATTATTATGGTGTAGGTGGCGCAAGTGCTTTTGACATTGCCCTACTCATTCTCGCAGCTGGGGATGATGAGTGGGATCCTCTTCCAACTGCTCTATGGCTTGTTGGGGAGTTGGACTGCTTATCTCATCAGCATTCTCTATCTGGAGTACAGGACTAGGAAGGAGAGGGACAAGGTGGATTTTAGGAACCATGTTATCCAGGTGTGTATTTACACACTACTCTTATTACATTTTTCTCTTTATATATGTACATGTTACAGTGTACATATATATATATATACACACACACACACACATGTCAAAAATACTCTCTATCATTAGTTTAAATTTTTTGAGAAAAAAAAAAAAAAACTGTTATATATGTTTCATTAGCTTATTTAGATGGAGTTTGGTTTATTTTTTTGTTTGTGTTGATTTATAAAAAAATATATACATGTATGCAGTGGTTTGAGGTGTTGGATGGGCTTCTTGGGAAGCACTGGAGGAATGTGGGGCTGGCATTCAACTGCACTTTCCTTCTCTTTGGCTCTGTCATTCAGCTTATAGCTTGTGCCAGGTACTGCATGGATCTAAACACTAATTACTAGTTTCTTTGTTTTGTGGATTGATGTTGCATCGATCATTAGTTATGTACGTTTCTTATTAATGTGTGTATACATATATGTATAAATAAATAAATGTGCATGGTTGCAGCAACATATACTACGTAAATGATAAGTTTGATAAGAGGACATGGACGTACATATTTGGTGCATGTTGTGCCACCACTGTGTTCATCCCCTCCTTCCACAACTACAGGATCTGGTCATTCCTTGGCCTTGTCATGACCACCTACACTGCTTGGTACCTCACCATTGCCTCTCTCCTCCATGGACAAGTATGCTCTCTCTCTCTGCTCTCTCTCTCTCTCTCTCTCTCTCTCTCTCTCTCTCTCTCTCTCTCTCTATATATATATATATAGTGATACTTGTTTCTGAAAAAAAAATTGTTAGTTTCCTTAAGTGGTTGGTTCTACTTTAAATATATTTTTTTTTTATAATGCACAAAGATTTTTTCTTTATTTTAGACAAAAATTCAACTTTATTTTTAAATTTTTTTTAGCTAAAAATATGAAAGCTAACAGAGTACTAAAAACTCCTCTTGCTCATTTTTCAAAATGAGCCAAAGAAAAAGAAAAAGAAAACTCCTTTTTCTTGCTCACTTTTTCAAACTTTCTTTGTTTGCTTTTTTCCTACAATCCAAACAGCAACATCTCAGAAAACAATTAATTAATTATCCTTTTATATCAATTAATCCAAACACCAGTAAACCTAATTTTGGTAAAAAAATGTATGTATCCTTTTTCTAAAAGTCTTTTTTTGATAATTAATTAATTTTATCAAAAACCAATTAAGTACCATCTTAATTAAGCCTTAATAAGCATTATTAATTGATGAAACATATATATATATATATATATGTATATACATGTACATGTGGTGTGTGATCTCAATAATGTATGTATGTATATATATACGTATGTATACGTAGGTGGAAGGGGTGACGCACTCGGGCCCGACGAAAATGGTGCTGTATTTTACGGGAGCCACCAACATTCTCTACACATTCGGAGGCCACGCTGTTACTGTGTAAGCCGACAACAACTACCCTCCCTACTTATTTATTTAGTTTCCCAAAGTACACGACATTTAATACAACAATTAATTACCTACTCAACACAAGCAAACCCCAAAATAATAGTAATAAAAAGATTACATACATCT
Organism: Aechmea fasciata; assembly: GCA_025177825.1. Taxonomy (NCBI): domain Eukaryota; kingdom Viridiplantae; phylum Streptophyta; class Magnoliopsida; order Poales; family Bromeliaceae; genus Aechmea; species Aechmea fasciata. The sequence goes on from CM045926.1 coordinate 658,150, forward strand.
GTATCATCATAATATTATTTCTCTTAATTTTATCATACTACGATATTACTCTTGTCACCCTCATGCGGCATCTATATCTATATCTATACCTATACATTATTCCCCCAAAAACAAATCACGTGGCGGGGTTTTCTTCCTTCAGCGAAACCAACTATTCGCCTTCGCTTTACCTATAACGTCTAATTAATAGTCTACTAATCTTCACCCAACTCTTCGTCTTTCCTATACACATAACGTCGTCTTCCCTACACTTATAACATCTAATTAATAGCCCACTCACCTTAACCCAACCCTTCGTCTTTCCTACAAATATAATGTCTAATTAATAGTACACTCACCTAATCCAGCCCTTCGCCTTTCCTACAAATATAATGTTTAATTAATAGTTCACCTATTTTAATCCTAATCTAAACTATTAACGCACAAAAGCATTACACTAGTATATATATATATATATATATATATATATATATATATATATATATATATATATATATATATATATATATATATATTAATGTATAAATAAAAGGGTCAACTACGCTTAACTCCTCTCTGGTTCCACTTATTTCCACTTTACTATATTCTCTAATTCTTTTTTATAAAAAAATATAGAAAAATAATATATCTTACAACATATATATAGGAGGGTAAAATATATAATTTACAAAATATAGTAGTTAATTACTATCTTAGTTAATAGCATGTTGTTAATTAAAAAAAATAGCAGTGTATTTTTTAAAATCAGATGATGGAAAAAAAATAGTATCATAAACCGCAAGGGTGCAAATAAAAGTTTATTTTTAAATAAATTAAGCCCACATCTCTAGGCAAGGTATGCATTATGATACTACCATCACCATGCTTGTGATTGTGTGATTTGTGCCTTTTTATATAATTAAAGAACATTTTCATAACCCCTGGGCACACAAGGGACGTTAAAAGGGCTTTTCTTTTGTCTTTTCTTTTGGTAGTTAATGCTCTTAATTTTATAATAATAATAATATTATTATTATTATTGTTATTGTATTATATAGTAACATATAATACAATGCATTTATATATATATATATATATCTATATAGAGTCCATTATTATATTATTATGAGTACGATCGCCCTTGTACTCATAAGTTGTTTTCGATGATAGAGCTTCCGAATCGACGATCCACACCGTTAAACGTTATCTAGAGCATTTAAAACTTCTAGAAATAAAATTTTATAATTTTTCGATATCATTTACCTTACGATCAAGAGATCACAAATTTGACAATTTTTAACGGCCAGTATGAGATACTTGCTAGTTTAACGGTGTAAAAGAATCGAAATTTGTTGAATTTTGGATAGAAAATTCTATTCACTACATAGATAAAGATCAATAACTCCGATCTTGAATTGAAGGATCCGATCATCCTTTTTTAGGACGTCGTTCGATTTTGACCGCTTCATTTTATGCCCGCTTGATGGACTTTATAATAATTTCAAAAATTACTAAATTTATTTTCTAGAAGTTTCAAATACTCTAGATCATGTTTAACGGTGTGGATCGCCGATTCAAAACCCCAACATTAAAAACAACTATGAGTAGTAATTCTATACTCATAATAGTAAGAAATTTACTCTATATATATATATATATATATATATATATATATATATATATATATGGGAATTAATTAAGATTCACTCTCGTTATATGTCTTTTCATAGTAAAAAAGAGCTTCCGCGCTCTCCCGACGTAGTCATGTCCTTTCATAGCATGTGTTTTACTCGGAACCTTTTTTAGGGTAAAAATATGGAGAGCTTATCTTAATTAACCTTTTTAGAATAAAATATTTAAAATTTATTTTAACTTAAAATTTATTTTGAATTTGACTATCTAATTTTTAAAACTTTATATAATCTTATTATTTAATTTTTCTAAGTCATTTAATTTGAGTTGTTTAATTAATGATGTTTTAATTTTACATTTTGAATACATTTTTATTTTCATCGGCTTAATTAAAATAATTTTCATAATTCAAGTAACTCCATATTTATTAAATTAAAATAAATAATTATTAGTTCAAATTTTAAACTGAATGAGCCATCAAATAATTTAGTCAAATAAGTTAAAAAGTTGGATATTAAAAATAAAGTTTTGGAGATCTAGCTAGTCAGCTGATAGTCAAAATCAAAATGATCCACAATTTGGTGGTCGAGATCGGTCTCAAGTACTTTGAAACGCAGTTAATTCACATTTTTATCTGAGTTCATTTTTTAAAAATAAATGAAGCATAAAGCTAATTACTTTTTCTATCAAAAGTTAGATTCTTTGCATAATACTTTTATATATAGAGGCGCCTGAGAATGTAACCTAAAGTAGTGCAACTTAATTAGTAGTCACTTTCTATGTTAATTTCATTCTCACTTTACCTCAGAAACTCTTTATTTTTTAGGACCACCTTAATTAGTGAGAGTTCGTACGTTCACCTCCCAAATATATAGCTCTCAGAATAACAGCTAATTAACCAACTACTCAATACAGTAATTGTTATGTCATTATATATTTAGTTATCCAATAATTAACTAAAAGCTTTATTATGTGCACCCATTCATATTTCATATACACATAAACCCTCTCTCTCTCTCTCTCTATATATATATATCTCTATATAGGATTCTATAGAGAGAGAGAGAGAGAGAGAGAGAGAGAGAGAGAGAGAGAGAGAGAGAGTACGTACGTAGTCTGTTTAATTAATTAACCCTAGACACGCATTAAGTAAGTCATTAATTGGGGTGTGTACGCATATCCACCACACCACCACTTGTATATATATATATATGCTTGCAAAGACATTCATTGAGTGGTTTGTCCAGTCAAACAAGCTAGAGCTGCTGCTGCTGCTGCTGCTCCAAGAAGCCGCTGCTACGGCTGGGCTTTTTGGTTTTTTGCAGGAGCATCTTTACTGAATGCCAAATAGGAAAATACCACCTGCCCAGAGACCACGACACATGCAAACAACACATACTTTGCACAATTAAACTAGCTAGCTTAGTATATATGCTTTACCCTCAGCTGCAGATACATGATATATATGCTGTACATGCATATATATTGACTACTTTACACGCACGCATGTACCTACCTACGTACCTAGCTACCCCCCTCTTTATTTTGTCCTGATTCAAACGGAGTACAATAATTGGAACAAATATTGCAAGAGTTTCTTTTTTATTTTTACTTTTTTTTAAAAAAAAAAGAAGTGCAAAATTCCATGCATCGATCTTAATTTACTCTAATTATTTAGTATATAATTTTTGCCTATATATATATATATGGTGTGTCTTTTTTTTTTCTTCTTATATAGTGCTTTTAATATATATAATATAATATATCTTGCTCATGATCGAGTTCTTACTTAACCACGTACGTACCCATGCATTAATATTCCTGTTAACTTATTTTAGTCCATTTTTCCACAAAGAAATAAATTTGTAATAATTAATTTTGTAGAATTAATTTAATGATCATCACCTGATTGATTGATCGAGTTAAATTAATTTTACGAAAGTTTTATATTAATTAAGTACTCTTTAATATATTAATGGATTTTAATTAATGAAAAACTAAGTAACCGGGGTGGGTGGGTGGGTGGGTGCGTGCAGTGAGATCATGCACGCAATGTGGCGTCCGCAGAAGTTCAAGGCGATATACCTGCTGGCGACGGTGTACGTGCTGACGCTGACCCTGCCGTCGGCGGCGAGCGTGTACTGGGCGTTCGGGGATGCGCTGCTGACGCACTCGAACGCGCTGGCGCTGCTGCCGCGCACGCCGTTCCGGGACGTGGCGGTGGTGCTGATGCTGGTGCACCAGTTCATCACCTTCGGCTTCGCCTGCACGCCCCTCTACTTCGTCTGGGAGAAGCTCATCGGCCTCCACGACTGCCGCAGCCTCTGCAAGCGCGCCGCCGCCCGCCTCCCCGTCGTCGTCCCCGTCTGGTTCCTCGCCATCATATTCCCCTTCTTCGGGCCCATCAACTCCGCCGTCGGCTCCCTCCTCGTCAGCTTCACCGTCTACATCATTCCCGCCCTCGCCCACATGGTCACCTTCCGCTCAGCCCACGCCCGCGAGGTACATGCATATACCCACCCGTCTATCTATCTGATCTATCTACCTATCTGTCTATCTATCTATCTTATCTATCTGTGTATCTAATATGCTGTCACGTCATGTTGTGCGTCCACATATATTGACCGATTCTAATTCAACTCAATCCACATAAGATATCCACATAAGATGTGGATTTGAATGTTTGTAAGTTTTCGCTGCTCTCTAATATATATATATTCTAACGCAACTCAAACCACAAAGTTAATTCCATCATAATATATATATAATAGATTGCTGCTTTTAAGGGCTCGTTTGGTCTGGTCTAGCTATACGTACGTTGGGGCACCCAGAGAGTTTTCATTAGCAATAAAATTAAGGAATAATTGCATATGTTTTTCTGCAAAGATAAGGTTAAAATCATTATTTTATGCACTTATTATTAAAAAATTAACGGTGAATAAAACGGCAGGGACATATATATCAACAAACAGAACTTTTGGAGGGTATATAGTTGCAATTAAACCAAATTTTTTTCGAAGGAATAAATTTGACTATGTAAGTTTTGTAGGAATTTATCAATTATTTGATACTTTTATAGGGATCTGGATGAAATTAGCCCCAAAAATTAAACAACGTCAACTATTATATGACTATTTTCTTTTGATGTTTTGATTTTGCAGAATGCGGTGGAGGTGCCGCCGAAGTTTGTCGGGAGGTGGATCGGCGCGTACACGATCAACGCATTTGTGGTGGGGTGGGTTCTCGTGGTCGGGTTCGGGTTCGGTGGATGGGCCAGCATGACCAATTTCGTCCGCCAAATCGATTCGTTCGGTCTCTTCACTAAATGTTACCAGTGTCCGCCGCCGCTGTTACCGCCACCACCATCATCGCTACCATTTCCGTCGAATTCTCCTACTTCCTCGATGCCATTCTCAAACAACGCTCACAACTCGACGGCACAAGCATTTACAAACATGTCCCCAGCTCCTTCGCCGTCTCCTTCGCACTTTGTTCACCGCCATCACCACCGCCACGGCCCGTAAACTCATTTATCATTAAATGAATCAAGATTATAACTAGGAAAGAGAGAGAGAGAGAGAGTGTGAGTGTGTGTGTGTGGTAGGAATTTAGGAGAGATGGAGATTATAAATGGGTTAGTGCATGCATGGGTGATCATGTTCTCTTTAATTTAGCTGTGGTATGTGTTAATTGGAACTTATTTTGTCAGTAGAGATCAAGTGAATCATGTAAGAGGCTAATATTTTCTGTAGTACGGAAAGGGAGCTGCTTCTGATGTCAGTGTCTAGCTAGTTTGGAACAAATGCTGCTCATATCCTATATTTGTTTTTTTTTTCTTTCCTTTTTCTTGTTCAACTTTTATTTTGTTTGTTTTCTCTTCTGCTTGGAAATGTGTAAGTTGTACTATCTTTACTTTATCTTCTTCTCATGCTACTGCATTTTTCAGTTTGTCCTAATTATAGCTTGTGTTACATCATTCGGATACTTTACTTACTGCCACAGCACTTTGCCCTTTTTTCGAGTCTAGCTTTATTTAATCATCGTTTTTTTTTTTTTTTTTTCACTTTATTACAACACTTTTTTCAGGTTTATTAGTACTTAAATCCGGTAATACTACTTATTATGTAAAATGACAATTTTACCCTCCAACAATCCGAAATTCGATTAACAGTATTAATTTCATATCTCTCTCTCTCCTTCTCCCTTCTCTCCCGCACGCCTCTTTCTCTCGGTCTATCTCTTGCACGCCTCTTTCTCTTTCTATCTCTTTCTCTCTCGCACGAACATATCATCTTCTATTGCATCATCCTTCTAGATAATCATCATGATCTCCCTCCCTCTATTCGCCATTTCCGCATACATATTTAATCACTTTTTCTCTTTCACTACCAACACATTATTTTCGAACTGAAGTTAGATCTGATTTGAAGCTATTTTTTTTCCTTTTTTCGTTGATTTAAGGAGTGTTTAAGAAAACTTCGTCAAATAATATTTAAATGATTACAACAAGGGCAATTTTGGAAAAACAACACTTTTATATCAGAATTACTAAATTTTATAAACTGAACCAAATATAATAATGTTATAAACACTGCAATCCAGTATTACATTACTGCATTAAACCAAACGCGCTAACGTAACATCAGTAGTAATCTCACGTCGAAATCTAAGATACCTGAATATGTCGAGATATTCAGTAATTTTACATAACTCGAACCAAACGCGCCCTTAGTTTAATGGAAAAAACAACTTGTACACCCCATCCGGAGCGTACAAGTTACACTTTAGCCATCCAATGGATGAGGTGTTAAATATCAGTCACCTCAAGTGATTGGCAAAAGCATCTCAGCCATTAGATGAATGAGATGAATGAGGTGTAGAATTTACACTCCAAACATGGTGTACATGTATGTAGCGTTGCTCTAGTTTTATTGTATTGAGCATGATTTAATACTTAAACCAGGGGATAAGACGTTTTCATGATGAAAAAAAGAAAGTTTATTTTATATAGCATTCTGGAAACATATCTAATAGCAAATATATTTCTATAAAATTTAACTTTTATATTTATTCTTTTAAAAGTCTAATAATATTCATATTTGTCTCTCTAATTTGTTATTGTTATAACACTATTTATTCTTTAACAAAAGAAAAGTGAAATGATATAGAATTCTAATGGATATTTTATTTTTTTCTACATCATTCATTAATTAGGATCAAGTATTTATCTATGGTTAATTATAATTTTCTGGATCCTAGATGTAAGATATATTTTAAAATATTAAAATTTTTATAGAAATAAATATAGAAAAATATACTTTGTAAAAATATATCTACTATTTGATATATTTATAAATGCTAGATACAATTAATCTAAAAAAAAAAATCATACTTTTAGGAAAAAGATGATGACAAAGTTCAATGCCCTCCTCATACAGGAATTGTTGACGCACTCAAAAAAATCTTCCGCTTTTGCTTTTTTTCTTTTTATTTTTTTAGTCACGGGTGAAAATAAGTAAAGTGGGTGAATTTTGTCTCCTCGGAAGACGCAAGAGCAAGAAACAAAGAAGTTGTCCTTTGCTTTAGCACAACATACATGGCTAATTATTAGCAAGGAAAAAAATAAATAATAAATATATATAAAAAAAGGAATCCCAAGTTAAAGGGGCTGCATGAATTGCTCATTTTGTCCTAAGAAGACACGTAGATTGTAGTTTGAAAACATCAATTACTGCAAAATTAGGTTAACTTCGTACAAATCTTTACAAATTAAGGACAAATATATTTCTAAAAAATTCAACTTTTATAGATTATTTCTACAAAAGTTTTAATATCTTCAAATATATCATGTCGTTAGAATCCGTTAGAAAAATTTAATTAATCATAAATTAAATACTTATCTTTGATTAGTTTTCGATATTTTTATCCCTTTTATATTATACTGTTATGATTTTTAGAGGAAGATATTTGTGATGACAAAATTGAAAATTTTAACGGTAATAAATCAGAGTGACATATTTGAAAATATAGAACTTTTGTAGGGACAACATATAAAAGTTGAATTTTATAAGAATATATTTGTCATTCACTATATTGGTAGGAACATGTATGAAATTAACCCTTTAAAATTTATCCTTATATATTAATTGCTTTAAAATTTACAAAAACTAAATATATGCCACATAAAAGACACTTACATAATTTACCATTCGGTTTCGGATTTGGTTCGATTAAAAATTTTCACACATAAATTGAAACTAAAAACCGAAATATATAATTTGATAAGAAAACTAAATTGAAAATCAAATAACCAAACTAAATTGCCTTGCTTGATTTGTTCGACTTCATTTTCGGCATCGGATCGAACAGAAGATGGACACCCCTAACTAGTAGAATGGTACGAATATATAACACACTACAGGAAATACCTTATTTACTGAAAGGAGATACCGTCGTTAATAATTCATATTTTCGTCGTTAAAATCAGTAATGATGGAAAGTTTATCCGTCGTGATCCGTCGTAAAAGCTTCCTTCGTTAAAAATAGTCGCGACGAAAATAAACTGCTAGTCGTTATATACTATTAACAACCACATTATTTACTGTCGTTATTTAGTTACATTAGTAACCACTCGTTTTTTTACAATAACGACCAGCTATACCATCGTAACAGATATTACGTAAATTATAATTATCCTATTCATAATGTTAATAACGACCAAATGATTCATCACTAGTACAATTAATGACCATATTTTTCGTCGTTAAAAATATTTCATTAGTAGAAGAAGATAATATAACAACGACCATTCTTTCCGTCGTTAAAGGACAAATATTGCATTTGGATATTTTATCTTTTGCCATTTATTTAACCACATAAATCATTTACATAAACAAATATATATATATATATATATATATATATATATATATATATATATATATATATATATATATATATATATATATATATATATATATATAGTTGCGCTAGAATACTACCGATAGCAAACATGTACTGTAAGGAAGTGAATTCTCGAAATCCGAGAGTTGCACCACGATTAGAATCGACTGATTGTCGAGTGGATGGACTTCGAAAAGTTCGAAGTTGATCCGAAGGCAAAAAGTGCACCGGAGTTGATCCCGGTGAATTTCGGAAGCATTCGGGCGTTTTGGTGCGCTTAGGTGCAAAAATGGAGACCGAAAAGCTATGTTGGGCCGTGAGCTAAATTCGGCATTAGCGTGGATGAAAACGTGCTCGAAAACATGTTTGGAAAGTCTCGGTTCGATTTGAAACGAATCGGAGGTCAAACGAGCGAAAACGGAGAAGAAACGACGAAAAACTGAAAAATTTGGCTAAGTCCTTGAGGTGGGCTGAAGGTCCCTGAGGGGACCGGTCCCTGAAAAGGGAGACCGGTCCACGAAGGTCATCCGCGAGCGGGCTCTCGGGACCGGTCTCTTAAGGGGAGACCGGTCTCCAGCTGCGCATAGTGGAACAGGGCTCTCTGGGACCGGTCTCTTAAGGGGGAGACCGGTCCCCAGCTGCGCAGAGTGGAGCAAGGCTCTCTGGGACCGGTCCTTGACTAAGGAGACCGGTCCCTGAGCCCGAAAAACGCCCAGTTTGGTGCAGTTTGAATTATTGAGGGGGCTTTTGGCATCTTGTTACAAATGAAGGGTTATAGAGGGCATTTCCTCTCTCACACCCTCATTCCCTCACACACACACACTCAACTCTCCCTCTCTCTCTCTAGAAGCAAGAGAAGAAGAAGAAGAGAAGAAAAGAAAGAAGGAGAAAAGGAAGGAGAAGAAGGGGAAGAAGCTAGAGAAGGAGCTCTCCATCATCTTCCTCATTTTCTCCTTGTCCTTGGAGCTACCTAGAGGTGAGCTCTCTCGAACCCTAGCTTGTAGAACTTAGGGTTTTGGGTTTTGAAGCTTTGAAATGGGCCAAATGGGACCCTAGAGAGCTTCTAATTAGATCAATCCCATGTATTAGGGTTTGGATCTAGTGGTTTGCTATAGTGTGCAAACCTAGGGTTCCAAATTGAGGGTTTTCATGGTAACTTCTCCTAGAGTGTTCTAAATCCTCTAGGGATAATTTTTATGGAACCCTAGGCTTCCTAAGAGATGATTTGCACGAGTAATTTGGGCTCTAACGCGAGATTTTTCTCGGAGCAATTTCTAGGGCTCAAATTGGGGGTTTTCTAAATAAGAGGTTTTGATCTCTTTTAACCTCATTTCTAACGTATTGTTAGGTACACGAACGCGTTGGCGAAGACGGAATTTCGTTTCGTCGAGCGGTTTGAGTGATCCGAGCCAAACAAGGGCTTGGAGCTGCAGTTGGGCCCAAAGAAGCCAAAGCGGTGTTTGGAGACTACGAGTCGGACGTCGTAGCTTCGTGAAGCTTCCCAAAAGGTGGGGGGTGACACTCGAATACTTCGGACTCCTTTCTATGTCTTAGAAATAAATAAATCTCATCTCTTGCATGTAGCATAGTAGAATTGCATGTTTAGGCTACTCCTTATGCTTTCTAGTGACAACCTATTGTACTTGGAATGCTAGGTGAATGGATAGGTGAGGATTGGGTCTGGACATTGATTCTATTAGTGCTAAAGAAAGAGGTGAACTCGAGGGTTATTTAATGACATAGATCGAGTGGCATTAATATAGTGTATTGACACTAGAGGTCTTTGGACATAGGGATAGATGAAATCCCAAGAGAAATGGCTCGTGAACATAGATCTTAGTAAAGCTAAGTACATGTTAATGTTGGTCGGAATAGTGGAGTTCCGAGAAAATTGTTGACCCTAGTTGTAGGGTATCCTCACGTGGAGAGGATAGATCAAGCTCACGATCTGTGTCAGTGGTGGTATAGCCATCGGTGTCGTCGGGTACTCCGGAGTGTCGCACGATCGGGACCACGTGGAGGTCCACAGACAATCCCGGGTTGGAGTGCACGTGGAGCCTCCTCCCGAAAAAGGGATCTATATGTGAGGTGTAGGCGAACCCAAGGGTATCGCCACGGATTGGGTAAAGAAAATATTAATGTTAGCATTGAATAGTCATTGTTGAACATAGTGAGAACTTCTAGCATGTTAGTAAACCTTTTACTATATGATGCATGCATTCGTTTCACAAGATTATGGGCATAGTAGCATAGATTTCCTATTATGCACTTACAGCTTTCAGATATCTATCTATATCTAGTTGTTGTTATTTGTGCCCACTTGGACCTAGTGGGGAGATCGGTGGAGTCGGTGGCCGAGCCCACTGGGAACTAAGGAAGTTAGTTCTCACCCCACTCTATTTCCAGTGTTCGGTGCAGGTTCGTCGGGCGGGGACCGCGGCAAGGGCGTCGCCCCCGATCAGTGAGGATCGTGGTAGTTACATTAGTAGCCTTCCTTTTATGCATTAGATTACACCCTTCTGTATCTAGATGCTTTATGTTTTGGAAGACTAATGTATTTTGGGAATGATGTAAATGTAAATCAAAGTATATGTGATGTAATAGCTAGTTGCATTCTCTCTTTATTTCACTGGTGTATCGCTCCTGGATTACTTGCTCTAGTTGTTGGCACTGTTTGTGCCATTTTGTTGATTGTGTATGTTTTGAATTTAGTATTCCTGGGTAAATTCTTGTACACGATCTGTTGTTGAGCCTTGGGCGGGGGAGGTGCCGTCCGCCCGCGTCCGCTCGGCGCCGGAACCGGACCAAATGGGTAGCGGTTTTCGGGCGGGGCGTGATTGTGGTATCAGAGAAACAAGAGCAAGTAAGAGAGAGTCTAGGATGACCTAGGAGACCCTAGGTTGGAAACCCTAAGGCTAATAGGTGCGTGAGTGGAACGTGAACCTATGCCGAGTGGCGGAAGTTAATTCGATTGGGTCGAAGGGTTGAAATGTCTCTAGTAGTGGCTAGAGATAAGATTCAAGTGGTGTGAGCCCTTATCTCGAGGTGGTTGTGTTGGCGGCCGACAACATGATGCCGAGAGACGGGAGCGAGTACACTTATGTGCTTCTGCCCGATTTTAGTAGTATTCGTTAAGTGTCGAACTTAAGACGAAATGTTGGTTAAGTAATTAACCAAAGTGTTGTGTTTTCAGGGGCTATGGCGCGTAGAGGACGCCCCGAAAGAACCCCATTCCGCACCGCCTCCCGAGTGACGGAGCGGCGGCCCGACGTGCGGGGCCGAGTGAGTGCGGCAGCTAAGGCGCGATTGAGCGCCCTAGGCCGGACGATTCGAGCGGCTCCGGGAGGCGATGGAGCGCAATCGGCGGCGCGACGACGGCGGCGGCCGCGTCATCGAGGGCCGCGATTTACCCGTGCCCCGGCCCGTGCACCCGAAGCGGGCGAGGGTGGGGGTATCCCGGCGGTCCGGTGACGCACGCCTCCGTCGGAAATAATCCCTCAAGCGGCGTCGGGTTCAGCGACACCCGATGCAACTGTCGAGGAGGCGGATAAGGAGCGTGCATTGGCGGCTCTTATGAAGCTGAACAAGCTTAAACCGCCGATCTTCGAAGGCGGAAAGGTGGAACCCGAGGTGGTCGAGTCGTGGGTTGACTCAATGGAGACCCACTTCGACGACCTGAGCACCTTGGAGAGGGACAAGGTGTACCTCGCCACCCATTGTATGGATAAGGCGGCGAAGGTCTGGTGGAGGAGGGTAAAGAGAGATCGACCGTCCGACCTTCCGTCGATGGATTGGGAGGAGTTCAAGAGGGCGTTATTCGCCGAACACTTCCCCGACACAGTGAAGCGAAAGCTCCAGGAGAGGTTTCGTAAGCTGGAGCAGGGGGACCGCTCTGTAGCGGATTATGAACAGGAATTCTCCCACATTATCGACTGCGTCTCGGATATAGTAAAAGATGACCGGGACCGGGCCGATTGGTTCTTGCGAGGACTTCGGCCGGGGATTTACAAGGCCGTGCAGATATTGAAGCTCACGACCTTCGCGGAAGTCTTCGACCGTGCGCTTTGGGCGGAGCACGGTGACGCGCACGTTCGGGAAAAGCGCGAGTCATTGGCCGAGTCTAAGGACAAGGCAAAGAAGCGCCAGGGTGGCGGTTCGGGGGGACAATCGAGCTCCAAGAAGCCCCCGAAGTATCCGCGGACTCAATCCAAGGGCCGTGGAGCACGACGGTGCGTCATTTGTGGAGGTGACCACCCGGTGTCGCATTGCGAGAAGAGTCGGGGCAGTGCTACCAATGCGGGCAACCGGGCATTTTGTACGCGATCGCCGGGAGGAGGAGCTTCGTCGCCCATCGGTCGCATCGGCACGGCAAATTACGGAGTTCCACCGGCAGCCGCGTCGGCGGGACGTGCGATGACGCCGCGTCAACCTGAGGTCACACGATCAGCTCCGAGCAGCCGGGTATTTGCCGCTCAGGTACAAGCCGAGGAGCCTGCTGAGGCGGAAGAGCATCGCCTTGTGGCAGGTATGGTTTTGATTAATGGAATTCGCTCTAGGGCCATATTTGATACTGGAGCCACTCATTCATTTATCAGTAGATCATTCGCACGCATGCATGACATACCCATAGAGGCGAGTGATAGGTGGCAAGTTAAGGGCCCTGAGTCGACGTTTGACATCAACAGGGAGTGTCCATCATGTCCAGTACAAGTGGGTGACTGGATAATGCCCATTAGGATGTTGGGGCTCATGAACCTTGTAGAGTACGATGTCATATTGGGCATAGACTGGCTTACGAAATATCACACAACAATCGACTGTAACAGCAGAGTGATTACATTCCGTGAGCCAGGGCAAACGGAGTTCACATATCAAGGATGTCAGAGCTCGTGCTTTGTCGCGACGGTGTCGGCGGCGAAAGCAAGGAAATTGGTCAACGCGTGACCTACTTGGCGACCGTTGTAGAAGTGGACCGAGTAACTCCGACCTTGGAGGAGCTAGCTGTAGTTCGGGAATTCCTAGATGTGTTTCCCGCAGAGTTGCCGGGAATACCGCCGGATCGGGAGATCGAGTTCGTTATAGACTTGATTCTGCATCGCGCCAATCTCGAAAGCTCCGTACGTAACGGCGCCGGCGTAACTAAAGGAATTGAGGAGTCAATTACAAGATCTTCTTGACAAGCAATTTATCCGACCAAGTGTATCAGTGGGGAGCCCGGGGTTGTTTGTGCGGAAGAAAGATGGATCGTTTCGACTCTGTATGAATTATAGAGAGTTGAACAAGGTCACGATCAAGAATAAGTACCCACTTCCCCGTATCGATGACTTGTTTGATCAGTTGAAGGGGTCGTGTGTGTACTCGAAGATAGACCTGCAATCCGGCTATCACCAGTTGAAGATCAAGCAGGAGGATGTGCAGAAAACAGAGTTTCGTACGCGGTATGGGCACTACGAATTCACGGTCATGCCATTTGGACTCACGAATGCCCCGGCAGCATTTATGGATTTGATGAACCGTGTCTTCAGAGAGTTCTTGGATCGATTTGTCGTGGTCTTCATAGACGACATATTGATCTATTCTCGTAGTGACGAGGAACATACCGAGCATTTGAGAATTGTGCTTCAAGTCCTTCGGGAGGAGAAGCTATATGCTAAGTTTAAGAAGTGTGACTTTTGGCTCCGAGAAGTCGCATTTCTAGGGCATGTCATTTCCGCGGGTGGAGTTTCCGTAGACCCGAGGAAAGTTGAGGCAATCAAGGATTGGCCGCGCCCAACGAATGTCACGGAGATTCGAAGCTTCGTGGGTTTGGCGGGCTATTACAGGCGGTTCGTGGAAGGATTCTCCAAGATAGTAATTCCACTCACTCGCCTGACTCAGAAAGGCACCAAGTTTGTGTGGAGCGACGAGTGTGACCGGAGTTTCAAAGAGCTGAAGGAGAGGCTAACTTCGACTCCGGTGCTCGCTCTACCGGTGCAGGGTGAAGACTTTGTGGTCTATAGTGATGCGTCCTATTCGGGTTTGGGGTGTGTTTTGATGCAGAACGGGAAGGTGATCGCTTATGCGTCCCGTCAGCTGAAGAGCTATGAGAAGAACTACCCCATTCACGATCTGGAGCTGGCGGCGGTAATCTTTGCTTTGAAGTTATGGAGGCACTATCTGTATGGTGCTCATTGCGAGATCTACACCGACCACAAGAGTCTGAAGTACCTATTCACCCAGAAGGAGCTGAATATGCGACAACGGCGGTGGCTCGAGTTATTAAAGGATTACGATGTTGACATCCTTTACCACCCCGGAAAAGCGAATGTGGTCGCAGACGCGCTGAGTAGAAAGTCAGCGGAGAACCTCGCCGTGTGGGTCACTAATCAAAAGCCCCTATGGCTAGATATGGAGCGGTTAGACCTTGAGGTGGTCGCTCCCGAGGTCCCGGCTCAGTTGATGATGCTCGTTGTCCAACCGACCTTGTTGGAGAGAATCAAAAATCTGCAACCCGCGGACCCAAGTCTCCAAAAGGTTCGGCGCGACATCGAGGAGGGTCGTGGAGGCGACTTCACTTTGGACGCCGACGGTGCACTTCGATTCCGAAATTGGTGGTGTGTGCCAAACGACGAGGAGATCCGGAAACTAATCTTGCAAGAAGCACACCGATCTCCGTATGCGGATCACCCGGGCGGCACCAAGATGTATAACGGGTTGAAGGACCATTATTGGTGGCCGGGAATGAAGGGTGATATTGGGCGCTTTGTGGCAAAGTACCTAGTATGCCAACAAATCAAGGCTGAGCGTCGATTTCCAGCGGGAAAGCTTCAAAGCCTACCAATCCCCGTTTGGAAATGGGAAGATATTTCGATGGACTTCGTGGTCGGCTTGCCTCGCTCGACGGGTGGCCACGACGCAATCTGGGTGATTGTGGACCGACTGACCAAGTCGGCACATTTCTTGCCGATCCACACCACCTGGGTAGGAGACAGGTTGGCGCAGGTTTACCTCGACGAGGTTGTGAGGCTGCACGGGGTGCCGAAATCGATCGTCTCGGATCGCGACCCCCGATTCACTTCACATTTCTGGAAGAGCCTACAAGAAGCCCTTGGCACACGGCTCGATTTCAGCACCGCATTTCATCCTCAGACAGATGGACAAACAGAGAGGACCATCCAAACTCTGGAGGATATGTTGCGAGCGTGTGTCATCGACTACAAGGGAGTTGGTGTAACCACCGCCGATGGCCGAGTTCGCCTACAACAACAGTTATCACTCAAGTGTGGAGATGACACCGTTCGAGGCTCTTTATGGGCGGAAGTGCCGATCTCCTATACATTGGAGCGATGTAGGCGAAAGTGCGGAGTTCGGCCCCGATGTGTTGCGAGAAGCGGAAGAAAAAGTCCGCATTGCTCGCAAAAGATTGCTCACAGCGCAGTCAAGACAGCAAAGTTATGCGGATAGGCGCCGTCGAGATATTGAGTTCGCAGTGGGCGATCGCGTGTTCTTGAAGGTATCACCGATGAGGGGTGTTAAGCGATTTGGAGTGCGGGGGAAACTAAGTCCCCGATTCATCGGGCCTTACGAAATATTGGAGCGAGTTGGTACGGTGGCCTATCGGCTTGCCTTGCCGCCGAAGCTCGCCGACGTGCATAATGTCTTCCACGTCTCCAACCTTCGCAAGTACATCTATGATCCGGAGCACGCGATGTTGTATGAACCGCCGGAACTCCAAGAAGACTTGAGCTACGAAGAGTTTCCGGTAGGGATTATCGCCCGAGAGGTGCGAAAGCTTCGAAATCGAGAAATTCCCTATGTGAAGGTGCGGTGGAGCAATCATGATGATCGCGAGGCCACCTGGGAACTCAAGGAGCTGATGAAGGAGCACCATCCTCACTTGTTTGAGGAATAAGGTAAAAGTTTGAATTATATTGGAAATTGAGTAAGTTTCGAGGACGAAACTCCTTTTAAGGTGGGGAGGATGTAAGGAAGTGAATTCTCGAAATCCGAGAGTTGCACCACGATTAGAATCGACTGATTGTCGAGTGGATGGACTTCGAAAAGTTCGAAGTTGATCCGAAGGCAAAAAGTGCACCGGAGTTGATCCCGGTGAATTTCGGAAGCATTCGGGCGTTTTGGTGCGCTTAGGTGCAAAAATGGAGACCGAAAAGCTATGTTGGGCCGTGAGCTAAATTCGGCATTAGCGTGGATGAAAACGTGCTCGAAAACATGTTTGGAAAGTCTCGGTTCGATTTGAAACGAATCGGAGGTCAAACGAGCGAAAACGGAGAAGAAACGACGAAAAGCTGAAAAATTTGGCTAAGTCCTTGAGGTGGGCTGAAGGTCCCTGAGGGGACCGGTCCCTGAAAAGGGAGACCGGTCCCTGAAGGTCGTCCGCGAGAGCAGCTCTGGGACCGGTCTCTTAAGGGGGAGACCGGTCTCCAGCTGCGCATAGTGGAACAGGGCTCTCTGGGACCGGTCTCTTAAGGGGGAGACCGGTCCCCAGCTGCGCAGAGTGGAGCAAGGCTCTCTAGGACCGGTCCTTGACTAGGGAGACCGGTCCCTAAGCCCGAAAATGGCCCAGTTTGGTGCAGTTTGAATTGTTGAGGGGGCTTTTGGCATCTTGTTACAAATGAAGGGTTATAGAGGGCATTTCCTCTCTCACACCCTCATTCCCTCACACACACACACTCACCTCTCTCTCTCTAGAAGCAAGAGAAGAAGAAGAAGCGAAGAAAAGCAAGAAGGAGAAAAGGAAGGAGAAGAAGGGGAAGAAGCTAGAGAAGGAGCTCTCCATCATCTTCCTCATTTTCTCCTTGTCCTTGGAGCTACCTAGAGGTGAGCTCTCTCGAACCCTAGCTTGTAGAACTTAGGGTTTTGGGTTTTGAAGCTTTGAAATGGGCCAAATGGGACCCTAGAGAGCTTCTAATTAGATCAATCCCATGTATTAGGGTTTGGATCTAGTGGTTTGCTATAGTGTGCAAACCTAGGGTTCCAAATTGAGGGTTTTCATGGTAACTTCTCCTAGAGTGTTCTAAATCCTCTAGGGATAATTTTTATGGAACCCTAGGCTTCCTAAGAGATGATTTGCACGAGTAATTTGGGCTCTAACGCGAGATTTTTCTCGGAGCAATTTCTAGGGCTCAAATTGGGGGTTTTCTAAATAAGAGGTTTTGATCTCTTTTAACCTCATTTCTAACGTATTGTTAGGTACACGAACGCGTTGGCGAAGACGGAATTTCGTTTCGTCGAGCGGTTTGAGTGATCCGAGCCAAACAAGGGCTTGGAGCTGCAGTTGGGCCCAAAGAAGCCAAAGCGGTGTTTGGAGACTACGAGTCGGACGTCGTAGCTTCGTGAAGCTTCCCAAAAGGTGGGGGGTGACACTCGAATACTTCGAACTCCTTTCTATGTCTTAGAATTGCATAATTTTCATCTCTTGCATGTAGCATAGTAGAATTGCATGTTTAGGCTACTCCTTATGCTTTCTAGTGATAACCTAGTGTACTTGGAATGCTAGGTGAATGGATAGGTGAGGATTGGGTCTGGACATTGATTCTATTAGTGCTAAAGAAAGAGGTGAACTCGAGGGTTATTTAATGACATAGATCGAGTGGCATTAATATAGTGTATTGACACTAGAGGTCTTTGGACATAGGGATAGATGAAATCCCAAGAGAAATGGCTCGTGAACATAGATCTTAGTAAAGCTAAGTACATGTTAATGTTGGTCGGAATAGTGGAGTTCCGAGAAAATTGTTGACCCTAGTTGTAGGGTATCCTCACGTGGAGAGGATAGATCAAGCTCACGGTCTGTGTCAGTGGTGGTATAGCCATCGGTGTCGTCGAGTACTCCGGAGTGTCGCACGATCGGGACCACGTGGAGGTCCACAGACAATCCCGGGTTGGAGTGCACGTGGAGCCTCCTCCCGAAAAAGGGATCTATATGTGAGGCGTAGGCGAACCCAAGGGTATCGCCACGGATTGGGTAAAGAAAATATTAATGTTAGCATTGAATAGTCATTGTTGAACATAGTGAGAACTTCTAGCATGTTAGTAAACCTTTTACTATATGATGCATGCATTCGTTTCACAAGATTATGGGCATAGTAGCATAGATTTCCTATTATGCACTTACAGCTTTCAGATATCTATCTATATCTAGTTGTTGTTACTTGTGCCCACTTGGACCTAGTGGGGAGATCGGTGGAGTCGGTGGCCGAGCCCACTGGGAACTAAGGAAGTTAGTTCTCACCCCACTCTATTTCCCGTGTTCGGCGCTGTTCGTCGGGGACCGCGGCATCGGCGTCGCCCCCGATCAGTGAGGATCGTGGTAGTTACATTAGTAGCCTTCCTTTCATGCATTAGATTACACCCTTCTGTATCTAGATGCTTTATGTTTTGGAAGACTAATGTATTTTGGGAATGATGTAAATGTAAATCAAAGTATATGTGATGTAATAGCTAGTTGCATTCTCTCTTTATTTCACTGGTGTATCGCTCCTGGATTACTTGCTCTAGTTGTTGGCACTGTTTGTGCCCTTTTGTTGATTGTGTATGTTTAGAATTTAGTATTCCTGGGTAAATTCTTGTACACGATCTGTTGTTGAGCCTTGGGCGGGCAGGGGAGGTGCCGTCCGCCCGGCGTCCGCTCGGGGCGCTCGAACCGGACCAAATGGGTAGCGGTTTTCGGGGCGGGGCGTGACATGTACTTTTGCCACCCATTTGTTTTCGATGATGGAGCCTCCAAATTGATGATCGGCACCGTTGAATATAATCTACACAATTTGAAGCATTTAGAAATCAAATTTCATACATTTTCGATATTGTTCCTTTATCTATCGAGTTGACACAAAAATGAACAGTTGAAAATGAATATTCTTACAAAAATGATGATTGGAATCTTGTCATCAAGATCAAGCGTATAGATCTTGTTTTAAATAATTTTATAAAATTTTTAACAAAAATTTAATTGATTTGGATGTTTTTACGTCGTTAAACGAGAAAACGCCTCATATCGACCATTAAAACTATATATTTTGAAACCCTTTGATCATTAGGCAAATGGTATTGAAAAGATTTGAAATTTAATTTCTAAATACTTCAAGTGGTATAGATCATGTTCAACTTTGATCGTCGATTTGGAGGCTCCATCATCGAAACAAATGGGTGGCAAAAAGTGTCGGTTCTTATCGATAGCATTCTAGCTCAATGTATATATATATATATATATATATAGAGTCCGGCTATGGTGCTTGTAAAAGCACCAAGTATTAGGTGCTTGTGAATTTTTTACCGTTAGATCTACGACCTTGATCATTTTCATCCGTTAGATTATACAATTCAACCAACCACCCACTTAACCCAAGGGCCCACATCATCCTAGCCGCACATCTATTAATCCAAGGGCTAAAAACTTACAAGCACCAATAATTAACTTGGTACTTTTAAAAGCATAGAAGCTCAATTATATATATATATATATATATATAGAGTAGGGCTACTATACTATTATGAGTATAGAGCCCCTACTACTCATAAGTTGTTTTCGATGTTGGGATTTTCGAATCGGCGATCTACACCGTTAAACATGATCTAGAGTATTTGAAACTTTTAGAAAATAAATTTCATAATTTTTCAAATCATTATAAGGTCCATCAAGCGGGTATAAAATGAACGGTCAAAATCGAACGACATCCTAAAAAAGCAAGTATCCCATACCGGCCTCGAACGACATTCTATGCCTCGAACGACATTCTATGTAGTGAATAGAATTTTCTATCAAAAATTCAACAAAGTTTGATTCTTTTACACCGTTAAACTAGCAAGTATCCCATACCTACTGTTAAAAATTGTCAAATTTGTGACATCGATCGTAAGGCAAATGATGTTGAAAAATTATAAAATTTTATTTCTAGAAGTTTTAAATGTAAATAACGTTTAACGGTATGGATCGTCGATACGGAAAGCTCTATCATCGAAAACAACTTATGAGTACGAGGCGATCGTACTCATAATAGTAAGGGACTCTATTCATATGTATATATATATAGAGTTGGGCTAGAATACTCTTAAGAGTACCGAGCCCATTTTACTCTCGAGTTGTTTTCGATAATAGAGCTTCCAAATTGATGATCGGCTCCGTTGAACATGATCTATACCACTTAAAGTGTTTAGAAATCAAATTTCAAATATTTTCGACATCATTTGCCTAATGATCAAAGGGTTTCAAAATTTGTAATTTTAATGGTGGATAAGAGACGTTTCTCGTTTAACGGTGTAAAGATATCCAAATCAATTGAATTTTTGTTAGAAAATTTTTAAACTATTTAAAACAAGATCTATACTCTTGATCTTGATTACAAGACTCCTATCATCATTTTTTAAAGAATATTCATTTTCAACCATTCATTTTTTGTTCACTAGATGGATACAAGAACAATATCGAATGTGCGTGAAATTTGATTTCTAGATCGTTTAAATGGTTTAGATCATATTTAACTGAGCGATCATCAATTTGAAAGCTCTATCATCGAAAACAACTCGAGAGTAAAATGGGCGGTACTCTTAAGAGTATTCTAGCTCATCTCTCTCTCTCTCTCTCTCTTCTTCTCTCTCCCTCTCTCTATATATATATATATATATATATATATATATATATATATATATATATATATATATATATAGAGAGAGAGAGAGAGAGAGAGAGAGTCCCGGCTACTATCCTATTAATAGGATAGGAGCACTTGTCTATGAGTTTTTTAATTTTTGGATCAACTCTTTTCATTATTTCTAACCATTGGATTAAATATTATAAGTGGGACCACTCAACCCTGACCATTTAACTCTAACCGACTAATATCATCATAACCCTACAATTTTTCATCCAAGAAGTTAAAAACTCGATAGACAAGTCTTCCTATCCTATTAATAGTGATAAGAAATTTCTTTATATATATATATATATATATATATATATATATATATATATATATATATAGTAGAAATTTACTATACTATTATGAGCTTAGTTAGTTAATTCGCGTTTAATTCGCGAATTAAACGCGATTTTTTAGAAAACCGAATTAAACGGAACGATCCGCATTTTTCCAAAAAATGGTTAAAAAAACGCGATTTTCTTATCAATAGTAATTATTCGCGAATCATACGCGATTCGCGAATCATTCGTTCAAAAGAACGGCGGTCGCAGACTTGCGAGTCGCCTCGTCGCCGCCATCGTCGTCATCCTCCTCCGTCGCCGCTCGCCGCCGGTTTTGGAGAACTTTGGATCTATGTTAAAATTCTCTTAAAAAAAAATTTCTTCTTAAATTTTTTTTCCCAAACAAAAATTGTCGCTAAAATTTTTTTTGAAAAAGTTATTTTATAAATTTTGAAAAAAAAATTGAGTTTGGGATTGGGAGCTCCATAAAAATGGCGTTGGCTACGTTTGGGAAGAAGATGGGGATCGCGGCTTATTGGAAAGAGGACGTTGCACGGTCCACGAGGCCACTTTGGCCTCGTGGACCGCATGAGAGGATTAGTTATTAAGATTTATTTTATAATATATATATATATATATATATATATATATATATATATATATATATATATATATATATATATATATATATATAATTTTATTTATAAATATATATTTATTTATTATATATAGTATTCTATTTTTATATAAAAATATTATTATATAATATTTTATTTATAAGAATAATATAGTTTGCTATTTTTTTTACTTAATTAGCTTAATTTTGTAGCTTTTTATTCTTACATTTTTAACAAATATGAGTATTTATGCTAATAGCATAAATCTTGAGAGAAAGAAATTTAATTTAATAGCCGAATTTTTGATCCCGAATTTTTAATTGGTAAACGTATAATATCCGTATAATTCACGTATCCGAATAATTATCGAATCCGTTTTTTAACCGTATTTTTCAAAAAATTTTAAAATTAGAAGACGAATTTTATCCGAATTATATCCGTACCGAATTTTTGCCGAATCCGAATTAACTAACTATGATTATGAGTAGTAGAGTCCTACTACTCATAAGTTGTTTTCGATGATAGAGCTTCCGAATCGACGATCCACTCCGTTAAATATGATCTAGAGTATTTAAAACTTCTAGAAAATAAATTTCGTAATTTTTCAAAATCATAATAAAGTCCATCAAATAGGCATAAAATGAACGGCGAAATCGAACGACGTCCTAAAAATAGATGATCGGATCCTTCAATTTAAGATCGGAGTTATTGATCTTTATCTAGGTAGTGAATAGAATTTTCTATCAAAAACTCAACCTATTTCAATTCTTTTACGCCGTTAAACTAGCAAGTATCTCATATCGGCCGTTAAAAATTGTCAATTTTGTAAGCTTTTGATCATAAGGTAAATGATCTCGAAAAATTACGAAATTTATTTTCTAGCCGTTTTACATACTCTAGATCATCTTTAACTGAGTGGATCGTCGATTCTAAGCTCTATCATCGAAAAACAACTTGTGAGTAGTAGGGCTCTACTACTCATAATAAGATATAGTAGCCCTACTCTATATATATATATATATATATATAAACAAACTTATAGCAAATTCATAATTTGTAAACTTGTAATAAAACTTCATTAACAATAAAGTAATTAGTATCCACAATTTTCATATGTTTTTTCCTAACCATTCATCTAGTACAAGTAGTTTCCATCACCCCATTAGACATATAGTCAACATTTACATGTACCAAAAGAATAGAGTGCTAAAATGAAATGAAGTACTAACATCATTTTTTCAAAAAAAGTTCAGCTCAAAATCAAAAAGGGGAGTTTGCAGTTCATTATCTTTCTTGTCCCACGAATCATCATGCACTACCTATAAAAAAGAAAAAGAATAAATATTAAGACAATGTAAAAGTAAGTCATGCAAATAGATTTAATTGATCATCAACTAGATCCATCCAAACTTCTCTAAAAAAAAAACTAGATCCATCCAAACACAAACCTTGGAGAATATAAAAAAGAGGAAGTAGCTTCAATCTGAGAACAATGAGAAGTAATCATGAGAACAATGAGAAGTATAAACAATGAAATTTCACCAATTGCACAAACGTAACCATTATTAGTTTTGATGAACAAGCAAATTTTAAATCCTACTAAATAGAAATAATAATAAAGTGAAAGTGAGAAAATAAAGATTCAATGAAGTATAGGCAATGTCTTGATGTCCTACTGCGTACAACTTAAACACTATAATACTTCAAAATTTAAAACATTAACAATAACAAAATGGCTAAACTTTCTAGGAAAAAAAACAGATAGAAAGAATTACATAATTCAACATCAAAATCAAAAGGGTAAATCATAATTACATTTTACGGTTCTATGAAAAACCAAAAATCATATTTCTAGCTTTGCCTCAACTTTGTTTAGTATTAAACAACTCTCAATATCAAACAAGTAGATGTACATGCAGTTGGAGATTATCATTTTAGAGAATAAGGTGTTTTTGGGGGCTTGAAGTATTACACCAAGAGACGTCAAGTTTGGAACGCTCAACAGTGTTACCTCCAGCTTAGAAAAAACCTAAGGTTAATAAATAAGCTATTGGGCTTCAGTTAATATGGGCCTTAATACGCTTTCACCTGTTGGGCTTGTATGTGAACATAATATTTGGATTATATTATAACAATATATCCATGAATATATTATTTGGATTATACATAACAAAGATATCCAATAACAATATATCCAACACATGCTACATGAGCTTTCTAATTATATCAACCGCATAAAAGGATGACACTAAAAAAAATCTGTTGCAAAGCTCCAAAACATCATACGTGAATATGCAAAATACTTCTTCCAGTATGCCCCTGAACTTCATTTCTACTTTGATAATCTAACACTTCATTTCATTTAAGTTACAAAATATATAGTTTGTGAAAAGAGATTCTAAATATAGAGAATTACATAAATCAAGTATAAGAAAACAAACAAAAAAAAAAAGCATTGTCCGAATGCATCTCAAAATTTAACATGCAAACTTCAAACAATCTGGCATCAACAATCTCAAAATTTAACATGCAAACTTCTGCAACTCTCAGTTGCTTCTCATTTGCTTGATATTTAAAATTTTGAGCATGACATCCGTTGGCATCATTAGAAGAAAGACCCACTTTAAGACTTGTAAGCCCTTCAATGCGTGTCTCACTTACTAATTAACCACGGGCATATAATACAAAGTCTTTCCTACAATCTGGCATCAATAATTCGGACAAAGTGTGGAGGTAGTTAGTTTTTTAAGGTAGTTCAGATATTCTACAAAACTAATAGGCACCTGCAACAAGTTTTGTTTTTTTTTTTTCTCTCTTTCTTTCTGTCTCTAAAATCTCTGTAGCTCTAAATAATCTCTCCACCTGTTGGAAATATTAGGGCAGCGGAAACTTACAAACCGGATAGCCAACGTATCCGGGAACCCAAATCGGATCGCTCTGCTTGTTTTACTAGCCTTCTTGGATCGTCCTGTCTTGATGCTTCTTGATCTCCCACGTTTCTCGCCTTCTCCCACGCGTACGCCTTACACCACGGATCGTCGGATCGGATGCGGATCGGATGCCAATCGAAGAGGGCTACTAGAGTCCTCTTCAATGTCCACACTCCAAAACCCCGGGAACGTAGGTGGAAATCCGAGAGAGTAAGAAGAGAGATAAAGAGGAGATTTCGTATATGATTGTCTCTCTACTCAAGAGAATAGGGGACGTATTTATAGAATAACGGAACCCCTAAATATCCTGAATCCCACAAGGATTAGGATACGGTTCGGGATATCTATTAACATATAATAGATATTCACTAGGAGATATGTTTCTTAACCGACAAGAAACATATAATTTATTCTTATCCTAAACTTATTAGGATAAATCTCAATCCACATCTTAAGTGGATCGGGTTAAATTAAAACCCGCCAATGTGGACATACCACATGGCTTCAATCTCCCACTTGGCCACATTGGTCAATTCTCTCTCACTCATTCATCTCTTCATACGGGTAATGGAGCGTGCGACCTGACGAAAGAACCACATGCAGGAGTGCTATATTAAGTCACCACCAAACTAACATAGCACATCACTGGCTTAATTCGTCTATGCCCTAGACGTTTCAACACACACCGGATCAAGCAACACAAAGTCCCTCTCCTGTGATGACAGGGCTCGACCCCACAATTATTTCTTGTACTCATGATTATCTCAAGTAACATAACCGAGATAACCGCCCGGGCAATGAGTCACAAGACTTACGTGGTGTGTTATCGAAACATCTTCCTCAGCCCCTCACGTTAATCCACATTGGTCCAAGCACTTTACTAGACGTGCTCCGCGAGATCGTATTTTCTCATGACCCTGAGATACACGCTAAGTTAGTTACTTTGGACCTCCACTTCATAACGTAGTTCTAAGTCAAGGGCACAAAAGCGTTAGTGCTCACACAATGACATGGAGAGAAGAACTTATGTCACTCTACTAACTGGTCGACAAGCACATACAGTATGATATGTATGCTATGGCGGAGCTCCCACTGAATGGGTCAAGTCACGCTCTGGAAAATACGCCATACAAACCTTGGTCTAGGTACCACTAAGGCATCTAACCACCACAGCTCAAGTCATCTCTCTAACTTGAGCACTTAGGTTCGGCTACTATACAGGCTCGATATGAAATTTCACATAAAAACTTTCATATCCAACTCTTTAGAGTCTCATCTTAAACTAATTAAGGCGACTTTAATTTATATCAACACTTCATTCATAACATATATAAACAAAGTAATCATATTACAACTACTCAAGTTTAATATGATCTAGTCTCATCCTGCTCACCACCTAGGTGCCAGGGCGATCACCCGTGTGAGTGGGCTGATCTGAGCCTGGTGACTTCTCGAATATGTGCCTACTAGTATCAATTACGCAATCACATTTAAAAGAAGAAAAACATATTTTCATTAATAAAGCGTAAGATACAAAATAATGTCCATATATCAAAACCTACGGAGACCCAAACTCCTAACGTGGGTCTGGAACAAATCCCTAGCTATCGGCTTGGTCAACGGATCCGCCACCATCCTAGTGGTGGAGATGTGTCTAAGAGTGACCTCGCCTAGCCTAATCATGTCTCGAATGTAGTGAAATCGGATGTCAATATGCTTGGTCCTGCCATGGTACTTGGAATCTTTCACATACTCCAGGGCAGCCATACTGTCAGAGAACATCTCAACAGGTTCATTAGCTCGAGCCACAATGTCGAGGTGCTGGAGAAATCTCCTCAGCCAAACAGCCTCCTGAACGGCCGCTGAACAAGCAACGTACTCCGCCTCCATAGTTGACAAGGCAATGCAGCTCTGCTTCTTACTGCACCAGGAAATTGCCCCACCTCCAAGCATAAACACATAGCCTGAAGTGGACCTGCGCTCATCTCTATCACCGCCCCAATCAGCATCACTATATCCTTTCAATCTCAAGTCCCCAGCTTGAAAACAGAGAACGAGATCACTGGTTCCCTTTAAATATCGAAGGATTCTCTTGACCGCTTGCCAATGAATAGGTCCTGGGTTGCTCTGGTAACGACTTACCAAGCCAACAGCGAAGCATATGTCAGGTCGCGTACACATCATAGCGTGCATCAAGCTGCCAATTGCACTCGCATAAGGAACTCTACTCATTTGCTCCTTTTCTTTATCCGTTTTAGGGCACTGATCAAGACTCAGAGTTTGATTCTTCTCCACTGGAGTATCAACGGGTTTACAATGATGCATCCTAAAACGCTCTAGAATCTTTTTAATATAAGTTTCTTGAGACAAACCAAGAAGTTTTCTAGAGCGATCACGGATGACCTTTACACCGAGCACATAGCTCGCCTCACCCATGTCTTTCATTTCAAAGTTGAGAGACAACCACTCCTTAGTGGTATTGATTAACTCCATGTCATTTCCAGCCAATAATATATCGTCGACGTATAGAGAGAGGAACAAAATCCCATTCTCTGTCTTCTTGACATATACACAGTGGTCCTCCTCTATCATGGACATACCGATAGAGGTAATGGCTTCATGAAACCTAAAATACCACTGTCTCGACGACTGCTTAAGACCATAGATGGATCTTTTAAGACAACAAACTTTGTCTTCTTGACCCTTGAGTACAAAACCCTCAGGTTGATCCATGTAGATCTCTTCCACTAATTCTCCATTGAGAAAAGCTGTCTTGACATCCATTTGGAACAATTCCAAATCTAGGTGTGCCACTAAGGTTAGAATCAAACGAATAGAGGCAAATCGCACAACGGAGCAAACGTCTCGTTGTAATCTACCCTTGCCTCTCGAGTGTAGCCCTTGGCCACGAGCCGAGCCTTGTATTTATCGATTGATCCATCCGCCTTGCGCTTAATTTTTAAAACCCATTTATTTCCAATAGACTTGCGGAAGGTCAACCAATTCCCATACTTGGTTCTTGCTCATGGACTCCATCTCATCTCTCATAGCCGCCATCCACTCACTGCAAGCTGATGTCTCTAATGCTTCTTTATAAGAAGTAGGTTCATCATCATCGAGCGGAGTGCACATGAAAATGTCCCCTTCGATCTCAAAATGTCGACGGGGAATATGTCCACGTTCACTTCTACGTAATTGAGGATCTGAACTACCGACTTCCATAGGTATGCTCTCATTTAAGGGAGCACTCCCACTAGCCGGAGGATCACTACCACTTCCTTCAGCGACTTCGGGAAGTGATCGATCACCCTCAATTGCAGATGGGGTAGCGTCGTCCTGTAACTCATACAATCCGACGTCTTTTCGCATTTCACCAATGCTTGGAAATTCCCCTTCTAGGAATTCCACATCACGAGATTCGATCTCGGTCATACCACCATCTGGGTGTTCACCATACATCACATAGCCCTTCGAATTTTCAGGGTATCTGATGAACACATGCTTGCTCGCTCTAGGGCCGAGTTTCCCGAATTTATGTGAGGAGCTGTGAACATATCCAGCTGAACCCCAAGGGCGTAAGTAGTGTAAACTTGGTTTTCTACCACTCCACAACTGATATGGGGTAGTAGGCACTGATTTGCTAGGGACTCGATTAAGGATGTAGGCTGCAGTCAAAAGTGCATCTCCCCAAAAATTTATGGGAAGTTGCGCTTGCGCCATCATCGACCTAATCATGTCTAATAGAGTACGGTTCCTTCGCTCTGCAACACCATTTTGTTGCGGAGTACCAGGAATAGTGAGCTGTCTACTAATGCCCTTTTGCTCACAATAAGTCTTGAACTGATCAGACAAGTACTCACGACCTCGGTCAGTGCGAAACACCTTTACACTTCTTTCTATTTGATTCTCAGCCTCTGCAACGAAACGCTTGAAGCAATCTAAAGCTTCAGATCGGCGAGAAAGCAAATACACATATCCATAACGGGAATAATCATCAATGAATGTGAGAAAATAGCACGCACCATGCCGGGCCCTCACATTCATTGGCCCACAAATGTCTGAGTGGATTAGCTCTAAAGGATGAGAGGCACGAGTAGCCTTACCAAAAGGCTTTCTACATGCCTTCCCAGCCAGACAAGGCTCGCACACAGATAGGTCAACTTTGGCGAGAGACCCCAAAAGGCCTTCTCGAGCCAGTCTATTCATTCTGTCTTGACCTATATGGCCTAATCTGGCATGCCATTTAACGGATTCATCACAGAGATTAGAAGAAGAAGTAGAAGAAGAAGCAAATGCAAACGAATCATCCTCCAAATCTAATTTAAAGAAACCATTAATTAATGTACCATATCCAAATAAAGTACCATGAAAGGAAATGTCAAGGCGGTTTTTGTCAAATTGAAATGAATATCCTAGATGCAACAAAGCTAAAACGGAACATAGATTACATCGAATTCCGGGTGCATATAGCACGTCCGGAAGAAGTAAAGTGCGGCCACCGCGCAACTTGAGTTGGTACGAACCGACTCCAAGGACTTCTTCCTTCGTGCCATTCCCAAAGGTGACAAATTGTGTGCCAGACGGTACTCGATGATAATCTACGAACCCCACTCGGTCACGAACTACGTGTTTGTTTGCTCCTGTATCCACAATCCAATCGGGAATAGAATGAGCTACTAAAGCATGAGAGCAAACAAGACAGTGTGAGTTGAGTGGTAGGGTTACCTTTTTCGGCTCAGGACAATTCCGAGCGAAATGACCCTTCTTCTTGCAATTGTAACATTTTAGCTTTGTAGCATCCCTACTGCCAGCGCGCTTGCCTCTGCGGCGCTTTCCAACTCCACCCTGAGGAGCATGATTCCATTTCTTCTCGCTCCATTGTTGTGATGCTTTTGCGCTTGGGTGCATTCCCACCGCGCTTCTCTCGAGCGTGCAACAAGAGCGGCGTAACCGTTCACTTCCAAGCGCTCTGCCTCGAGCTCGAGATGACGCGAGATGTCATTAAACGTTTTAATGTTCTCGCTGTGCGTCATCAGGAGCTTCATCTGGGACCATTCAGGATCAGGCAGTGAACGAATCACTGATAGAACCTGTTGCTCTTCCGTGAGCTCGTTTCCAGCACCCTTAAGGTCCCGAATCATGGCGCTCATCACACGAAGGTGCTCAGCCATTGAATTCTTCGGGTCTTTAGTATACTGCAGAAACTTGAGGTTTAAGGCACGTAGCCTAGTCGATGAAGTTTGACCGAACGCAATCTTCAAATTGTCCCACATGTCCTTGGCAGTTTCGAAATTCTCAAACTGTCCAATGAGGTCGTCTTGCATGGAACACAACAGAGTGTACCGAGCAGTTCGATCCTCTTTGGTCCATTTGTTATAAATTTCTTTTTCATGCTCAGAAGCTGTGCCTTCGGCAGGTAGGACTCTTTTGACCGTAAGAGTTTCAAGAACACCTTGTTCATTAAGCAGGTATTGCATTTTCCTGTGCCAAATATCATAGTTCTTTCCATCTAGCTTATCACCCCTGGTGAGATCGGCTATGATGATTTTGGAAGTCATTTCACTACATTCAAAAATAGGTTTAGACATTAGGCACATATTCCAAAAGACAAATTAATAAGATTGAAAAATTATCCTCGACACAACGGGATCGAAAACTTCGCTATGCTCGTAATCATCACCCAGTGCCGGTTCAAAATATCGCAATCTTATTAATTTTCTATTAATTTTGAAACTTATTCAAAAATTTGAAACTCATCCATTTTGAAAGAACATATCTTTTGAAAAATATTCATATGAGGAGAACTAATCTCATAATATCATCACACAGATAAAAAAAATAAGTACTTATGCCAAAATTTAATCCGAAAACCGTCGACGCAAAACACATTCCTGTACAAGGCCTTAATTATTACATCACTTTTGCATAATTAAACCTACTACATCACTACAAGATGTACATCAGAAAAGAATATTCTACAGGAATGCTGCACACGTCGAACCCGTTTTTCAAAATTAAATTTTGTTGAAAAAACACCGAAATAACATAAGTACTTATATATCCCAAAATATACAATCACATGCTACATAAGCATTATAAAAAAAACACCAACATAGAATCAAAGAAGCAAACAACATATGCATGTTCTTAATTGACATATATAGCAAAAAATTTTCTATGCAGGAAATAATAAAAATACCACAAAGGAATTTTATATTAAATTTTTAAAAAAAATTTTGTCTGTGAGATGGGCCGGCACGGAGCGCGCGGGTTCGCGCCCGACGGCCCGGCCCGCTGCGGCGGGCGCGCCCGCACGCGCGCGGCCGGCCCGTGCGTGCGGGCGGGCACGTTCCGCGCCGCAGCGGGCGGGCCCGCGCGGAGCGGGGCGGACGCGCCCGCTCCCGCGGCGGGCCGGGCCCGCGCGGAGGGCTGGGCGCGTCGCGCGCGGCCGGGCCCGTGCGTGCGGCGGGCGAGCTCCGCGCCCGCAGCCGGGCCGGGCCCGCGCGGAGCGGCGGACGCGCCCGCTCCGCGGCGGGCACGGCCCGCGCGTGCGACGGCGCGCCCGCTCCCGCAGCGGGCCGGCTCGGAGCCGCGGGCGCGCCCGCTCGCACGGCGGGCCTAGCCTCGAGTGCACTGCGGCGCGCCCGCTCCCGCGAGCCTCGGCCGCGCGGGTGTGCGGGTGTGCGCCACATCCGCGACGGCGGGCGCGGGTGCAAGGGTGTGCCACCCGCTCCCGCAGCCGGGCCGAGCCCGCGGGTGCGCCCGCTCCGTAGCGGCCGGGCCCGCGTGGATGGGTGCGCCCGAGCTGCGGTGAGCCGGGGCCGCGCGGGTCCGCCGTTGCGGGCCTACGTCCGCGCAGAGCCGAGCTGCGCGGTTCGCGCAGGTGCGCCCCTCGCCCGCAGGGCGTCGCATCGCGCCGCTCGCAGCAATTTTATAAAAAAAATGCACGAAAATACTAAAACCAAAAAATACAACTTATGTAAAATTAAATCGCATGATCAATTTCAGAGAAAACTAAAATTAATTTAGTTAATTGCTTTCGTCAATTTCACTTAGAAAACGAAAGAAATTGTAGAACTAATCTACCATCTTTTCTTT
Source organism: Aechmea fasciata (assembly GCA_025177825.1). Lineage (NCBI taxonomy): Eukaryota > Viridiplantae > Streptophyta > Magnoliopsida > Poales > Bromeliaceae > Aechmea > Aechmea fasciata. The sequence goes on from CM045926.1 coordinate 690,225, forward strand.
CATCGATTTCACATAGAAAACGAAAAAGAAAAAAACGTAGAACTAATCTACAACCAAAATTGATCAACTAAGCATGCGATCTAAAACACAAGCATCATAAGCATGATCACAGGCGAAAACAAGCATGCAGGCTCTGATACCAATTGTTGGAAATATTAGGGCAGCGGAAACTTACAAACCGGATAGCCAACGTATCCGGGAACCCAAATCGGATCGCTCTGCTTGTTTTACTAGCCTTCTTGGATCGTCCTGTCTTGATGCTTCTTGATCTCCCACGTTTCTCGCCTTCTCCCACGCGTACGCCTTACACCACGGATCGTCGGATCGGATGCGGATCGGATGCCAATCGAAGAGGGCTACTAGAGTCCTCTTCAATGTCCACACTCCAAAACCCCGGGAACGTAGGTGGAAATCCGAGAGAGGAAGAAGAGAGATAAAGAGGAGATTTCGTATATGATTGTCTCTCTACTCAAGAGAATAGGGGACGTATTTATAGAATAACGGAACCCCTAAATATCCTGAATCCCACAAGGATTAGGATACGGTTCGGGATATCTATTAACATATAATAGATATTCACTAGGAGATATGTTTCTTAACCGACAAGAAACATATAATTTATTCTTATCCTAAACTTATTAGGATAAATCTCAATCCACATCTTAAGTGGATCGGGTTAAATTAAAACCCGCCAATGTGGACATACCACATGGCTTCAATCAAAGAAGAATTGGAGCAGAAATTGGAGGTTGAGCTTGGAATTAGGAGGAGAAGCTTCATCTTCATCATCTTCTTCTTCCTTGGCTAAAAAAAAAAAGGGAAGCTTGTGAGGTGAGCTTCTTGAGCTTCAATGGTAAATTTCTAATGTTTGAGTTATGTGCTCTGGAAATGGATTTAGAGGACTCCCTAGGTGATATTAACATGCTATTTGCTTGAATCATGAATCAATTTGGAGGTTTCTTGCAATAATAGCATGTTAGGGTTCAAAAAGGAGGTTTTGCTATATAAGGAGGTTTGATCTAATTTGCATTCATGTAAACCTAATTGCTAGGTATTCTGACACGTTGGTGAAATCAGTTCGGCAATCTGACGATGCTACATGAAGATATTGAGAAAAATGATCGTTTGGCTTCGTTTTCGCCTGGAAGGCCGAGACGACGTCCAAAAATTAGGGCCGGCAAACGAGCGAGCCGGCTCGCGTTCGACTCGATATTTGGCTCGCTCGAGCTCGACTCGAAATTAAATGATCTGAGCTTGAACAAAAAAAAAGCTCGAAATTCATTTCAAGCCGAGCTTGAGTATTACTCGGCTCGTTCGAATTAGGCTCGAAAAGCTCGGAAAGCTCGAATATATATATATATATATATATATATATATATATATAGTAGAGCTATTATACTATCGAAAGTATAGAGAATATGGTGCTTTCGATTTTTTATTCTTAGATCAACCCATTTAATCATTTCTTTGAATTAATACTATTATTATCTTGTAAGGACCACTCAATCATAGAAATATTATTTAATCTTAGGGTGGACCGCAATCATCCCAACCATATAATTCTTAATCAAAGGGTCAAAAATTAATTTTATATATATATATATATATATATATATATATTAAAAAATATATAAATATAATATATTTTAATTATATATAAATTTGAATGTATAATCGAATTTAGTTAAAATTAGACCAATATTGTTGGCCCATAAAAACAAATCGAATAGACAAATAAAAGAGCAAAATTAACTAAATTTATACATTTTTCCTTTCTTTCTTTCTTTCATAGAGCTTTAAGTTTTCAATATATTTCTCTCTTTCTTTTTACCGTCTCTCACCCTAAGTGGCCAAACCGGAAGCCTTCCAAGTTACCAAGTAACAGCATATACATGCCATTGCCTAATTGCTATTAATTCTATGCTTGAGAAAATATACAGAATATTTTTAAAGTAAAAAATTATTATTCATATAAAATTTTAATTTTAGTTATATATGATTGAATAGTTTAATACAATATTTATCTATATAAATTATTTATTTTTGACTGCATAAATAAAAATGAATAATATGAAGATTGAAGGCGGAAGTAAAGACATGTGAGGTTGAAAAGATTAGAAATTCAACTCATAATTTTTTTTTATATTATAATACTATATTTTATATAATTATTTTGTACTTTGAACTATAAGACATGTTTTTGTATCAAATTATAGATAATGTTCTATACAAATTAAACTATTGATCGTATGATGTTCAGAATTTCCAGCGGCTCGTTTACGGCTCGAGCTCGCTCGCCTCGAAATTAGGCTCGCTCGAGCTCGCTCGAATTAATTTCAATCCAAGCTTGAGCTTAAATTTAGGCTCGAAATTAATTTCAAGCCGAATTTGAGCCGAGGTAAGCTCGCTCGAGCTCGGCTCGTTTCCACCCCTACCAAAAATCACGAAAACAGATCCTAGCCTCGCGGCATCACCTAGAGGTGGGGGGTGCCACCCAAAGCAGTTGAACTACGTCTTTTATGTCCAAGTTTGCATTATCAACCTTGCATCTCTTATGTTGCATGTATTGTAGGATTCACTACAATAGAATTAGGTTATAGGGACACATGTTTGGGACACTAGTTTTGAGTAAGTGTCCGATTTATGTTAAAACTTAAAAAAATATCTACTAATGCCTAAATATAAAGCCCAATCCAACAAAAAATAAAAGATTACTTTACTCAACCCATCACACCCAGCCCATTTGGCCCGATTACAAACTGAAAAAAAAAAAATCAATTACCATCTTTTCTTCTCTCTTTACTCAATCCACTCAAATTCTAGACGAAGAGTTCTTCCCTGTCGTTCTCCTTCGTCACCGCAACTAACGAGATAGAGTTTCGGCGATTGCTAAATGCTTAAATAAGTGTTGATAAATCAGTAGCACTCTTTTAGGTTATAGCGACACTCTTTAACTATCGCTATATACCTAGCGACTCCACATATAGCAACGCTTTTTAAAAGTGCCGGTAATTTAGCTAGCAGCACTTTTTTTTACATGTACTTATATTTAAAAGTGTCGCTATAGACCGTTTTTGTTGTAGTGATTGTGATTATTGCATTTCCATTCCTTATGCTTTCCTATTGATATCATAATGTGAGATAGACACATGATATAGTGGATAATATATATAAGGAATTGGGTTTTGACATTGGTAATCCTATAGTGGCAGAATAAGAGAGGAACTTGATGTTAACATAATAACATAACGAGTGGCATGTAGAAGATGTTAATGACATAACGAGTGGCATGAAACTTAATGTAGATGAAACACTGGACATGGACTATGATATGTGGCATAGAATATAATATTGTAGTTGAAACACTTGATCATGAATATTGGGATCGTTGAGTTCCCGAGCTATAGTTAGTCCTAGCTGACAGGGTATCCTCAGTTGACGAGTATTGGATCATACTGACATAGTCTGTTTTTGCTGGTAGTGGTCGCTCCACCCAAGCAGTGCACTCCGGAGTTGTCACACTAGGGGCAAACGTGGTTGTCCCGCAGGCGGTCTCGGGTGGGGTTGAGCAGCTGAGACTCCTCACCTATGGGATTTAAGATATGAGTCGAGGCAAGCCTTCAGGTTGACCAAGTGATTGGGTAAACATATGAATGACAAGTTTATTGAACATAGTAGCATGATAGTTGACATCATCACTATATATTGCATACATTCATATTGATTGAGGCATAGTAGTATGTTAATAGATTTCATGTTATATGAGCAATTTATTTCTAAATATCTATCTACTTATGCCTGCTTAGACCTAGTGGGAAGATCGGCGGAGTCGGCGGCCGAACCGACTAGAAACTATAGACAATAATTCTCATCCCATGTGGTTTTTGGGTACAGGTTTTCACGAGGGCGGACCGGCAATTGACCGCGGCAAGGGCATAGCGCCCTAGTAGCTAGCAGTTTTGCTACTGCATTAGAGTACTTTCGTGTACATGGCGTTGTTGATGTATATGTATTTTGGAGATAAACATGTAAACCTTATGTATTCCTTTTTGGGAGATGAAAATGTAAATAGTTGAATGAAAGATGCAATAGCTAGAACTCTCTCTCTCTCTTTTGTACACATGCATGTTTACTTCTTGCTCTTGCTTGTATCATCTTTGTGGATGTTTCATGTATGTCAACCTGGGCGACAAAAATATACATGATTGTTGTTGTTGAGCCTTGGGCGGACATGGGAGACTCAGTCCGTTCGGCGTCTGTTCGACATGCCCAAACCGACCGAATTGGTATCGATTGCGGGGTGTGACATTTTCTCACCCGTTTGGAAGGACACTTCTTGTAACGACCCAGCCCACTAGCAACAATAACTCGTTGGGCCCAACCACCGGCCCAAAATGCTTAAGCCCAGTTATTATTACTAGTGTCTAAGTCTCTTATAAACCCAATGACAACCCCATTCCCATCCGATGTGGGACTATTGGGGTGTCACAAACTCCCCCCGTTAAGGCCCTGACGTCCTCGTCAGTCCAATCAAACACAGTCCAAGAACACTAGACGATGTGAGACTCGTCTCGCTAGCCCGTCATCCAGACCCTGGCTCAGCCGAGACTCGCCACACATGTCCTGCTGGTGAACCGGCTCTGATACCAAATGTAACGACCCAGCCCACTAGCAATAATAACTCGTTGGGCCCAACCACCGGCCCAAAAATGCTTAAGCCCAGTTATTATTATTAGTGTCCAAGTCTCATATAAACCTAATGACAAATCCATTCCCATCCGATGTGGGACTATTGGGGTGTCACAGACTCCCCCCGTTAAGGCCCTGACGTTCTCGTCAATCCAATCACCAACACACACCCCGTTAAACCCAGTTATTATTACTAGTGTCTAAGTCTATTATAAACCCAGTGACAACCCCTTTCTGATGTGGGACTATTGGGGTGTCACAGACTCCTCGTCAGTCCAATCACACATACAGCCCAAGATCACCAAGCGATGTGAGACTCGTCTCGCTAGCCCGTCATCCAGACCGTGGCTCAGCCGAGATTCGCCACACATGTCCAACTGGTGAACCGGCTCTGATACCAAATGTAACGACCCAGCCCACTAGCAACAATAACTCGTTGGGCCCAACCACAAGCCCAAAATGCTTAAGCCCAGTTATTGTTGCCAGTGTCTAAGTCTCTTAGTGTCACAGACTCCCACACAGCCCAAGATCACCAGGCTATATGAGACTCGTCTCGCTAGCCCGTCATCCAGACCCTAGCTCAGCCGAGACTCGCCACATATGTCCAGCTGGTGAACCGGCTCTGATACCAAATGTAACGACCCAGCCCACTAGCAACAATACCTCGTTGGGCCCAACCACCGGCCCAAAATGCTTAAGCCCAGTTATTATTACTAGTGTCTAAGTCTCATATAAACCTAATGACAACCATATTCCCATCCGATGTGGGACTATTGGGGTGTCACAGACTCCCCCCGTTAAGGCCCTAACGTCCTCGTCAGTCCAATCACACATACAGCCCAAGATCACCAGGCTATGTGAGACTCGTCTCGCTAGTCCGTCATCCAGACCCTAGCTCAGCCGAGACTCGCCACACATGTCCAGCTGGTGAACCGGCTCTGATACCAAATGTAACGACCCAGCCCACTAGCAACAATAACTCGTTGGGCCCAACCACCGGCCCAAAATGCTTAAGCCCAGTTATTATTACTAGTGTCTAAGTCTCTTATAAACCCAATGACAAACTTATTTCCATCCAATGTGGGACTATTGGGGTGTCACAGACTCCCCCCGTTAAGGCCCTGACATCTTCGTCAGTCCGATCACACACAGCCCAAGAACACCAGGCGATGTGAGACTCGTCTCGCTAGTGTAGAGACCTGGAAAATTGCACCTGAGGCTTGTCTACAGCTCTGGAGAGTGTCGGGACCAGCCTGGGTCGCATTAGCGCCAAATAGACGCTAAACGGGCCCCGTGGGAATGCGAGAGCAGCGTGTGTCACGAAAATCTGCAAATAGCAGGTTTTTCTGTGAGCTGTACCGGTACAAGTCGGTTGCTATACCGGTATAGCAACGGTTGCTATACCGGTATAGCCACCAGAGCTATACCGGTATAGCCCTGCGCAAGGGGCTCTCGGGTTGCCTGTCTGTACCGGTATAGAGGGGATTCTGTACCGGTATAGCGTGGCAGGAATGGTGCAGTTTGACTTTTTGGCCACCTTGTCACATCACCCCCATGCCTTCCCCTTACCTTAGGACAGAGAGGAGAGAGAGAGGGGGAGCTCCATCTTCTTCCTTAGCTGCTGCTGCTGCTGCTTCCCTTAGCAACCAGGAGGTGGAGGAGCTCAAGGGTGGAGCCGAGCTTCGTCGACGACGCGCCGCGGAGCGGATCGAGCGAGTTTTCGACGACGAGACGCTGCGAGGGAGCCCATCGTGCGTGCGGGATCACCGACCTCGACTCAGCGACCGTTCTAGGACTTGTTTCGAGGTGAGTAGCCCATCAAGTTTCCCTCCGTTGCATCTATTTCCTGGATTTTCGAGCTGCTGCTGGCAGCACCATCGACCCGCGGAGTTTTGACCGTATCTCTGTGTAGGAGAGTCGAAACGCGGCGAAACTTGGGGCGTTGGATCCGTGACTTCCAGACGATTCCAACGACACCTTACTTGCTGGATTTGGACAAGGTTTGCTCAGTCGGAACCCATCTTTACTGAGTCTCGGATTTGCGACAGATTCTGAAATGCTGAACTGCAGGAATTCAGCGTCGACGTTTTGTGTTTCGGCTCATACTCCGCGTAGAAGTGGCAGAATCCGGCGATTCTTGGACCGTTGGATTCAAGACTTCGAGACGAAGCTTCTGAACCCTGGTTTGCAGATTTCGGATAAGGTTAGCCCTGTTGGAATTAAGCTTTCCTCGGCCATTGTTTTTCCCGATTTTGTGAAATCGGTGTAACGTTGGATTGCCTCTTCGCAGCGGAGGACCTCGGAACTTGGTGGATCAGCGAAGGAGCCCGAGGGGACCAGGACACTCCCTTGCTGCCAGGGAATTGCGATCGAGGTGGGTTTTCATCGGATCATGCCTAATTCAAGTAGTCAACATGTATAAGTTCCGGTTTTTGACTAAATTGTGATCGCTCGAATTCATGATTAGTAGTACGTTAAATCTGAATTTTGGAAGCATGTTTAGTTCACTTTTAATTTCATACATGTTGGACTATGGATTCGACTTAGGAGAAAACCCCGTTTTGGATCGTCATTAGCCTACACTACCAGATTTAGCTCTAGGAGCCATTTTGTGCCGTATCATCGCCGGGGGAGTGAGATGGATATCAGGGTAGTGTAGTTTGCTTTTACGCTCGCGCTGGGGATGCCGAGCTTACTTTTCAGCTGAGTCTAGTCGTGCTGGTTGTCGGGCACCGTCGGGGGTTTGACGGTGGACCCAGTGTACTGTGTGGTTACAGTTTGTGCCAAGGGGCACGTGGTGTGTTAGTTCTTGGACCCAGTGTACTGTGTGGTTACAGTTTGTGCCAAGGGGCACGTGGTGTGTTAGTTCTTGGACCCAGTGTACTTGACTATGCCTGTGAGAGCCAGATTGAGCTCGACAGAGATACGCTTGCATACTCGGTTGGTTCGCGCCCACGAGTGCCGCTCCGGAGTCTCGCTTAGTGCTTTTGCGTTGGTGTCGCCTGCGCCCTCGTTGTGGGTTGCTCTCCGCTAGCTACCCACAGGGTAGATGTAGTGTTGCCTCGACGCGGGACGGGTGCTTTCACAGTCCCTCGTAAGATTGGGTCAGCTTTTACTTGTTCTACAGAGGGTTGTTGAGGACAGGATAGTATAGTATTACTTAGCTGTTGAGTGTTTCCGGCTTCTTTTACTTTCTTGCTTACCCTGTAGACTTAGTGGGTGGACCGATGTGTTTAGGGCGGTACCCACTGAGGACTACTTGTTTTTATAGTAGTTCTCACGCCCTCTTTCTTCCACCGTCGTTGCAGGGCCTTCTGTTACGGCTGCTGCTCCTCCTTCTGAGACGGACCGCGGGAAGGGCGTGGTGAGCTAGAGCCTACCCATCGAGTTCGATCTTTGAGTTAGAGGATCTTCCTGCGGGTAGTGATAGTTTTTGGTTTGGACGCTTTTGTACAGACAGTCAAACTCGCTGGAGCGAGTAGTGTTACTTTTGTATCTGTGATTGTATGTATATAAAGTGGTTGTTTTTCCTACATGTATGTTTATAGTTTATTTCAGCTCTATGCTACTGTTTGTAGCATTGTATGTTTTACAGGTACAACTACGCTTCGTATACAGAAGAAATTCTTTTGTATACGGCGGATTTGTCAGCGTGCCGGTATATGCAACCCGGGCCGTGACTAGCCCGTCATCCGCACCTTGGCTCGTAGAGACTCGCCACACATGTCCGGTGGTGAACCGGCTCTGATACCAAATGTAACGACCCGCTAGCAACAATAACTCGTTGGGCCCAACCACCGGCCCAAAATGCTTAAGCCCAATTATTATTACTAGTATCTAAGTCTCTTATAAACCCAATGACAACCCCATTCCCATCCGATGCGGGACTATTGGGGTGTCACACTTCTATTCGCGTTCTTTTATCGTTAGTAGCCATGAATGACCTATATTTTGAGCAACTTGATGTTAAGACAACTTTTTTGCATGGAGAACATGATGAGCAAATTTATATGAAACAGCCGGAGGGATTTATTGTTGAAGGAAAGGAGGACCATGTTTACCTGTTAAAGAAATTTCTTTATGGCTTAAAGTAGTCTCATCGACAATGGTACAAGCAGTTCGACTTTCTCATGACAGGTCACGAATATTCCAGAAGCAAGCGTGACAGTTGTGTGTACTTTAGAAAGCTTAATAAAGGATCTTTCATATATTTGTTCATCTATGTCAATGATATGTTAATTGCTTCTAACGACATAGTTGAGATAAATAAATTAAAAATTTTACTTAAGGGTGAGTTTGAGATGAAAGATCTAGGTGTTGCTATGAAAATCCTTGGTATTGAAATTGGGAGGGACAACAAGTCAGGACTACTGTATTTGATACAGGAGAAATATATAGAGAAAATTTTGAGGTGTTTCGGGATGTCAAACGCAAAATCAGTGAGCAATCTTTTTGCAGCGCATTTCAGACTTTTCGCCAAGTTACCACCATAGTCCGATGATGAGCAGGAGTACATGTCACATGTTTTCTATTCTATTGCTGTTGGGAGTATCATGTACGTCATGGTTTGCACACGGCCGAACATTTCCTACGCAGTAAGCATGGTTAGTAGATATATGACCAATCCTGATAAGGCCCACGACAAGCTATTAAGTGGATTTGAGATACTTACGAGATACCACTAACACTTGTTTGAAGTTTGGGAGGTGTTAGGATGGTGTTGTTTGATATATTGATTCGGATTTTGCAGGTGATTTGGACAGGAGATCACTTTTAGATTATGCATTCTCTATTGGCGGATGTACATGTAGTTAGTTGGAAAGCTTCACTACAACCTATTTTCGCCTTGTCTACGACCGAGGCGGAATATATTGCTATGACAGAGGGTATGAAGGAAGCTATGTGGCTAAGAGGCTTATTTGGAGAGATTACTTATTATAATCCGACGATTGTTTATTCAGACAATCAAAATACTATTCATTCGTCGAAAGATCGGATGTTTCATGAGAGAACAAAGTATATATACCGATATAAAGTTTTACTTTGTTGAGAATGCATGTGAATGGGAAACATACGGTGACCGTTAAGAAAATTGGTACTGAGGACAATTCGGCGGATATGCTTACTAAGTCCCTTACTATTGCCAAGTTCAAGTATTGCTTGTACTTAGTGGCAGTTGGCAGCACTTGAGGCTCTGTGGGGCATTTGGAGAAGACGGAGCACGGAGCACGAAGCGTTAATGAGTATTAAGGCAAATTAAATTCAAGATAGAGTTTAGTGGGGACCTCGACATAACGGTGGCTAAACTACAAATTAAACTACGGTGGAAATTGTTATATTTGGTTTAGATTTGTAGTTATCTAAATTGGAGTTAAATTCTAATCTAATGAAGATTATACATAATTTAGATTTAATTTGGCATATATAGATTATGAGTCCGAATCTAATTCAATTTAAATTAGATTAGACTTGTGTTTAGAAATCCAAATAGATTAGAGTTCCAATTAGACTCCAATTTGAAATCACATCCCATATATATATATCTATCTATCTATCTATTACTATATACTAAAGTAGAACCCTAAATGATCCCTATGTGAAAATCTGACACGTGGCATTCTATATGTTTGCCACGTGTCAAGCTCTAATTAATTAAAATTAAATCTAACTCTATTCTGTAATTAATTCAAATTAATTCAAATTAAGTCAAACTCTATTCTATAATTAATTCAAGAATCAAATTAGGAAACATTATTAAATCAGATTAAATCAAATTATACTAATTAAAGAAATTATACCAATTACATAAAATTATATATAGCAAATCTATCTATTACTATATACTAAAATATTAAATTTAATTCAAATCAATTCAAATTAAAATGCTTTCTATATTCTTTCTATAGTAAATAGATTTTTTTAGGAAATAATAATTAGGGTATAAATATAATTAAATAAAAATTTATTAAATTTAATTCAAAATAAATAAACTAACGGTTAGTCTGTAATAGAGTTACCCGAACCCGAACCCAAACCGAAATATTAAATAGAACCCTTAATGATCCCTATATGAGAATCTGACACGTGGCTTTCTATATGATTGCCACGTGTCAAACAATATTATATTTACTATATTATTAAAAATTAAATTAATTATAAACCTTTAATGATCTCTTATACCAATTAAAAAATTATCTAAATTTTAAACCGTAAATACTAATTCAAAATTTAATTTTGATCTATTTTAAGATTTAAATTCAAATGCGTCAAAATTTAATGAATTATTTGAGATGACCTATTTACTATATTATCAAAAATCAAATTAATTATAAACACTTAATGATCTCTTATACCAATTAAACAATTATCTAAATCTTAAACCGTAAATACTAATTCAAAATTCAAAATTTAATTTTCTATTTTAAGATTTAAATTCAAATGCGTCAAAATTTAATGAATTATTTGAGATGAATGGCTCAAAATTTTTGGACATAATCATTAGATAAGATCTAATGGCAAAAAATGCATATCTTTAATAATATCTTTATTACTATACTAAAGTATAACCCTTTATGAACCTATTGTGAATCTTTATTACTATATTAAAGTAGAACCTTTTATGAACCTATTGTAAGAATCGACACGTGGCAATTTTCAATATTCTACGATGTACGTGATGTAAAATATTTTGACAATATTAAAGTATGAATTTATATTTACCCCTTTTGATGAAATACTTGCTAATGTCGTGATGACAAATATTTAGTAGGTAAGAGTTGTTACGTGCATCAAATATTTAATTTTTAAATCTAATGGCAAAAAATGAATATCTTTAATAATATCTTTATTACTATACTAAAGTATATATAACCCTTTATGAACATATTGTGAATCTTTATTACTATATTAAAGTAGAACCTTTTATGAACCTATTGTGAGAATCTGACACGTGGTAATTTTCAATATTCTATGATTGTACGTGATGTAAAATATTTTAACAATATTAAAGTATGGATTTATATTTACCTCTTTTGATGAAATACTTGCTAATGTCGCTGATGACAAATATTTAGTAGGTAAGAGTTGTTACGTGCATCAAATATTTAATTTTTAATATGTGTACCTACTATATTGATTCTTACATTTCATTTTTCTAATTTATTAGATATCATTGGAAAGCTTTCTGAAATTAGTAGAATGGAAGAAAGCTGCAAAGACGATAAAGAAACAAAAAAGATTATGATACTATTTGAGGATAAGTAGGTGCTCATAAGTATAAATATATCTTTTAAATGTTTATATATATATATATATTTTTTTTTCAGTTAGCTGCTTATTATTATAAATAGATAACTAGACTAGATTGACAGTTATATGCAAAAAAAATTATATTTTTTTTATCAAATTATATTGTATTATATTTATTTTCAACAATTCAACTCTATCATTTTATTTTTTAAATAAATTTAGATATTTTTCTGAAAAAATTAACTAATATTATGATATTTATCATTTCACTTATTTAACAATTTATCTATATTGTTATTGGAGAGATACTTTCCATCTTCATGCAACAAATTTTTTTTTTTTTTTTATATTTTTTGAAAACCAACATCTATATTTTTTTGAATCTTGAAAGTTGGTATGTCTCTTATATATGTGTGCTTACTCTAATTTGTGTCAAATATGAAAGTTTAGTCGATCTCATTATATTATATGCTTAAATATTAATGTGATTTTTAATTTTTCATATTAATTTTAGTTATCATTTTGTTTTGCACATCAATATCTAAATGTAAATTATTTTGCACACCAATTCATAGATAATAGTGTAGGGTCGAATTTTGCTTTTTCACTTAGAGTATTTATTTTAATCCATAATTTTTTTCTCTAGCTTTTGTACTTTAATATGTACTATAATTAAGATTGATAGTATATTTCTTTATTTGTTAAAAAAATATTCTAAAAAATATAATATTAATTAGAATATATTTTTTATCATCACATAATAATTTTTATTATTTTATATTATTATACTATCCGTGCATCGCACGGGTGAAATTCTAGAGTGTGTATATATATATATATATATATATATATATATAGAGAGAGAGAGAGAGAGAGAGAGAGAGAGAGAGAGAGAGAGAGAGAGAGAGAGAGTCCCACTTTGGTATGCTATCAATAGACGAAGCACTCTCTGCTACCAAGTTTTCTCGCCGTTAGATCCACCCCTTTGATGGTTTTCATCTGTTAGATCATACTATTCAACCAACCACCCACTTAACCCTAGGGGGCCCACATCATTCTAACCGCATCTATCAATCCAATGGCTAAAAACTTGGTAGCACCAATGACTTTGCTATTAATAGCATAGTAGCCTAGTTCTATATATATATATATATATATATATATATATATAGAGTCCGCCTACTATTCTATTAATAGGATAGGAAAGACTTGTCCTATCGATTTTTAGCCTTTGGATCAACTCTTTCAACATTTCTAACCATTGGATTAAATACTATAACCTGGGGACCACTCAACCCTAGACCATTCAACTCTAATTAACTAATATCATCCTAACCCTACAATTTCTCATCCAAGGATTAAAAATTTGATAGTGTCTTTCTATCCTATTAATAGGATAGTAGCCCTAAATTTATATATATATATATATATATATATATATATATACACACGGCCTAGTTAATGAAGCCGTGCGACCACGACCAAAAGAATTAAGAGGCCATGCTCTAATTAACAAGGAGCTCTAATTAAAAAGCCTAGGAAGTGCCGGTCGTTACCAACCGTCCCTAAAGCGAAGGGCATGGTTGGTCTTCGTGATCTGGTTCAATTTCGATTGATTTAAATTTCTAAGTTTATTTAAATGAAATAAACGAAGCAGAATGTAACCTATCTCTCAAAAACAAAAAGAAGTGCCCGTGGTTACGTGGCAACGGCATCATGGTGCACATTGCAGAGCGAGAGGTGCCGTAGCCTTGAATTATGCATCACTGTAATTAAGCCATGCACATTGGTAGAGAGCCGGCATTGATTTGTCCGTACGGTTGAGGAGCCAATCCGTTTTTTAGAGTTGCTTTGATAAATGCAGATTTCGGTGTTTTCGATACAACTAAATTTTGGTCATTTGAGAAATTTTTTTTACTCCGTCTGTCGAAATTAATAAAATATTTGTTCTATTTTCGCCCGTAAACATTTGCCGTTGATCGAATCATGTAAATATTGATGTGCTCTTTTCTCTCTTTTTTTTTGTATTAAGTTATTTTTCTGAATTTATTTTTTGCTGTTTTGAGTTTTAACAAAAATAATCAAGTTAATGAAATCAGAAGATCATCATTGGCAACAAAACAAATGTGAATATGCTGCTTTTTGAAAGTGAAACGGCTGGTTGGTACCGACCGTCCCTAGCGCAAGTGGCAAAGGACTTGGTGGTTGGTATTCGAGACCCGAGTTCGAATCCTAGTTAATTCACATTTCCAGCTAAGCTTATTTCTAAATGAAATAAATGAAGCGGATAGCGTCTTCTACCTATCTCTCTAAAAAAGAAAGTGAAACGGCTGGTTGGTTATTTACGGCAAATAGTTTGGATTGGAGACGTATTTGGCTCGAAGAGTTTTAAATCACTATTTGATGTTTTTGGTTGAAACTTTTATTTACTCTTTCTCTTTTTTTTTTTGGGTGCAATTTTAGTGTTGAAACCTAGTTTTTCTGTATTGAAACCTAGTTATTGTAATAAAGAACACTTATTTACTTAAGTGGTTTACTTTTGTGAGTAACTTACATCTTGACTATGAGCAATTGATTATTAATTAATTATTACTCTTTTTTGGTTTTGGTAGGAAAAAAAAAAACTATATTATTGTTGCCAATATTCCAAATGGTAACTATATATATATTTTTTTGAGAATAAAGTAGCACGCACTAAATTTTTTTTTTGCATTTATATATATATATATATATATATATATATATATATATATATATATATATATAGAGAGAGAGAGAAAGTCCAGGAGCTGGTATCTTTATCGATAATATGAAACGACTCGGTGCTACGAGTTTTACTGTAGTTAGATCCGCCCCTTTGATGGTTTAAATACATTTAGATACGTCTTATTGACAGTAGGCAAAGCCAGCCTGGGGGCCCACATCATTCTTAGCACATCTATCAAATCATTTAAAAGCAGTAGCACCCGATGAGAAACATGGTGCTATTAATAATAGCATAGTAGTATAGTTCTATATATATATATATATATATATAGAGTCGCCTCTTGTTAGTAATAGGATAGGGGCAACACGTCCCTATCGATTTTTAGCCTTTGGATCAGCTACTTGGCATTTAAGCAATTGGTTAAATCACTGTAACCAGTGGGGACCACTCAAGCACTGGAGGCCAGACACAGAAAAAAACTATGTTTATTCTAAGTGTTAGGTTCACAAAATCTCATTTCTATATTCATTATACTTTAAACAACAAAACAATAAAAGTTAAGAAAGTGTATAATTGAGCTTTCCATTTTCCAAATAAATCAAAAAATAAAAATTAAGACTCACTTTCTGAATAGCTACTGTTTAAAACAGTGGCACGTCTAAAAAGTTAACTTTGTACTTTTTTTTTTTTTTTGCAATAAAACACGCTATGATAGAACTATTTTTCAGGAGTAAAACCAGAATACTTCTGTTTATGTCTATATCGTTTTCAATAATCAAATATCCAAATCAACGATCAATATCTTTAAATATAATCTAAACTATTTTAACTTATAAAAACCATATTATACAATTTTACGATCAATAACTTTTGCAACCCTATATTTGTTGTTTTCTGCATGACAACGAAGACTTATATAGTCAAGTGGGACACCAAATTATTAAATAACTCATGAGATAATAGAGGTATACATTTCACAAACTAAAATATTTTAGTAGCCTATAATATTTTCATCTTAATTATTTTCACGCGCATTGTAAAATCTATCGCCTATCTGTCTTGACAAAGACACAAACTCCAGATATATTGTACTCCATTTTCTCTAAGTAATATATATATATATATTTTTTTTCCCAAAATCATGTCTCTCCTTGCAATTTTGTTAGAACAAATATCAAATAGGAATCTGATTGTGATTAAAGATTTAACTAAATTTGTGATAACAATAAATAAAACAACTTACAGATAAACGCAAATATCCAAAATATAATTTGAACTTATCCGGAAGCGTGCGAGACACTGTCCTAAGGCGTATTTCCGTCCTAACATGCGGAATTAACCGGAAATAACACCCCAAGATACGACCGGAATTCCTCCTTCTGCGAGCACGATCGTGAAGTAGGTTGACGGAGATTCTCAACACCCAGAGAATAAAAATCAAAGATAAGATTAAAATGGATGGATCTCAATAAAAAATCACATATCCTTTTTATTGACTACTGTCTTGAGCAAGAAGAAAAAAGGAGAGAGAATAGGAGAGAGGATTTTACGCTTTTTCTTATTACGAAAGAAGCGGAACCCGCTCAACGGAATGCGAAAGAAACGGAACGGAAAATATTCCGTTAGTTTCTTTCTCATTAAGAAAGATAGTAAAATAATAAAATAAAATAAAATAAATAAGGTACTAAATAAATAAAATAATAAATAATAAATAATTCAAAGTTTAGATAAAATAAATTTAAAATCAAAATTTTGAGTTTAAACCAACAATCCCCCACAAAACTCAAAATTTTAAAATACGAATTAAAATTAAATTTACTGGGTGTTTTATACAATGCAATGGGTGAGGTGTCTTTAAAAGACTTAACCCAACTTAGTGCAAGTGATTTCCATCAGAAGGAATCGGAGTGAACCAGGTCTCGAACTACGTTCCTTTGGCCCTGACTTCAACCACCACACACACAGTATAGAATTCTCCGTCGCGGGTCTGTGCGTTAATGGCCATGCACAGTACCTTGATTTTTCATAAGAGCTTCTATGTATAGCCCATTCACATAGCCGCGGCCACATACGGATACTCTTATATAGGTGGTTTCCTCCAAGGATGTGTGTAGAGTCACATCTTGCGAAAATTATCGCCTCGGATCCCATTAAGAGCTATAAGCTCAACCTCAACCACTAGCACTACTCACCATAGGGATGGAATTGGAGCTAAAGCTCCTTTATACAAATTGTAGAAAGTGCTCTTTTTGGCCAACACTTGTTTTTACAACATTGAACCTTCTTCTAGGGATCTCCTATCACAAAGGTTGGGTTCCCACCGCAGGAAGGCCCATTATGGGCAAGTCCCATCCCCCTCGATGACTTCAGAACCTTAGTCCTATTCAGACCGTTCGTCAAATAATTTGCAAAAATCTGTTCAGATCTGATCAAACTCAAATAAATAATATCATGACAATAACCATCTAATAAATTTGTCTCAAAGTAATTTACCTGTCAATCTTAGAACTTGCAAAATTCATTTCTTAGATGAACACTGGGATATAATCACGAGAGCAATTATAATATCAAATTTATCTAATTGATAAAAAGTTCCCCCACAATTTGAGACATATACTAAAGAATAAAATTTAAAGTTATGAGATTTTAACATGTTGAATAGATTTTGATTCACTAACAAATAGATGCTAGATTATCAACCGTGGATTCAAATTCCACTTGGAACAAAATATTTTTCCACTCCTTTTGTTTTTCCTCGAAAAACAGTATATCTATATCTCTAAAAATTAAATTTCAATATATCATTAAAAAGTAGTTTTAATAACTCTAAACAGTGCAAGATAAAATACTGTAGCAACCTTCTAAAAATTTTACTGTAGCTAATATTTTTAAATCCGTACAACTAGCATAAAATTATTGTAGATATGTATAAATATATAGCAAAACAGTAAAATCTAGTCCGTACGGTATTAAAACAATGCTACAGTTTTTTTTTTTTTTTTAAATTTCTTTTTAAGACAAATTTAAAATACCACAAAGCAAATAAGAGAATATGATAATTAAACAATATGCAATAGGTTTAAAAATGCTAATCCCAATTTATTTAAATTTGAATGACAAACGCACAATTAAATTGTCAAACAAAATAATACGCAGTATCTTTCGATTTTAAGCGAAATAATAATGCAATGAATTAAATCACATATATGAGTGCGCTAGACTCGAACAGTAGCGCAGCGCAGGAGCGACGTGACACAACCCCAGCAGTAAGCTACCGTGGTGGACACTCCCCCATAAAAATTAATTTAATATCGAGGTTGGCACATGGCCCACATATATCAAATATTAAACTAACAAGAATAAATACTACACATCAGCGAAAAATATAAATTAATTAAACTCGTGAATTCGTTGAACAACTAGATTTGGTTCGAGATCAAGTGCGATGTGAACTTTTGTAAAATCGTGCTCGATTTGCAGATCATAAAATTCTCTTCTTTTTTTTTTTTTTTTTTCCATAGGGTTTCATACGCTGTAGCAAAAACTCTAAAATAACATACTATAAAAGTAATTTTACTGTAGCATATTTTTTTATAAAAAAAATCCTGTAGAAAAACCGATGAAAATAATATACATATGGTTTTGGAATCCATATAAAAATCCGTACATATATATATTTATTTTTTTTAAAAAAATAACTACAGGAAAGGCAATTTTTTTTATATTTAAAATAATCACCAAATAAAATGTAATTTAAAAAAGAAATTAAATAATATGCAATTACAGATTAAAGTGTTAATCCTAAAAAATTTATATTTGAATGCCAATTATACAAACAAGTTAACAAACAAATTATAAACATATAAAATCAATTTAATACGGATCAAGATCCGTTAGTTTTTAATCACAATCGATTGGGAAATACGCCTTAGATTGTTAGAACAAATATCAAATAGGAATCGATTGTGATTAAAGATCTAACTAAATTTGTGATAACAATAAATAAAACAACTTACGATAAACGCAAATATCCAAAATATAATTTGAACTTATCCTAAGCGTGCGAGGCACTCGTCTCTAAGTCGTATTTCCGTCCTTACGTGCGGAATTAACCGGAAATAACACCCCAAGATACGACCGAAATTCCTCCTTCTGCGAGCACGATCGTGAAGGAGGTTGACGGAGATTCTCAACACCCAGAGGATAAAAATCAAAGATAAGATTAAAATGGATGGATCTCAATAAAAAATCACATCTCCTTTTTATTGACTACTCTGTCTTGAGCAAGAAGAAAAAAGGAGAGAGAATAGGAGAGAGGATTTTACGCTTTTTCTTATTACGAGAAAGAAGCGGAACCCGCTCAACGGAATGCGAAGAAACGGAACGGAAAATATTCCGTTAGTTTCTTTCTCATTAAGAAAGATAGTAAAATAATAAAATAAAATAAAATAAATAAGGTACTAAATAAATAAAATAATAAATAATAAATAATTCAAAGCTTAGATAAAATAAATTTAAAATCAAAATTTTGAGTTTTCACCAACAAACTTAAGTCTCAGGTCGCATGGGTCTAGGCTAGCAAAATTTTTGAGAAGGTAGGAAGGCACACGATTCTGCGAGTCAAAAGCATAAGTCAGTGAAATTGGAAACTTCTCAAATGTGGGATTTGTGTGATGACTATCTAAAACTATCATCACATTATGCTCCAACAGTTTTTAAGTATAAGTCCGTGAACTGTTGGAGCATATTGTAAGAAAATATGCGGATTATACCTAATGCCATGGTGAAAATATAATTGAGGACCGTCCTAGACACCTTGATCTAGTGTATGAGTACCTCTCGATCCTGTATCTTGATCAACTCCTATGGTACTCTTTCAAATGACCGGAACGCAATAATATAATTGCAATGGCTATTCCTCTTACAATGGTGGAATTATGATGGGTTTACATGTTGGATGTGGCCTACGTAATATATTTAAGGCGATCCATAAAGATACGGTCAATCTAATTAAGTTGATCTATAAAGACATAATAAGATCATACGGTTATGATGTATCCAGACACGTCCTTGATGGACGGACGTGATTTAACATCCTTATATTAAGTTATATATAAATATATAACATACGGGAGTCCCGGTCTAACCCTAATTCCAATGGTCTGTGACGGCTTCATCTCCGGGGATAAGCGTATTAGACTCGAAACGTCCCGTCTTCTTGCAGATCACGAACGAGGACGAACGACGAGTAAGGATCGCAAACGAAGACGAACGACGACGAAGGATCGCCGTCAACAAATCCGTACGAAAAATCGAAATCATGGCAAAAGGTACGATTCTAATTTCTTATAAAGTTCTAACATGTGGTATCAGAGCCAAACTTTTGCCGGATTTTCGTTTCTTTTAGATTCCTTTTCATTAAAAAAAAAAAAATAAATATATTCACCGATTGGTTTGCGTTAAAGGTGACGTCTGGTCTCAATTGAGACCGGTGTTCGGAGGAACAACGTCACGGACCCGGCCGCATTAAGCGATTTCAATAAATAAAAGAATTAGTGGCAAGATATATTGACCATTAGAATCGGTGTTCGGCGTTTCGGCCAGATTATGCCGCTCTCTCGTGGTTGCGTCAGGCGCCTCTCAAGGACCGTATGAAGCGTTAAAGACACCAAAAAAAAAAAGAAAAAAAGTTTATTTATTCTTAATGAAAAGATTATAGAGAGATATATGTATTATAGTTTTGGTTGATAATTTTCTTTGGTGACTTATTTAAGTAGAAGTCTATATATTAAAGTTATGTATAACTTCTGGTATTTGTTATAAATAATTTTTTATTCTACTCGTTTGTTTATTCATGATATAAAGTTGTATGTTTAGTTTAATATTTTACGGTATATTTTTGCATTATTATTCTAAACATACATAAGGTGATCATGAAAATTTAAGAGTAGAATATATATAGATTTCATACAGTTTATAATTTTGAGTCACATAAGGTTGTTAAGAAAATTATTCAAGACTTTTATTCCGCTGCGTTTTGGAATAATATGAAATTTTGGGTCATTCATATTATATACGGACTTGTGAGATTAACTATGTTTAGGAATAGCCACAGCATCCTAGTCATGGTATATGATCACTTATGGTATTTTTATAAGATGATATTGAATTAAAGTTAACCCGAAAATTCATATGGATTTCCAATTTATGTTAAATAATCATCAATGTCAAATAAGATTGTTTGTATTTTTTCATTATGCTCAGGAGTAGCCACAGCATCCTATAGATAATGAAAAAAATAAATAAGGTATTACTGATATTGAATTAAAGTTTGACTATTTATTGCAGTCAAATAATATAATTTTTTATATTTTGACTGGAATAAGATAGTGGATTGAATTTCTAGATAGCGAGTTTTCTTATGCCCACAGGTACAGAAATCTTGTTGTTTAGAAATTAGTATTCTGCTAGTCTTATTATTAAAGTAGATAAATTCTATGCGTGTAGCACCTCTGCCCACAGGAAGGTAGAATTTATCTTATCTAAAGATCTAAAGATTATAATCTTATAGGCTATAAAGTTCAAGATTTTTTTGTTTTTGCAGCTTTTTTCCTTACTGCATTTCTGATTGATGTTTCTCGTATTCCTATACTTACTGAAGATAATTATTCTGATTGAAAAGAAATTATATATTTTACTTTGAGTAATATGGATTTAGACTTGGCTCTGCGCGTTGGGCAACCGCCTAAGGTAGTGGGGCCAATGACCCCACAGCAGAAATCCGCGCAGGAAAAGTGGGAGTGATCCAATCGCTTAAGTCTGATGCTCATAAAGTCTAGAGTATCAAAAAGCATAAGGGGATCGATTCTATAATGCGATAAAGCCAAGAATTATTTAAAGGCTATTGAGGAGCTATTTGTCAACTCCTATAAAGTTTGGCTTGAAATGAAAGATATTGAAACTATCTATATTTGTTATGAATCTCATTTAGTTAATGTTCCTAAAAACACATGGTGGATTGACTCTGGATCTACTGTACATGTCTCAAATACCATGCAGGGTTTTCACAACCTAATGATGTTAAAGCCAAATGAAAGGATTTTAATTAGCGGAGATGGAAATAAATCTCAAATTGAAGCCGTTGAAAAATTTATTTTAGAACTGAAAACTGATTTTATACTTAAACTTGAGGATACTTTTTATGTTCCTAAATTTTCTAGAAATCTAGTTTCTGTTTCTAAATTGAGAAATAAAGGCTTCAAATTTTTATTTGAAAATAAATTTTTTACTATGTTCTCCGATAATGTTATTGTTGACAATGGTTGTTTGGTAGATGATTTGTACAGATTTAATTTGAGTCAATCTTTTGAAAATAATTTTAATGTTGATCATGGCATTGGTGTTAAAAGGAACATTATTAAAGAAAACTCCTCTTGTTTATGGCACAAGCATTTAGTTCATATCTCATTAGAGAGAATAAAGAGATTGGTAAAAGAAAAGATTTTACAAGATCTCGATTTTACCGATTTTGGTACTTATGTGGAATGCATAAAGGGAAAGCATACTAACACAAATACCACTAAAAATGCCAGAAGGAGTTCTGAAATTCTTGAGATCATACATACAGATATCTGTGGACCATTTCCTACTCCTTGTTTCAACGGTCAGAGATATTTTATCTCATTCATTGCTGACCATTCAAGATATATGTATCTCTATCTCTTATTTGATAAAGTTGGAGCTCTTAATGCTTTTAAAGCTTTTAAGGTTGAGCTAGAGAAACAACTGGATAGGAAAATCAAGATTGTAAGGTCCGACAGAGGGGGTGAATATTATGGAAGACATACGGATAAAGGTCAAATGGCCGGTCCATTCGCTCAATTTCTCGAAGGTGAAGGCATCATTGCACAGTATACGATGCCTGGCACGCCTCAGCAAAATGGTGTTGCCGAAAGGAGAAATAGAACACTTATGGACATGGTAAGGAGCATGATTTTTAGCTCGTCTTCCATCTTCTCTTTGGAGTGAAGCACTAAAGACAGCAGTGTATGTTTTAAATAGGATTCCATCGAAGGCTATTTCCAAAACTCCTTTTGAGTTATGGAAAGGGTGGAAACCTAGTTTAAATCACCTGCATGTATGGGGATGTCCAGCTGAGGTGAGGATTTATAATCCACACATAAAGAAATTAGACCCTCGAACAGTCAGTGGATATTTCATTGGCTATGCGGTAAACTCCAAAGGATTCAGGTTTTATTGTCCAAATCACCCATCTAAGATAGTTGAGGCCAGGAATGCCAATTTTCTTGAGGATTCTAAAACTAGTGGGAGTATTATTTCTCAAAAGATGAATTTTGAGGAAATAAAGAATTCAACTGATTATCCATTAACAGATAATAATTTAGTTGCTCGTCCAGAAGGTCAATTTGACCGTAATGAAAATCAACTAATTTTAGAGCATGAAAATGCCGAACCAGTTGAATCTCCGCATGTGACGCCCCAACTTCCCAGGGGGTCACCCATCCTAGGACTACTCCCGTCCTAGCACGCTTAACTCTCTTAACCTCTTGGGTCTTGCCACCACCCAAAATGCTTAAGCCGGGTTAAGAGTTTTAACCCTATTATATCTTATATATAGGACTAACTGGGGTCTCACAATCTCCCCTCCTTTAAGCCCTGACGTCCTCGTCAGGCTCAGACTCACAAATACCAGGCGATGTGAGACTCGTCTCGCTAGCCCGTCATCCAGACCCTGACTCAGCCGAGACTCATCTCACACTTCCGGCTGGTAATTGGCTCTGATACCATCTGTGACGCCCCAACTTCCCAGGGGGTCACCCATCCTAGGACTACTCCCGTCCTAGCACGCTTAACTCTCTTAACCTCTTAGGCCTTGCCACCACCCAAAATGCTTAAGCCGGGTTAAGAGTTTAGCCCTATTATATCTCATATATAGGACTATCTGGGGTCTCACAATCTCCCCTCCTTTAAGCCCTGACGTCCTCGTCAGGCTCAGACTCACAAATACCAGGCGATGTGAGACTTGTCTCGCTAGCCCGTCATCCAGACCCTGGCTCAACCGAGACTCATCTCACACTTCCGGCTGGTAATTGGCTCTGATACCATCTGTGACGCCCCAACTTCCCAGGAGGTCACCCATCCTAGGACTACTCCCGTCCTAGCACGCTTAACTCTCTTAACCTCTTGGGTCTTGCCACCACCCAAAATGCTTAAGCCGGGTAAAGAGTTTTAACCCTATTATATCTTATATATAGGACTAACTGGGGTCTCACACCGCATGAAGAGCTGTCCCAAGAGAAACAGATAATTATAGAGCCAACTGCACAGAATAATGAAAATCTGTAGGAAAATGTTGGCTTAAAAAGATCCTCAAGACAAAGGAGATCGGCAATTCCTGATAATAATGTAGTCTATCTTCAGGAGTTTGAGTTTGATGTCGGACACCATAAAGACCCATGGACGTTTTCAGAGGCCATGTAGGGAGATAAATCCTCCCTATGGTATGATGCCATGAAGGAAGAGATGAAATCTATGACGGATAACAAAGTTTGGGATCTCGTTGGGTTACCACAAGGAGTCAAAGCCGTTGGCTGTAAATAGGTCTTCAAGACCAAAAGAGACTCTTTGGGTAACATAGAACGATATAAGGCCACTTGTTGCCAAAGGTTTCACTCAAAAGGAAGGCATTGATTATCATGAAACCTTCTCTCCGGTATCAAAGAAGGATTCATTAAGAGTTATCATGGCTTTAGTAGCTCATTTTGATTTAGAGCTACATCAGATGGATGTGAAAACGACATTTCTGAATGGGGATATAGAGGAGATAGTCTATATGTAACAGCCCGAAGGTTTTAGCACATATGAAAATAATCACCTTGTTTGTAAACTAAAGAAATCTATATACGGACTTAAACAGGCTTCCCGTCAGTGGTATATCAAGTTCCATAATGTAATTACTACATTCGGTTTCGTAGAAAATATTGTGGACCAATGTATATACCTTAAGGTTAGTGGGAGTAAGTATATTTTCTTAGTCCTGTATGTAGATGACATTCTGCTTGCAAGTAGTGATTTGAATTTGCTTAAAGAGACTAAAGATTTTCTTTCTAAGAATTTTGAGATGAAGGATATGGGTGAAGCTTCTTATGTCATTGGCATAAAGATTCACAGAAATAGATCTCAGAGGATTTTGGGTCTATCTCAGAAAGCCTACATCGAAAGAGTTCTAGAAAGATTTAATATGACAAATTGTGCACCTACAGTTACTCCTATTATAAAAGGTGACAAATTCAATCAGAAACAGTGTCCTCAAAATGATTTAGAACGAGAACATATGAAGAGCATACCCTATGCTTCTGCAGTAGGGAGTTTGATGTATGCACAGGTCTGTACCAGACCTGATATAGCTCATGCAGTGGGGATGTTGGGTAGATATCGAAGCAACCCCGGCCTTGATCATTGGAAAGCTGCAAAGAAAGTTATGAGATATTTACAAGGAACAAAGGATTATATGCTCACCTACAGACATTCTGACCATCTTGAGGTGATTGGATATTCGAACTCTGATTTTGCTGGATGCGTGGATTCTAGAAAGTCCACATCAGGATATATTTTCTTACTTGCTCAAGGTGCTATATCTTAGAGGAGCACTAAGCAAGATACAGTTGCTATATCCACTATGGAGGCAGAGTTCATCGCTTGCTATGAGGCTTCGTCACAGGCTATATGGCTGAGAAATTTTATCTCAGGTTTAAGAGTTGTCGATTCTATCTCAAGGCCAATTAAGATTTATTGCGACAACTCTGCTGCAGTGTTCTTTGCAAAGAATAGTCGAATTACAGATCGCAGCAAACATATCGATATAAAGTTTCTTGCTGTGAAAGAATATGACAAGAAGAAGGTGGATATCCAACACATTGGGACCGAGATGATGATTGCCGATCCTATGACTAAAGCATTGCCGGCAAATAAATTCAAGGATCATATTCATCATATGGGTATCTTGAGTCCATTTACAGTTTAAGTGTTTTCTTCTTGTATAAAGACTTTAAAGACTATTTTTTATTTGAATAAGAACATATTTTGATTTTTGCACATATGCGCATAAAGTTATCTTTTGTATATTAAAGTATGATTGTGCACTAAAGTGGGACTCTGAGTTGAACTTATAATAAGTTCATACGGTTGTAACTCATAAAGTTATTTGATTAAGGAATTCGTGCTTTTGATACATGGAAGGGAGTGTTCATCTTTTGGAGCATAACCGCTATGATCAAAGTATTGTGATTTCTTAGTCGAGTGGGAGATTTTGACTGTATAATTTAGTTGGTACCTAATAAAGTTTTGTATCGCCTATATGGTAATAAATATATCACTAGGTCAAGTGGGAGAATATTGGATGTGGCCTACGTAATATATTTAAGGCGATCCATAAAGATACGGTCAATCTAATTAAGTTGATCTATAAAGACATAATAAGATCATACGGTTAGGATGTATCCAGACACGTCCTTGATGGACGGACGTGATTTAACATCCTTATATTAAGTTATATATAAATATATAACATACGGGAGTCCCTCTAACCCTAATTCCAATGGTCTGTGACGGCTCCATCTCTGGGGATAAGGGTATTAGACTCGAAACGTCCCGTCTTCTTGCAGATCACGAACGAGGACGAACGACGAGTAAGGATCGCAAACGAGGACGAACGACGACGAAGGATCGCCGTCAACAAATCCGATACAGAAATCGAAATCATGGCAAAAGGTACAATTCGAATTTCTTATAAAGTTCTAACATTACAAGCTTGTATTTTTCACACCACCAAAGAGAAAAGGATCATCCCATATGTATTCTATTAATCCTCCTTTCCCCTCATGAGGATAACTACCAACTAGTGGAAGGGAATAACTACCAAGTAGTGAGGTAGTGGATCCAACTCCCAAAACCGTTCCCATCATTTTTCATAATCAACTTAATAGAGCGGGTAACAATACTAACCCCATCTAATAGGTTGCGGATCGGCCAAATAGAGCCACACCGAAATGGGTCATATGGCTTAAGTTTAACATTCTCCCACTTTGCCTATTTGACATGACCACAACTTATAAGTAAAACAATATACATATATATTTATATTTAAATAAATTATGGATGGAATTAGAAAGTTCATAAATCCAAATGTGGTACCACTTTAAATATTCACTCCTAACAATTATGAAAACTTTATACTTTGCCCCAAGTATTAATAGTATGAGTCATAACGGCAAATACCCAAAATAGTGAGTACGACCTTCTATGCACCACAATACTATCAACATCTTGTGCGTAGTATTTTATTGTGGTAAACTTTATGAATAGAATAATCTCAAATCTATTCAATGGTCCAAAATAGATAATCATAAAAACTGAATGTCATCACATAAATATCATAATGTAAATCACTTACACAAAAATTGAACTGTTGAGACCCATATTCTTTACATGTACTGCGTACAACCCTGGTGCTAGCCCTTTGGTAAATGGATCTGCAAGCATATACTGTGTTCTAACATGATCTACAAATATTATATGATTATCAACTCGCTCATTAATCACATAGAGCTTTATATCCAGATACCGGCATGAACTAGAGCTTTTGTTGCTGTTGGCAAAAGAAACAGCAGCTTCATTACCACAGTATATCTGCAATGGCTTTTCTATAGAGTCCATGATTTTAAGGCCGGTAATAAAGTTCTTTAGCCAAATAGCCTGTGATGAAGCCTCGAGGCAGGCTATAAGCTCAGCTTCCATTGTGGATGAAGCAGTTGTCTTTTGTTTAATACTTCTTCAAGTAATGGCGCCCCCTGCAAGTAGGAAGATAAGATCAGTTGTCGATTTCCTACTATCTGGGCACCTTGCAAAATCTGCATCTGAGTAACCTACAACCTCGAGATGGTCAGACCTCCGATATGTGAGCATATAATCTCGCATTCCTTGAAGATAACGCATGACCTTTTTGGCAGCCTTCCAATGTTCTATACCGGGGTTGCTTTGAAAACGACCATGTAACCCAACAGCATAAGAAATGTCTGGACGAGTACACGTGTGAGCATACTGCAGGCTCCCAACTGCCGAAGCATACGGTATGTTCCTCATCTACTTTCTTTCGATTTCATTCTTCGGGCACTGCTTAAAGCTAAGTTTATCTCCCTTCACAATGGGAGCAAGTCTAGAAGAGCAATTTTGCATTCCAAATCTTTCAAGGACTTTAGAGATATAAGCTTTCTGAGATAGACCAAGAATACCTTTATGTCTATCTCGATGAATCTCAATACCGAAAACATAAGCGGCTTCGCCCATATCCTTCATCTCAAAACTCGTGGAAAGAAATCTCTTTGTTTCATGCAATATCCCTAAGTCATTGCTGGCAAGCAATATATCATCGACATATAATGCGATTATTATGAACTTACTCCCACTGATTTTTAAGTATATGCACCTATCAACGGTATTTGGTGTAAACCCGTATGACAGGATAACCCTATTGAATTTTAGAAACCATTGACGGGAGGATTGTTTAAGTTCATATATTGACTATCTCAATTTGCATACCATATGACTTTTATCATTTGCAATGAAACCCTGAGGTTGTTTCATATATACCTCTATACCTCTTCTTTTATATCACCATTCAAAAATGCCGTTTTCACATCCATTTGATGTAGCTCAAGATCATAATGAGCTACAAGGGCCATAACTATTCTGAATGAGCCTTTTGAAGAAACCGGAGAAAAAGTCTCATTATTGTCTATGCCCTCTCTTTGAGTAAAACCTTGAGCTACAAGTCTGGCCTTGTACCTTTCGATCTCCTTTAGAGTTCCTCTTGGTTTTGTATATCCATCTACATCCAATAGGTTTAACTCCTTCAGGTCTATCTACAAGATCCCAAACATAATTTTTATCCATAGAGTCTAGCTCTTCCTTCATGGCATCAAACCACTTACGTGAGTATTCACTTTCTAGAGCCTGTGAAAAGGAAATAGGATCATCTATGTCTTCCAAAACTTCATTCGGCTCTTGAAGATACACCTCATAATCTGAAGGGATAGCGGATTTTCTTATTCTTGTAGATCTCCACAATCTTGTACCTTGATCCGCATCTTGCGGCGGTCGAATTGATTGTGGCTCTACTGCAACACCTGGGTCAAGAATTGGTTCTACAGCGATTGGCTCTTCCACTTGAATCACACTCACAGGAATGTGTATTGGAGTTTCAATATCACCTGATGAACCTTGTGACTCCTCAAAACTAACTTCACGAGGTATGTCACTCTCACCGAAGTTGCTATTTTGAAGAAATCTAGCTTTTCCTGTTTCTATAATCTTAGGTGTATGTCATGTGCAATAAAATCTATAACCCTTTGATCTCACTGAATAGCCAATAAAATATCCACTAGTGTTCCTAGAATCAAATGCCTTTTCATGTGGGTTATAAATCTTAGCTTCAGCAGGACAACCCCAAATGTGCATATAGTGTAACGATGGTTTCCTACCTGTCCAGAGCTCATATGGAGTTTTCTAAACAGCCTAAGTAGGAACTTTATTTAGCACGTGTACTGTTGTCTTTAAAGCTTCACTCCACAATATGAAAGGAAGGGTAGAATGACAAAGCATAGCACGGACCATCTCTTTAAGCGTGCGATTTTTTCTTTTCGCTACACCATTTTGACTAAATGTACCAGGCATTGTGTACTGTGGTACAATACCTTCATCTCTAAGATATCATGCTAATGGTCCTTCTCTTTGTCCCATTTCTGTGAATCGACCATAGTACTCGCCACCTCTATCTGATCTAACTACCTTTGTCGCTTTACCTAACTGTTTCTCTACCTCCGTCTTATAATCTTTAAAGGCTTGAAGTACTTCTGTCTTATCAGACAATAGGTAAAGATACATGTAACGTGAATAGTCATCTATAAAGGTGACAAAATACTTTTCACCCGTAATACAAGGGGTGAATGGTCCACAAATATTCGTGTGCACAATTTTAAGAATATCATTGCTTTTTTTAGCACCCTTTTTGGATACATTGGTTTGTTTTGCCTTTATACAATCAATACATGTATCAAAGTCAGTAAAGTCTAAGGGCGCTAACACCCTTTCCTTTACTAGCCTTTGAATTCTCTCCTTAGAGATATGCCCAAGCCTCTTATGCCATAGTATGGAAGATTGTTCATTTAATGAACTTCGCTTGTTGCCAATTGCATGCTGGACGACCAAAGATTCTTCAAACTAATATTTAAGATTAAGTTGATACAAACCATCGGTTAGGTAACCGGAACCTACTATACTAGAGTTCTTGTAGATAGATAAACTAAAATGTTTAAAGATAAAAGAGTAGCCAACTCGTCTAATCTAAAATTTGAAATAAGATTTCTACTATAAGAAGGTACATAAAAGGTGTCGTCCAAATCCAGCACGTAACCCGTGTCTAGAACCAGCCTACAGGTACCAACTGCCCTCACACATGACGCCATCTTGTTGCCCGAAAAGATGTTACATTCATATTCAGTTGGTTCCCTCTGGTTTAGAAATCCCTGCACGTTATTGGCAATGTGCACAGTAGCACCTGGATCAATCCACCAACTATAAAGGGGAACATTAACTAAATTACACTCATAAGAGACAAAAGAGTAGTTACCTTTCTTCTCCAGCCACTTTTTATACTTAACACATTCTTTCTTTGTGTGGCCCTTCTTACGGCAGAAAAAGCATATGACTTTAAATTTACCAGCAGGGTTAAATGTCCCAGCTAATGGATTAGTCTTTTGCTTCTTCATAAAAGGACCTTCCTTACCTTTTCCTACTTTGGCAGTATGGTGAGAGACCAAATGTGCACTTTGCACTCTCTCTCCTTTAATTCTCTCTTCCTCTTGAACACACATTGACAGTAGATCATTAATAGACCACTTCTCCTTCAGTGTGTTGTAGGAGATTTTAAAGGGACCATACTCAGCTGGTAGGGAATTTAATATAAAGTGAACAAGAAAAGTTTCAGAAATAGTAAACTCCATCTCGTTCAACTAAAAAGCAACATCTTTCATCTTCATAATGTGCTCACGAATGCTCCCTGAGCCCGAGTATTTCATAGAAGCCATCTTAGACATTAGGGTGCTTGCTTTAGCCTTGTCAGAACTGACAAACTGATCCTCTATAGCCTTCATAAAATTTTTAGCTGTTGTGCAAACAGGAATAGAGCCATGAATATTCTTGCCAACATGAGCCTGCATAAGCAGAAGGCTAAGCCTATTCGATTTCTCGCATTTCTCATGAAAGGCCTTTTCAGCGTCAGTGCTTTTAGCATTAAGTGGAGATGGTTCATCCACTCGAAAAACCAAGTCTAAATCCATGCACCCTAATGTAAACATAATTCTTTCTTTCCATTCAGAAAAATTTGATCCATTTAAGTAAGGAATGCGATTGCCAATATCAATCACAGCAGATGTAGGAATAACTGCAAGTAAATAAACATACCCACATTATGATCGTAAACCATAATAGAAAATAAATCATTAATCTTTATGATTTAATTTATGAGCATGCTTAGGAGTCATTGCAGCCTCCTTTTTGGGCGAGATTGCAACACTCTAGAAGTTTTGCTCATTATTATAAAAAGTCTCAGTATAGATTAGTAAGTCATACTTATTAATAACAAGTCTATGTTATACCTTTAGATATAGAACACTTTATGCATTAATAAATAATCTTACTTTCTATTTCTACTTAAATTTGATAATAATAGCCCTTCTTTGGGCGGTACTATTATTCGATATTTTAAGCACAATTTTGATATCATTAAACTAAAACGTAGCCAAAATTTTAAATTTTCATAATTAGGGTCACTTTGGTGACTACACTAATTATTTCAATTTGAAACCATTATACCTTTATAATGACACCATAATATCACACCCCTGCATGATTTAGATCTATTTTTAGTCGGTCAAGCCTTTTACATCACACAGTCAATATTACATCGCCATGGCAAAACATAATTTATAACAAAATGGCTCATAATAATTACAATCCTTTAAATTACAATAGAATTAAAGTTACAATGAACAATTGCATGAGCCAAAATTTTACACACATCGCGCACAATGCATCATACAATATAGGCTTGACTGATCTTAATAGGTCTTATAGGGTGGATATAATACTGAAGCATTCCATCAAAACAACATATATTAAAAGATTACACACAGTATGCAAGATACTGATAATCTATTTATAAAATAAAGAATGTAAATAATAGAACTATATAAGTTATTAATGGCTGCGAAAAACAGGTCTATATTATGTTCAAGAACTGTTGGAGCATAATGTGATGATAGTTTTAGATAATCATCACACAAATCTCACATTTGAGAAGTTTTCAATTTTGAACCTGAATAGAAATATTTATAAAACCCGTTTTATCAAAAACTAAACATTGCCATTTTCCAAAAGATACAATAAAATTTTATCATACATATGAGACCTTTAATTAATTTACATTCAAACACATGCATCCATCCAAGATAGAACATAATATATGTTCTTCTAGTGTTGGACTAAAACATTCTTGATTAAAAATGCCAAACAATAATTAAAGTGTCGTCTCATTTAAATAAATAAAAAAAAAACCTCATCAACTACTATGTGCAACCATTAATATCTTATAAATGTTCAAATAGAAAAAATAATTCCACTTTCTTCTTCTAATTCTTTTATTTTGAGTAAACATATTAAAAGAAGAAAGTGACCGAATCAAATACCAAGACAATAACCTGGCTCTGATACCAATATTGTTAGAAAATATGCTGATTATACCTGATGCCATGGTGAAAATATAATTAAGGATCGTCCTAGACACCTTGATCTTGTCTACGAGTACCTCTCGATCCTGTATCTTGATCAACTCCTATGGTACTCTTTCAAATGACCGGAACGCAATAATATAATTGCAATGGCTATTCCTCATACGATGGTGGAATTATGATGGATTTACAAGCTTGTATTTTTCAAGCCACCAAAGAGAAAAAGACCATCCCATATGTATTTCATTAATCCTCCTCTCCCATCATGAGAATAAATACCAAGTAGTGGAAGGGAATAACTACCAAGTAGTGAGATAATGGATCCAACTCCCAAAACTGTTCCCACCATTTTTCATAATCAACTTAATGGAGCGAATAACAATACTGACCCCATCCAATAGGTTGCGGGTCGGTCAAATATTGCCACACCGAAATAGGTCATATGACTTAAGTCTAACAGGCGCAGCACACGACTCTGCGAGTCAAAAGCATAAGTCCGTGAAATTATGGTTTTTAACTTCATCACTTTAGTATCCTACTTGACAGCTGGACGCAAAGGTGAAACAAACTAAAACACCTCAAACCACAAAATAACAGACTAAAAATTGCTAAAGAGACAAGATGTGGTAACTGAAGTTCTTCCCAATTTTAAAAACCAGTTGAAATCACAATTGCTCAGCAAATTATGAATACATTAATTAAAGCATGATCTAATAATAGTTGATTTATGTCGTGCACTTGCTGAGAAAAACTAGAGAAGTCCACAAAATCAGTACCGTCAAAAAGGAAAAAAATTCTCTACATTGCACCTAAATTGCATCTTGCTTGCAAGCGAAGAAACCAACCTTAACATGGTTTTCTAAGCACAGGACTTCAAGGTCACAAAAACAAGTAACATCACCTTTTATAGAGATTAATAGGATTGACCAATAAACAAAAGAAGAAAAGAAATAATAAGATGCTTCCAAATTGCCTGATGCAGGCCACCAGTGAAATAAACAAAATAAGATGCAGTGTGTAACAATATGGTGTAACCTGCAGCTGAGAACAGTCACTGGCTTCAACACGCCAGAGACGATGAAGATTAAACTTCGGACAAGTTTATACACTATCAACAGTTGCCGTCAACAAAATAGCATGATATGGGTACATAGCACATCACCATTGCTAAATATAAGTTTACATTAAGCACATCTAGTGATTAAAACAGGTAGCTGCAATCATATCAAAAGACAACCTCTTCCAAACCAAGAAGCCATAGGATTACCTCTTCCACAATTCCAGAAAGCCAGGAAACTGAAAACTGAAACTAAAGCCCCATTTGGGGACTGCATAAAGCAAGTTTTGCACGGGGCCGAATGGGATTTGCCTCATAGATATGTGAGTTTGTTTCCATGAAACGTATTGCCTACCCCAGCAGGCATAACAAATTGCCAATCAGACTTCAACCTCAAGGAAATGTAGTGGCAATGATAAAAAAACAATCTGAAGCAGTCCTCGCAGCTCAAGATAACGGTACTTAATGTAAAACAAATCAAAAGAACAAAGCAGCTATGTTTGGTAATCAACTTCGCCTAGATACGCTAGAAAAATCAAATCAAAACAAAACAACTTCGCCTAGAAATGTTTTGCAACAGCTTAGAAGCGTATTGAAAAAGATCACAGTAGTAACTAGTAACACCACAAAACGCCCAAACCTGAGAAAGTACTTGGTAGCAAGGAATTAGTGGAGAACAAACCTTGCTTGCCGAGCACATTACAATGATTCATCATAATCTTCATAGAAAATGCAAAAGATAACATAAAACCTACTAAACCATTATAAACAACGAAAGGCTTTATTCAAACTTAGTCCCTGAAATCTAACCTCAATTTCAATACCTTTGTTACAAATATCAATTTTTACTGATTAGTCCATCAAATTTAGTTCAGCACTTCAGCTAATAACTAAGTCGTCAACCGTCCTCGTTTTGTTTTCACAGATGCGAGCATCCGCTAAGTCTGCACCAGGCATGATCAAAGGGCCGTGTTTATTTTGTCAGTGTAGGGCCCAGACCAGCCCCAAATTTTTACACCCATTTCAAGCGTAAGCACATTCTGAAATGGTCAGGTCAGGCTTGATCAGACGGTAAAAAACCGCAGCAGGCCAGATCAACCAGAGAACGAGCAAGTGAGGGCTTTGCCTGGATATTTTTTGGGCCTTTTGTTTTGGAGGCCCTGCCTGGCCTAGCCAACCAGGCCACGCCTGATTGAATCCACAGGAAAACTGAGCCAAACCAAGCTGGTTAGGTCAGATTTGGTCAGTTATACTGTTTTAAAGATCCACCATATTAGCGAAACTAATACCGGCAGCTGGTGCATCCGTGCACCTGGCAGCTGGTGCAGCTCTGCACCTGCACCGCTGGTATTTCAATCCTTACTGCCCGGTGATTTACAGCTTTTTCCTCTATTTAAGATTAGAAGATTGGATAGAAGAAACATAAAATGGGACAAAGGGCAAACAAATGAGCAGAGCAGAGATGTACAAAGAAAGCACTTCGCACTGGCAATAATTCCTCCATTATTTTATTTTACTAGTATTAAGAATGAGACTCCCATGAAATTTAATCAACTTTAGGATACGGTATGAGCTTATAATCAACTCCAAACTGAAAATTTAATCAACTTTAGAATGCGGGATGAGCTTAAAATCAGCTCCAAAAAGAAAGCCCTCTAGCATTAATTTACATATTTACCTCCGTGATGCGAACTCTAAACTCGGCAAGAGGGAACAAGAAGTAACATACAGTAATAATATCTAATGCTATAATAAAGAAAGTTAACAAAACATAAAAAAAACAGAAGAAGAAAAGAACATGAATGTATAATGTAAAGATACGAAAGCTTCATATATGCCAAAGCAAAACAAGTAACGACCATCCATATTCATCCTACGATTCTTTTGATCACATAAACCCAAAACATGATGTCAACCACAACCCTAATCCTTTCACAAACCAAAACGAGAACAAACATATATAGATCTTACAACTTAATTCCTAAATCAACCGGAGCCATAGCGTACGAACGATACCAAAAGAGAGAAAGGGAAGGGTTTCGACACAATTTCACCTCGTTAATAACTCATCTTCCTAGGGCAATCGCGCGCGAAGTGCCCCATCTCCCCACAGCTGAAGCAACCCCCTCCTCCCCCGCCTCCCCCGCCGCCGCCGCCGCCGCCGCCGTAGAACCTCCCGCCGCCGCCGCCGCCCCCGCTGCCGACCCCGCCCTGGTAGCAATCCCTCGCCATGTGCCCCGTCTCTCCACAATTATAACAAGCCCCACCGCCGCCGCCGCCGCCTCCGCCGACCCTCCCGCCGCCGCCGCCGCCGCCGTAGCCCCGAGAGCCACCACCACCGGAGCCACCGGAGACGGCGGCGCCATCGGGGCCGGTGACGTCGACGGCCTTGGGGCGGCCGCCGGAGTCCTCACCGACGGCGAACTCGACGGTCTCGCCGGCGACGAGGGATCGGAATCCCTCGGACTTGATGGAGGACTGGTGGACGAAGAGGTCGTCGCCGCCCTCGTCGGGGGAGATGAAACCGAAGCCCTTGGTGTCGTTGAACCACTTCACCGTCCCCCGCACCCGCGCCATCTATTCCCTCTTCAAAACCCCACAAAACCCTAACCCTAGACAAAGAAAACGAACGAAAGGGACGAGTATGGTAATTTAATGGGCCGATCCACGCCGTATAAATAGGTCGGGTTTAATGTACGGATAGTTCTCGTACTATCTCAATATTGTAGTTTGGTCCTCGAACTTTTCACTTTCACACCTTTAATTTTGACATTTCGAACGATAAGGCACCGTATTATTTTTATTAGTGCTAAGCAAGCTTAAATTTTAGAGAGTAAATTTTATCAGTTCAATATTGGCAAAGTTTATTTAATTATTTTTATAATTATTATCTAATTTGACCCACTAAAAATAGTGAGAATCAGAATAGTTTTTGTTAAGTTTTAGTTATTTATTACCATTAAATAAATTAAAATTTTAAATTCTGTTCTAAATTGATAAGTTAAAAAATATTTTCAAATGTATTTTCAGCATAGAAATTTTTTACTATAAGACCTAAATTTTATGCACTCCTCTATATATAATTAAAATATCCAGACATATTCGAACAACTAAAAATTTCTAAATTTCTCATCAAAATATTAGAGAATTGTGTCATTTTGGTCGTTTACAACATAGTGTCAAAATTCAAGAATATTATTATACACCGATGTCTATATCCTTTTTTAGAGATATAGGTAGCACGCTACCCGTTATGTTTATTTCATTTAAATAAACTTAGTTAAATATGAATCAACTAGGATTTGAACTTGGTCTCGAATATCAACCACCAAGTTCTTTGTCACTTGCTTCTAATTAGGACAGTTGGTCCAATGTCTATATTTTAAAGCATTAATAGTTTTATTAGTATTCAAACTAACTATTCAGTTCTATTTTCATTTTTCATTACTCTTAAGACAATTTTGATTATTTTAAAAAGTAAGCATTTCCTACGTTTTTTTCTAGAGAGATAGGTAGCACGCTACCCGCTTCGTTTATTTCGTTAAGAAATAAACTTAGCCAGAAATGTGAATCAATTAAGATTCGAACTCAGGTTTCGAGTATCAACCATCAAGCCCTTTGTCACTTGCTCTAGGGACGGTCAGTTAAAGTTGTATACGTTAAGAAACTACAAGGACTATAATGAAATATTGCATATAGAACAGGTTTGGATATCGATGCACCCGTATTTTTGGATGTATGATTTACAATCATTCATCTAATTTGTAAGATTTTTTAATTATTCATGATAAATTAAAATATTTTATTTTTTAAATAAATGAGAGGTATGATATATATCACATTTGAGTTGTGAGAATACAAAATTATCGATAATAGCCTGTGCAGGACTTGATCGTGTGAATCGAAACCAACAGCTGAGATTGCTTGGGCAGCGGGTCAAAGATAGCAGTCAGATTACGTGGAAAATGATTGGACGGCTCGGATATGAACCGTCCTTTCCGAAGAAGCTTTCGTAAAAGGATGGAAAAACTATTTTGGAGACCTGTCGCACGTGATACTCTGGGCAGTTTTTCGGCATTATTTATGTGACAAATTAATTATTTTTCTAAAAAGATAATATATATATATATATATATATATATATATATATATATATATATATATATATATATATATATATATATATATATATAGAGTACTACTATACTATTATGAGTAGTAGAGCCCTACTACTCATAAGTTGTTTTCGATGATGAGGCGTCCGAATCGACGATCCACTCCGTTAAATATGATCTAGAATATTTAAAACTTCTAGAAAATAAATTTCGTAATTTTTCAAAATCATAATAAAGTCCATCAAATGGGCATAAAATGAAGGGCGAAATCGAACGATGTCCTAAAAATAGATAATCGGATCCTTCAATTTAAGATCGGAGTTATTGATCTTCATCTAGGTAGTGAATAGAATTTTCTATCAAAAATTCAACCTATTTCAATTCTTTTACACCGTTAAACTACCGAGTATCTCATATCGGCCGTTAAAAATTGTCAATTTTGTGAGCTTTTGATCGTAAGGTAAATGATTTGAAAAATTACGAAATTTATTTTCTAGAAGTTTTAAATACTCTAGATCATATTTAACGAGTGGATCGTCGATTCTAAGCTCTATCATAGAAAACAACTTATGAGTAGTAGGGCTCTACTACTCATAATAGTATAGTAGCCCTACTCTATATATATATATATATATATATATATATATATATATATATATATATATATAGGATAAATTGCAATCGTTACCCCCGAACTTTTGGCGAGTTTCACTTTACCCCTCAAACTCTTAAAATGGTCATTTACCCTCCTATATTTTAATATTGCATCTTGTTGCCCCTTCCGTCGCTTAAAGTTAACTGAGTCGAACGGAGTTAACTAAGGATTAGGTTTTGGCGAAAAATCTATCGCCTAAACGTCCCTTGTTCCAACCAACTCACTTTTATTCCTTAAAAACTCTTTTTTTCCATTTTTATGCCCTCCAACTCTTCTTCTCATAGTTTTTGCATCCCAAAAACCGCCAAAACCTATCCTTCCGTCAACACCCGTTCACCTCCGTTAACTTTAATCGATCAAGGGGCAACAAGATGCAATATTAAAGCATGTATGTAAATGACCGTTTTAAGAGTTCGGGGTGTTGGAAACCCCAAAAGTTCAGGGGGCAACAGCAGAATATGAGCCTTCTCTCTATATATATATATATATATATATATATATATATATATATATATATATATATATATATATATATATATATATATATATATATATATATATATATAGAGAGAGAGAGAGAGAGTATATATATATATATATATATATATATATAGAGAGTTCTTACTATCCTTTTAATAGATAGAGCACTTGTTCTATCGCTTTTTAGCCCTTGGATCAACTTTTTTCATCATTTCTAACCATTGGATTAAATACTATAACCCGGGGGACCACTCCAAGGGTTAAAAACTTGATAGACAAGTGCTCCTATCCTATTAATATTAATAGGATAGGAGCACTTGTCCTATCAAGTTTTTAACCCTCGGAGGAGAAATTGTAGGGTTAGGATGATATTAATCGGTTAGAGTTGAATGGTCCCCCTAGAGTTGAGTGGTCTCCCGGGTTATAGTATTTAATCCAATGGTTAGAAATGATGAAAAAGTTGATCCAAGGGCTAAAAATCGATAGGACAAGTGCTCCTATCCTATTAAAAGGATAGTAGTCGGACTCTATATATATATATATATATATATATATATATATATATATATATATATATATATATATATATATATATATATATAGAGAGAGAGAGAGAGAGAGAGTCCGCCGTTTATGCTATTAATAGCACGAAGTGCTTGGTGCTACCAAGTTTTCTCGATTAGATCTACATCTTTAATAATTTTCATCCGTTAGATCATACTATTTAACCAACCACCCACTTAATCCAAGGGGGCCCACATCATCCTAACCGCACATCTATTAATCAAAGGGCTAAAAACTTACAAGCATCAATGACTTGGTGCTTTTAAAAGCATAGGAGCTCAATTATATATATATATATATATATATATATATATATATATATATATATATATATATATATAGCTAGGCTCCTATGCTTTCGAAAGTACGGATGCCTTCGTACTTGTAAGTTGTTTTCGATAATAGGACATCCGATTTAGCGATCGGTTCCGTTAAACTTGATCTTCGCTATTGGAACTATCTAGAAACCATATTTCATAATTTTTTTTGACTTCGTTTGTCTAGTAAACGAGTAGCCTCAAAATGAATGGCGAAATGAAAATCTCATAAAAAAGAGATAAAGGACTCAAATTTCAAATCGGAAGTATTGATCTTGCTATTGATGTTTAGTAGAATTTTCTATTAGACTTTCATGTAATTTGGATACTTCTACACCGTTGAACTTAAAAATGTGCCACATCTCGTTAAAATAGTCATTTTTGAGACCTTTTGATCGCTTGGTAAATAATGTTAAAAAATTATGAAATTTGGTTTCTAGATAGTTCTAATAAGGTAGATTATTCCTAACGGAGCCGATCGTCGAATCGGATATCCAATCATCGAAAACAACTTAAAGCCTCCGTACTTTCGAAAGTACGGAGACTTATATATATATATATATATATATATATATATATATATATATATATATATATATATATATATATATATATATATATATATATATATATATATATATATATATATATATATATATATATGTCATGGCTACTATATTATTATGAGTATTGAAGCCCCGTACACATAAGTTGTTTCGATGATGGAGCTTCCGAATCGACGATCCACTCCGTTAAATATGATTTAGAGTATTAGAAACTTCTAGAAAATAAATTTCGTAAATTTTCGAAATCATAATAAAGTCCATCAAGTGAGCATAAAATAAACGGTCAAAATCGAACGACGTCCTAAAAAGGATGATCGGATCCTTCAATTCAAGATCGAGTTATTGATCTTTATTTATGTAGTGAATAGAATTTTCTATCAAAAATTCAACAAATTTTAATTCTTTTACACCGTTAAACTAACAAGTATTCCATACCAGTAGTTAAAATTTGTCAAATTTGTGACCTCTTGATCGTAAGGTAAATGATGTTGAAAAATTATAAAATTTGATTTCTAGAAGTTTTAAATACGTAAATAACGTTTAACGGTGTGGATCGTTGATTCGAAAGCTCTATCATCGAAAACAACTTATGAGTACGAGGTAATCGTACTTAAATAGTATAAATAGGACCCTATATATATATATATATATATAGGCCACGGCTACTATACTATTATGAGTATTGAAGACCTACTACTTATAAGTTTTCACTGCTCGGATGAAAAATGAGTGATTAGGATGAGAGTGGTTACGATTAGATTGATAGTGGCCCCCAGGGTTGAGTGGGTGGTTGGTTGAATAGTATAATCTAACGGGTGAAATTAATTAAAGAGTAGATCTAATGGTAAAAAACTTATGAATACAAGAGGCTCTATACTCATCAAAGTATAGTAGGACTATATATATATATATATATATATATATATATATATATATATATATATATATATATATATATATAGTAGAGCTAGAATACTTTTAGAAGCACCAATGATTTAGGTGCTTCTAAGTTTCTAACCTTTGGATCTACTCGAATTTTATTAGCCTTTGGATCAAACACTATTCCACCCACCACCACCTACCACCATCATCTCAACCCTACATCTATCAATCCAATGATTTTGATACTTTTGGAAGTATTCTAAGTATTCGACTATATATATATATATATATATATATATATATATATATATATATATATATATATATATATATATACTAGTTAAGTGCACGTGCAATGCACGTCGCACAAATACAAAATTAATAAAATTTTTACAAATAAATATTATAGATTCGGTACATAGTATTTAATCATTACCAAAATAAAATGACGAAATAAAAAATAAAATTAGAATATTAGCAAAGAAAGGTCACAAAATTCATCATGTTATCATTAAAAAAAACACAAAATCCGTGTGAAGATCGAAATTTTGACTGTGCCATTTGAGTCTCTGTTGACGATGTTTAAGTGTGTAATTTAATTACATAAGCACTGGTCAAGTTTCAGGAGAAAATGAGTTAAAACGAAAAAGTTACGCGACCCAGAAGTCCGACTTAAAGTGAATAGTAACTTCAGTTTTCCGGATAAGCCGGGAATAGAAGTTAGGTTCGGGTACGTGTCGGATTCCAAATATAGGCTTCCAATAGCTCGTTTCGAACGGCTCAGATGTACCGGAACCGTTGGCACTGACGGAATCGAATTCCGATGCACGGTTGTCGAGAAAAAGGGCGAACGATATTACATATATAAAGTATATATGTTAATAAGTTGGTTTATTACGGAAAAGATGGAGAGATGGGTTCGTCGCAAAACGGAGATCAAATCGAGTGAAACAGAATGCTAGTTTCGATGTCCTCGACGTGCTGAACGCGATGGCGCAATCCGTTTGTAAATCCGAGGAGCGGATCGCCGGAAATTGCGAGATGATCGCAAAGGGGTCAATATTGTCAAGATCAGATACTTGGAGAGCGAACGGATTTCATCGCGAATCTGTGACCGATCAAGGCGAACCAAAATCGTGAGTTTGATGTCTTCGACGTGCTGATCGCATTGGTGCAATCCGTTCGTAAATCCGACGAACGGATCTGTAGAAATCGCACGTTGATCGAGGAGAGGTCAAAGTTGGCAAATTGGTAATTTTGCAAAAGTCCTAATATTTTATGTGCCGAATCGCGTGAAATCGCACGTGGATCGGGGCGTTTGTGCAATTTACCCATGCTGTGAGGGACTTAGCTAAGAATATCGATGTTTCGTGGGTTAAGTCGCAAGATGTGCGTATACTTATATAGAGTTTACTTATTAGGGTTTCTTGAGGATGCCCTAGCTTTTGGCCTCCCCCACCCTCAACTGAAACCCCCTGCGCCTCATCTTCTTCTGGGCCAACCCTGCGCACTCGGCCGCCGGCGAGCTCCCCCGGCCACCGGAAAACCCCTCAGCCATCTCCCTCCCCATGTCTCTCTCCGCCTTTCTCTAGATCTCTCTCTCTTATCTCTTGGGTTTAGAACCTGGTTGAGGCTGCGTAGCCCCTATCCCCTGCCGGCATCGCCCCGACGTCGTCGGAGCCTCCCCGCCGCCGTAGTCGCTCTCGCGCCGCCGCAGCCGCGCGTTGTCGCACCCGCCCTGCACCCGAACTCGGCCGAGGTCCGGGAGAAGCCTCTCCACAAAGACCGCCTCCGCCTTGGTCCGGCGCGCGCCGCCCTCCCGGACCTCCGACGGATCTCGCGCGCCGGCCGCCGTTAGCCCCCGGCCCCGCCGTCGCAGCTCGCGCGTAGAACACCGCCGCCGCTGCCCTTGACCGAGCCCAGATCGGATTCTATGCGCGGCCTCCCCGCGCGTGGCCGCCGTCTCCATGACTTCCCTCCGGCCTCCAGCGATGCTTCGCCGTCGCCCCGCAGCGCTCCGGCCACCGTGGTGACCGTGTGATCGGCGGAACCCGAGCCGAGCCCGTGCGGGCTCGGGTTGCTCTGAGCCGCCGCCGCCTTCCGATGTCGGCCGACCGGCGCACCACCCTACCCCGCCGGAGCCTCCTCGTCGGCCGGAACCCGAGTCCGAGCTCTCCTCGGATTGGGAGCTAGGGCATCGCTCCACCGCGGCCACCGCCGCTTCCAGTCGCCACCTGAGGTAAGCACGGTGGTCCTTACCTTCCCCTCACCCATCCCGGGTCGCCGCGCGCGCCGCCGTGCCGCCGGTGACCGGCCGGAGCTAGCTTGCTCCGGCCAAGGTCCAAACTAGAGTTTAATTATGATGGTTTGCTATTCCGAGCCACCCGGGCCTCCTCGATCCTAACGAAAGGGAGCGCGATGATCAGGACACCTCGCTGATCATCGTGCTCACTCTACTTTCTGTCGGAGAAGCTCCATTTCGCTGATTTGGCGATGTCGGTCCTTTCCGGGCCTTTTTGGCTGCTGTCTCGAATTGCGCGCGTCGTTCGAGACCCGAGGTCGTTCGATGCCTCGGAGGGAGGACGGTGATCGTCTGTCAGTGACGATCATAGTGGTCAACTTATTTAGGGTCAGCGGATCCCTGGTTAGAGAGATATACCCATTTTTCGTGCAGTGCGCGCTATTTTTAGATTTTCGTGTCGCTCCCGCGCCCTCTACAGTGTCCGAAATTGCTCCGAAAGGTGAGCACGGTCTCCGGCACGCCGAAACCTATCAGCGAGTGTCTCGGTTGGTCTGATTGACCTCCGGTTTGCGTAGTCGGGCCATAAAAGCCCCAAAATCACATGAAATAATATGATTTTGGATTATCGGGAGGGCTTTTATGCAATTGTGTTTATCGTGGCTGCTGTGGACAGCAAGTGTGAGTTGTGGGTAACCTTTGGACTGATTGTCCAAGGTCCCAAGCTCTCGTGGAGACCGAAAAGTGATTTCCGGCGCGTTTCTCGGCGAAATCCGCTGACGGAACGCGGGTTTGGTTCGGAATTGTTCCGATGGTATTTTGTGAACTATTGTGTGGTCGCTGAGCCTTGTTGGCTGGTCACTTACGTCATTTCGATGGTTCGGAAATGACGGGTGAGCGACGGTGGGTTCCGGTGTCGAAATAGACACTTTCGGGAACCCGTAGTCGTACAATTATCCGACGATAATTGTATTGTAGTGTTATCTTGTGTTTGCTGCCAAAACATCCCAATATGAGTGTTTTATGGCAGCGGGTGACTCGTGAAACGAGTTGGTGAGTTCCGGGACGGTTTGTGGGTCCCGGCGGAGTCCCTGCGATTT
Source organism: Aechmea fasciata (assembly GCA_025177825.1). Lineage (NCBI taxonomy): Eukaryota > Viridiplantae > Streptophyta > Magnoliopsida > Poales > Bromeliaceae > Aechmea > Aechmea fasciata. The sequence goes on from CM045926.1 coordinate 734,708, forward strand.
TCGGGACTTAGGGGAGTTACGGTGATCGATTTCGAGAAATCGACTTCCGCGTGTTGTTGGTAGAGTTATGCTATTAGTGTTTTGTGTTAGTGGGTTAGACACTAACCTGGTGGATCTCCTTAGGTCCGGTCGATACTTCTTCCTCAGACGAGAGTCAGACGCCGTGTTTGTACAGGTGGGTACTTCGATCCGACGTCCGCATAGCGGTACACGCTGGTGACGTCCCTTCCACCCTTACCGTTTATATCATTTATCCTAGATATATCTTGCACCTGTTTGTTACAGTATTACTCTACTCAGTGTTTTCATGTTTAGTATCATGTGTAGGAGTAGAGTAGATTACTTTTTGTCAGCCTATGACATCTGTGACCTGTTTGGTCAGTTCTCGTGTTTCTTTCACTAGTACTTGCATACAGTTGAGAAGATGTTGAGTTGTTCCATCCTAGTTGACCTGAGTGGTCAGTTCTTGTGTTTCCTTCAGTAGTACTTGCATACAGTTGTGAGGATGTTGAGTTGTTCCATCCTAGTTGACCTGGTTGGTCAGTTTCTTTCTCTACTCAGGACCTGGTTGGTCAGTTTCTTTCTCTACTCAGGCCCTGGTTGGTCAGTTACTTTGTATACTTTGGGACCTGGTTGGTCAGTCACTTTCTGTACTTGGGACCTATTTGGTCACCACACTCGCATTTGGTACCTAGTTGGTTCTTCTCTTACTTGAGGACCCACGTGGTCGCCGGGCCCCGGGGGCAGGATTGTCGGCTAGTTGCCGATGGATGATCTTTGAGCATATCTACATTGATCGCCCGATACGTACTCATCGCATTTCACGAACACCAGCGGTCTGATCCACCGCAAGTGAGGGTGTTCTTTTCCGGAAAAGTGGTTCGACAGCGGATCGACCCGTGAGCCTTAAATGTGGTTATATGCTTGGGAGAGTAGTAGGGGCATTGGCTTGAGGTCCGCGGTGCCGACCAAGAGAGCTGGCTTGAGGTCTGCGGTGCTGACCAAGAGAGCATTGGTTCAGATTGGGTACTTTTGAGCTTCTATACCTGTTGACGCATACTTACAGTAGCTGTTGTTTTCATATCTATATATCTCTCTCCATTTACTTGTTTATCATAGCTACTGTACTACTATTATCTTCTCTTGTGTCTATCTCCGCGAGGTATCCACTGGGAGGGGGAGACATGTTTACATGTTCTCACCCCTCGCCTTCTTTTTCAGGTGTTTCATCAGGTTTTAGTGGGTCGACAGGAGAGGAGCGTACCTAGCACGCGTACTAGCTTCCGACCCGTGGTTTGTTTACCTTACAACTTACTTTATTTGATTAAGTAATTAGCTTTGTATATGGTTCGGTCTCTCTAATACTGTTTTGGAATTTCAATATAAAATAGTTTTCTACCCTCGTGGTAGTGTTTTCAAAAGAAAAGGTTTCTGTGTGGGAAACAGTTTTTGAAAGGTTTTATCGTGAATTTTGGTAACTTAGTATTTCAAAACCAGTTTCCGAGTAGGAAACCTTTCAACTGATAGATGTGGAATTATGAATGAAGAATTGTGGATAACCTGTGGTGAATGGTGTTTGGATGTGTATGTTGATTGTATTTACTATCTATACACGTGGTTGTGGTTGTGTGAATGTAAAAATACTCTCTGTACTTGTGCGATGCCGTGCAAATACAGGGGACTCTGTCCGTGTGAACAGTGATCTCCCTGTATTTGTGGCAGGTCTGACATGTCCTTGGGGGTCAGGGTTTTAAAAAAAAAAAAATTCCGCTGTTTTTATACTCTAAAATGACCCGGGGCGTGACAATCCGTCACTAAACTAACTGAAAATATCACCATCAATCCCCCTTCCATGCAAATTACACTGAAAATAAGAAAAACAATAAAGTAAATATTAGCAAATCATCGAAATATACTTTAAGAAAATCATATGTACGCAGCAGAATAGAATAACACAATTAAAATTTTCTTAAAAACCAAAGATCACCTCGTGTTTCGTTTTAGATCATTAATAATAGATCTAATTGATCCAAATAGGATCTAATTATTCACCCCACGCGGGTCGAGATCACCACGAAGTCGACAATCGTTGTTAAAATTTGTTCGTCCTCGCTTAGCCGCGCACGCACCCGGCCTCTACTCGCGTCCACACGAAATCACACCCTTGATCGAATTAGACGACCACTTCGATCCGTGATCCGATTACGAATTAACCCTTGCATCGATTTGAGAAAGATGAATCAATCTTCTAGATGTGCTAGCAACCTTTTGAAAATCGAAATCGATGGATTAATTGCGGAGGACTTAAGGAAGAAAGAGGATAGACAGCTAGGATTTTCTATTTCTTTTGCATTAAAATAAAATTAAAAAAATATATAAATTTAATAAGAATTCGTATAAGTAAAAATTTTTAGTTTAATTTTATTTTTTGAGTTTTTGAAATAAGTGGATTAAGCACAATTTTATTTACAAAACTTTGCTAAATAAATTGATTATGATAGATAAATTCAAAATATTATAGAAAAAGTAAAATATTAAAAAGTCTATTTATCCTAATTATCGATATTAACGTGCACTGCTGTTAATATAACAACTGAATTGTTTGCAATAGCGTTTCTCCACATACCAATATTTATTAGAACCATATTGTCCTAAAAAAAATAATCTAATTCGATTTTTAGTTTAATTTTATTTTTTGAGTTTTTGGAATAAGTGAATTAAGCTCAATTTTACTTACAAAACTTTGCTAAATAAATTGATTATGATAGATAAATTCAAAATACTATAGAAAAAATAAAATATTAAAAAGTCTATTTATCCTAATTATCAATATTAACGTGCACTACTGTTAATATAACAATTGAATTGTTTGCAATAGCGTTTCTCCACATATCAATATTTATTAGCACCATCTTGTCCTAAAAAAATAATCTAATTCGATTCATGCTTCAATCCATCCAAAAAATTAGTTATTAATAATTATTTTTATGTTTAGGACGATTAACACCAATTAACATCATTCAAATAAAAAGTAATTAATTTTTGAGAATTTTGAGAAAACTGAAATAATATAGAAAATAGAAGTATAGTATAGAAGATGGCGGAGGCGGTGAAAGTGACAATGTGTCGGCACCGATGATGACGATAATGATAAGGAGAACGCCGATGATGACGATAACGATGAGGAGAATGATAAGGAGAACGATGACGATATGTTGGTGTCACGCCCCGGGGTCATTTTGTAAGTAAAAACACAGCGGAATTTTTATTTTTTATTTTTTTTTTTGAAACTTGACTCCCCAGGGTATGCCAGATCCGCCACAAATATAGGGAGTCCACTGTACACACGGACAGAGTCTCCCCTGTATTTGCACGGCGTCGCACAAGTACAGAGTATTATAATACATTCAGAAAACAATCACAACGACTGAATATAATAACAATCAACAGTTATACATTCACATACACCATTCACCACAGGTTCATTCACATATGTATTTAACATAAATCCACTGAAAAACCATTTAAAACTGTTTTCTTTTAAAAACGCTACCACGAGGGGTAGAAAATCTTTTATCTTTTACAAGGAACCCGAAATCTTTATTTCATTCAAAATCATATGAATTCCAATAAAGTAAACCAACTGAACCATAACCAACTAAACTATAACGGCAGGAATAGAAAGGGAAATACTAAATAGTACAAACTGGGTCGGAGGCTCTATCGCGAACTAGACGCGATCCTCACCAGCTACCTCACTACGACCTGCAACGTCACCTGAAAAGAAGGCGAGGGGTGAGAACATGTAAACATGTCTCCCCCTCCCAGTGGATACCTCACGAAGATAAACACAAGTGGAGAAGATAGTAGTACAGTAGCTATAATAAACAAGTAAATGGAGAGATATACAGATATGAAACAACAGCTACTGTAAAGAAGAATTAGAAACATACGGGGATACCAAAGCTATAGTAGTAAGGCAACTGTAAAGAAATAACTGAAGATAGACAAGCAACAACCACTACTATAGCTATATGCTTCAACCAGACAAGAAATCCAAATATACCCAATCTAAAAACCGCCGTGTTGGTCCGCAGACCTCAGGCAATGCCCACTGCCACTCTATACCTGCATATAACCCAAGGTAGCCTATGGGCTCACGGGTTGGCATGTCCAACAACTTTTCCGGAAAAGAACACCCTGCCACGGTGGATCAGACCGTTGGTGTTCGTGAAATGCGAACGAGTTGGGCGATCGATGCTCATATGCTCAAAGGTCAACCGTCGGCAACCAGCCGACAATCTTGCCCCTCAGGGCTCACCGACCGTATAGGTCATCGACTGTATGGAAGTACAAGAACCGACCACTCAGGTCAACTAGGATGGAACAACTCAACATCCTCTCAACTATATGCAAAACCGCTCAAGGAAACACAATAACTTACCACTCATGTCAACTAGGATGTAACAACTCAACATCCTCTCAACTGTATGCAAACGCTACTCAAGAAAACACAAGAACTGACAACTCAGGTCAACTAGAATATATGCACAAAGAATAAACGAATAGGTCAACAGTGTATATCAACAGAATCCAGAACTACCGTCAGCCACTAGCCGACAATCCAACCCCTCAGGGTACACCGACCTCACGGTCATCGACGACAGAAGTCAAAGAATCGACTCAAGGAAACAAGATACTGAAACCGACCACCCAGGTCACAAATATATAGTACGAGAACCGACCAACTAGGTCACAGATATAGATGAACTACTCTACTCCTACACATGATACTAAGCATGGAAACAACTGAGTAGAGAAATAAAACAACAGTAAGGTGCAAGGCTCAACAGGTATGAAAAGCAAAGTAAAGGGATAGAAATGTGTCACCAAACGTGCACCACTGAACGGACGTCGAGTCGAGGTACCCACTTGTACAACTGTCGCGTCTGTCTCCTGACTGCAAAAGAGTGTCAACCGGACCTAAGGAAGGTCCACTGGGTTAGTGTCTAACCCACCACTAATAAACACTGACTCCACATCCCACAAACTAATCCCACGGAGATTGATTTTCCGAAACCAATTACCGTAACTCGCCGGAAGTCCCGTAAACCGCACTGGGACTCCGCCGGGACCCACGAACTGTCCCGGAACTCACCGACTCGTGTCACGAGTCCCCCGCTGCCACAAAACACTCCGTTTTGGATGTTTTGGCAGCCAACACAAGATAACACTACGACACCACTATCGTCGGATAATTGTACGAATACGGGTTCCCGGAAGTGTCTATTTCGACACCGGAACCTACCGTCGCTCACCCGTCATTTCTAAACCCTCGAAATGACGCGGGTGATCAGCCAACAAGGCTCAGCGACACTACAATAACTCGCGAGGCACCGTCGGAAGAATTCCGAACCAAACCCGCGTTCCGTCAACGGATTTCGCCGAGAAACGCACCGAAAATCAATCTCCGGTCTCTACGAGAGCTTGGGACCTTGGACGATCAGTCCAGAGGTTACCCACATCGTGTACACGCTGTCCACAGTGGCCCCAAACAACAAAATTGCATAAAAGCCCATCAAGACGCGCGAAATCGCACTATTTCATGCGATTTCGGAGCTTTTATGGCCACATACAATTAACCGGGATCCAATAACCCTATCAGGGCACCCGTTGATAGATTTCAGCATGCCGGAGACCGTGCTCACCTTTCGGAGCGAAGCCGGCCGCTGTGGGAAGCGTACAAGCGACACGAAAATCAAGAAACTATGCGCACAGCGAAAAGTACTAATTTCCCGCTAATCTGGACATCAAAACCGACAGCGGGGGTAATCATCGCGATCGGCACGAAAAGCCGTTGACCGTGCTCACCTTCCGTGGTTCGTTAGCCCTAACGGATCACGAAACAAGTGATCGGAAACCCTAGACAACAACCAGAACCAGAAAACTAAGGCTTACCGGGCTGAGGGGTTAGGGTTCGGTCGCCGGCGGCTTTCCGGCGGGCGCTCCGGCAGGAGGAGGGAGCGGCCGGTCCAAGGTGCCGCGAAGTCGTCGGCCGGCGGCGGAGGGTGGCCGGAGGCGCGGCGGCGCGCGCCGCTTCTCCTTCTTCCGCTCGGGTTTGGAGGCGGCGGCGGCACGGCGGCGGCCGGATCGTCGGGATGGCGACCAATCGACGGCGGGGACCACGGGGATGGGGCTCCCTTCTTGGGCCACGGGGAGCTCGGTGAGGAGCGCTCCTCCTCGGTGCACCAAACCGAGGCGGCGCGGGGTGACTCGCGGCGGCCGGCGGCGCCGGTGGATGGTCGGATGGGGAGCACGGGGTCCCCGGAGGTGTGGGGAGTGCACCGCGGCTGAGGGGAGGCGGCGGTGGCGGCGTACAAGCCCGGATCACCCCGCTCGGGTCTGGGGTTCTTGGCTGGCCGCATGTGAAGACCGAAATTTTGACTGTGTCATTTGACTCTCTGTTGACGATGTTTATGTGTGTAATTTAATTACATAAGCACTCGTCAAGTTTCAGGAGAAAATGAGCTAAAACGGAGAAGATACGCGATTATGAAGTTTGACTTAAAGTGAATAGTAACTTCAGTTTTCCGGATGAGCCGGGAATAGAGGTTAGGTTCGTGTACCTGTTGGATTCCAAATATAGGCTTCCAATAGATCGTTTCGAACGGCTCGGATATCCGGAACCGTTGGCACCGACGAATCGAATTTCGATGCACGGTTGTCGAGAAAAAGGGTCCCGAACGATTTTACATATATAAAGTATATATGTTAATAAGTTGGTTTATTACGAGAATTGATGGAGAGATAGGCTTCGTCGCAAATCGGAGACCAAATCGAATGAAATAAAATGCTAGATTCGATGACAATATTATGTGATCCGATCGGAGATCCGCCAGACGGATCGTCGGATATTACAAGATGATCGGAAAGGGGTCGATGTGTAATAATCGGATTGTTGCGAGGGGATGGATTTCTTCGTGAATCCGTGACCGATCGAGACGAACTAAGATCGTGGGTTTGATGTCTTCGACGTGCTGATCACACTGGTGCGATCCGTTCGCAAATCGGACGGACGGATCAGCAAGAATTACGAGTTGATCGAGGAGGGGCCGATATTGGAGAATCGGTATTTTTGCAAAAGCCCCTATATTTTATGTATCGTTTCGTGTGAAATCGGAAGTGGAGGTGCGTTTGTGCATTTTACCCATGCTGTGAGGGACTTAGATAAAAATATTAAGTGTGGGGGACTAATCGCAATTGTATATATGTATATATATGTAGTGAATTAGGGTTTCCTCATGAAACCCTAGCTTTTAGCCCCCATCTTTCGTAACCGACTCCCTAGCCGCCTCCTCCTCTTCCCCTGGACTCCTCGCGCGCTCCCGGCCACCAGGGAGCGCCGCCGGCCGCCGGAGCCGCTGCTCCTCCCTCCTCTCCATCCCTCCATCTCTCCAACCCTCTTTATCTCTCTCCTCTTTCTCTCCTTCTCTCGGTTGAGAAGAGGAGGGGGATCTCGAGGTTGCATGCACGGACCCCAATCTCGCGCCGGCGTCGCCGGATCCCGATGGAGAACCCCGAGCGCCGCCGCGCGCCGCGGCCGCCCGCACCCGGAGCGGGCCGAGCTTGGGCGATCTCTCGTATCCGAGAGCCGCCGCCGCTTGGGACCTCGACGGAGACCTCCATCGCGACCGCCGCACCTCCGCCGGCCGCCGAGGCGCCGCCGCGCCTTCTCCGAGCGCGGCCGCGCCGCGCACTCGCTGCTTGTCCGGACGAGCCCAGATCAAGTTGGGCACACGGTTCCCACACGTAGCCTCCACCTTAACCCGCTCCCGTTCGTCCCCGAACCCGTGGCGACCGTCCCGCTGATCGCCGCACCGCGAGCCGCCATCGCCGCCGCGCACGCGGCGGCCACCGACCCACCCCCGACCCGTGCGGGCCGAGACGAGCCGCGTCTCCTTCCCTACGTCGCCGCCGTCGGACCACCTCCACGCCCTCCTCCGATCTCCAAAGCAACCCGCCGCCGCCGTCTCGAGGAGCGCCGATCGCCGCCGTGGCCGCCGCCGCTCGGGAGCTCGAGCGAGCCCATGCGGGCTCGGGATGATCCAAAGATCGCAGCCCGCCGTCTCCGCCGCCGATCGACGTGAGCGCCGGCCTCCCCGGGTCGGCCGCGCCGGTTCCCCGGTGCCCCGCCGCCGGAGCTCCCCAAGAGCCGGAACCGAGCCGAGCTCCATCCTAGCCGCGCAGCTAGGGCATCGCTCCACCGCGGCCACCGCCGCTTCCAGTCGCCACCTGAGGTAAGCATGGTGGTCCTTGCCTCCCCCTCATCCATCTCTGGCCGCCGCGCGCGCCGCCGTGCCGCCGGAGGCCGGCCGGAGCTAGTTTGCTCCGGCCAAGATCCAAAATAAGGGCTTAAATGAGTAGGTTCACTGTTTCGAGCCACCCGGGCCTCCCCGATCCTAACGGAAGGGAGCACGATGATCAGGACACCTCGCTGATCACCGTGCTCACTTTACTTTCTGTCGGAGAAGCTCCGTTTCGCTGATTTGGCGATGTCGGCCATTTTCGAGCCTTTTTGGCTGCTGTTTCGGTTTGCGTGCGCTATTTCGGAGACCCGAGGCTGTTCCGATGCCTCCGGAGGGGAGCACGGTGATCGTCTGTCAGTGACGATCACAGCGCTCACCTTAGTTAGGGTCAACAAGTCCCTGGTTTGTGAGAAAAAGCATGTTTTCCGAACAAAGGCGCGTAGTTTGTCGAACTTCGGGTTGCTCCCGCGCACCACAGGTGTCCGAACTTCTCCGAAGGGTGAGCACGGTCTCCGCACGTCGAAACCTATCACAGGTGTCTCGGTTGGTCCGATTGACCTCCGGTTTGCGTAGTCAAAGCCATAAAAGCCCCGAAATCACATGAAATAGTGCGATTTCGGGTAATTCGGAGGGCTTTTGTGCAATTGTACTCTTCGAGGCTGCTGTGGGCAGCATGTGTAAGTTAGGGATGACCTGTGGACTGATCGTCCAAGGTCCTAAGCTCTCGGATTACGTGAACAAGTCGTTTGATCCCTTTTATTATATAAAATGTTGGGATTTTATGTAATTGGAGGGGTTTATGTGCAATTGTGCACCATGGGGCCACTGTGGGTAGTGTGTTTGGGTACGCTTGATCTCTGGACTGATTGTCCATGATGCGAAGGCTTTAGCGAAAATCGAAAAGTCGATTTCGATGCGTTTCTCGACGAAATCCGCCGACGGAACGCGGGTTCGGTTCGGAATTATTCCGACGGTGCTTCGTAAACTATTGTGTGGTCGCTGAACCTTGTTGGCTGGTCACTCGCGTCATTTTGATGGTTCGGAAATGACGGATGAGCGACGGTGGGTTCCGGTGTCGAAGTAGACACTTCCGGGAACCCGTAGTCGTACAATTATCCGACGATAATTGTATTAAAGTGTTACTTTATGTTTGCTGCCAAAACATCCGAATAAGAGTGTTTGGGGCAGCGGGTGACTCTTGGTATGAGTCGTTGCGTTCCGGGACCGTTAGTGGGTCCTGACGGAGTCCCGGTGAGGTTTACGGGAGTTCCGGCTCAGTACGGCAATTGGTTTTGGGAAACCGATTCCCGTGGGTTTAATTGTGGAGTTATGTGTTCGGTGTTTAGTATTTGTGGGTTAGACACTAACCTGGTGGACCTCCTTAGGTCCAGTTGACGTTTCTTCTTCAGGAGACAGACACGACAGTTGTACAGGTGGGTACTTCGATCCGACGTCCGTACAGTGGTACACGCTGGTGACGTTCCTTCCACCCTTACTGTTTATATCGTTTATCCTAGATATATCTTGCACCTGTTTGTTACAGTATTACTCTACTCAGTGTTTTCATGTTTAGTATCATGTGTAGGAGTAGAGTAGATTACTTCTTGTCAGCCTATGACATCTGTGACCTGTTCGGTCAGTTTACTTCAGTGTACTCAGTGACCTAGTTGACCTGGTTGGTCAGTTCTCGTGTTTCCTTCAGTAGTACTTGCATACAGTTGAGAGGATGTTGAGTAGTTCCATCCTAGTTGACCCGAGTGGTCAGTTCTTGTGTTTCCTTCGTAGTACTTGCATACGGTTGAGAGGATGTTGAGTTGTTCCATCCTAGTTGACCCGTTGGGCTTTCTTTCTCTACTCAGACCTAGTTGGTCGGCTTTCTTTCTACTCAGACTGGTTGGTCGATTACTTTGCATACTTTGAGACCCGGTTGGTCGGTCACTTTCGTACTTGGGACCTATTTGGTCACCACACTCGCACTTGGTACCTGGTTGGTTCTTCTGGTTACTTGACGACCCACGTGGTCGATGGGCCCTGGGGGCAGGATTGTCGGCTAGTTGCCGATGGTTAATAATTGAGCATAATTGCATTAATCGCCCGATACTCGTCGCACGTCACGAACACCAGCGGTCTGATCCACCGCAAGTGAGGGTGTTCTTTTCCGGAAAAGTGGTCGCAGAGGTTCGACCCGTGAGTCCTGGAGCTTTATGCTGGGGTTGGATGCATGGTAGAGTAGTGGGGGCATTGGCTTGAGGTGCGGTACTGCGACCAAGAGGGCTTTCGCATGAGGTCCGTGGGTACGTACCAAGAGAGCATTGGTTCGGATTGGGTACTTCTGAGCTTCTATACCTGGTGACGCATACTTACAGTAGCTGTTGTTTCATATCTATATATCTCTCTCCATTTACTTGTTTATCATAGCTACTGTACTACTATTATCTCCTCTTGTGTCTATCTCCGCGAGGTATCCACTCGGAGGGGGAGACATGTTTACATGTTCTCACCCCTCGCCTTCTTTTTCAGGTGACATTGCAGGGGTTAGTGGGACAGCTGGTGAGGAGCGAGTCTAGTTCGCGACATAGCTCCGTCCCTTTGTCGGTTATTTCTTTACCTTTCCTGTTTACTTTGTTTACGACTTAGACATTTATATGGTTCATGTTCTCTACTTATACTTTGGGATATCAAGTAATATTGGATTTATGTTACAAAACGGTTTTCTACCCCTCGTGGTAGCGTTTTAAAGAAAGAAAAGGTTTCCGTGTGGGAAACAGTTTTTAAAAGGTTTTATCGTGGATTTTATAAATTAGTATTTCAAAACCAGTTTTCGAGTAGGAAACATTTCAAATGATAGATGTGGTTTTATGAATGAGTAAATGTGAATGAACCTGTGGTGAATGGTGATTGTGTATGAATGTAAGTTAATATCTTTGCATTTACACTTCTTGTGGTTGTATGGTTATATGTTATTCACTCTCTGTACTTCTGCGATGCCGTGCAAATACAGGGGAGACTCTGTCTGTGTGTACAGTGGACTCTCGTATTTGTGGCGGTCCGGTACGTCCTTGGGGGTCGAGTTTTAAAAAAAAAAAAAAATTCCGCTGTTTTTATACTCCAAAATGACCCGGGGCGTGATACGCAGAGAGCTCCCAACGGCCATGGCGGCGCTCCGGCGCGGTGGCGGCGGCCGGAGAGGTGAGCACACGACTAAACTTGGCCGGGGGAACACCGTGCTCGGGTCAGAAACACACCAAGCCCTCGGATCTTGATAGATCAAGGTGCGATGGCCGTGGGGATGGAAAGAGATGGTTCGGATCGGTTTTCCGGCAGCCGGGGAAGTCGCCGGAGATCGGGAAAAGAAGCACGAGGTCGGCGGGGTTTAGGGGAAACGGCAGGGAGGCTAAGGGTCGCAGGGATTAGGGTTTTCTAGGTACAAACCCTAGCTAACATAATATACCTATATTGTAACATTGCAAGTTAACCCCTCAAACTTGAATACGTTCATAGCGCGTGAAATATACGCGAAGGCACCTCCCTGTCCAACCTCACGCGATTCGGTACATAAAATATAGGGACTTTTGCATAATTACCCTTTACGACATTAACGACCTCTCCTCGAGCAACGCGTGACTCCTAGCGATCCGTTAGTCAGATTTACGAACGGATCACACCATTGCGATCAGTACGACGAAGACAAGAAAGCCACGATTTTACTTCGCCTCGATCAGTCACGGATTCGCGATGAATCCATCCTCTCTCCAACAATCCCATTTGCCAACGTTGACCCCCTTCGATCATCTTGCAATATCCGGCGATCCGTTCGTTTGATTTCCAAACGGATCGCGCCATCGCGTTCAAAGACATCGAGGGCATCGAAACTACCAATTTGTTTCATCAAGTTTGGTCGATTTGCGACGAAACCCATCTTTCCTCTTTCCTTTAAATAACCGAACTCATAAACATATATGTTTTATATGAGTACTTTCATTTAGGACCCTTTTCCTCGACAACCGTGCATCAGAATCTGATTCCGTCAGTGCCAACGGTTCCAGAATACCTGAGCCGTTCGAAACGAGCTACTGGAAGCCTATATTCGGGGTTCGGTACGCACCGAAACCCCTCTCTACTTCCCGGATCAACGAAACGCCGGAGTTATTATTCACTTTAAGTCAAACTTCCGGGTCGCGTAACTTTTCCGTTTTAGCTCGGTTTCGCCTGAAATTTGACGTGTGCTCTTGTAATCCATTTACGCACAATAACGTTTAAAATCGAAGGTCAAATTCCATCCGGATAGAAAGTCGGTTTATTACAGTTGGTACTAACAACGGGAACAAATGAGAATTAATAATATTACTAAAAAAAAATACTTGAAAATATTTGAAAAAAATATAGGTAAAAATAAAAAAGAATATTACTAAAATATATATGTATATATATTATATTTGAGAAATATATAGATAAAAATGAAAAAATACTAAAAACAATATGCTAAAATAATTTAAAGGCAAAGTACAATAAAAAATTAGATGAAATCAAAATATCTCTCCAATTATGGCAAAAGTGATAATGTGCCGTAGGTGATGTGATGATGTACGGCGTCAACGACAAAGATAAATAAAAAAGGATATTATTAAAAAAATATTTGAGATTGTTTTAAAAAATAGCAAAAAAATATAAAATTATGACTAAAAAAATATGTGCTTTATATTTGAGATTGAGAAATGTATAAGTGAAAATTAGAAATACTAAAAAATGTTAAAACAGTATAAAAACATATTAGATGGGATCAAAATACCTTTTTAATTGTGCAAGGGTGGCAAAGACGATAATGTGTCGGCGCTAGTAATGATGATGACGATGACGATGTACCAGTGCTGCCAACGAAAACAAATGAGAAAGTATATTACAAAAAAATATTTAAAATTATTTAAAAACTATATAGATAAAAATGAAAAATATGTTGCAAAAAAATATAAACTTTATATTTGAGAAAAGTATAGGTGAAAATAATAAAAAACTAAAAAGGAAAAGATATAGTAAAAACAGTATAAAAGAATATTAAAAGAAAAGAAAAATTTTTAGATGTGGGTAAAATACCTCTTCAATTATAGAAGAGATGGTGAACAGGATAATATACCTAAGACCAAGCAATGATGGTCGATAGAACGATAACGATATACCGTGAAAAATGAGAAAAGATATTACAAAAAAATATTTGAGAAAAATATTGATAAAAATAAAAACATGATACTATTAAAAAAATATATGCTTTATATGTATGAAACGTATAGGTGAAAATGAGAAAATAAAAAAAAAAGATATGCTAACAAAAAAGATATGATATATATATTGTATGAAAAAGATTATGATAAGATAAGATTGGATAGTTTAGATATTATATTCGGGGGTATTAAGATATACTCTATATTTGAAAAACGGGAGAATATTTTGGTGGGTATTATCTAAACATTAAATATTTAGCTAAAAAAATTTAAAATTATATTTAATTAACTATTTAGTTTTAATTGGGCGAGTATTAATTTTTTTTTAGAAATATTTTATGCTTTTTATGACGCATTACTTAAATATTAAATTTTTGTTAAAAATATTTAAAATTATATTTAATTAACAATTTAGTTTTGATTTGGGAGTATTAAATATTTTTAGCGATATTTAACATTTCTATGGCGTGCCAAATTTTAATATTTAGTCAAAATTAAATCAGTTATCTTATGTAAGAAAATTTTATTATTATGAATTAAAATTCAAATTATCAAATTCGCAGTATTAAATTTTGGGGGTATTACAAATTTAAAGTTTAATTTTGAATACTATATGATTGGCGGTGCATTACGTTTGAGGAAAAAAATACTTGAGAAAACGCGTGGATAGGAAATTAATGATTTAGTTTTGATTTGGGGGTCTTAAAATATTTTTAGCAATATTTAACACTTCTATAGGGCGCCAGATTTTAATACACGTAAAAATTAAATCTACTATCTTATGTAAGAAAAAAATTACGATCATGAATTAATATTAAACTTTAGCGGGCATTATAAATTTAAAATTTAATTTTGAATATTATATGATTAATAGATAATATGTTTGAGAAAAAAAAATATTTCAAAAAACACGTAGATAGGAAATAAATTTAATGTTATGTATTATGTGATTAGCGGAGATATTACGTGATTGGCGGGTATTACGTTAAATAGAAAATAAATTTAATTTTACATATTACGTGATTGGCGATAACAAGAAAATATTTGAGAAATACGTAAATAGGAGATAACGGATATTAAGGATATTTTTGTCAACAAAAATGAGATACTTTTATTTTTACTCGTTTGATGAGATCCAATGGTAAAATCTTAAAATCTATTTTAGAGAATAATTTATTATTTAAATCATTATTTGAAATGATTGGTTGAAAATTACTAGACATAAAAATATTAGTAAAAAAGATAGAGGCATTTTTGGAAAGAGGAAAAAATTTAAAACTCACGCTTTTATAAGTAGTATATATATATATATATATATATATATAGGGTTGAGCTCCTATGCTTTTAAAAGTACCAAGTCATTGGTGCTTGTAAGTTTTTAGCCCTTGGATTAATAGATGTGCGGTTAGGATGATGTGGGCCCCCTTGGATTAAGTGGGTGGTTGGTTGAATAGTATAATCTAACGGATGAAAATGATCCAAGTTGTAATAAATTGTGAGACGCCAGATAGTCCTATATATGAGATATAATAGGGCTAAACTCTTAACCCGGCTTAAGCATTTTGGGTGGTGGTAAGACTCAAGAGGTTAAGAGAGTTAAGCGTCTTTGGACGGGAGTAGTTCTAGGATGGGTGACCCCAGGAAGTTGGGCGTCACGGATGGTATCGAGCCAATTACCAGTAGGAAGTGTGAGATGAGTCTCGGGCGAGCCGGGAGTCTCGATGACGGGCTAGCGAGACGAGTCTCGCATCGCACAGTGCTTGTGGGTGCAGGCACGACGAGACGTCAGAGCTTAAAGTGGGGAGATTGTGAGACCCCGGATAGTCCTATATATGAGATATAATAGGGCTAAACTCTTAACCCGGCTTAAGCATTTTGGGTGGTGGTAAGACCCAAGAGGTTAAGAGAGTTAAGCGTGCTAGGACGGGAGTAGTCCTAGGATGGGTGACCCTCTGGGAAGTTGGGGCGTCACATAAACCGACTTTACCTAAATAAAATTTGACTTTCGTTTAGATGTTATTGAGCGTAAATGTATTATAAGAGCACACGTCAAATTTCAGGCGAAACAGAGTTAAAACGAAAAAGATTACTCGACCCGGAAATTTGACTTAAAGTGAATAGTAACTCCGGATTTTCGAAATCGTGGAGTAAAGATGGTCGGATGCATACGGGACTCGAATATAGGACTTCAATAGCTCGTTTCGAACGGCTCGACTATTACGGAACCAATGCCAGCGGAATTGGATTCGAATCACGGTTGTCGAGGAAAAGGGGTTTGAACGGTTTTACCTAAAGACGTATGTAACTGGAGATATTGGAGGAATAAAGAAAAGAATGGATACTTCGCGAATCCGAGACCAAATCAAACGAAGTAAAAGGCTAGATTCGATGTCCTCGACGCGCTGAACGCGCTGGCGCGATCCGATCGTGAATCCGACGGACGGATCTCCGGGAATCGCGAAAAGAACGAGAAGAGGTAAAAATCGCATAACGGCGGAATACGAAGAGTCGCTATATTTTATGTGCCGAATTGCGTGATTTTGATTGTGGAGGGACTTTTGTGCGTAATTCAACTAATGGCAGGGGCTGAAATACGATTAATGGGCTTTGGAGGGCTAAAATGCAAAAAATGCATTCGTGTATAAAATAGGTTTTAGGGTTTCTTAGGCCAAACACTAACCCTAATTGGACCCTTCACCTCCCAGCCGCCCTAGCCACTTCCTGCCTCTCCTCTGCCATCCCGAGCGCGCGCCGCCCACCTCCGGTGAGCTCCTCCGGCCGCCGGAGAACCTCCCCGAGCCCTCAGCCACCTCCTCCACTTCTTCCCTCGGCCGCCGGAGAACCTCCCCGAGCCCTCGCCCACCTCCTCCACTTCTCCCTCGGCCACCTAGCCACCAACTTGGCCGAGAAAGTGCGAGGTTGGTCTGCGGGCCAAGCTCCATCATCCCCGGGCCGAGACCAACCGCCGGCGCCGTCCCCGGCCGCCGCCGCCGTCCCCAGCGCCACCGCCGCCATTCGCTCCTGCGGCCGCTCTCGGTCACCCAGGCCGAGCCGGATCTTCACCGACTCCCGCGCGCGGCCGCCGCTCCCCCTCGGGTGCCCCGACCTCCCTCGGCACCAGGGAACCTCCGGCGTGCGTCCGGCCGTCCCTAGACAACGCGGCGCCGCCGCGCCGCCTGCGACCGCCGAAGGCCGTGCGGGCGGTGGTGAGCACCCTCGACTTCCGGCCGCTGCCGCTACCTCCGGAGGAGTACCATCTTCCCTCGTCCTCCTCGGCCGGATCCCGCCGGCCGAGCTTCTCGGCCGCCGCGACATCGCCGGGAGAGCTCCTAACCCGAGAACGTTGAGACGGCTTAGATCGCCGCCGCCTCGCCGCCGCGCGCCGCCGCCACCCCACGCGGCCGCACCGTCCTCCTCCGACCTCGGGCGACCTCCGGTGCGCTTCCCCGGCCATCCCCGAAGTCTCCGGCCGCCCCGCTTCCCGCGGCCGCCTCGGGTTGGTGCGGACCGAGGGAGAACCTCCTCGGCTTCGGGCACCGCCGCCGCCTCCCGAGGGAGCATCGGCTTCCTCTCGGCCCACGGTGCGGGACCATCGCCGTCCGGCGTCCCCGGCTCCCCGCCGTGCGCCGCGCGCAATCCAACCCGAGAGGAAGAAGAAGAGGATCGCCGCCGCCGCGCTCCGGCCGCCGCCCGCCGCCGGCTACCTCCTCGTCGGACCTCCCGGACCCGAGGCTCCCTTCCTTGGCCGGCGCGCGCGCCTCCTTGCCGCCGGCGACCGAGCCCTAGCTCCCTCAGCCTCGGTATGGATTTATGATTTCCAGCACCTAAGTCTAGGGTTCGGATCACCTATCTGGTGATCCGGTGGGTCAAATGAACCTCGGGAGGTGAGCACGGTCAAGGATTTTTCGTGCTGAACGCGATGCTCACCTCCGTTCTGAGTTTTGATGCACCGTTTAGCGGGACGATCTCACTTTACGCGCTGTGCGCGCTGTTTACTGAAATTAGCGTCGCTTGTGCGCGCACTACGATGCCCGATTGTGCTCCGAAAGACGAGCACGGTCTTCAGCATGTCGAAGACTTACGAGTGCGATTTCAATTTACGATGAATCGGTTTGCGTGCACGGCCATAATAACCCTATTTGTACATGAAATAATGCGATTTAGGATTCTTTAGGGACTTTTATGCAATTGTAGCCTCCTGGGCTCTCTTGGGCGATGTGTACGTCTTTGCGAGTAACCTCTGGGTATTGTCCAAGGTCCCGAGCTTTTCGGAAAATAGTAAGTGTAATTCGGAGCGTTCGTCGGCGAGTCGACGATGGAACGCGACTTTGGTTGATTTCTTCCGATGCTTTCGAGATTATTTTCTTTGTCGCTAAGCCTTGTTGGCTGGTCACCTGTGTCGTGTCAAAGGTCCGGAGACGACGGGTGAGCGACGGTGGGTTCCGGTGTCAAAGTCGACACTTTCGAGAACCCGGATCGAAACGGACGTAATGTAGTAGTCGTTTCGAGGCAGTTACGTCGTGGGATTTGTGAATTATGATTCTAGTTTTAGTGGGTTAGTTTCTAACCCGGTGAACCCTCGTAGGTTCAGTCGTTTCTTTTCAGCAGTCGGCAGACCACTTCTTTTGATACTCAGGTGGGTATCCGGGTTGTCGTCGGTACAGTGGTACACGCTTGGTGACACTCCTTCACTTTACTCTACTCTACTTTACTGTTCTTACTTGCACCTTACTGTCATTTCTATTCTCTACTCAGTTATATGCATGCTTAGTATACTTGATAGGAGTAGAGTGGTTTGAGTTACAGCTCTTCAGCGACCTACTTGGTCGATCCTTTACAGTTTCAGTGACCTATTCGGTCGGCTTGTTTACAGTTTCTCAGTGACCTGTTCGGTCGGTTCGCTTCAGTTTCAGTGACCTATTCGGTCGGCTTGTTTCAGTGCTTCTGTGACCTACGTGGTCGGCGAGTTTACCTAATGACCCAAAGGGGTCGATGTCCCTTTAGGGACGGGATTGTCAGCTAGTTGCTGACGTCTGGCTATTGAGCATAACAGCATCGATCGCCCAGGACTCGAGCGCATATCACGAACACAGGCGGTCTGATCCACCGGCCAGGTTGTTCTTTTCCGGAAAAGTGGTTGGACGCCAACCCGTGAGCCCATAGGCTACCTTGGGTTGAATGCAGGCTTAGAGACAGGGGGTATTGCTTGAGGTCTGCGGACCAATATTGGCGGTTATGGATTGGGTATTTACTTTCTCAGCTTTTCGATGCATACATACGATGGCGGTTTGTTTATATTACATATATCTCTCTCCCCGCTTACTTTGGCTACCGTATCTACTTACCGATCTTTCCTTTGTTTTACTCCGTTACTAGTGGATACCCACTGGGAGGGGAGACATGTTTACATGTTCTCACCCCCCGCTTTCTTTTTCAGGTGACATAGCGGGTCCTACCGTGACAGCAGGTGAGGAGCGAGTCTAGTACGCGTGTAGCTCCTACCCGTATCGGTTACTACTTTACCTTTCTCGTTTTATTACTTAGAGTACATTATGGTTCAGTTCTAGCTTCACTTTAGTTTTACTTTCAGTGGTGGATTGAGACTTATGATGTTTTTTGGATATGAGTTTAAAGGACTTATGTTTTGTGAAATAAACTGTCTCCTACCCTTCGAGGTAGCATTTCAAAGGAAAGGGTTAAAGAAAAAGTTTTCTACCCCTCGTGGTAGTGTTTTCAAAGGAAAAGGGTTTCGTGTGGGAAAGCAGTTTTAAAAGGTTTATAAATAAACTAAGTTGTGAATGTGGTGAATGGTTGTATGATGTGGTATATTTAGTGTACTTGATATTCATCTTTGTTGTGGTTGTGTTCTGGTTGTTTTGTACTACGTACTTGTGCGACGTGCAAATACGGGGAGACTCTGTCCGTGTGTACGTGGCCTCCCTGTATTTGGGGCGGATCTGGCCCACCTCCGGGGGTCAGGCTTTCAAAAAAAAAAAAAATTTCCGCTGTGTTTATGTACCAAAGGGACCCCGGGGCGAGACACAAGTCCTAGATCTAACGGTAAAAAATTCACACGCACCACGTGCTTGGTGCTTTTACACGCACCATAGCCGGACTCTCTCTCTCTCTCTCTCTCTCTCTCTCTCTCTCTCTCTCTCTCTATATATATATATATATATATATATATATATATATATATATATATATATATATGCCATGGCTATATACTATTATGAGTATTGGAGCTCTCGTACTCGATCATAAGTTGTTTTCAATGATGGAGCTTCCGAATCGACGATCCACTCCGTTAAATATGATTTAGAGTATTTGAAACTTCTAGAAAATAAATTTCGTAAACTTTCAAAATTATAATAAAGTCCATCAAGTGGGTATAAAATGAACGGTCAAAATCGAACGATGTCCTAAAAAGGATGATCGGATCCTTCAATTCAAGATCGGAGTTATTGATCTTTATCTATGTAGTAAATAGAATTTTCTATCAAAAATTCAACAAATTTCGATTATTTTGCATCGTTAAACTAGCAAGTATCACATACCGGCGGTTAAAAATTGTCAAATTTGTGACCTCTTGATTGTAAGGCAAATGATGTTGAAAAATTATAAAATTTTATTGCTAGAAGTTTTAAATGCTGTAAATAACGTTTAATGGTGTGGATCGTCGATTGGCGACTCTATCATAAAAAACAACTTATGAGTACGAGGCGATCGTACTCATAATAGCATAGTAATAGGACCATATATATATATATATATATATATATATATATATATATATATATATATATATATATATATATATATATATAAATATATATCACTTACCTAGGTTTCCCAATTATGCACCTCATCACATATAGGTTCAGGCTATGTCATATTATCCTCATGCAATATGCCACGACTAGGGAAATGCACCTATCCCTATGTTCAACATCATAGTGTGTCAACTACATTAAGTCCTCATGCAATATGCCACAACTAGGGAAATGCACCCATCCCTATGTTCAATGCCGTAGTACCAACTACACTAGGTTTAAATGCCACTCGATCTATCCTAGGTTCATAACACTAGGTTTAAATGCCACTCGATCTATCCTAGGTTTACAACACTAGGTTTAAATGCCACTCGTCATAGTTTAATGTTCTCAACACACTACTTGCACATATTCACTAAGTTGTCATTCAACTTGAGTTTAATTGTGACACCCCAATAGTCCCACATCGGATGGGAATGGGGTTGTCATGGGGTTTATATGAGACTTGGACACTAGTAATAATAACTGGGCTTAAGCATTTTGGGCCGGTGGTTGGGCCCAACGAGTTATTGTTGCTAGTGGGCTGGGTCGTTACATTTGGTATCAGAGCCGGTTCACCAGCTGGACATGTGTGGCGAGTCTCGGCTGAGCCAGGGTCTGGATGACGGGCTAGCGAGGCGAGTCTCACATAGCCTGGTGAACTTGGGCTGTGTGTATGTGATTGGACTGACGAGGACGTCAGGGCCTTAACGGGGGGAGTCTGTGACACCCCAATAGTCCCACATCGGATGAGAATGGGGTTGTCATGGGGTTTATATGAGACTTGGACACTAGTAATAATAACTGGGCTTAAGCATTTTGGGCCAGTGGTTGGGCCCAACGAGTTATTGTTGCTAGTGGGCTGGGTCGTTACATTAATCCACATTAATCATGTCATTATAGGGTTTCACAATACTATGTCATACATGCTAGGTTCTTCTTCCATTTTGCATCATAGGTTTTTGTTGGGAATCCGGTACCCGCCCCGGTACCGGATCTTGTGAATCCGCAACCCGCTCCGATACCGAATGGGTTCTGCGATTGTTGGGATTCCGCAACGGAAGCGTCGAATCGGATTTTTACCATAAACCCGTCTCCTCAGCATAAGCTGATACAATCACAAAAGAGAGAAAAATATGCGTATAAAATAAGATTCATTCAATAAGAAAAGATTACACCTGACTCCTCTTCTGCAGAGAGTAGCTACAACCCGAGCCCTCTTTCTTGAATCTTTTCTACCCTTCTCTCGTCTTCTATGAACCCATAAAGAAGACAATCCTCACATGCACCCGTGCACTTGGTGCATTAAATAACTCTCTCTCTCTCTTTTTCTCTCTTTGGTACGGCACCCTCACAGTACCTTTTTCTCTCTCAACCTCGAACTTCCGCCGCACCGCACCCCAAAGAGACTCTCTCTCTCTCTCGTCGTACACCCCCAGCCACCTTGGCTAATTAATTAGCCACATGCATTATATATAATGCTCGACCGAAAATGTACACAATCCTAGTATATTTAGGATTTCAACTTTAATTAATATCTAAATCTATCTTAATCAATCTCTAATAGATTTAAATATTAATCCTAATCCAGTTAGGTTTATCCTCTAATTAATATTTAAATCTTAATATATCTCCAACAGATTAAAATATTAATTCTAATCCAAATAGGATTCAACTACAAATCTAACCAAATCCTAACAATCTCCACCTTGGTTTGATTTGTAATCTTCAACCGCTACGTCGAGCTCACCATGCAAGCTCCACCTTGAGCTTGTCTCCTCCGCTCGATGTCGCCGCATCCGTCGCTTCCCCTCGAGCGACTTCACCTCCGCGAACTTTTGGAACCCAAACCGTCTTCGCTCCCGTTCTGACTGTGCTCCCGTTCAGAACGTACAAGTTCCCACGCTTGTTCGCCTCGCACACGAACCGATCTCGCTTTCGGACCCTCATAGCTCCACCTGAAGCTGAAAAATCAGAACCCTTCGAGTTCAACGCGCCTAACGAGATCAAATTTCGCTTCAATCCGAGAACATGTCGAACACCCGTCAGTGTCCTCACGACCCCATCGTGCATTCGGATCTTCACCGTGCCGACTCCCAAAGCTTTGCATGCCGTCCCATTCCCCATTAGAGCTTTTCCACCGTTAATCGCCTTATAGGTAGCAAAAGACTCCTTCTCCGGGCAAACGTGAAAGGAACACGCCGAATCGAGCACCCACGCATCATCCGAAATTTTCGCACCTCCGGTCGCCGCATATAGCACGTCAGGATCGAACATCTCCGATTCTGCCGCCTGCGCCGTCGCTGATACCGTCTCGTCCTGGTCCACGACAGTTGTCTCCTTCTGCCGCTTCAATTCCTTCAGATCATCGTGAAGTTTCCGACAATTGCGCTTTATATGCCCTTTCCTGTGACCATAAAAGCACTCTACCTCAGATAATGACTTCTTTTGTCAGTATCCGGTCGCCGATATTGTCGCCTCCTTCTGCGCTCTCACCACCAAAGCAGTATCCCGGCTCTGCGTGCCGGACTCCTGAGTCATTTTTCGCATCTCGTTCGAGAGAAGCGCCGCCGTGACCGCCTCCACGCTTATGGGTCTCCTTGCCATAAAGCAACGTGGTCACCAGATGCTCATATGCCGCCGGTAGCAAAGATAATAAAATCAGCGCCTTATCTTCGTCATCCATATTGACTCCCATACTGGTCAACTGGGCTACCACCTTGTTGTGTAAGTTATGTGGTAGCCCCAAGGATCTATCTAGATCGTATCTAATCACCTAGAGGGGGGTGAATAGATGTAAAGGCCAAAAACCACAAATCTCGATGTGTTAAAAAGTAAATGCGAAAAATAAAAAACACATCGAGATTTACGTGGAAAAACTCAAACTCGGAGAAAAAAACCCACGGGACCAACACGCGAATAAACAATCCACTAAGAGAAAAGATTACAAGGTGATTACCGAACTCCACGGACTCTACCTCTCTAACTCTCCTATGGATCTCCGCGCAATCCTCCTTCGGTTGTCCACGAACGCCACGTCCGAATCCACGAACGCCTCCACTTCGAATCCACGAAGCCTCCGATCACGCCGAATCCACGACGCCCACTCGAATCCACGAGCGCACTCCGTCCGGAGCAAAAACAATACGATCGATGATGATTTATTGCTTAGATTCTCATTAAAGATCTATGGGAATAATCTCTAAGCAATTCTCAAATTGATTCTAGAAAAACATTAAGAATTAGGGCACCGAGAATCAATTTGGGAGAGCTTGATGTAGAAGATGAGGAAAACGGCTACCTACAAGCTTATAGGGTTTTTCATAAAATAATGTAGGCTTCACTATCTTTTAGAAAACCCTCTACATCTTATTTATAGGTTTAGAAAACATAGAGATTGACTAGGATTTGAAAACAGGATATTTAAAACCAATTAGAAGACTTAGAGATAGATTAGGATTTGAAAATCTAAATTTTAGATATTTTCACGACACTAGAGACCGGTCTTCACAAGGGGAGACCGGTCTTGATAGGTCCGGTCTTGAACCCCTCGACCGGTCCACCCTTCCGTCAATTTCTTTCCAGCCGATAGGGACCGGTCTCGAGCCACCAAGACCGGTGTCTCTCTGCGTATCAGTAAAACCAGTTACTGAGACCGTTCTGCAAGAACAGAGACCGGTCATTCCCTGATGCATCCGGTCCTCAAGGGCCGAGACTGGTCTTCAGAGCTTTTCCGCACAGAGGACTTACTGAAACCGGTCTTCAGGATCAGAGACCGGTCCCTGAACCATGAAAGGTTCAGATTTGTCCAGTTATTCATTTTAAACCATCCTAAGTCTTCCAAACACATTTTAATGTTTGTAAATCATCATCAATAGTATTTGAACTTACAGAGCATTGTGGATCTATGTTCTGAGTTTTGCGAGTCTTCGATCTTCGTCTCTATTTCTTTAAACCTTCAAGACTCCGAACTAACTTCACGAAATATGCCAACATAAAATCCGTAACATGTTGAACTCGTTCAAGTGCTCGTGTAGGCTCGCCGCTTCTTGCATCCGCAGCGTAAACAGTCGCTGCTTCAGATACAACCTGTTCGTCAAGGATTTGGTCATGTACAGATCTTCCAATTTCTTCCACAACTTTGCCGGTGTCGTCTCGCCGACTACATTGTAAAGAACCTCATCTGCTAATAATAGATGAAGCATATTCAGCGCCTTCCGCTCCATCTTCGTCCATGCCGCATCCGTGACCTCCGCCGGCTTCGCCTCCTTTCCGTTCAACGTTTCATCCAATTCTTGTTGTACGAGGATCACCCGTACTTTAATTTGCCACAATCCGAAATTGTTCTTGCCGTCGAACTTCTCGATTTCGAATTTCGTGGCCATTTCCGTTGATCTCTCCCGCAGATCGGCAACCTTCGGCTCTGATACCAATTGTTGGGAATCCGGTACTCGCCCCGGTACCGGATCTTGTGAATCCGCAACCCGCTCCGATACCGACTGCTATGGGTTCGGTACCGATTGTTGGGATTCCGCAACGGAAGCGTCGAATCGGATTTTTACCATAAACCCGTCTCCTCAGCAGAAGCTGATACAATCACAAAAGAGAGAAAAATATGCAGATAAAATAAGATTCATTCAATAAGAAAAGATTACACCTGACTCCTCTTCTGCACAGAGTAGCTACAACCCGAGCCCTTTTTCTTGAATCTTTTCTACCATTCTCTCGTCTTCTATGAACCCATAAATAAGACAATCCTCATGTGCGCCCGTGCACTTGGTGCATTAAATAACTCTCTCTCTCTCTCTTTTTCTCTCTTTGGTACGGCACCCTCACAGTACTTTTTTTCTCTCTCAACCTTAGCTTCCTGCCGTACCGCACCCCAAAGAGACTCTCTCTCTCTGGCTGTCGTACACCCCCACAGCCACCTTGGCTAATTAATTAGCCACATGCATTATATATAATGCTCGACCGAAAACGTACACAATCCTAGTATATTTAGGATTTCAACTTTAATTAATATCTAAATCTATCTTAATCAATCTCTAATAGATTTAAATATTAATCCTAATCCAGTTAGGTTTATCCTCTAATTAATATTTAAATCTTAATATATCTCCAACAGATTTAACCTCTAATTAATATTTAAATCTTAATATATCTCCAACAGATTTAAATATTAATTCTAATCCAAATAGGATTCAACTACAAATCTAACCAAATCCTAACAGTTTTCAATGTCATCTCCCAATCCTTATGTCCATTACATCAAGTGTCCATATCATAATACTATATTAATCATAGATATCATACTAGGAGTAGGAATGCATGTATCATCACTCTATAATGCATTACAATGTACAACATGCTATATGAAAATTGATAAAGCACTAAGACATAGAAGGAAGCTCAGTTGCTTCGGGATGGATACCCCCACCTTTTATAGCGTTCCGATTGCTCGTCGTCACTTGCAATCGGCCTCCTGCGGCGCACGCCGCACGGCTCGACCCAATCCACGCGCGACCACCGAACGACCTCCAATTGGCTATCCGGAAATTAAAGGTCTTCAGTTTCTTGATATGATGCTCGAAATCAAATCCCGTGATTTATGGAAGCCGCCTCGGCTCCTCGGGTCAATACGAAGCTTCAGCACTTTGTTTTGCTCGGATCTCTCCAACCGCTCGTCGGATCGACGAACCGTCGCTTCCTGCGCGTTCAAATACCTAACAATATGTTAGATATGCGATTAAATTAGACCAATATCTATCTATTCCAAAAACCCTAATTTGGAGCCCTAAATTTCGCCCGATGCAAAACTCCACATTAGAGCTCCAATTTCTTGCACAATTCATCTCTTAGGGAAGTTAGGGCTCCACTAAAATTGTTTCTAAAAAATAAAACCCATTCTAGAACAATCCACCATGAAAGCCCATCTTAAACCCTAGATTTGCTACTAGGTAAAAATCCACCATTAGAGCTTTGGATTCAAGCAACAAACCGCTAATTAGCTAGCATGCTAGAATACATCTAAATCCATTCTTAGGGTATAAAACTCAAACTCTAAAGAGATGCCATTAAAGAGGTAGCAAGCTTACCTCTCAAGCTAGCTCTTGAACCAAGGAGGAGGAAGAAAAAGATGTTGATCCTTCATTCTAGCTTCTTCTCTTCCAAAGCCCTCCTCTAGATCCACCCTTGTAGAGAGAGCGAGGAGAGAGTTTAGAGAGAGAGAGGGCTATTTTGCGTTCGCTCGGTTGAGGGAGAAGAGAGAAATGAGCAAAACCCACTTCTATACACTCTCTTAATGCCCTAAGTGCAAATAGGCCCCTCAACTTTATGTTCATTGCATTGTCCCCGCGGGGGCCATTTTCTGTATAAGGGACCAGTCCCTGGACTTGAGGGACCGGTCCCAGTAGGTCCAGAATTTCAGCATTTTAGGACTTAGCCAAATTTTTAGTTTTTTCACCTACGGGTCCGTTCTCGCTCGTTTTCGCTCGTTAGGCCTCCGATTCGTTTCAAATCGAACCGAGACTCCCCAAACATGTTTTTGAGCATATTTACATCATCTTCTCATCCACGCTAATGCCGTATTTAGTTCTCGGACCGACATAGTCCTTCGGGTTTCGTTCTCGCGCCTACGCGCGCCGGAACGCCCGAATGCTACTGAACTTCACCGAACTTCACCAGAACCATTCAAATGGCTCTCCAACCAAATGTACACCATAACTTCATGATTTTAGAAGTCCAGTACCTTACAGAGAGAGTCCGGCTGGGATACTATCGATAGCACAAAGGATTTGGTGCTATCAAATTTTCTGCCGTTAGATTTAGCCTTTTGACTATTTTCTCCCGTTAGATTATATTATTAACATGTCACGCCCGAGCTCCGATACTTTTGGCCGGCTCAGGCGCGTCAAACAGACGCCGAACGGACAGAGTCTCCCCTATCCGCTCAAGGCTCAACAACAGTACAGATAGTGTATAAATTTTTGCACTTGCGTAAGCATACAAAATGGCTTGCACGAGGGCAAGCAATAGCCAAAGTGAAAGTACTAAACTGAATATCATACAAGTATTATGATTTATTTTAAATCACATACATGCTTGCTACTTTGAATCTTAAATTATAATTCTTTGCATCATTTCTTTTACATCACTTTTACTTCAAAATGAACCTTTAATACATTTAAAGTAGCATCTATAATCATCAAATACAAAAGATGATATATAAGGGGAATGCAACTACAATCCAAAATGTAAACCAACTCGGACGGTCTCTACCTAGGGTGCGATGCCCTTACCGCGATCCTCGGCCGGCTCGCTCGGTCCTGGCTTTGTGAAAATAGTGGGGTGAGAACAACAAAGTTTTCAGTGGGTTCGGCAACCAACCACGTCGACTTTTCCACTAGATTTAAATCAGGCATAATAGAAGGGAAGGTAAGAAAGTAACCAACTAACAAATGCAGCTAATATGCCTGAAAGTAAACAAGAATATCACGACACCAAAAGCCATCTTTGGTGACACTTTGTTAATGGCTTGTGTACAAAATGCCACTAATAGTTAGTAATTACGGGCACTTTTAAATAACTGCCCTTAATTAAGTAATTATTAAATTTATTTTTAATTTTTTGAGAAGTATCGAAATTATACCAAAAAAAAACGCCGTGTAATGGGCAAGCTGGAAAATTTAGCTTCGCGCGCAAGGCCAAAATTAAAAAACCCTTAGCGGGCACCCTAGGTCTCTTGACCGCGCCTCTCGTCCCATCTTCAGGAAAAACCCTTAGCCGCGTGCCCTAGGTCTCCCGTCCATGCCTCTCGTCCGCGCCTCCTCCACTGCTGTAACGACCCAGCCCACTAGCAATAATAACTCGTTGGGCCCAACCATCGGCCCAAAATGCTTAAGCCTAGTTATTATTACTAGTGTCTAAGTCTATTATAAACCCAATGACAATCCCTTTCCCATCCGATGTGGGACTATTGGGGTGTCACAGACTCCCCCCGTTAAGGCCCTGACGTCCTCGTCAGTCCAATCACACACACAGCCCAAGATCACCAGGGTATGTGAGACTCATCTCGCTAGCCCGTCATCCAGACCCTGGCTCAGCCGAGACTCGCCACACATGTCCAGCTGGTGAACCGGCTCTGATACCAAATGTAACGACCCAGCCCACTAGCAATAATAACTCGTTGGGCCCAACCATCGGCCCAAAATGCTTAAGTCCAGTTATTATTACTAGTGTCTAAGTCTATTATAAACCCAATGACAATCCCTTTCCCATCCGATGTGGGACTATTGGGGTGTCACAACTGCCCAACCAGAACACCACTCGAAGACGAAGCATCACCCTTCGCCTCGCTACGCCCTGATTCCTGGGAGATCCTCTGCTTCGTCTCTGATTCCTAGGAGATCCTCGCGTCGCTATGCCCGTGTCACCCTCACCCGTGCGGGCGACTCAACGTTCCCTTCCCTCGCCGCGACCCCTCCGCCTTCGCCGCCGTGCAAGTGGATTGGGAGAACGATTTTAGCTTCCTCAACGTTCATCTCCACTTCGGTACCATTTTCCCTCCCTCTGTCTCTCTCTCTCTCTCTCTCTCTCTCTCTGTTTCCAAAATCATGATCGATTTTCTTTTCTTTTCTGTTTCATCATGAGTAGAAGTTTTTTTTTTTTTTGATTTGTCCAAAATTAGACCTCATATCATAGAGCCCATTATAAAGCTTGCACTCATCAAGTTTCGAGAAAAAAAAAAAAAAAATTAGGCAAAAAAAAAAGTGTTGGAAATCCATTCGATTCAAGGATCTGTGTGTAGCTAATTTTAGGGCTTTAATATAACCTCATCATTATGATTTTGTCAGATCTAGGTGAATTTGCTGCGAGTTTGTTGGTATAATTTTGCCGACGATTCGCGTAATTTCGAACATGCTGTGTTAACGCGAAAGTGACAACTTCATAGGTTGTAATTGTAATATCTTTTAAACGAACACTATAATGTAATTAACGAGTGTGTTTAATTTGTTCCTTCTTCTCTATGTTTAACTCCCTCTCCGACTTCGCTGCCGCATTAATCGCCCGACTCCAAGAAGGCTCTCAAGGAGTTGCAATTCGTTTCTTCCTTCATTAATTGCCCTTGATTCATTCTCATTATTATACTGTTTTTTAGTGTCCTCATAGTATAAGCTTCACTAGTGTGGGTGTGTAACACTTTGTTTTCTTGCATTTTGATACTATTACTATTATTATTATCACTAAGCTTCTGTATTTTTGATGTAACTGGTGAGAAGATCTTTAAAATTGGCATTTTCAAATTTAACAGAGAGCAGGAGTACATTATGCGCAGTTGACCCTGTTTAGAGGTCAACACACAGGTGTTTCGTTAGATTTGGGATTTCCTCTCCACTTATTTCTCTGTACTGTGGCAGAAAGGAAAGTCAGTCTTCCTTGTTGCTTTGTTGGAATTGGAAGATCGAAGCAGATCACAAAAGAAGAAAAAAAAAACTTGGACTTGAACTAATTTGCTCTTCTAAGCCCGAGTGGTCTCTCTCTCTCTCTCTCTCTCTCTCTCTCTCTCTCTCTCTCTCTCTCTCTATCTCTCGCGAGGCCTCCAGGTACGAAGTTAGTTCTTAATTTGTTTTTCACATTTAATTTTTCTGTAATTTTGTTGATTTCTAGAGGAAAAAGTGGAAGTGTTTTGCTCCCTTCGATTGCAATTGCTTCCCTAATTGATCAATTTTTACTGTTATGTGACACTCCCACACCCCACATCACTTTGTGCTTGATTACACAAGGAGGACAGATTTCAGACATCATATTAATAACTGGCGCAAGATTTTGGGCCGTAGTTGGTCGCCTAACGAGCTTATTTGGTTGCCACGTACGTCATTACATTTGAGACGCAGCTCTGCTCACCAAATTTGACATGTTGCATGAATTTCTACTGAACAGGTTTCGATGATTTTGCTAGCGAGACGAGTCTCACATCGCCTCACGACGTGGAGGACGCTGTGCCTTAACGTAGTTCAGTGACATTCTCTAATAGCCCCACATCTACTTTTAAATGGGATTGCTTATCTAAGTGAGGATGAGCTAGACACTAAGAATATTAACTCGCTTAAGCATTTTGGGCCATTATTGCAATAACGAAGTATCACAAGAAAGCGGCCTAGTCGTTACAACTTATTCTTTTTTATAGGCTGCTTGTATTGGTTAGTAGTATTCATAACTCCTTTTTCTTTTTTTGCCTTTAAAATTCTTTTGAAGAAAAAGTAGTAAGTTCTGATTCTAGATTAATTGTGGTGAAGGAAATGTCTGCTTAATCAGGTCATAGTTCCCTTTCCAAGCAATACTCTAGTATCTGTTCGTCGATTTAAAGAAAAGAATAATCAAACCTAGATTAACTTTCTCTCTTTACTGCTGTTTAGGCTTTTATTAAGTGGCTTCAAAATTTTGGAGGAACTTAAGTAGTACATGGATTAAATAAAATTGCTTGGGTAATATACCCCTTATTATCAAAACTAAAAACAATTGACTTTGTGGCTTTAATAAGAGTTTCACCTTCACACAAATTAACCAATATCCGTCCCAAGGGAGCTTGAACCAACTGTTTTTGATTTCACTGTTATTCCACTGGTTCTGAACCTCTAATGTTGTTTTTCTTTGCTAAATGTTTAGTAGCAGCTGGTCCGTTTCATCTAATTGGTTTCTAGCATGTCACTTTCCTGATGTAAATATATATAGTTGGAAGTCAGAATCATACTGTCTATTCCTATGTCCTGGATGCTGCGGTAGCTCTAAATATCTATATATCTATATAAACCTATTAATCCCCGTAATTGAATCCACGTGGCATGATTACCTTAATCCATGCCACGTCAGATCCCACTTCGATCCCTTCCCCCTCCCACGGCTTCGATCCCTTCCCCCTCCCACCGCTTCGATCCCCTCTTCGATCCCCCCTCCCATCACTTCGATCCTTCCCGCCGCTTCGATCCCTCCCCAGCCTCTTCGAACCCTCTCTAAACCCTAATAACCAGATAGAGAGGAGGTAGAAAGGGAGGAGATGCTTCTCTCAACAGGGCCATGGCGACGGTGTCGTCGCCTCCCGAACCCTCTCGAAACTAGAAGCTTCTATTGATGTCTGCTTTCTTGGGCTCACATAAACCCTACAGCACGCTCCACGACGGCGTCATCGCAACTATGGCCGCACTGCTTCGATCCGCGCCGCTTCGATCCCCCTACCGCACTGCTTCCATCCCTCTGCTTTTTCGAACCCATCTACACCCCATCGCTTCGATCCCACTCCCGTCTCTTCGATCCCATCTACAATCTCATCTATTGCCTCTCATGCCGCTTCGATTCCGTCCCCATCCCTTCATGGGTCACTCTCCTTAAGATATCAGATTTTGATGTTTAAAGTGGTCCCTAGGTAAAAATTTTGATTTATGAATTGTTGTTTATAATTAGAGTAAAGATTTTGATTTATGAATTGTTGTTTATAATTAGTTTTTAATAGATGACGCCGCCATGCCAGATCGGAAGATTACTGGCGGAAGTTCTTCCGCAGCGCAGCGGACGCCGACATCTTCCGAGTGATCGAGAAGGCAATCGCCGTCATTCGAAGTTGAGAATTTGGAATTTAGGAGTGCATTGAACTATTTGCTGTCCATAACAGTTTTGGATTCAGAGATCTTTGAATCGGAACAAGTGTTTTGGTCCATATGATGCTTCTCTGCCCTCAGTCCAGTGTATTTAATTTCCCTATGTTCTTCGTGGAATGCCGAAGTTCCTAGCTGGATTATCGATTACCTAGATCGTTCTGAGTTCTAGAATCTGTTACCTTAAATAGTGAATATGAATTCTAATCAAAGTATATTTGTTTTCCTTATATTCTGCGTGAAATTTGAAACTGCATTGCTGAATTCTCGATTCCCATGCTATGATGACCTACTCCTCAAATACCAAATGGTTGCGATAATTGACAAAGGTCCCTACCTTCTTGGTTAGTGATGGTGGGATTTTGGATGGCATATTCTATAGGCAACCATCCACTTTTATTTGTGCTCTGAATACTTTCGGTATGCATGTGGGTTTTTATGCAGTTGACATTACTAACCAAGCAGGCTTTGGTTCCAAAGTGATAATATTTGATAACTGGGAGAGAGTGAGCAAACCATATATCGATCTTTTACGTATATTCTTCATGGAATCCTGAATTGTTTACTTGAATTCTGAATTGCCTACCTGAATTCTAACTTATCTACGTGAATGCTGGATTTGGAATTGAGAAATTAGAATTTAGAGTTGCGTCGAACTATTTTCTGTGTATAAAAGTTCGAATTCAGAAATCTGATTTGAATCACAACAAGTCTTTTGATCCATATGAAAGGTTCGAATTCGAAATGCTGAATTCTGGCATGTTCCAGAATTCTAAATTCTGGATACTCAAAGGTTAGAATTACACAAAAAAAAATTGGAAATTAGGATTTAGGTTCTTGAATTTCGAATTCTGAATTGTGCCTTGCAGAATTCAGAATACAAACCTTAAAAGGTTAAAGGTTAAAATAGTAAAATACCCAATTCGCAATCAGTGTTGACCAAAATTTTTTATTATTGGTAGTTGCAAGAGCCGCAGGTTATGCAAATTTCGTTCTTGCTTCGTCCATATGAAAGGTTCGAATTTAAAATGCTGAATTGTGGCAGCGTTACTCCAGAAAAATTCCAAATCCGAATTTAGGTTTTTTTATTTCAAATCCTGAACTGTGTGTCTTACAGAATTCAGCATTCAAACCTTAAAAAGGTTAAAGGTTAAAAGGTTAAAATACACAATTCGCAATCCGTGTTTACCAAATTTTTTTATTATTGGTAGTTGCAAGAGCTGCAGATTTTGCATGTACTCTTATGCAGGTAGGATCGCATATTTAATCTTTGTATATCCTTAACGGACAATTTCATTTCCGAGCATCAAATTGAGCTTTTTATATGTTTTCTATGAATTCTTCAGTTGTTTGGTAAAAAAATTTCCCTCATTGAATTTGTTCTCTTTTTTTTCCTCTTTAGACTTTTTTGTGGGATCTTGATAAATTTCATTGGTATCAATTACCTCATGTTTCGAATTCCAGGTAGCCGAATTTCACAGGAATCGAGCCTATCTTCTACTGCTTTACAGGTATCTGAATTCTACAGGACTCGACGCTTACCTCATGTTTCGAATAGATGGCTGAATTCTACAGAACTTGAGGCTACTTCCTGCTGCTTTCCAGAAAGCTGGCTTCTACAGGCCTTGAGGCTGTCTTCTACTGCTAATTCGAGTGTTGGTTTTTAGCGCAATTTTTTATTATTCGTGGCTCCGTGCATGTTTTAATTCCAGGTTTTATTTTCATGCATATGGCTGATTTACATGTGTGAGACTTAGAATACAGGTAAAAAAGAAATAAACAGTCCATATATATAAACATAGAGAGAGAGG
This sequence comes from Aechmea fasciata, assembly GCA_025177825.1. NCBI lineage: Eukaryota > Viridiplantae > Streptophyta > Magnoliopsida > Poales > Bromeliaceae > Aechmea > Aechmea fasciata. Next base: position 768,501 of record CM045926.1, read on the forward strand.
GAAAAACATGAAAATTGCATAATACTTTGAACAGTGTAGATCATGTATAACCAAGCCAATCATCGAATTCAGATGTCCCATCATCAAAAACAATTTGCAAGCATGGAGATCTGAGTGTTTCCAATAGTATAGTAGCTGGCCTCGACCAATATATCCAAAGATAATGATACAGTACAAGGATTTTTATCACTGAAGTTTGAGATCAGACCTTAAAATCATTAGGTATATGTCATAGTTAGGTTTTTCAGAAATGATAGTACCAATCGGCCAGTTGTGTGCTTTTCGTTATCATGTTTAGCTAATTGCTGGAATTTAAAGTTGTAACGGTAAAGTTATTAGCTTAATTTAAACTGCTTTTGAGATCGTCTTTCTCAAGAAGTATAAACTGCGTAGGTTCTTCTATAAAGTTTTTGTGTAAAGTTGATTGCGCTATATCTAACTTATTCTTGATTTTTAGCTGTTGCATTTGTAGACTGTTGTTTTTTAACTCTTCTATGCATATTTATTTTGAATTTTTTAGATTTTCTCCTACTGTCAGTAATCTTGCAGTTTCTTAATTTTCCCTTATTTCCTTTTAGCCATCTTGCTTTCTGAGGACCACAAACCAAACAGACGTGGTGAGCACAAGAGAATTGAGAATGCTGGAGGTGTTATTATGTGGGCTGGTAAGTCTTCGACTGTCCAGTAAAAATTGTTTTCTCTACTTAGCTTAATTTCATGCTAATATTTGTGGAATGTGTATTGCTTTTACTTTTAGCTTGAAAGCAAGCACTGTTTGTTAAGCACTTAATGCATTAAAATAGCCTCAAATCATCTCAAGCATATGAACGAACCTGTAAAATAAAGGTACTTGCTATAGTTTCAAAGTGTGTATAAATTGATGGTTGGTTTATTTTTTTAAACAAGTTTAGTACTATGTGTTGGGTACCTTCATGTTGATACAGATGAACAACTATTTTGTTATGTCTCCACGTAATTAGCATGTGAATAATTATTTTATTATGTATTTCGTCTTAAAGTAATTTTTTTTAGTATTACAAATATTTATCAAATATTTATGAAAGTATTATATTTTTGTTCTTTAATATTTACAAATTTATGTTTATTGTAGATTTTTTCGTCCGTCGCGAAGCGCGGGTTCTTAACTCAACTAATGGGAGACTACTGTGCCTACTAAAATTTTTTAATGTACGTATTATACCATTTAAATTCTAAAATTAATTTTATAACTAATTTTTAAAATTAAAGTTTAAAATAATTACCCGCAAAGATCGCGCGGGTCTCTTAACTAGTCATCACTTGAAAATGGTTGGAGAGCTTGCAGAATCTTTTAAATTATGAGTGTTCATTACTACATCTTCTCTAATTATTAAAATACTATCTTTAGAACTTTATTTATCTTCATCTCCGTTTTCTTGGTCATATTGGTGTTTTGGGCAATATTAAGTGAGTAATGCGAGCTACCAAAATGTTAGGAAGCTTTTTAACAGGAAATATTTTCCATTCGAGTTTGTGGTTTTATGCTGTTATTGACTTTGTTTGAGCTAGAGAGTTCTTTGTCCATGCACAAGCAATATAACTTGTGTGTCAATGTTAGAATCTGATTGTTTTTGCAGTCAATTTTTTTTTTTGGTTTTTGGTTGGGTACAAACTGAATTCGTTCTTGGAGCTATTTGTGCAGCTAAGTTTTCCTTTGTCATATATAATCATACCATCTTAATTAAATTTCCCTATCGTTAGATTCCTTATTCTGCAAATTAGTGTGTCTTTATTTTCTTGTTTAGTTTTTTTGTCGTATATCAAACTTGCTACCTCATTTTAAGCCTAATGGCAAAAGCTACTTCTCTTGAAGGTATGAAATACATATGTATTATATCATTGTGAAGTTAGATAAAACTGTACTTTCGCCTCAGTGTCTTTTCTTTTGGTGCAGGCTGGTTCTTTTCCGTAATATTGGGTTTTTACTCTAATGCAGATTAAGCCAATGAGAAGATGAAGCCATCTATTGACCGATCGCAAAGCTTCAATTCCTTTATTTTGTTTAGCAAGAAATATGTACTGATTGGAGTATATTAATATTGTATGTTTTGTACTTGGTTTTGGCTACTAATTAATGATGCATGATGTTTTACTTGTATTTAAATCTTTTTTTTTGAACATTTGTGTTAGATATTGTTAATTTTTTTGGTTTATTATGGATGTTGAATGTAATAGTACGTCGAAATTTTAAAAAGTTATCTTTCATTCTTTGTTTTTCTTATTATTATAATTATTATGCTCGATATCATTTGTATATATATGTTAATACATGAATCCCTATCGATCTATTTACAAAATACTTTTTTGCTGGCACTTTTTTTTGTCGAGATATTTGATTACGAATTATAATTTTGTATTTATTGCCGGCATTATTAAGTGCCATTTGAAATAGGAATAGTCAGCTTTTGAGTGCCGAAAAATATTTTTTGGCATTTATGAGTGCCGTTATAAATTCTTACAGGTGGCAATTTAAAATGCCGATTTTTTATTATTTGTTGGCGATTGACAAGAAGTGCCGGCAAACCCTAAACCCTACTATGCAATATGCTCAATACATACACATGCTCAAATATGACACTTTAAACATAAAAGAAATTTCGAGGTCCTTTGTATGCACCACCCACCTTAGATGATTGAAAGAGGGCTACGATTCAAATCTTGGGATTTTCGAGCACCTACTCGCTCGGCTGCGGCAACACGAAGCCAAATTAGGTTTTTTATTCAATATCTTTACCTAGACCCATTCGTTTTATCGAATCGAGTTTCCCAATGCGTCAAGAACACCCCTAATTGGGTTTTTATAAGGTCAATTTGTCTTAAAAACACCATAGGGTAAAAGCCCTAAATTTGGTGCCCTAATGTTGCCATTTGCTCAATCCTAAATTTTGATATATAGAATAAGCAAAAGCAAGCTTGTCCAACATCTAGAAGTTTATCTAGAACCATCTAAACTATTTCTAGGGCATATAAAGCAAATCCTAGAATTCCACCATTAGAGCATTTTGAAGAAAACATGAGTTTTCATGTTTCCATGGCCACTAGAGGTTTCTACACTTGTAGAAGTTCCAAAACCTAGCTTCTTAGGGTACAAAACCCAAACCCTAGACCTTACTTTCCATAAACCTCACCTTTGCCCTAAGCTATCCAAGGTCCACCTTGTAGGAGAGCTTCAAGATCTTCCTCAAGCTCCAAATCCCTTCAAAAACCCTTCTCTTCCTTCTCCTCCTTGCTTCTTGGCGAGATTTCTAGAGAAAGAAAGAAAGAAATGAGAGGGAGAGATGAATGGCTGTGGGAGAGGGAGAGGAGAGGTGTGTGGGGACTTAATATGTTGTAACAATAACAACTAGGCACCCCAAACACTTGTATTTGCAACAGTTTTTATTTTGTTGTTTGGTCCAAAGTGTACCGGTACAGGCCACCCTGTCACCAGTAACACGATCTCCCAAAGAGCAGCTCCTCGGGTTCGCAGGGTTTGTACCGGTACAAAAATATTTTGTACCGGTACACTTTCAGTTTTTCTCAAACCCGAGAGCTGCTCCTCTCGGGCAGCGATGGTTATACCGGTACAATATCGATATTGTATCGGTACACTTTATCCATACTGCAATTTTTCATGTTGTTCGACTTCTCTTCGCGCCGAGCAATACTGTCATGCCCCGGGTTGAAAGATTCCCCGGGCACGCCGACAAATCCGCCGTGTACAAGAAATTTTTCCTGTACATGAAGCGTAGTTGTACCTGTATAACATACACTGCTACAAACAGTAGCATAGAGCTGAAACTACTATAAACAAACAGGTAGGAAAACACGAGTTCTATATATACATACAACATAACACGATACAAAAGAGTACTACTCGCTCCAGCGAGTTAACACTATATGTACATAACTCACAAAATCCAAAACTACTACCCGCAAAGGTAGGGAAATCTGCTAACTCAGCACCAGTCGGGAAGGGCTCTAGCTCGCGACGTCCTTGCCACGGTCCACCTCAGGAGGAGCAGCAGCCGAAACCGAAGGCCCTACAACAATGGTGGAAGAAAAGGGGCGTGAGAACTACTGTAAAACAAGTAGTCCTCAGTAGGTACCGCCCTAAACACATCGGTCCACCCACTAAGTCTACAGGATAAGCAAGAAGAGTAAAAGAAAGCTGGAAACACTCAACAGCTAAAAGCCACTATACTATCCTGCTCTAAAATAACCCTCTGTAGAATACGTAAAAGCTGACCCACTATTACGAGGACCGTGATACACCCGTCCCGCCCGTCGAAGCAATACTAACAACTACCCTGGGTAGCTAGTGGAGAGCGAGTCCAACCGGGACGTAACGACACCAACGCAAAAGCACCAAGTCGACTCGGAGCGCACTCGTGGGCGCGAACCAACCGAGTATGCAAGCGTATCTCCGTCGAGCTCAATCGGTGCTCTCACAGCATAGTCAAGTAAACAGTGGTCTAACCACCAATAGAGCACGTGCCCTTGGCACAATCAGAACCCAAACTGTAACTGGGCCCACCGTCAACCCCGACGGTCCCCGACACACGAACAAATCGAACTCTACAAGAATAAAGCTCTCAAGATCCCCAAAGACGAGCGTAGAAACAAGCTACACTACCCCGGGTATCCATCGCACTCCACAGCGACGATACAACACAGTACGGCTTCTAGAGCTAAATCTGGTAGTGTATACATATGACGATCAAACGTGGTTTTCTCCTAAGTCAAGTCCAAGTCCAACATGTATGAAATATTACTTGCTAAACATGCTCCAAAATTCAGATTTAAACATACTATAATCCATGAATTTGAGCTATCATATACTAGTCAAAAGCTGAAAGTATACATGTCGACTATTTTGCGCTTAGGATGAAAAGCCGATGATTAACCCACCTCGATAGCTACTCTCCGACAGCGATGGGATCATCCAAATCAGGTGATGAACTCCAAGGCGTCCCGCTCAAGCCCGAGGTCCCACAGCTGCGAACGTAGCGACACGTTAGAACTCAAACATACGATATCTGCCCGGAAAATAGCAGTGGAGTAGAACTTAAGTCCGTCCAGGCTAACCTTCTCCGTATCCAGAAAACAAGGGCTCTGTGGATTCGTCTCGAAGTCACGAATCCAACGGTCTAAGTTTCGCCGGCATCCGTCGCTCCTACGCTCGTAATAAGCCAAAACACCGAGCGTCGACGCTGGAACTACGGATCGGCAACTCGAGAATACGCTCGCAAAACAGCTCAATAAAAGGGGTTTCGACAGGGCAAACCTTCTCCAAATTAGGCGATTAAGGATCCTCTGGATTCATCTTGAAGTCCCGGTTCCAACGAAGCAAGTCTCGTCGCGATCCGACGCTCCTACACAGAAAGAGCCAAAACGCCAACCTGCCGACATCGGAATCAAGCAGCAGGCGAAGAAACTCGAAAATCACTGAAGTTTAAAGCCATTGAGATGTTCTCGACGAGCTACTCACCTCGACAACCTCCCAGGGGACCCCACCACGTCGAGGATGGCGAAGAACTTCTATCGCACGGCCTCCTCGCAGCACAACGACCTCGGAAACTCGCTAGAACCACACCTCGGCGCGTTGTCGACGAAGCTCGGCTTCCTCTCGAGTCCCTCCACCACCTCCGGCCATAAGAGGAAGAAGAAGAAGACGTAGCAGCAACAGCAAAGGAAGAAGAAGAAGCTCCCCTCTCTCTCTCCTCTCTGCTCTAAAAGGGGCATGGGCAAAAGGTGATAGGACCTAAGTGACCAAAAAGTCAAACAGCCACTACAAAAAAAAGTTAATATAAGGACGCTTTTAGACGACGCTTGGGAAGCGTCTCCAAGCGTTTTTACAATATAGAAAATACCGACGCTTCAAAAAGCGTCGTTATATGATATCAAATAATTTATTAAATGATGATAAATTTTACTATTATTTTTAATTTTTCGACGCTTTAAAGCGATTTTAAAAATTCGGACGCTTTAAAGCGTATATCCCGACGCTTTAAAGCGTTTAATGTATTTTACCGACGCTTGGTATAAGCGTCAATATATACGTGGCGACTCTTCATTTGCCGACGCTTTGACCGACGCTTTCAAAAGTGACGTTGGAATATATTGGGACGCTTTTAAGCATCGTTAAATATAAAAAAGAGCGTCCTTTGTAACATTTTTTGTAGTGAGCCCATACCTGTCACATTGTACCGGTACAAAACCCCTTTGTACCGGTACAAACATGCAACGAGAGTCACAGAGGCTATACCGGTATAGCCCTGGTGGTTATACCGGTATGGCCATCAATCTTGTACCGGTACAAATCCAGATTTGTACTGGTACAGCTCACTGAAAATCTGCTATTTCGCAGATCTTCAGGATACTCGCTGCTCTCGTGTTCCCACAGGGCCCGTTTGGCGTCAATTTCGCGCCAACGCGACCCGAGACTCGTCCCGACACTCACCAGAGCTGTCGACGAGTCTCGGCTGAAGTCCCAGATCACTACAAATACTAAAACCCTTTTAACTTATTTAAAACTCCTTTTTAACCCTTCCAACATTGTTGGAATATTAATTGGAACTTGTCCAATTATTTCTTTCGCATACTTTAGTCAATTTGGCTAAATTTTGATACTAGCTACTGATATTTATGTATGTTACAAGGGAGGAGTCAGATTTTGTTTTTTTTTTTTTATGTGCAAGAGACAAAGAAAGGGATAGGAGATCTCCATCCCATACGAAAAAAGGGAGAGGGAGAGAAATTTCTTTCTTTTTCTTTTATACCCGATGATAAGACGAACTAAATAAAGTGAGATGGTTCGAATGTCTCTCGTTTCTTTTTTGGATTATTTTTTTGTATGTACAAATACATATAGTAAGGGTGGTATTGCTATTATCTCCTCCCTATGTCTCCTTTTTTATCCTCTTTTTATAGTAGAATAAAAAATAAAAATATGAGAACTCGTTGAGAGATATCTAGGGGATATTTTTTTTTTAAAGTAGGGCCATTTGTGGGATTGGGCGAGAGATATTTTGAGGAGTCGATCAATTGGGGATTCAAAACTCGAAATATAATTTTGAATTAGGCTGTTGAAGGGAGAGATATTTTCTAGTCTGTCAGGTGTTTAAAATTTCAGATTGAATTTTTAAAATTCAAAATCAAATTTTGGGATATAGATGTGATTGTTTAAGAGATGTTTTGGGAGTTGTTTGGGAGTTTAAAATTCAAAATTGAATCTCGAATGGAAAAGAATATGTATGAGATGAGAGATATTTTCTAATTTGTTGGGATTAAATTTAAAAATTGAATTTGAACATATAATATTGGGGCAATTACTTATATACCTCTGAAAAGTTCTCGACTTTTCGATTTATCCATCTTAGAAGGCTATTATTGAAAATACTCTTGCTACCTTCCAACCTATTTCTAATATACCCCTAGGGCGTGTTTGGTTCGAGTTATCCTGGCAGGATTACAGCCAATCCTGTCAGGATTACTGTGTTTGGTTCATCCACTATGTAATCTACTCGTTAATGTAGCATTACAAATTAAACAAAATTACACCGAAAATATTAACGGGAGGGGGGTTGTGTATCTTGTATTACTTAAATCCGGTAATACTACTTATTATGTAAAATAATAATTTTACCCTTCAACAACTTGAAACCTGATTAACAGTATTAATTTCATATCTCTCTCTCTCCTTCTCCCTTCTCTCCCACACGCCTCTTTCTCTCGGTCTCTCTCTTGCAAGCCTCTTTCTCTTTCTATCTCTTTCTCTCTCGCACGAACATATTATCTTCTATTGCATCGTCCTTCCAGATAATCATAACGATCTCCTTCCCTCTATTCGACATTTCCGCATACATATTTAATCACTTTTTCTCTCTCACTACCAACACATTATTTTCGAACTGAAGTTAGATCTGATTTGGAGTTATTTTTTTTTTTCTTTTTTCATGGATTTAAGGAGTGTTCAAGAAAACTTCATCAAATAATATTTAAATGACTACAACAAGGGCAATTTTAAAAAAACAACATTTTTATATCAAGATTACTAAATTTTATAAACTGAACCAAACATAATAATGTTATAAACACTACAATCCAGTATTACATTACAGCATTAAACCAAACGCGATAATGCAGCATCAGTAGTAATCTCACGTCGAAATCCAAAATACCTGGATATGTCGAGATATTCTGTAATTTTACATAACTCGAACCAAACGCGCCCCTAGAGTTAAAATCTGTTAATTAACTCTGTTATCTTTGTAAAATTACTATTTTGCCCTTTCAAATATACCCTTCCACTATCACTGTCTTTCTTATTTGCCCTTAAAGTTAGGGGCACAAAATATATTTTGGCTTTTGATCTTTTTCAATATACCCCTCTATTGTCATCAACATTTCTTATTTGTCCTTAGGTTAAGGGCAAAATTGGTATTTTAATTTTTTTTAACTGTGGTAGATATTTAACTCACGTTTAACCCATGTCAACTTAACAGGAGATAACTGCAGGGGTATTTTGCAATAACGGTGGAATATATGGGGGGTATTTTAGAAAGAAAAAAAAAAGTAGGGATAAATCGAATATTTTTAAACGTATGAAGGGTATATAGGCAATTATCCCTATAATATTACTAACATTCAAAATTAAATTTTCGGATGTGGGTGCAGATGTGGATTGTCATCCCATGGATTGGGTCGAGATTGTGCCCATTTTGATGAATCATGTTGGGCATAAATGATATTCATTGGACTAAGATTAGGTCCAAATTATTAGATAGACTCCCAAATTCAGTAGGCTTTCATGAGGCCCATATGTTTATGTTCATGTGTGACCTAGTAAGAGGATCTGAATCTGTTGGGTCTAAATTATGCTTGGGCTCATAGGAGGAGACCTAGTAAAAATATGTAGACCAAAATTTAGTTCATGTAGAACCCAAAAAATTGAAAAAGCCCAAATATTATGGGCCAACTATAAACACTACCCCTTTTGTTTATTTATTTACTTTTTCTACCCAACATAGCCAAGTCCAAGTAGATTGCAGCTTGGTTTTGTTGGAGAGTCGTATGATTCCTATGTAGTTTTACTTAAGCTTGAAGATCTTGGAAAGCTCGAAAGCTCCTAACGACCTGATTTCGAAGGTACATTAATTGTTGTCGTCATAGGGTTCTAAAGCTATTTTGTTGTGAACACCTCATTAATGAGCTTTCTACATAAATTTGTAGATGTTTCTTGGGCGATTTTGTGAAAAAATCCACAAAATTTTGTTTTGACCCGAGGAATCTAACAGGATTACAGCCAATCCTGCCAGGATTATTGTGTTCGATTCATCGGTTATGTAATCTACTTGTTAATGTAGCATTACAAATCGAGCAGAATTACACCGAAAATATTAACGAGAGGGGGTCGTGTATCTTGTATTAATAAAAACCGGTAATACTACATATTATGTAAAATGACAATTTTATCCTCCAACAACCCCAAATTCAATTAATAGCATTATTTTCATCTCTCTCTCTTTCTCCCCTCTCTCGCACGCCACTTTCTCTCGCCCTCTCTCTTGCACGCCTCTCTCTCTCTCTCGCGCACGAACACCTATCATCTTCTATTGCATCGCCCTCCCAGGTAATTATCACGATCTCCTTCCCTCTATTCGTCATTTTTGCATACATATTTAATCACTTTTTTTCTCTCACTTAAATATATTATTTTCGAACTGAAGTTAAATCTGATTTGAAATTATTATTTTTTTCTTTTTCCGTCGATTTAAGGAGTGTTCATGGAAACTTCATCAAATCTGAAGCCATGTTAGGTCCCTTTTATTTTATTACTTATTGATATAATTAATTTACTATTGCAAATTATATTTTTGTAAAAAATAATATTTAAATGACCACAACCAGGGCAATTTTGGAAAAATAATATTTTTATATAAGGATTACTAAATTTTATAAACGGAATCAAACATAGTAATGATATAAACACTGTAATCCAGTATTACATTACTGCATTAATTAAACCAAACGCGCTAATGCAGCATCAGTAGTGATCTCATGCCGAAATTCAAGATATCTGGATATATATGTCGAGATATTATGTAATACTACAAAACTCGAACCAAACCTATATAAAGAGAACATTACCGTGTGGCAAATTTAGAGAGAATATATAATGTACATATATAAATATAAATAACATCTAGTCGATAAAACGAAACCAAAAATATTGAAAAAACCAATACAAGCGCATAAAACACATAAAACATGCTACATATCCCACTCTTAGAATTGTGAGCTTTCATGTTCTCATAGATTTGCTTGGGCAACTCACTTTATTATAATATTAATGAGTCAGACTTTAATTGTGATACCAATTGAGTAGTAAATCTAGCAAGTCAAGCACTAATAAGTTTTCACAATTAATACTGACCCATCAATTACTTTTTGATAAATAGACATCTTTATTTGTGGTAGTAATGCTTATAATAGAGAATTTGAGGATCAATAGTAAACCTCAATGGCAGACCGCAAGCCTAATGCATTCCCTATTTTATATTCCTTGTAACCTGCATCAGTAAATATTTTGCTCCATTCTTTTTCATTTCTCTCTTTTCCTGAAGTTAGAATCATCATGAGCATATCAAAGAAAAGTTGTGTTTCCTCGGACTTGAAATGCTCACTCTCCCTACTGCTCATCATGATCATGTCAATGATAATAACTTTACCTCCCTTCTCTTTCGGAGGAACAGCGTCCTTACAACGTTTTAGTATCTTCACGCAGTCTTCGTCACTCCAATCGTGTAAGATCCACTGCAAACAATTAGAAAATAATTTGTATACTTGAATGAGAAATCATCTTTAATCAGAGAAGTAATTAATTTTGGCATTAAAACAAGGGTAAAGTGTACGAATTAATGGTCACTACACTATCCAGATGTAGCAACTTTATTAGTCCTCTGTGACACCCCAATAGTCCCACATCGGATGGAAATGAGATTGTTATTGGGTTTATAAGAGACTTAGACACTAGCAATTAACAATAACTGGGCTTAAACATTTTGGGTTGGTGGTTGGGCCCAACGAGTTATTATTGCTAGTGTACTGGGTCGTTACATTTGGTATCTGCTCACCACCGACATGTGTGGCGTAGTCTCACTGAGCTGTGGTCTGATGACGGCTAGCGAGATGAGTCTCACATAGTCTGGTGATCTTGGGCTGTGTGTGTGATTGGACTGACAAGGACATCAGGGCCTTAACGGGGGGAGTCTGTGACACCCCAATAGTCCCACCAATAGTCCCACATCGAATGGAAATGGGGTTGTCATTGCTGGGTCGTTACATACTTGCTCTCCTAATTTGAAGACCTTAGTTCCTAAACTTCAATGTACGATGCAATTTAATCTCTGACACACTAAAAAGAATTTTAACTGCTATTATACTGTGATATTTAAATTATGATTAAAGCAAATTGAAATAAATTGTTAATATATGATAGAAAAGTAAAACAGTCATCTTATGAGAAAATTTTAATTTTTTTGGACGTTTTCGGCGGCTTTTTGCATTTGCACGCATGAAAAACTGTTAGGAAAAATTAAGGAGCAATACCAATATATATAGCACAGGTAATACTTATATGATGCAAATAATAGGAAGCTAACTAGCAAGTAGCCTGTGCATTACAAGAAATTGTAAATATAATATCTATATATCATTAATTTCTCAATATAATTAAACTTTTATAAATTTAGAATTTACGATCTTTATATCATAAAATTATAGTAGTGTCGGACCCCAAATAGTTTTATATATAAGATATAATAGGGGTTAGAACTCTTAACACGGTTTAACTATTTTGGGTATAGGCCCAAAAGATTAAGAGAGTTAAGCGTGCTAAGATGGGAGTAGTCCTACGATGGATGACTCCCTGGGAAGTTGGGGCGTCACAGTTGATATCAGAGTCAATATTTACCAGCTGAAAGTGTGAGATAAGTCTCGGTTAAGCTAGGATCGGAATGACAAAGCTAGCGAGATGAGTCTTATATCGTCTGATACTTGTGAATCTGATCATGACGAAGACGTCAGGGCTTAGAGGGCGGAGATTATGTGTAATGATCCAGCCTACTAGTAATAATAACTCATTGGGCCCAAACACCAGCCCAAAATACTTAAGCCCGATTATTATTACTAGTGTTTAAATCTCTTACCCAATCACATTCCATTCGTCAGTCCAATCACACACATAACCCAAAATCACCAGGCGATGTGAAACTCGTCTCGCTAACCTTGTCATCCAAACCTTGGTATAGCTAGTCACCTTGTCATTCGACCTGATCACCGAGACTCACCACATATTTGCGGCTGGTGAAATGGTTCTGATACTAAATGTAACGACCCAGACCACTAGCAACAATAACTCGTTGGGCTCAAACATCGGTCCAAAATTAATACTTAAGCGCAGTTATTATTATTAGTGTCTAAGTCTCTTAGATACCAAATCACATCCCCATTAATCTCAAATTAAAGTTTATAATTTTAAATTCTAAATTTTAAAATTTTTGAAATTGAAAATGTGATATTTAATATTTTCCAAATTTAAATTTGTTTTTAAATTAAAAGCTTGAAATTTAAAATTTAAAATTTTAGATTTTAAATTTTAATTTCAATGAGAGGGGTAACATTATTATTTTTTATTTATAACAAATCACTATCGTTTTTATTCTATTTTATCTATACAAATTAACGATATTTTTCTTATTTTCGAAAACAATCTAATTTTTATTCATACGTAAAATTAATCTAGCTTTTAATTATATCTGAATTTATACCTATCTATCAAACAATTCTTACTTAAAAATCCGAACTGATAAATACTTATTAGGGTGTATAAATTAAATAGTATGTTTCTACTATTATATCCCCACGGAAGGTGTCACAGTGAATGCTACGCAATTTTACAGTTATATTCAGTCGTACCTTGAGCAGGACAGCATCTGCGGGAGGAATGTACTCAAACATATCTCCACCTACAAAAGCAATCCTCCCATTTTCTTCACTCGTCAAGCCTTCAACTACATGCGGAAGGTCAAAAACGGTGACCTGCACCTGCGGAAGGGCTTTAGCAATTGCTCGCGCCATCGTGCCTGTGCCGCCTCCGACGTCCACCACCGACCGCAACCCGCTGAACGTGTCTATGCACGCGCTCGCGACCAGTTTGCCCACCAGACTGGCGTCGCTCGCCATCCCCTCGTTAAAGGAGTCACCGAAACTCGCATTTTGGTTTGTTACTCCCCACAAGTGATCTCCGTGAGCTATTTCAAAGGCGGTCGGCACGTTTGATTGCCGAAACCACTCGCCAAGGCTGTACCATGGCAACGTAAGTATACGGTCGAGCATGGCAAGCATGAACGGCGAAGCACTAACGTGACTTTCCTTCAAAAGGAGGGAAGAGTTGATGGTTGGGAGAAAGAGCTCCACGTCCCTCTCACCGTCGGCATCGCCCTTCTCAATCTTCTGACAAGTGAAGAAGCCGGAGTGCACGAGGAGGCGCATCAGGCGGCGCAGGTCATCAATACGGGTCGGCGGAATGGACAGCTTGTTCGCCAGCTCGCAGAGCGAGACAGGCTTGCCGCCGTTCGAGTGCACTGCGTCGGGGATGCCGAGCTCCACGGCACATTTTAGGGACATTGAATTTATGAAGCTAAAAATGTGGTTCCACACATGGGATTGAGCTTGTAACAAATCCATAGATTCTACTGCGTATTCCATCCCACAAATTAGCTACCTTACTAAGAAAGATCTCTCGCAGTAATATGAAATTGCACTCCCTCTAGCTTGTGGATTATTGGGCTCTCGTTGCTCCTTAAATAGCCAAAACAAACTGAAAGCTTTATTATATTCGGCAACAGCTACAGCGTATGACAAATTGTTCCCCACCAATCTTTTTATTTTTTATTTTACTTGTACTTGTTTGTGGGGCCCATAACTGTTTAGTTAGCAACCTAATTACCAACGAAATGAGCTAGATAATAGTGGCCAAAAGCATATGAATAAGCGGAGTCCGCTACTTATAAAATCTTAAGTTTTACATTTTTTTTTTTCCTTTCCGAAAATGCTTCTATCTTTTTTAATAGTATTTTTATGTCGAGTCGATTTGAATCATCTATTTCAAATAATTAATCAAATAATAATTTATTCTCTAAAATGGATTTTAATTTTTTGTCACAAGATCTAATGCAATAGTTAAAAATAAAAATATCTGTAACGATTCAACCTACTAGCAATAATAACTCGCCCCGAGATTTCTTTTTGGCTTAAAAGAATAGTGGACGTGCTTTTTTTTTTTTTTTTTTTTTAAGTTTTGATCCTAGCGAATGCACCCGCCACAAGTACAAAAAATCCACCGTTCATGCGGACAGAGTATTTCTTATATTTGCATGGCGTCGCACAAGTACAAGTTACAGTCACAAGTCATTCACCAACTGTGACGCCCCAACTTCCCAGGGGGTCACCCATCCTAGGATTACTCCCATCCTAGCACGCTTAACTCTCTTAACCTCTTGCCTCGCCACCACCCAACGCTGCTTAAGTAAGAGTTTAACCCTATTATATCTCATATATAGGACTATCTGGGGTCTCACACCAACGATGAATACATTCACCACATCACATAATCACTAATTACATTCATAAATCTATATCTATCATTTGAAAATATTTTCCACCCGAAAATTCATTTTGAAATACCAAAACCAAAAAAGCAAAAATTCTTTTTAAATCCGCCGTTTTCCGCACGAAAATCTTTTATTTTAAAAGTAAGCTACCACGAGGAAACTTTTTTTGCAAATACACATTAAAACCACCACTCTGTTCATATTCAACGCCGCACCATGAATGGAATAAAGTCAAATCAAGTTAAATAACGTTAAACTGAACCACAATTATTTAGTTTATTATTCAAATAAAAGGGATGAGACAAAACCAATGGTAGCCAAGCCGGAAAAGCCTACTCTCTCTTGGTAGCCCCAGGCCTCGTCTCGACTCGGACCTCCAATGTCACCTGAAATGGAGGGAGGGGGTGAGAAACCAAAAAATGGTCTTCCGGTGGGTACCGCAAGCTGATGAGGGCGAGTGTACTCACTAGTAACAAAAAATTAGCTATGAACAATGATACAGTAGCAAATTAAAATAGAAAAATAAGGTATGTAAATGCAACTACCGCCACTGTACATCAACATGCGTCAACCGGACGATTAGTCCAAGATACACAGTCCAGAATCCATCGTGTCAATCTAAGGACCTCAGGCAAGTGCCACGACCACTCTAATAGGGATATGACTCTTGCTGTAGACCGCTCGGTCTCTCTAACATATGACCCAACAATGGGCCGTTGGGTTCACAGGTCGAATGTACGACCACTTTTCAGGAAAAGAATACTGTACGTGGCCAAACCGCTAGTGTACATGAAATGCGTATGAGCAGTGACGATCGATGCAAATATGATCAATAGCCATCAACAAGTAGCCAACATTCAACCCTTCAGGGTGTGCCGACCGAATAAGTCATCACCCAGAATCTCAAACCAACCAACTAGGTCACAATGATGTCATATCATGCATAGAGATAATAATCAATCACTCTACTCCTAAATCATGATAATCGATTATAGAGATATATCCAAGTAGAGTAATATGTACTGAAGTCATATGGTGCTAGGCTCAATAGACAGGAATAATGCGAGAAACATAGAGAAAGAGGGTGGAGGGAACGTCCACCGAGCATACACTACTAGGACAGGACTTCGGATCAAAGTACCCACATATATCAGTATGGCACCTGTCTCCGAATTGTACGATATTATCAACCAGACTTACGGAGGGTCCACCGGGTTAGTGTCCAACCCACTAATCTGAAATACACAACTCACAAACACCACACATTTCCCTGGAATTGGTTTCCTAAGATCGATTATCGTTACTCGTCGAAAGTCCCGAAAATCACACCGGGACGCCGCTGGGACCCACTAAGTGTCTCGAAACTCACCGACTCATGCCACGAGTTATCCGCTGCCACAAAACACATTGTTTTGGATGTCCTAGCAGCAAACACTAAGTCACACATTGGAACGATTATCGTCGAATAACCGTTTCGATCTAGGTTCCCGAAAGTGTCAATTTCGACACCGGAACCTTCCGTCGCTCACCCGTCATCTCCAAACTCTTGAAATGAAGATGATGACCAGCCAACAAGGCTCAGCAACAAAAATCCAGGGTATTCCAACACTGTTGGATGAAATCCAAACTGAAATCACGTTCTGCTGGCGAATTTTATCGAAAAACGCACCGAAACCAACACGTGATGGGTCCACCGAATCCTCGGCAAAAACACGCGATCCCGCGCAACCCTCCGTCCGGAGTAGTAGAAGATGATTTATGGTGATCTTAACGTTAACGAACCATAGACGATGGGGGAAACCCTATTAGTCAATCATCAAGTTGATTCACGAAGGAATAGTCAAGTAAAAACCTAGAATCAACTCGACGATCAACACAACGAAACTCGCTTTTAGAATATAATCATAAAGCATAAAAGGAGTTTCTAGGGTTTTAAGAGGGTCTAAAATCTAAGTATATTCTAAGCATATTGATTAATGAACCCCCCATGATCTATTTATAGAGTTAGAAGACTTGGAAATAGAGTAGGATTGAAAACGGCTAATTTTGAAAAATTCCCACAACCAGAGACCGGTCTTCATTGGAGAGACCGGTCTTGATAGGTCCCGGTCTTCAGGGGCTCGACCGGTCCTCTGTTCCGTCAATTTAATTCTCAGCCTATGGAGACCGGTCTTGAGCGACAAAGACCGGTCTTGAATTATGCAGCCAAAATTGACAGGCTAGCTACTGAGATCGGTCTTGAGCTTCGAGACCGGTCTTGATTAAAGTTTGCGCAATGTCAAGCTCACTGGGACCGGTCTTCATCCTCAAGACCGGTCTTCATCCATAGGAAATTTTAGTTTTGAAAATTTTGCAATTTAAGAACAATCCAAGTCTTCTAATCACTATTTCTTAATCTAAATCACCAAAAATAATCTTTAGATCATACCTGAGGTGCCGAGCTTTTCCGACGAGCCTTGAATCTTCAATTTGCATCTTCGTGCTCCTGACTCCTTCAAGACTCCAATAACCTCACGAAATTCGCCAACATATAAAATCCTTAACACCGCATGCTATCTCTGGCTGTTGACCGGCATTAACAACAACCAGTCTATAGGTTGCTTGAAATGGTGCCCCCTAGTATGGAGGCAGACCATTTGCCAGTGTTATAGGATGTCACGCCCCGCTACCCGCCTATTTGGTCGGGTTCGGGCCACGTCAACATACGGCGAACGGACAGGGCCTCCCCTGCCCGCCCAAGGCTCTAACAACAAGTATAATTTGACAAATCAAAGAGAATTGCAATTATACAAGGCTTACACGAAGGTAAGCAACAACACAGCGAAAAAGTAAGCTCTAAGCTAGAATATGAACCATACATGAACTTGATTACATTTTGAACCAAATACAAGTAAACTAGTCTATTACATTCTTTTAGCATTCAATACATCATTCCATTTACACTTGTCATCTCCAAAAAATTACTTGAATGTTTACAACTTGGCATCTATAGTTCAACAAAATAAAGTTGATACAAGTATAACAAAAAGGAATGACTAATGCAATACTCCGGTGGCCATTAGCTATGGCGCTAACCCCTTGCCCTCCGCCGCCGCCGCACTCGTGCTAGGACCTGTGGGGTTAGTGGTGTGAGAACTACAACGAAGTTCCCAGTGGGCTCGGCAACCGACCCCGCCGACTTACCCACTAGGTCTATCCAGGCATAAGTATTTCAACGAAAATGAAACATTAACCAAACTATATGTGCTAATACTATGCACAAGAAAGAGTCAGATAGATAGATAATCGAATTTAAATATGTTTGCATGCATGCTCTCTACCATGCTTTACCTTACTTTACTTGGCTCATTACCCAATCTTGCCGGTTAACATAGTTAACCCCAGCAAACTCAAGACCCAAAATCCCTCTCTGCACGGGGAGGCTCTAAGCCTACAAGACCCGAGGATCCGTCCGTCGGGGCCACAATCCCCTAGGTGATCGAACTCACCGCTTGAGGAGCGACCTCCCTCAAGCCAAGACTTGTCAAGAGTATCGATCTAATCCTCACATTGAGGATTCATAGCCACTAGTTACCATGCCATTGTCAATGATAGGTTTTCTACCTAATCATGTATATCATTCTTACCATAGTGCCACTAAGTTAAACTATGTTTAACTAAGGTCATATCAATGCCAATCTCATCCCTATGTCAAGTTCACCTTTGTTGACTAAATTCCAAGTCCTTTGTCACATTCATACAAGTAGGGGCCCTATTCACATGCCTCTATGGTTCCATCTCATTTACTAAGTTCCATAACATATATAACGAAGTAAAGAAGTTCAACCATTGCATAATTAACCTCTACCCTACCATGCATGAATTTCTATACAAATAATATGCTCAACAAAAAAAAATAGACATAGAAGGGAATTCGATGATTCCGGCATGCACCCCCCACCTTAGAATAATTTTGTGAGGATGCCCAAGAAGTTTCACGACCAACCGAGTTCTAGGTAAAAACCTGCAGTTTAAAAGTGAACCTAATCAGGTCATTTTACATAGTAACCCCTATATCGGATTTTCGTTTAATTAAACGGAGTTGTCCCACGTGTCGGGAATACCCCCAATTAGGTTTCTACAAGGTCAATTTGACCCAAGAAACCCTATGTTTAAAAGCTCCAATTTTGAGTGCTCCAACAATGCCCTATACCAAACCTAGGGTTTTGATCTCATCCACAAGCGAAAGATAGCTTTAGATCAAACTAGAAGCTCTCTAGAACCATCCTTGACCAATTAAAACCATCCATTAGTGGTTTACTACAAACCCTAAGAAACCACCATGAGAGCACTTGAGTTCTCATGGAGCTTTCATGGTGTTCTTAGTCCTAGCATGCCTCTAACACTAGCAAGAAGCTAGAAAACCTCCAAACTTAGAGAAAACCAAAACCCTAAGCTTAAACTTGCAAGAACCTACCTCTTGTAGCAAGCTCAACCAAGGTCTTGTTGTGGGAGAGTTCCAAGATCCTCCAAGAAGCCTCCAACAAGCTCCAAAGTCACCTTCTTCTCCTACTCCTTCTCCTTCTCCACCCAACTCTAGGGTTTCTCTAGAGGGAGAAAGGGAACAAAAGAAAGAAAAGAGAGAGAGAAGTGAGTGTGCTGTGAGAGGGTGTTGGGGGAGCTTATTGTGTTGTAACAATAGCCAAAAAGCCCTCAACTTTTTTTATTTCGCGCAGTTCAAACTGCTGTCAGACCGTCCCATACCGGTATGGGGGAGATCTGTACCGGTATGGGGTGCTACAGTGGCAAAAATCCGAGAGCAGCTTCCCTCGGTTTCGCAGCATCTGTACCGGTATGGGGTGACCTGTACCGGTATGGGCCAAAAGAACTATCAAACCCGAGAGCTCTCCTCCTCTCGGGTGTGATGGCTATACCGGTACAGACACCAGGGCTGTACCGGTATGGGTCGTAAAACTGTCAAACCCGAGAGCTCTCCTCCTCTCGGGTGTGATGGCTATATCTGCACACCACTACTGGGTGCTCCGTACTTGTGTTTTTCGCACTGGTTCGACTCTACTTCGCGCCGAACAACGCCAAAACCTTTCTAACTCTTTTAGATCATCTTATAACCTTTCCAAGAGATTTGGAATGGCAATTGGGACATGTCCAACTATTTTATTCTCGCACTTTAGTCAATTTTTGCAAAAGTCCGATCTTATTACCGAATTTTCCACATGCTACATTCTTCACCCTTTAAAATTAGTTTCGTCCGCGAAACTTAACGCATACCTTAGCTTGTCGACTCGAACAAGTGAGGATACTCCTTCCTCATTGTGTCCTCAAGTTCTCAAGTGGCTTCACGCAGTGCATGATTGCTCCACTGGACCTTGTCGTAGGAAATCTTGCGATTCCTAAGCTTCTTTTCTCCTTTCCCAAGAATACAAACCGGGTACTCTTCATAGGTCATGTCCTCATTTAACTCCACCGGTTCATACTCCAATACGTGAGCCGAGTGGCGGATATACTTGCGAAGATTTGAAACATGAAACACATTGCGCACTCCCGCAAGTCTTGGCGGTAACGCCAGCTTGTAAGCTACCGCACCGACCCGCTCCAATATCTCAAAAGGTCCGATATATCGGGGACTTAACTTCCCCCGAACTCCAAACCTTTTTATGCCGCGCATAGGTGACACTTTCAAAAATACGCGGTCTCCAACCACAAACTCTAGATCCTTTCTCGGCTTATCGGCATAACTCTTTTGCCGAGATTGCGCCGTCGTGAGTCTTTGTCGGGCTAGGCGGACCTTCTCCTCCGCCTCCCGCACAACATCGGGGCCAAGTGCCGCTCTCTCGCCCACGTCGCTCCAATGAATTGGAGAACGACACTTCTTACCATAAAGGACCTCGAATGGCGCCATCGCAATGCTTTCTTGGTAGCTATTGTTGAATGCGAATTCCGCCATTGGTAGGAAATCGTGCCATCCGCCCTTATAGTCGAGTACACAAGCCCGAAGCATATCCTCAAGTATCTGAATAGTCCTCTCCGATTGACTGTCACTTTGAGGATGAAATGCCGTGCTAAAATTGAGCCGTGTACCCAAAGCATCTTGCAAGCTTTTCCAAAAATGAGAGGTAAACCTCGGGTCCCAATCCGATACAATTGACACCGGAACCCCGTGTAACCTCACAACCTTATCGAGATATACTTGAGCTAGCTTGTCTCCCGACCAAGTAGTGTTGATCGGCAAAAAGTGAGCCGATTTTGTCAACCGGTCCACAACTACCCAAATCGAGTCGTGCCCGCCTTGTGACCTAGGCAAACCCGTCACAAAGTCCATAGCAATGTCTTCCCACTTCCACATGGGTATTGGTAGACTTTGCAATTTCCCCGCTGGAAAGCGACGCTCCGCTTTTACTTGTTGGCACGTGAGACATTGTGCCACAAACTCCCCAATGTCCCTTTTCATACCCGGCCACCAATAATGGAGTTTCAAGTCTTGATACATCTTGGTGCCGTCCGGGTGAATGCTATAGGGTGATTGGTGTGCTTCTTGCATAATCGCCCTCCGAAGATCATCGTCCTTGGGCACACACCAACGGTTTCGATACCGTAGTGTTCAGTCGGTCCCAACGCCAAAATCCTGGGCACAACCGCTCTCTATTTCGCCCCGCACCTTTTGGAGATATGGGTCGAAAACTTGCAATTCCTTTATCTTCTCCAACAAGGTGGGTTGCACAATCAACATAGCAATTGTTGCCGGCACTACCGGCGCCACCACTTCAAGCCCTAACCGCTGCATCTCCTTGTGCAATGCAGGTTGAGGTGTAATCGGCGTCGCCAAATTCTCCGCCGACTTTCTACTCAAGGCATCGGCCACGACATTTGCTTTCCCGGGGTGATATAGAATAGTAACATCATAGTCTTTAATGTTAAGGATTTTGTGTTGGCAAGTTTCGTGAATTGTGTCGGAGTCTTGAAGGATCGGAGCGGATCGAAGATGGTTGAAGAATCCTAGACTTCGAAGAAAAGAGACAAGTTGAATCACGACGTCCAGGTAAGTTTTTAATTCATAAATATGGTGATTCATACTTAGTTATAGGCATTAGAATCATAAATCATTGTTTAACGGATTAGAAATTATATTGGAACTTTGTAA
This sequence comes from Aechmea fasciata, assembly GCA_025177825.1. Taxonomy (NCBI): domain Eukaryota; kingdom Viridiplantae; phylum Streptophyta; class Magnoliopsida; order Poales; family Bromeliaceae; genus Aechmea; species Aechmea fasciata. The sequence goes on from CM045926.1 coordinate 790,335, forward strand.
TTTTCAAAAATTGGAAAATTTACAAAGTGTACCTGAACCTGTACGGCATATCCCGTTACGTAACACGAACTTGTACGAATGCACCATCATACCCATTACCTAGTAACTGAACCATTACGGGTACAGCCATCATACCCATTACCGGTAACAGCCTGAACCTGTACCGGTACAAGCATGGTTGCTATACCGGTACAGCCATCAAACCCATTACCGGTAATGGCCCTTCGCAGAAAAATCTTCCGTCATTGCATTACCGATAATGGCCCTGTTTTTGTACCGGTACAAGGTGTAAAAAATCTGAATTTTCTCTAATCCGAATCTAATTGATTCTAAAGTCTATAAATAGGTTTTTAGGGTTCTCTAACTCTGTATGCTTCATGAAAATACTTATTTGAGAAACCCTAGAGGCTAGGAATTCATCTAAAACCTATTTTCTACATATTAGCCTCTTTTAGGTCAAATCGAGATATCGTAATTAATTATCTATATGTCGATTTGATCTACGCTTCGCTTGGAGTTTTCTTCTTCGGTTTTCTACGATACTCCTAAGCGAAGGATCACCATACTCATGATGCTTCTCATGAACGGCGTCGTGGATTCGGCGTGAGGCGTCGTGGATTCGGCGCGATTGAAGGCGATTCGTGGATTCGGATCGTTGGCTCGTGGATTCGAGTGGGCGTCGTGGATTCGGCGTGATCAAGGCTTCGTGGATTCGAAGTGGAGGCGTTTCGTGGATTCGGGACGTGGCGTTCGTGGACTCGGACGTGGACAACGCGGCGGCGTGCGCGGAGATTCATAGGAGGTTAAGAGAGGTTAAGTCCGTGGAGTCGGTAATCACCTTGTAATCTTTTTTCTTAGTGGATTGTTATTCGTGTGTTGGTCCCGTGGGTTTTTTACTCCGAGTTTGGAGTTTTCCCACGTAAATCTCGATGTGTTTTTAATTTCCACATTTACTTTTAACGCATCGATTATTTGTGATTTTTGGCCGGTACACCTATTCACCCCCCTCTAGGTGTCGGATACAATCTAGATAGATCCTTGGGGCTTCCCCGTAACTCACATTTAAGCAATTCTAATCACCGCCGCTGTCGCATATTCAACTCTTTCTGGGTGAACAAATATTTGAGATTCTTATGATCCGTGTAAATCTCACAATGTTCCCCGTACAAGTAATGCCTCCAAAGCTTTAGCGCGAAAACGACCGCCGCTAACTCCAAGTCGTGAATCGGGTAGTTCTTCTCATAGGTCTTTAACTGGCGCGAAGCATAAGCTATAACTCGGCCATTTTGCATCAGAACGCACCCGAGACCAACATAAGAAGCATCACTGTACACGACATACTTCTCCCCCGGTGTCGGCAAAGCAAGCACCGGAGTCGTCGTCAATCTTTTCTTAAGCTCCTCAAAGCTTCGCTCACATTCGGGGCTCCAAACATACTTCACCCCTTTGTGCATAAGGCGCGTTAGTGGAGTTGTTATCTTGGCGAACCCCTCCACGAACCGCCGGTAATAACCCGCAAGCCCCAAAAAGCTCCGAATTTCCGTTGCATTGGTCGGGCGAGGCCAATCCTTAATTGCCTAAACTTTCTTTGGGTCCACAGAGACGCCGCCTCCAGATATAACGTGACCCAAGAAAGTAACCTCCGGTAGCCAAAACTCACATTTCTTCAATTTGGCATAAAGCTTCTCTCGTCGGAGTGTCTCCAACACGATCCTTAAGTGCTCCTCGTGTTCTTCCTCGGTCCGAGAATATACCAATACGTCGTCAATGAATACCACGGCGCACCGGTCAAATAGCGGACGGAAGACTCTATTCATTAAGTCCATAAATACCGCCGGGGCATTAGTAAGCCCGAAAGGCATAACCATAAACTCATAATGGCCATACCGCGTACGGTACGCCGTTTTGTGCACATCCTTGGGCCGTATCTTCAATTGATGATACCCCAATTGAAGGTCAATCTTCGAATAAACCCGTGACCCTTGCAACTGATCGAATAAATCGTCAATCCTCGGCAACGGGTACTTGTTCTTGATTGTAACCTTGTTCAACTCGCGATGGTCAACGCAAAGTCGAAGTGTACCGTCCTTCTTTTTCACAAACAGCACCGGAGCTCCCCACGGAGACACGCTCGGCCGCACAAAGCCTTTATCGAGCAAGTCTTGCAGTTGGGCTTTAAGTTCCTTAAGCTCCACCGGTGCCATTCTATACGGAGCCTTCGAGATTGGCGCCGCCCGGATTAAGTCAATGACGAACTCAACTTCCCCGTCCTGGGCCTCGGTAACTCCGCCGGAAACACATCCGGGTACTCACATACCACCCGAATGCTACTCAATTCCAAGTGCTCCCTTTGGGTATCCACGATGGTCGCTAAATAAGCCTTACAACCACCCTTGATCATTCTCTTCGCCCTCACCGACGATATGGTCGCCGCGAAACGTGCACCCTTACACGCTTGGTAGACCATTTCTTCTTGCCCAGGTTCACGAAAGGTAATAACCTTCCTCTCACAATCAATAGTGGCGTAGTACTTAGAGAGCCAGTTGATCCCTAAGACAACATCGAATCCCGATAACCGCTCGACCACTAGAAGATCGATTGGCATAATCCAACCTCCAACTTGTACCGGACAATTTTCGCACTCCTCGTCCACAACAAAAGAGTGCTCGATAGAGTTGACCCACCAATGGTCATCATGACACCCTATCTCTACCCCATGAGCCTTGGCGAATGATGCACGTATGAATGAATGAGATGCACCTGTATCAAATAATGCTTTAGCTCGAGTGCCTTGGATCAGAATAATACCTGCCACCACATCATCTCGGGCCGGAGTCGATCGCTCCTCCACCCGAATGGCAAAAACCCGCCCACTAGGTGCTCGAGGTGCCTCCTCGACGAGGTGCGACGATCGTCCCAGACATAGAGGGTGGCGCCCCGCCAATCGCGGAGTGTACTGAACTGAAGCTGCTGAGGGTGCCGGTGATGTACTGCCCGGACACTCGCGACCAATGTGGCCCGCCTGGCCACACCGAAAACATCGCCCTTCCCGCTGAGGGCAAGTAATCACTCGATGGTTTCCGCCGCAGATAACACACGGGTAGGCAGTCTGACTCTGTGTCTGACTTCGACTGCCGCGCCACTGTGATCGCTGAGGTCGAGGGGGCCGCTTAGAGCTCGACTGCCCCGCGGACCCACCCGCTGCCCGCTTCTTGGACTTTTCTCTCGTCCTTGTCCCTCTCAAAAGCCTCGCGCACCTCTCGCGCAATAGCGTTGCCGCGCTCCACCCAAAGTGCGCGGTCCAGAACCTCTCCATAGGTCGTCAGCCGGAAAGAATCAACTATCTTGAAAATATCCGGCCTCAATCCACGCCCGAATTTCTTCGCCCGGTCCCCGTCGCCGTGGACCAAGCTCGGCACGCAATGGATCATGTGCGTGAATTCTCTCTCGTACTCGCGCACTGTGCGACTCCCCTGTCTTAGCTTGCGGAAGTCCTCCTCGATCTTTCTTTTATCGCTTTCGGGGAAATACTCCATCAATAGCATCTCCCGAAACGTCTCCCAAGCCATGGTAGTATCGTTCAAAGAACGATCCTCTTTCACTTGTCTCCACCAAAGGCGCGCCGACCCCTCGAAACAATGGGCCACCAAGTGTACCTTGTCCCGTTCGAGGGTATAGAAGTCCTCGAACAAGGATTGCATGGCGATCAACCATGTCTCGACCATCCACGGGTCCTTGTCCTCCCCGTTGAAGGTTGGTGGTTTTAACCGCTTGAAAGCCGTCAACACCGCTACCGCCCGTTCTCGCTCCGCCTCGGGTGTGACACCCCAATAGTCCCACATCGGATGGGAAAGGGATTGACATTGGGTTTATAATACACTTAGACACTTGTAATAATAACTGGGCTTAAGCATTTTGGGCCGGTGGTTGGGCCTAACGAGTTATTGTTGCTAGTGGGCTGGGTCGTTACATTTGGTATCAGAGCCGGTTCACCAGCTGGACATGTGTGGCGAGTCTCGGCTGAGCCAGGGTCTGGATGACGGGCTAGCAAGACGAATCTCACATAGCCTGGTGATCTTGGGCTGTGTGTGTGATTGGACTGACGAGGACGTCAGAACCTTAACGGGGGGAGTCTGTGACACCCCAATAGTCCCACATCGGATGGGAAAGGGATTGTCATTGGGTTTATAATACACTTAGACACTTGTAATAATAACTGGGCTTAAGCATTTTGGGCCGGTGGTTGGGCCTAACGAGTTATTGTTGCTAGTGGGCTGGGTCGTTACATCGGGGGCGTCGTGATCCGAAGCCGACGAACCCGAAGCTGGCGGTGGTACAATTGTCACTGGTACCGCCGCCGCCACTGGAGATGGTGCCGCAGGCTCAACGGGTGGCGTCGGGTCCTGAGGCACAGGCGCCGCCGCGCACGTTGGGCCACCAAGTCGTGGAGCCTACTAAGGCTGCTCGCCGCTTCATAGCCCCGGCCAATGCCGCTACTTGGGCTTGCAACTCGCGTACATCGCCCGATCCCGACTGCTCGGGCACCTCAGGAGGTGGTGCCGCCGCAGATCCCGTCTTAGGAGGGCGTCCCCGTGGTGCCATCACGTCCTGAAACGTAGCACACACATTAGTACTCGATACACGTGACTCTTACACGTCCCAAAACAATTACCCAATTAAGCGAAAGCACACAAGCAAAATTATTTCTAACTCTCGGTGTCATGTGGTCGGCCGCCCCACACAATTCACTCAAGTAGAAACAAATCATACTTGAATCCATCTCTAATTCCCTCTAGAGACGTTCTACTGTTAACCCAATTGACTAGCTTTCGCGTTTACCAAATCCACGTTAAACGTTTCCTAAGTCCCTAAGGTCTCCAATCCTAAGGTTCCTAAGTCAATCCTAGACCTTTGCTTACTTCCGTTTACGCTCTGATACCACTTTATCTGTCACGCCCCGCTACCCGCCTATTTGGTCGGGTTTGGGCCACGTCAACAGACGCCGAACGGACAGGGCCTCCCCTGCCCGCCCAAGGCTCTAACAACAAGTATAATTTGACAAATCAAAGAGAATTGCAATTATACAAGGCTTACACGAAGGTAAGCAACAACACAGCGAAAAAGTAAGCTCTAAGCTAGAATATGAACCATACATGAACTTGATTACATTTTGAACCAAATACAAGTAAACTAGTCTATTACATTCTTTTAGCATTCAATACATCATTCCATTTACACTTGTCATCTCCCAAAAATTACTTGAATGTTTACAACTTGACATCTATAGTTCAACAAAATAAAGTTGATACAAGTATAACAAAAAGGAATGACTAATGCAATACTCAGGTGGCCATTAGCTATGGCGCTAACCCTTGCCCCGGTCCTCGCCGCCGCACTCGTGCTAGGACCTGTGGGGTTAGTGGTGTGAGAACTACAACGAAGTTCCCAGTGGGCTCGGCAACCGATCCCGCTGACTTACCCACTAGGTCTATTCAGGCATAAGTATTTCAACGGAAATGAAACAGTAACCAAACTATATGTGCTAATACTATGCCTGCAAGAAAGAGTCAGATAGATAGATAATCGAATTTAAATATGTTTGCATGCATGCTCTCTATCATGCTTTACCTTACTTTACTTGGCTCATTACCCAATCTTGCCGGTTAACATAGTTAATCCCAGCAAACTCAAGACCCAAAATCCCTCTCTGAACGGGGAGGCTCTAAGCCTACAAGACCCGAGAGACCGTCCGTCGGGGCCACGTTCCCCTAGGTGACTGTTCCGGAACTCACCGCTTGAGGAGGAGCGACCTCCCTCAAGCCAAGACTTGTCAAGAGTATCGATCTAATCCTCACATTGAGGATTCATAGCCACTAGTTACCATGCCATTGTCAATGATAGGTTTTATACCTAATCATGTATATCATTCTTACCATAGTGTCACTAAGTTAAACTATGTTTAACTAAGGTCATATCAATGCCAATCTCATCCCTATGTCAAGTTCACCTTTGTTGACTAAATTCCAAGTCCTTTGTCATATTCATACAAGTAGGGTCCCTATTCACATGCATCTATGGTTCCATCTCATTTACTAAGTTCCATAACATATATAACGAAGTAAAGAAGTTCAACCATTGCATAAATAACCTCTACCCTACCATGCATGAATTTCTATACATATAATATGCTCAATAAAGAAAAATAGACATAGAAGGGAATTCGATGATTCCGGCATGCATCCCCTGCCTTAGATTAATTTTGTGAGGATGCCCAAGAAGTTTCACGACCAACCGAGGTCTAGGTAAAAACCTGCAGTTTAAAAGTGAACCTAATCAGGTCATTTTACATAGTAACCCCTATATCGGATTTTCGTTTAATTAAACGGAGTTGTCCCACGCGTCGGGAATATCCCCAATTAGGTTTCTACAAGGTCAATTTGACCCAAGAACCCCTATGTTTAAAAGCTCCAATTTTGGGTGCATGCTCCAACAATGCCCTATACCAAACCTAGGGTTTTGATCTCATCCACAAGCAAAAGATAGCTTTAGATCAACCTAGAAGCTCTCTAGAACCATCCTTGACCCATTAAAACCATCCATTAGTGGTTTACTACAAACCCTAAGAAACCACCATGAGAGCACTTGAGCTCTCATGGAGCTTTCATGGTGTTCTTAGTCCTAGCATGCCTCTAACACTAGCAAGAAGCTAGAAAACCTCCAAACTTAGAGAAAACCAAAACCCTAAGCTTAAACTTGCAAGAACCTACCTCTTGTAGCAAGCTCAACCAAGGTCTTGTTGTGGGAGAGTTCCAAGATCCTCCAAGAAGCCTCCAACAAGCTCCAAAGTCACCTTCTTCTCCTACTCCTTCTCCTTCTCCACCCAACTCTAGGGTTTCTCTAGATGGAGAAAGGGAACAAAAGAAAGAAAAGAGAGAGAGAAGTGAGTGTGCTGTGAGAGGGTGTTGGGGGAGCTTATTGTATTGTAACAATAGCCAAAAAGCCCCTCAACTTCTTTTATTTCGCGCAGTTCAAGCTGGCACACGGACCATCCCATCGGTATGGGGAGATGCATCTTAGGTATGGGGTGCTACGGTGGCAAAAACCCGAGAGCGACTTCCCTCGGTTTCGCATCTGCGTGTATGGGGGTGACTGTCTGGTATGGGCCATAAAACTGTCAAACCCGAGAGCTCTCCTCCTCTCGGGTGTGATGGCTATCTCGTCTGAACACCGAGGTCACCGGTATGGGTCGTAAAGCTATCAAACCCGAGAGCTCTCCTCTCGGGTGTGATGGCTATCGTCTGAGACACCGGGTCTGCGGTATGGATCAAAAAAACTATCAAACCCGAGAGCTCTCATCCTCTCGGGTGTGATGCTATCTCGTACGGACACCGATTTGTCTGGGTATGCTCCAGACTTGTGTTTTTCGCCGGTTCGACTCTCTCGCGCCGAACAACGCCAAAACCTTTCTAACTCTTTTAGATCATCTTATAACCTTTCCAAGAGATTTGGAATGGCAATTGGGACATGTCCAACTATTTTATTCTCGCACTTTAGTCAATTTTTGCAAAAGTCCGATCTTATTATCGAATTTTCGACATGCTACACAGGATTTTGTAATACTGGTGTCATTATAGGCTCTTGTACGCCTATTGCTGGTTGCTCGTTCCAAGTCAATAACTGCCTTATTCGGGCAATATTTCATTCGAAGCCGTGATAGCGGCCAAGACTGCATCTAATCGTGCAGTGCTTGCATGATCGGTCCAAAACTTGTAAGACTGAGTCATCCGCAGCGTACGAGCCAAACTAGGCTCTTCGGTCGATCGACCACTAGTCTCACCCTCGGCGGGTAAGACTGCTCGGTGCTCCACAGCATTATCCGAGTTACTGAGCTGATCGCTCCCAGAACCTATAGGAACGGCCCTATTACTTAAATTCATGGCATTGTCATCAGCCATAATTTATATAAAAACGTAAATTTACCTTATACGTGTCCCACCGGGCGTGCCAAAAATTGTTGCATCGAAATCCCGAATCCTTGACCTGGTCAAAGATCCTCCTCGGGGATTGCATCGGGATGAAAAACGGATACGGATAGTGACCCTTGAGGTTTGCGCCCTTCGATTGATCAAGCGATTCATTTGATGAGGGATCGGATCAGCCGGATTCGAAAACTCTATAGTAAATTCGTTTCGGCTGGATGAGTTGAATGTATAGATCAAGCAAGAACTAAGGTCGGCAGAAAAGCCGAATGACTAGACAACACAGGTCGGCTTGAAGAGCCGCATGCCTTTAGATTAACTGATAAAATGTATAGGGAAATAGTTTATAGAGAACGAGTGTGCCGAATGGCATGCAGACTCGGTTGACCTACTTAAGAAGTACTCCTAGGAAAAGCAGTAAGCGGGAAAGGAAAAAGCTACAGGTAGACTACTCCTAGAAAATGTAGTAAATTGCGAGAAAAATAAAAGGTGGTCTTTTGTTCACAGGAAAAAAGACCTCTTTTCAGGGTGTTATTGACCTATTTATAAATCTCCCATTGCAATCAATTATTACCCATACGTGATCGGCCACTACTCCTAATTATCCGGGCCACCTTCAGTCGATCGGAACCACTTGCAACTGCTTGCGGTTACTGTAACTTCTTTTAAATCATGCGGTTTAGGATCCTTCCGATGCTCCCGGTGCACTGTGAACCAATACAATTGAATGGAGTATTAGTGTACCATATGTCCGCGCTTTATTGGCTCAACACCATTGGATGGAGAGATGTAGGGTTGAGATGATGGTGATAGGTGGTGGTAGGTGGAATAGTGTTTGATCCAAGGGTTATTAGTAATCAAGGAGTAGATCCAAGGGCTAGAAACTCAAAAGCACGAAGGGGTTGATGCTTTTGAGAGTATTCTAGCTCAATTCTATATGTATATATATGTACATATATATATATATATATAGATATATATATATATATATATATATATATAGAGAGAGAGAGAGAGAGAGAGAGAGATAAATTAAAATTTAAATCAAATTCAAATTCAAAATTTGAACTCTCATGATTTAAATGTCTCAGATATTATAGTATCAATCATTCTTTGTGACAATAATACACTTACATTCGTAATTTCCGCTATCTCCTATCTAGACATTTTTCAAATATTTTTTTTTTCGATAAAATAAAGATATAGTGTTTTTATCAATTTAAGTCTGTGTAGACATAAAAAATAATTATTAAATATCAAAAATATAAAAGTATCATTTTTTATCCACGTAAATATTTGAAGAAAATAATTATTTCGTATAATTAAACAGTTTTATTGGGCAAATGATCACATTTGCGTGTTGGGGGTACCGACTCCGTAGGCCACGTGTCAAATGTCCTTGATAAATTATTAAATGTGGTTAAATGTCCTTGATATTAGAACAATTATCGTACATAAATTTGATTGTGATTAAAATCTAACTTATATTGTGATAAAATAAATAAATTCAAACTTACAGATAATTGATCCGGAAGCGTGCGAGGCACTGCATGCCCTAAGGTGTATTAAAATCTTTACGTGCGAGATTAGCAGGAGCAACACTTTGAAAATCTGGAATTCTTTTTCGAGCGCGATCGTGAAGGAGGTTGACGGAGACTCTTTCAATACTCGGTGATGAAATAATAAAAGAAAAAACAATAAGTATCTCTCAAAAAAATACTTCTCACTGTAGTTGTTTCTCCTCACATATATATTACCCACAGTACTGTAGAGAGGTAATTATATAGAGGTATAAAGCATGGTAACTATTGAAGCCCAACGTTCCAATGTACGCGCACTAATTAAGGTCTTAATTAGCACGATCCCAACGTTGGAGCTGCGTTTCACTAAATAAATAAATAAATAAATAAATACTAAAATAAAATTTTGGATTTTCTTCAACACTTGACATTTGAGGGAGACATGCATCATGTCTAACAACTCTTGTAGCATCGAAAGTTCCAAACCATTTTCTGCACGCATTCACCTCCTCACGCCATTGGCCTGCCCTACCACTAGCTAGTTGGCCTGCTTCACATTTTCCACGCAATAAATTGTCGCAAAGTACTCCATCTCACTCTTTCAGATTGATTGCTTGTTTGGCTCTGCTCTAAATTTTTTTCTTTTTCATAAACAGAAAATTAATAAATTATTCAATTCGTTCAATTTTTTTTTAAATAGATTTAAGAAGAAATATATGACACGGACAGTTTCGAATTTGAGACATTGTGCACCAATTAGAGTAAATTTGCATGTTTTATCCAGAGCGGAAAGATGTAAAATTATTTTTGACGTAAATATCTATTTTGTTAGTTCGTTCACTTAAATCAAATTTTTCTTTAGCTCTACTTTCTTTAATTGCGAAAATTGACTGAACAAAATAGAGGATAAACAGGGAATAAAGGTGCATGTTTATCCCCATATATATTCTACCAAATGGGATGGAAAAAAGTTATTAATTACTGTTGTTACATTTTATTATTAATTATGATTTAATTTTTGCATAACCTATGCTAGTGGAGTTACAACTTCACTAACCTTGCATTCATGGTGATTTAATTCTACAACCTATGCATATGTCAACTTTAATTTGATAACCTACAATATATGTAAACTCCTAACTATTTATTTCTTGCATGCATCCTTCGTAACTTATAGGCCCGATGAGCCTATATATAGAGAGCTTCTCTATTCATTTGAATCACCACACTACAACGGAAAAAAAACTATAATTCTATTTGAGAGAGAGAAGGTCAAAGAAGGGTGCTTCTTTGGTGGAGCTTTGGGCTCATTTACTTGTGCATAGTTGGTGAAGCCACACGACGAGGGTCGAGCCGTTGTATCCTGGAGGGGACAAGTCAGTGCTCTACTGTATCGGTTCAAAGGCTTTGCCAACCGTAGAGAGCTTGAATCTCCTTAAAGAGAGCGAGATATCCATGCCTCGGCTTGATCGACTCGTTGAAACTTTTTTAATTATTTTGTAGCTAACCTCTATTTTTTGAATATATACATCAACAATTTTAAGGATATTCAATAGATGGAGGCTACACGTGAAAAGTTCAACGATGCTGCCGGAGATCTCAACAAGCCCTTCCGCTTCAACGGAAACCACTTCAAGAGATGGAAAGGAAAAGTGTTATTCTACCTCAATCTACTTAAAGTTGCATATGTTCTCATGGAGAGGAACCCAAATAAAATGAACACCGACGATATGAATGAAGATGAACTTCTCTACGAGAAAGCGAAAATACGAGAAGGATGAGTATAACTGTCGGTATTATCTTCTTAACTGTCTTTCAGATCAGTTTTATGATTATTATGAAAACAATTACTCCTCTTCAAAGAAGATTTGGAAGGCATTGCAGCTAAAGTATGATACAGAGCAAGCTGGTGCAAAGAAGTATGCTGCTAGCCGTTTCTTTCGCTACCAGATGGTCGAAGGAAAGTCCGTGGTGGAGCAAGTTCAAGACTTTCAGATGATCGCTCATGAAGTTCAATCTGAAGGAGTCAAGTTTGGAGATAACTTGATCGTACTAGCTAGGGATCATCGACAAGCTACCACCATCATGGAAGGAATTCCAAAAGAGCCTTCGACACAAGCAAAAGGAGATGTCTCTCGAGACATTAATCGCACGCATTCGCGTGGAAGAGGAGGCAAGAGGCCAAGATGCACTTGAAGCAAAAGAGAATGATGCTAGCGCCACTAAGGTAAACTTAGTATATTCTAATTCTTTACCTAATAACAATCGTTCTAGAAATACATACTTGAAGCCAAAGAAGCAAATTAGACAGAACAGTGGTAGCCCTCAGTTTAAGAAAAATGGCCAAGAACCTCCTTCTTCTGTGAAAAATATAATTTGCTATGTACGTGGCAAAAGTGGGCATATTGCTCGAACTTGCAAATACCGGAAACATAAAGCTTTACCTCAAGCGAATGTTACCGAGGAGCCACTTGTGGCGATGATAACAGACATATGCTTAGTGGAGAATCTTTGAAGGATGGTGGACGGACTACGGGTGCCAACGGCATGTGCATCATGATGAGACTTGGTTTAAAACATATACTCCCTATGAACAACCAAGAAGTATTATGCTTGGTGATTCGCATACTTCTGAAGTTTTAGGGAGTGGTGAGGTTGAGTTAAAATTTTCTTCCGGAAGGGTGTTTATCTTAAAAGATGTGTTGTATACACCCTCGATTAGGAAGAACTTGGTGTCAAGTTTTCTTCTTAATAAAGCTGGCTTTAAACAGACCATAGAGTCTGATCAGTATGTGATTTCAAAGAATGGAAAGTTTGTAGGTAAAGGTTATGCATGCAACGGAATGTTTAAACTAAACATTGAGAATAAAGCATCATCTACTTGTTTACATGCTTTCTTCTGTGAATTTTTGGCATGCTCGTTAGTGTCATATTAACAGCAGATATGTTAGCTTGATGAGTAGTTTAGGATTAATTCCCAGACTGAATAGTGATTTTGACAAATGTAAAACATGTAGTAAGTCAAAAATCACTAAACGACCTCATAAGAGTATTGAAAGTACCGAATTACTTGAGCTAATTCACAGTGATATTTGTGAATTTAAAGGTAATCTAACTCGTGGAGGAAATAGATATTTTATCACTTTTATCGATGATTTTTCTAAATATACTTATGTTTACTTATTAAAAAATAAAAGTGACGCGTTTGATAAATTTAAAGATTTTCTCCATGAAGTAGAAAATCAATTCGGTAAAAAGATAAAGAGAATTAGAAGTGATAGAGGTCGTGAGTATGAATCTACGGGATTCAACTCTTTTGCTCAGTCTTTAGGAATTATCCATGAGACTACTGCTCCATATTCTCCTGCCTCTAATGGAGTGGCTGAGAGAAAAAATAGAACACTTATTGAGCTAACAAATTAATGCTATGATTGTTGACACTAGTGTACCCTTAAACCTTTGGGGTGAAGCCATTTTAACTGCATGTTATGTCTTGAATCGCGTGCCACATAAAAAGTTTAAGGTGACACCCTTTGAATTGTGGAAAGGGTATAAGCCAAATTTGGAATATCTTAAAGTGTGGGGTTGTCTAGCATATGTGAGGCTACCAGACCCTAAAAGACCCAAATTGGGTGTTAGAGCTGCCACTTGTATTTTTCTTGGATATGCTTTGAGCAGTACAGCCTATAGATTTTTAGACATTGAAAATAATGTGATTTTTGAATCAAGAGATGCTATTTTTCATGAAGAAAAGTTTTCTTATAAATCGAAAAATAGTGAGGGTCAAGATTTTAAAAGTGTTTCAAATCAACCGAGTTCAACAAACTCTTTTGTGCAAAATCAAGAAAAAAAATATTTTTGAACCTAGAAGAAGTAAGAGAAACAGAATTGAAAAAGATTTAGGCCCTGACTATATTGTTATGAATATTGAAGAAGGGGTCAAATGCATACGGGTCCCTACAAACATAGTCAATTGCGGAAATATCCCTGTAAAAGCGAAACTAGGTGAGATGTCCCTGCAAAAGTCCAAAAGTATGCAGTTATGTCCCTGCCGCGCCTTTTGCAGGGACATATCTGAAAAAATATTTTTGCAGATATATCCCTGCAAAAGGCGCGGCAGGGACATATCTGCATATTTTTGGACTTTTGCAGGGACATCTCACCTAGTTTCGCTTTTGCAGGGATATTTCCGCAATTGACTATGTTTGCAGGGACCTGTATGTAAATAACCCTTGAAGGAAATCCACTTTCTTTACAAGAAGCTTTATCTTCAAATGATTCAATTTTTTGGAAAGAGGCTGTATCTGATGAGATGGAATCTCTAATTTCTAATAAAACATGGAAATTAGTGGATTTACCACCAGGCTGTACAACAATTGGTTGTAAATGGGTCCTCAGAAAGAAGTTGAAACCGGATGGAAGTGTAGACAAGTATAAAGCTAGACTTGTCGCAAAAGGTTATAAACAAAAAGAAGATCTAGACTTGTTTGATACCTTTTCTCCGGTTACTAGAGTGACATCCATCAGAGTACTGATTGCTATTGCTGCAATTCATGACTTACAGATTCATCAGATGGATGTAAAAACTGCCTTTCTGAATGGTGGCCTAGATGAGGAAATTTATATGGACCAACCTGAGGGGTTCATTGAGCCTGGACAAGAAAATAAAGTGTGCAAGCTAAATAAATCCCTTTATGGCTTATGGCAGGCACCTAGACAGTGGCATGAAAAATTTGATTCTTGCATGATTGAGAATGGCTTTAAGTTAAACGAGAGTGATAAGTGCATCTATTACAAAACTTTTGAAAAGTTGCATGTTATTGTTAGCCTCTATGTGGATGATTTGCTAATTTTTGGCTCTAACTTAAATGTTATAAATGAGACAAAAATTATGCTAAATCATTATTTTGAAATGAAAGATCTTGGTGAGGCTAACTTTATTTTGGGTATGAAAATTACCAAAACACCAGATGGGATCTTTCTGGATCAGTCGCATTATGTTGAGAAAATTTTAAGAAAGTATAACTTTCTTAATTGCAAGCATGTGACTACACCTTTTGATTCGAGTGTTCACTTGTTTCTTATTAAAAGTGAAAATGAGATTTTGAATCAAAAAGAATATGCTAGTATGATTGGGAGCTTGCGGTTTGCGACTGATTGTACGAGACCTGATATTGCGTACGCAGTAGGGATACTTAGTAGATTTACAAGCAAGCCGGGTACAGAGCATTGACATGCCATGGAACGTGTGATGAGATATCTCGTTGGTACCAAAACTTATGGCTTGTTTTATGGGAAGTATCCTGCTGTGGTTGAGGGTTACAGTGATGCCGACTGGAATACCCTATCAGGTGATTCTCTCTCTGGTTATATTTTTACTTTAGCAGGTGGTGCTATATGTTGGAAATCTAAAAAGCAAACTATTATTGCTAACTTAACTATGGAAGCCGAGCTTATTGCCTTAGCTTCAGCTAGTGAGGAAGCTAGTTGGTTGAGAGACTTATTGTTTGAGATTCCATTTGTGGAAAAACCAGTTTCATCAGTGTTAATATCAGTGTTAATACACTGTGATAGCACTGCTGCTATTGGTAGAGTAAGAAACCGTTTTTATAACGGTAAATCCAGATCCGTGAGAAGAAAACACAGTACTGTGAGATCATATATGAATAATGGTATTATCAGTGTAGATTATATTAAATCTACTGATAATCTGGCAGATCCATTGACCAAGGCCTTGGGAAGAGAAAGGATCTGGAGCACATCGAGGAGGATAGGGTTGAAGCCCATAATATCAAGAACCACGTATGAGGACACTCAACCCGATGATCAGAGATCCTGAAAATTGGGTTCAATGGGAAAAACGAATCATATGGTGGTCGTACAGAATGGACAATATATAGATCTATATGATCGCATCTTTATCTATCCCTATGGTGTGGGTGCATTCATCCTGTAATGAAAAGAGGGTTGAGCTTTTGCTCTTAATGAAATCTGTGGCTCTTATGAGCAGGGTGTCAGAATTACAGGAGCACCCTTGATGGATTTCACCTATGTGAGCATGGAAGTGGGGCCGCTTCCTATGAGAACGGGCTTATTCTCAAAAGTGCTCATGAAAACCAGGATCAGCACAGGGCCGTAATGTGCTAGTTATTAAAGCTCATGTCAACACCTGGATTGTTATATGTGGGCAGAAACTTTCTATTTCCCCTAAGCAGCCAAAGTTCAAGTCTGAGACCACTCTGGCTCTGGAGTAGAGATTACTGTTTCACTAAGTGAAGGTTCAATGCAGAGCACACCTTCATTATGTATAATGATCTATCTTTGGCCATCAAACTCTCATATATATATTTAATAATAAAATGAGTGGGGGAATGTTGTTACATTTTATTATTAATTATGATTTAATCTTTGCATAACCTATGCTAGTGGAGTTACAACTTCACTAACCTTGCATTCATGGTGATTTAATTCTACAACCTATGCATATGTCAACTTTAATTTGATAACCTACAATATATGTAAACTCCTAGCTATTTATTTCTTGCATGCATCCTTCGTAACTTATAGGCCCGATGAGCCTATATATAGAGAGCTTCTCTATTCATTTGAATCACAACACTACAACGGAAAAAAAACTATAATTCTATTTGAGAGAGAGAAGGTCAAAGAAGGGTGTTTCTTTGGTGGAGCTTTGGGCTCATCTACTTGTGCAGAGTTGGTGAAGCCACACGACGAGGGTCGAGCCGTTGTATCCTGGAGGGGACAAGTCAGTGCTCTACTGCATCGGTTCAAAGGCTTTGCCAACCGTAGAGAGCTTGAATCTCCTTAAAGAGAGCGAGATATCCGTGCCTCGGCTTGATCGACTCGTTGAAACT
Source organism: Aechmea fasciata (assembly GCA_025177825.1). Taxonomy (NCBI): domain Eukaryota; kingdom Viridiplantae; phylum Streptophyta; class Magnoliopsida; order Poales; family Bromeliaceae; genus Aechmea; species Aechmea fasciata. Next base: position 806,709 of record CM045926.1, read on the forward strand.
TTTTTAATTATTTTGTAGCTAACCTCTATTTTTTGAATATATACACCTGTTACGGATTTTGTGTTGGCAAGTTTCGTGACTTGTGTTTTGAGTCGGAGTCTTGAAGGATTGGAGCGGATCGAAGATGGTTGAAGAATCCTAGACTTCGAAGAAAGCGACGAAGTTGAATCACGATGCCTAGGTAAGGTTTTAAATCATAATATGGTGATCTAAACAAAGAAAATAGTGTTTGGAAGACTTGGAATACTTTTAAACTAATGAATTTTCAAAACTAAGGTTTTCAAGTATCAATGTCCGGACATTGGAGGCATGTCCGGATGCCACAAAGCTTGACGGCGTACTATTAATGAATGTCCGGACATTGTGGATATGTCCGGTCTCAGTACCATGAGAATTTGAGTTACGCAAGTCAAGACCGGACATTCTTGGTATTGTCCGGTCTCGGTCGGCTCCGAAAAAAATTGACGACACCGTGGACCGGTCGAGCATCTCGACCAGGACATTGAAGACCAGGACATCACTATGAAAATAGGACATTGGTTGCGTGAAATATTTTAAAAATCAGATTTTTACAATCCTAGTCAATTTCTAAGTCTTCTAATTGGTTTAAGAATATATTTTCAAATCCTAATTTATCTCTAAGTCTTCTAATAGGTTTTAAAAACATGTTTTCGAATCCTAGTCTATCTCTATATTTTCTAAACCTATAAATAAGGTCTTGGGGTTCTCTAATTCCATGCACAACATGAAGATACATGTTTGAGAAACCCTAGAGGCTAGGAATTCATCTAAAACCTATTTTCTACAAAATAGCCTATTCTAGATCAAATCGAGATATCATAATTTCTCAATTATATGTCGATTTGATCTACGCTTCGCTGCGCCTTCTTCTTCGGTTTTCTACGATACTCCTAAGCGAAGGATCACCATATTCATGATACAATCGTGAAGCGTCGTGGATTCGGCATATTGAAGGCGGTTCGTGGATTCGGATCGTTGGCTCGTGGATTCGAGTGGCGTCGTGGATTCGGCGTGATAGAAGCTTCGTGGATTCGAAGTGGGGGCGTTCGTGGACTCGAACGTGAGGCGTGGACGACCGAAGGAGGATTGCGCGGAGATCCATAGGAGAGTTAGAGGTCGAGTCCGTGGAGTTCGGTATCACCTTGTAATCTTTTCTCTTATTGATTGTTTATTCGCGTGTTGGTCCCGTGGGTTTTTTACTCCGAGTTTGGAGTTTTCCCACGTAAATCTCGGTGTGCTTTTTATTTTCCGCATTTACTTTTTAAAGCATCGAGATTTGTGGTTTTTGGCCTTTACACCTATTCACCCCCCTCTAGGTGTTGTTTGATACAATCTAGATAGATCCTTGGGGCTTCCCCGTAACTCACAATTGGTATCAGAGAGGGATCTAGATAAATTGTTATCTAATGGCCGAAGGCGGAAACATTAATCGACCACCGTTCTTCGACGGCACGAATTATGCCTATTGGAAAGTTCGCATGAGAGCTTTTCTAATAGCGATCGATGAGCGGGTTTGGCAAGCGATTGAATTCGGATGGAAACATCCAACCGAAAAGGTCGATAATGTTGAAACGCCGAAACCACGAAATAAGTGGACGAAAGATGAAAACGAGTCATCTTCGTTTAACGGTAAATGAATTAATGCATTATTCAATTCTTTATCGCAAACGGAGTTTACTCGTGTTTCGGCGTGTGAAACCGCCAAGGAAATTTGGGATACTCTACAAATTACACATGAGGGTACAAGTCTAGTAAAAATTCAAAAGCTCCAAATGTTGACTAGTCAATTTGATTCTATTCGTATGGAGGAGCATGAATCTTTTGTTGATTATTATACTAGACTTCAAGACATTATTAATACATGTGCTAATTTGGGAGAGAAGATCCCGGACTCTAAAATTGTTAGAAAAATACTTCGTACTCTCCCGGAACGCTTTAGGGCAAAGGTTGCCGCAATCGAAACGGTAAAGCATCCGGATGAGATGAAAGTAGAGGAGTTAGTAGGTGCGTTGCAAACTTATGAAATGACTTTTCCTACTAACCAATCTTCTTCCAAGTCTTTCTCTAAAAGTACAGGGATTGCGTTGAAATCGACAAAGGAGGAAGACGACGACACGGATTCCGACGACGATCTATCAATTGCGGATTTTGAACATCAATTGGCGCGTCTAACGAAGAAATTTCGCCAGAATTTCCGAAAAGAACAAATCGTTTTCTAACTCATCTTCATCTTCTAAATTTAAAGATAGAAAACTTGCAAAGTCTTCGAAAGAAAAAGATGAATTTGAAGGGGAGATCCAATGCTTCAAGTGCAAAGGCTACGGCCATATAGCAACGGATTGTCCTTCAAAGAAAACATATAAACAAAAGGCTTTGCAAGCGAAAGCGAAAACTTGGGATGATTCTACTTCGGGTGATTCATCTTCAAGTGACGAAGAAAAGAAGGATCATATTGCTTTAATTTCTAAGTCTTCTTTGCCTTCCTCTAATATTACTTGTTTATCCTCTATTGTTACTAATTCAAATGTTTCTCCTTCTTTGCATGGATCTTCGAGTGACAACGGCGAAAGCGAGGAATCAAACGACGATGATTTGGAGGAGGCATACAATCAACTTCTTATCGAATCGAAAAAGATGGCGAAGTTTAATAAGAAGTTGAGAAGACAATTATTTGATTTTGAAGAGGAGAATAATAATTTGAAGACCATGAATAAAGCTCTTGAGGAGGAACGGGAATCTATCCTAAACAACAATTCGGGCCTCCAAAAGAAGCTAGAAGAAGCGGAATTAACGTTCAAATCATCTAAAGACAAGATTAGATTTTTGGAGCAACAATTCAAGGAAACCTACACATCTAATCAAGTCTTAATCAAGCAAGTTCATCAACTCAAATCCGATCTTCAACAATTTTCTTCCGGATCGAAGAAATTGGATCTCATGCTCGGTTTGGGTCAAACGAACAAGGTTGGTCTCGGCTACGAACGGACATATGTTGAGAAGGTACAAGTGTCGACATCGAAAATCTCAACAAATTTAAAAGACAAGGTGTGTCATAGATGTGGCATCAAAGGACACATCAAAAGGAGTTGTCCGAACAAGACAAAGAAGAATCAATCGGCAACTCGGAAATCTCAATTGGTATTATCTAGTACTCGACTTCCCCCACGGAATCAAAGGAAAAATCAAGTTAGTCAAGTACCTCAACCGAACCGGATTTCTAAATTGAAGCCACAAGCGGTTTGTGTTTTTAAGTCTCAACGACAATATCAACCGAAGTTTCAACCATTGCAACCATCAACGGTTGATCAAAAATCAAAGCAAATCAAGCCTCACGTCAACAAGCCAAAGCAACAGAAAATCCGACAAGTTTGGATTCGGAAAGGTGATATCTTTCCATGCTTTTTTCTCTAATTTGTTTTCGTTTATGTAATGCTTTGATTAGTGCATATTTCATACTTTTATTCATGGCATTACATGTTTAGAACGATTTTTGGTACTTGAAATTCTATGTGTTTCAAAATCGTCTTGAGGAGAGAGATGAGATTCAAAAGTAAAAAAAAAAAGGATTTCAAACGAGAGAGAGAGATTTCAAAGAGGGAGAGATCAAAGGTTTTTCAAAGTGCATTAAACGGTATTCAAAGACATTTCAAATCAAATTAAATTCATATTAATTATCGTTTTTACTCAACTTTTTATTATTTTGACGATAATTTAATATGTGATTTCTTCTTACATACATTCATCAAAATTTTGAAATTATTTTTAATCTCTTGATTTTTAAATTCATCTTGGTTGTGAATGTTGAATATAATTGATGGATATTTTCTTAATTGACTAAAATTCGTCAAAATTATTTTCAAATGTGAGATTGTCTAATTTAGGGGGAGTTTGAATATTATAAAAAAAAAAAAGGAGAAAACTCCTATGATTATAAAGATGTGGAAAGAGTTACATCCGAAAGGAGTGTGAAAACTACCACCACATGTAGGAAAGAACTACCAACCCGGTCGTCCGGTAAGTGTGTGAAGCTACCAAATGGGTAATTATATGAAAAATCGAAAAGGTTGAAAAAATATATGTGAATATTTTAGAATTTTCGCGTTATAAGGTGGTAGATTGAAAAAGATGCTCAAAGAGCCACCCCTGTTTATTAGCTAAATCTCTATTGTGAACGGGTTGAGACAAATTGGTGTCAATTTTGCTAAATTTTTTAGAAATTATTTTTCATCAATTTGCGTCGTGATGTTTTAAAAATATTAGATTTTCTTTAATATCAAATTTTGATGATTTGATGTCTTTTGAAATCAAATAATAATTTATTTTCATCATAATGATTTTTGGAGTAAAATCATTAATTTTTATGAAATTCTTTTGATTTTGGAGGATTTTATTTTAATCTATATATCATGTTCATGCACAAATATTATTGGTGTTCTCTCTATTTTTTGCACTCTTTTTTGGCAATTTTTGACAAAAAGGGGGAGAAGAAAAGAAAAACTTGAATAGAAGATCAAAGGGGTAGAGATTTTTATATGATAAGATGCATGAACAAAGGGGGAGAGATTTTTAATGATAGAAGATCAAAGGGGTAGAGATTTTTATATGATAAGATGCATGAACAAAGGGGGAGAGATTTTTAATGATATTTTTTTTCTACTAACTTTGTTCGTGGAGAAAGTAAATTTTTTTTTGCAGATCATTGAAGACTTCAAGACTCCTTGTGTCTAAGTCATAGAGTTTGTTTTAGGAGTTTTTAGTGTATTTTTAGTTTTAAAATTGTATTTGGATTACACGCGAGAAGTTTGATGTTTTGGTGATGACATTGAACTTCTTTTGTCTTTATGATGTATTTTTAGTTTTTGTGTTTTGTCACGAAATTGCCAAAGGGGGAGATTGTTACGGATTTTGTGTTGGCAAGTTTCGTGACTTGTGTTTTGAGTCGGAGTCTTGAAGGATTGGAGCGGATCGAAGATGGTTGAAGAATCCTAGACTTCGAAGAAAGCGACGAAGTTGAATCACGATGCCTAGGTAAGGTTTTAAATCATAATATGGTGATCTAAACAAAGAAAATAGTGTTTGGAAGACTTGGAATACTTTTAAACTAATGAATTTTCAAAACTAAGGTTTTCAAGTATCAATGTCCGGACATTGGAGGCATGTCCGGATGCCACAGGCTTGACAGTGCGTACTATTAATGAATGTCCGGACATTGTGGATATGTCCGGTCTCAGTACCATGAGAAGTTGAGTTACGCAAGTCAAGACCGGACATTCTTGGTATTGTCCGGTCTCGGTCGGCTCGAAAAAATTGACGACAACGTGGACCGGTCGAGCATCTCGGGGCCAGGACATTGAAGACCGGACATCACTATGAAGGCCAGGACATTGGTTGCGTGAAATCTTTCAAAAATCAGATTTTTACAATCCTAGTCAATTTCTAAGTCTTCTAATTGGTTTAAGAATATATTTTCAAATCCTAATTTATCTCTAAGTCTTCTAATAGGTTTTAAAAACATGTTTTCGAATCCTAGTCTATCTCTATATTTTCTAAACCTATAAATAAGGTCTTGGGGTTCTCTAATTCCATGCACAACATGAAGATACATGTTTGAGAAACCCTAGAGGCTAGGAATTCATCTAAAACCTATTTTCTACAAAATAGCCTATTCTAGATCAAATCGAGATATCATAATTTCTCAATTATATGTCGATTTGATCTACGCTTCGCTTGCAGTCTTCTTCTTCGGTTTTCTACGATACTCCTAAGCGAAGGATCACCATATTCATGATACAATCGTGAAGCGTCGTGGATTCGGCATATTGAAGGCGGTTCGTGGATTCGGATCGTTGGCTCGTGGATTCGAGTGGCGTCGTGGATTCGGCGTGATAGAAGCTTCGTGGATTCGAAGTGGTGGCGTTCGTGGACTCGAACGTGAGGGCGTGGACGACCCGAAGGAGGATTGCGCGGAGATCCATAGGAGAGTTAAAGAGGTTAAGGCCGTGGAGTTCGGTATCACCTTGTAATCTTTTCTCTTATTGATTGTTTATTCGCGTGTTAGTCCCGTGGGTTTTTTACTCCGAGTTTGGTGTTTTCCCACGTAAATCTCGGTGTGCTTTTTATTTTCCGCATTTACTTTTTAAAGCATCGAGATTTGTGGTTTTTGGCCTTTACACCTATTCACCCCCCTCTAGGTGTTGTTTGATACAATCTAGATAGATCCTTGGGGCTTCCCCGTAACTCACAACACCAACAATTACTCTCTCAACGGGTTATTCTAAAATAACTCGTTAGGGGAGGAGAATTACTAATCTTGTTTCATCATGGAATAGCTGCTCTTTTCCTTCATTCTCCCCTTTAAATACTAACTTATTTAGTAAACTATGATAATTGTTATATTATATTCTTAAAAAAATCAAGTTCCTAAATAATTTTTCGATTAATTAGTTTCTAATAATTATAAAACATAATTGCTAATTAAAAACAAAATAACTTTCTAAATATCTATTAACCACTAGACTTATTAAACATTTCTTTAATTAAATACTAATAAATAATTTATTATATATGATCATTCAGCTAATAAAATAATAAAATATTGCTAATTAACCACTATATCTCAATAAACTTACTAAAATCTATTTAAGTTTGAGAAATTGAATGTTTTAAAAATGAGTCTATCAAATCGACTTTAAATTTTAAATTTGACTTATAATTTCAAACGTGAATTCATATTTTAATTCAAAATTTAAAATTTTAATATTTGGGTCTATAAACAGATTGTTTCAAATAAAAAAAAAATAATTAACTTGGAAATTTATCAACTTTAAAAGATGGATAAGTTGATAAATAAATCTATGTTTCCAATAACTATTTATGATCAAATTATGTATTCAAAATTAATTAGCTTCGAATTTTGAATTTTCTTCATAAACTTAAATCTAAATTCACTAATTTAAAACAAAGAATTAATTCAAATTTTTAAAATTTTGATACACACATTAAAAAAACATTTGTATATTATGAAACATACATGAAAAGTACTTATAGTATAACTAACCTGAAAATATATAAAACTTATTTAAAAACTAATTAAGGTAAAAAAAATCAATAAATAAACTCATTGTCACACCCCTGCCGGGATCTCTTTTTGAAAGCCAATTTAAAATTGGGCTATCTTTATAAATGAGAGTCAACGGAAAACTATTTATTTTTTTTTTAACCTTTACCCAAGGATGTAATGGACCCGCCACAAATACAAAATATTTCTGAAACCAGTCGATAGAATTTTCCCTATATTTGCACAATGTAACACATATACAATTAACAACCAGACCCCCACTCACAAACACAACGATACAAGATGAATAAGAATCACTAAATTTATATCATACAGCAAACGGTCATTAGTCACACCCATTCACGTTCATTCACATATATCCTATTAGTTCTAAATGTCTACCACACGAAGATTTTATTTGAAATTCTAACTTTCAAAAAGCCACAAGAAAACTATTTGAAAACTGTGTCCCACACGAGAGCCTTTATTTTGAAAATGTTACTACGAGGGGTAGAAAACCAACATTCGAAAACTGAGTCCAAAACCACGAGTGTTTAAAAGCCACGAAAATTTCAAAACTATCAATATCCAAAACTCGTAAATACATCATCCAAAAACCCATAAATATAGCGTATCAACAAAACCACATGTAGCATCTTTTAACAGGTGTAGAGGTGAGCTATCTGTTACATATATGTCTAATACTATGCATGAACTAATCCAAAACATATACCATTGATCAAGACCTCTATGACCCCCACTAGCTACACGGCACGCACGGCGTCCAGGACCAATCTCATTCGTGTCACTGCAAAATAGTAGGGGGTGGGGTGAGAACATGTAAACACGTCTCCCCTCCCAATGGGTACGCAAGTCGATGAAGGTAAGTGTACTCATTGGTAACCAAGTATAGGTTAAGAAAGGCCTACAGTAGCAATGCAAGTGTAAAAAATAGAACAATTGTAAGTAAGCATGCAACAACTGTTACTGCAACTATATGCATCAACCGGACAAAAAGTCCAATATACCCAATATATACTGCCATGTCGGTCTAAGGACCTCAGACAAGACACAACCACTCTATCTGGCATAGCATAAGCTCCTGGGCTCATGGGTTGGCAACCGAACACTTTTTTGGAAAAGAACACCCTCCTGCGGCGAATCAAACCACTAGTTTTCATGGAATGCTGCCGAGCTGTGGTGATCGATGCGAATATGATCAATAGCCAACCGTTGGCGAATAGCCGACAATCTCCGCCCTTCGGGGCACACCGACCAATAGTTCATCGAATTGTAAGGGACCACGAGTACCGACCACTCAGGTCAACTCGGATGGAACAACTCAACATCCTATGAACTGTATGTAAGTACTGACCATTCAGGTCAACTAGTAGGTATGATGTTCATGTCATAAGGGGTATACAGGCACCGATCATTCAGGTCAACTAGAAGCTGTATATCAATGCCACTACCGCTCTATTCTAAGTTATGAGTACAAGAGAGAATGCACTAAGTCGAAGTCATGTGGTGAAAAAGGCTCGAGTACTGGATAGACAAGTATATGTAAGCAATAAAGGATAGAGATGAAGGGAATATCACTGAGCGTGTACCACTAAACCCATTTTGGATCGAAGTACCCACCAGTGTTCATTGCCGCCGCTAGTTCCTGCGAGACGAGGGACATTGACCTAACCTACAATACGTACCGAGTCGGGATCTAATCCACGTGACTCAAAACGCAACACTCACAAACTCAAAACTACTCACGGAATCGATTTCCCACAACCGATTCGCAAAACTCGCCAGGATCCCGAAATTACATCGGGATGCCCCTGGGACCCACGAAACTGACTCACATCGGGAGTCACCCGCTGTTCCAGAACACACTCATTTGGGTGTCCGGACAGCAAACACAAGTTTTTGGATCAATACGGTTATCGGTGGATAACCGTTCCACTTCGGCTTTTTGGAAGTGTCCACTTTGGCACCAAAAGCCTCCACCACTCACTTTTCGCTTCTAAACACACATGGTTACCCCGATGGCCAATTAACAAGGCTAGGCAATGATTTCTATGGTGACCACGCAGCCTAAAACTCATCATGATGTGAAATTGTATTCTACTATTGATTTCGTCGAAAAACGCTTTGAAACCCCTTCGTCGCTCATCTACTACCTCCGGACATCGAAGATGGCGGTAGAAATTAGCTAACTAGGATTCTCGGGATCTCCAAGGCACTCAAATGGCCAACGTGCGAAAACCATAATATAAAACCTGATCGATCGGTGAATTTCTGCAAAATGATGTCGTGGGATCTTGTTTTCTCTCCACGACGGCTTTCAAACCTTTGACAATCAGTAAAGAGGTCACAAACAGTGATTATATGCTATCTGAGGCTGTCCGCGGGGTCCCCATTGCAAGCAATTTGCAAACAACCCATTATAGCATCATTTACGATACAAATAAAGCATACAACGTGAGTTTTGAGCTCGTTACCTCGATCTGCATCTCAAGGTATTTAACCAACCAGCCAAGTTGATTCGTCTCAATGTGCTGATGCTTGTGCTTGTTGCCCGGAGCGTAATTGATGCCCAGGCGACTTCGAAATAGTGAAAAAATCTCTTTTATAAGCTGAGCTAGGGCATCAATTCGGGGACCTCAGCCCTTGAAATCCACCCTTGCAGCAAAGGGGCTGAGCTAGGGCATCAATTTGGGCACCGACAACGACACGGCGGAGTGGGGTCGAGCCATGGGAGGGTCGCCACACCTAAAGGAGAAGGTCGGTGGCCCTGGTCGACGACAGAAGGCGGTGGTGGCGTAGCTGTCACGCCCTAGATTACCACGTTTTCCCGGGCACGCCAACAGACTCGTCGTATACAAAGAAATTTTTCGAGTATAGTGACGTTGTACCTGTAAACAAATCATAACTACAACCATAAGTATAGAGCTGCGAAAACTAAAACATATATATATATATATAGAAAAATATAATCGGGTCCACTGTACATACAAAAACCCACAGTACAACCTTGCTCCAGCGAGAAACTCACATAATGGTATTGTAACATACTGAAATCTTGGTAAACGAATAACGAATTTTAGTCAAAATGACCAAAGTGCGACTTTGGGACGCTTCAGAAAGGCCGAAGGCACCTACAATGTAAAAAGTGCATTCTAGGGGATTTTCGAGAGCTATTAGTGGAAGAAAAAGAGAAAAATCTGCAATCTGCAAATTTGGGATCTCGGGGACCGGTCCCTAGTGGGACAGACCGGTCCCCGTATGTGTAGAGGATGTCGAAGGGTAAAAAATCGGCTAAGTCCTGAAATCACCACCTACGGGAGCCAGTCCCTGGTAGGACAGACCGGTCCCCGTAAGTGCGAAATTCAGAGAAATGGCTAAGTGTTGAGTGTTGACTCTCGGGGTCCGGTCCCTTCTGAGATAGACCGGTCCCCGTGGGTCCGGTCCTCAAAGGCCCCGTACGTGTGAAAGTTGAAAAAATAGAAAATTTGGCTAAGTCCCTCGAGACCTGCTTTTGGGAACCGATCCCTAGTCGGAGAGACCGGTCCCCGCTTGCGAAAAATAGCAGGAGGTGCTCTCGGGGTCCGGTCCCTACTAGAGAGACCGGTCCCCGTGCCCGAAAATTGCCCAGACTGGGTAGTGTACTGAGATGAAAGTCGAGGGACTTAAATGCAAATATGCATTATGTGGGCTATGTATGGGGTGGTATGAGATATTTCTTTCATTTCTCTCCCTCCTATTTCTCATAGAGGCTCTCTCTCTCTCTAGGAGCTCTCCCTCTCTCTCAAAAAAGTGGAGCAAGAAGAAAAAGAAGGTGGAGAAGTGTAACATACTGGACTTGCGTAAATTGCGGAGTTCGAGTATTCGACTGAGTTCGAAACTTTTTCACATTTGTTGGAAGGTCGTTGACAGTGTTCCGACCTATAGTTCGAACCCCGAGAATGATGGTTTGCATCTAGGCACCAAAACCGAAAAGACGGATTTTTGGTCAGTTCTCGGATTGAGATTTTCGAGCTTTGTACCGGTACAAACTGATGGTTATACCGGTACAACCATGATGGCTATACCGGTATAAATTGGATTTTGTACCGGTACAGATGAGCCGAGTGTGGGCAACCCGAGGCTCGGGTTTGGCCCTTTCGCATGATTTTGGTATTTATAGCTTGAGCGGGGATGCGATTGCGTGAGCTTACTAACTTGCGCTTTTATGATGTTGTAGTGACGATACCGACGACTCGCTCTAAATCTGTGGGAGCGGATAATGCGGCACATGTACCTCGAGGAGGTCGAGACCTCCGCTACCACCGGATCCGGCGAGGTCCGCGAGCTGAGGAGCCAGTTGGCGACCCTCACGCCTTTGGTGACACAAAGGGCTTACGGCGGCACGGCGACGGGAGGCGCGCATGGAGGATCTTCCGTTGCGGGCGGTGCGAGGGAAACTCGGACTCCTTCGCCGCCAAAGACGCCGAGGTTGACTTACCGCGGGCGCAGTCCCTCGCGGCCGGCTCTCACCAGACGACTCCGGCAGTCGAGCGTCGGGAGGAGGATCGGGACACCCCACCAGTACGAGCATCACCGGTGGCAGCGGCATTTCCGGTTATGGCACAGGGAGCCTAGCGGGATCGGCTCATGGATCGCCTCAACGAGTTCAGGAGGTGCAGTCCGAGGATATTTGATGGAGAGAAAGTCGACCACCGGATCGTGGAAAAGTGGTTGATGCACATGGAGAAGCTATTCCGCGACACATTTGTGGAGGAACGGGATAGAGTTTGGCTCGCCACTCATCACCTGGACGGCGAGGCCTACCGCTGGTGGAGAGATATCCAAGAGAACCCCAGCACGGATCTAGCGGCGATCACGTGGGTGAGGTTCAAGGAACTTCTTTTGGCGCACTACTTCCCTGTTAGCGTCAAGAGGCAGATGGAGTAGAGTCTGCGCAACCTGACCCAGGGGGATCGATCTGTGGCCGAGTACGAGAGAGAGTTTTCTTGGCTTCTGCATTGCGTGCCTTTCGTCGTGCGGGACGACGAGGACAAGGCCCGCATCTTCGAGCGTGGATTGCGACCGTCGATCTATCGGTTTGTGCAATCCTCTAACCTCCAATCCTACCGGGAGGTGGTGGACCGTGCCCTCATTGTGGAGAGCGGCGCTGCGGTTGTTCAGAGCGGTGCGAAGGCATGGACAAGGGTAAGGGCAAGAGGCCCACGGCTGAGGGTGCGAGCCAGACGCACTCTAGGAGGCCGCCGAAGCACCCTAGGAGACAGCAGCGTAGTCGAGGCGCACCGACCCAGCGAGGAGGACCAGACCGTCGCCGGTCAACCCAGTTTGTGATTTGCGGTGGTCCTAACCACCCGCCGCAGTGTCCACAACGGGCAGGCATGTGCTTCCAGTGTGGCCAGGAGGGCCACATCCGGACCGAGTGCCCGAGAGGTTCTTCACCGGCACCATCTTCTGCATCGACACCGGCTCTACCAGCGCCAGCTAGGGGACCCCGTCGATGCAGTACCAGACTGGGCGGTCGACCGTCCAGCGCCAGAGCGAGGGGTCACGTTAGGCGCCGAGTGGGCGCAGACGAGGCGGCGGCGATAGGCCGAGGATGTGGTGGCGGTATCATTTTACTTGATGGCATTAGAGTACGTGCATTATTTGATACCGGTGCATCATGTTCATTTATAGATCGACTGTTTGCCGAGTTGCATGGCATCTAGTTTGTTCCTTTACTACATCCTGGACGTATTGTTGTACCCGACCACATTGTGGACGTGCGAGAGTACTGCCCCAGTTGTCCTATCCGGGTAGGAGAGTGGATCATGCCCGTGGATTTGCGAGTGGTGCCCAAGCTGGGGGACTTCGATGTGGTGTTAGGTATGGATTGGTTGACGAGATATTACGCCACCATCGATTGCGTTAATCGAACGGTTACTTTTAGAGAACCGGGTCAGAGTGAGATGATATTTAGAGGATGCCAGAGTTCGCTTTTTGCGATGTCGATCAGCTCGTCTCGAGCTAGGCAACTGATCAACCCTGGATGCGTAGCCTATTTGGCTAGTATCGCATTGAGGGGTGAGGAGGATACCCCTAGGATCGAGGATATTCCGATGGTACGGGAATTTCAGGACGTGTTTCCAGCAGAGCTAGCAGGCATGCCACCTGATAGGGAGATCGAGTTTGTGGTAGATCTCGCCCCCGGGACTACCCCAGTCTTGAAGGCACCCTATAGGATGGCACCGGCAGAGTTAAAGAAACTGAGGGTACAGTTGCAGGATCTTTTGGACAAAGGCTTCGTTCGACCGAGTGTGTCACCTTGGGGAGCACCGGTCCTGTTTGTGCAGAAGAAAAACGGATCACTCCGCCTTTGTGTGGACTATCGTGAGCTTAATAAAGTCACGATTAAGAATAAGTATCCGTTACCGAGGATTGATGATCTTTTTGATTAACTTCAGGGATCTTGTGTGTATTCCAAGATAGACTTGCAGTCGGAATACCACCAGTTAAAGATTGCGCCTGGAGATGTGTCGAAGACGGCTTTTAGAACAAGGTATGGTCATTACGAGTTTACTGTTATGCCGTTTAGGCTTACTAACGCCCCGGCAGCTTTTATGGATTTAATGAACCGTGTTTTCAAGCCTTATCTAGACAGGTTCGTCATGGTGTTCATCGACGACATCTTGGTGTATTCCCGAAGCGATGTGGATCACGAGGAGCATTTGAGATTGGTACTTCAAGTGCTTCGGGAAAAGGAATTATTCGCACAATTAAAAAAGTGTGAATTTTGGCTTCGAGAAGTGGCTTTTCTAGGACATGTGATTTCATGATCAGGCATTGCTGTAGATCCTAAGAAGATAGAAGCTATCCAGGATTGGCCAAGACCGACGAGTGTCACCGAGATCAGAAGTTTTCTTGGATTGGCCGGTTACTACCGGAGATTTGTTGAGGGATTTGCGAAGTTATCTACTCCCCTCATGAGGCTCACGCATAAGGGAACCAAGTTCATTTGGAATGATGCGTGTGAGAAAAGCTTTCAAGAGTTGAAGCTGAGATTGACGACCGCTCCAATCCTCACATTACCGATTGCTGGAGCAGGGTATGTGGTTTATAGTGATGCATCTTTTAATGGATTGGGCTGTGTTTTGATGCAGGGTGACAAGGTGATCGCGTATGCCTCTCGCCAGTTAAAGGAGTATGAAAGGAACTACCCTACTCATGACTTGGAGTTGGCAGCCGTAGTTTTTGCATTGAAGCTATGGCGTCATTATTTGTATGGCGAGCCGTGTGAAGTATATACAAATCACAAGAGCTTAAAATACCTTTTCACTCAGAAGGAGTTAAACTTGAGGCAACGTAGATGGTTGGAGCTCCTCAAAGATTATGATTTGACTATTCTTTACCACCCGGGCAAGGATAACGTGGTGTCGGATGCGCTAAGTCGGAAATCGACGAAGAACTTAGCGATGCATGTTGTTGCCCAACCACAGTTGATCGAGCAGATGAAGCGGTTGGAGTTGGAGGTAGTGACTCCGGATACACCTTTGCGGCTGATGGCTATGGTCGTGCAACCTACTCTTGTGGATAGAATTAAAGAGAAGCATACTCTTGACTTAGAGTTGCAAAAGGTTCGGGATAAAATGGTTGATGGTTGCACCGGCAAATTCCTTGTGGATGATCAAGAATTGATACGTTTTTCTGGACGGCTATGTGTGCCAGCGGACTTGGGGCTTAAAGAGGATATTCTTCAAGAAGCACACCGAGCGCCTATGCTATTCATCCGGAGGCACCAAAATGTACAAGGACTTGAAGTTGCTCTCTTGGTGGCCTGGCATGAAGAAGGATGTTGGCGAGTTTGTTGCTAGATGTCTAACTTGCCAACAGGTGAAAGCTGAGCATCGAGTTCCAGCGGGAAAACTTCAGAGTTTGTCTATTCCCGTGTGGAAATGGGAGAAGATCACCATGGACTTCGTGATTGGATTGCCCCGCTCTCAAGCCGGGCATGATGCTATTTGGGTGATCGTGGATAGGTTGACGAAGTCTGCGCACTTCATACCTATTCATACTACTTGGACAGGGGAGAAGCTCGCACAAGTGTACCTTGACTAGATTGTGCAACTTCATGGAGTACCTACATCGATTGTATCAGACAGGGACACCCGCTTCGTGTTACACTTTTGGAGGAGTCTACAGGACGCCTTGGGTACTCGGCGGACTTCAAAGATCGCTTTCCACCCCCAGTGACGGGCGGCGGAGCGCACTATCCGTACTTTAGAGGACATGCTCCGGGCATGTGTAATCGACTTCCACGGAGGATGGTCGCAGCATCTACCTATGGCGGAGTTTGCTTATAACAATAGTTATCATGCAAGCATTAAGATGGCACCGTTCGAGGCACTGTATGGACGGAAGTGTAGATCGTCGCTTCATTGGAGTGAGGTTGGCGAGAGATTGGCTTTAGGCCCTGATGTGCTCCAGGAAGCAGAGGATAAAGTTCGAATTGCTCGGGAGTGACTGTTGACGGCCCAGAGTAGGCAAAGGAGTTATACTGATAGACGCCGACGAGACTTAGAGTTTCAGATTGGAGACCATGTTTTCTTGAAAGTTTTGCCGACGAAAGGAATTAGAAGATTTGGAATTCGGGGTAAGCTGAGCCCCCGTTTCATTGGACCATACGAGATCTTGGAGCGTGTGGGTCTGGTAGCGTATCGACTTGCTCTACCACCGAACCTGTCGGGCGTGCATAACGTCTTTCATGTATCGGTCCTTCGGAAGTATATCCATAATCCCGCTCACGTTTTGGATGCGGCACCCATTGAGCTGAGGGAGGATTTGAGCTTCGAGGAGCAACCAGTGAAGATCTTGGCTCGCGAAGTGAAAAAGTTGCGGAATCGGAAAATTCCGTATGTGAAGGTTCTTTGGAGCAACCACGAAGAGCGGGAGGCCACGTGGGAGCGTGAGAGCGCGCTGCAGTAGCGCTACCCCGATCTCTTTCAGATGGAGACTTGAGGTATGAATTCGCTTTTGAGTTTCACGGACGAAACTCCTTTTTAGCAGGGGTGAATGTAACATACTGGACTTGCGCAAATTGCGGAGTTCGAGTATTCGACTGAGTTTGGAACTTTTCCACATTTGTTGGAAGGTCGTTGACAGTGTTCCGACCTTTGGTTCGAACCCCGAGAATGATGGTTTGCATCTAGGCAGCAAAACCGAGAAGACGGATTTTTGGTCAGCTCTCGGATTGAGATTTTCGGGCTTTGTACTGGTACAAACTGATGGTTGTACCGGTACAACCATGATGGCTATACCGGTATAAATTGGATTTTGTACTGGTACAAATGAGCCGAGGGTGGGCAACCCGAGGCTCGGGTTTGGCCTTTTCGCAGGGTTTATACCGGTACAAATGCCCTTTGTACCGGTAGAACCCGGCAGACTGCGTGCAGTCCGAACTACAGGGGTTTTTTCGCTATTGTAGCCTTTCTATTAGTACACCCACGCCCCTAGGGCTTCTCCCTGAGTTTGGAACAGCAAGAGAAGAGGTAAGGGAGCCCTCCACTCTACTCCTTTCTTCTCCGTGGATTTTGTTGGGTTTTCTTAGGATTAAACCCTCTCTTTTGCTCTTTTTGCTTGCTAGAGACCTTTCCACCATTGTTGGAACTTGGAGCTTGCCGATTGGAGCTTTGTGGAGGATCAATCTTCAACCTTTGAGCCTTTTGAACTTGGTTTGGAGTTTCTTGGAGGTAAGCATCAAGTTCTCTCCCTCTAGATTTGGATTTTGAGACTCTTTTTGAGATGAAACCCTAGAAGTGGAGTTTTAGGGTTAGATTTGGGAATTTTCGTTTTGTAGCGTCTAGAACCTAATTGATAGGTTTAGAACCTTCATTTAGGTTGGATTGCAAGGACTCTAACTCCCATTTGGAGATCGAATGAGTCCCCTTCGTATTCGGTGAGTTTTCTTCAACCTTTTGTTGAAATCCTTAAAGTGTGAACTCACGGTTCATCTTTCTAGCTTGTAACTCCTAGGGTTTGCTTCTTAGGACTCAAGGAGTGATAATCGAAGCTTCGTTAGCGTTTCGGAGCGACGCTACTCGCATTCGGTGGGTTTGGCTTCATGAGCATAGGAGAAAATACCTCCTAAGTGTTTAATTGGTTTGATTAAATTATTCTAAGTGCATATTCATGCTAGATAAAATTATTATGAATTTTAGAACACTTAAAATGCATGCCTTATGTATGATGAAAGTATGATGAAAATTTCACTCTATATAATAGAGCATTCTGGGTTATTTTGCATGCATGTGAGGGTGGTTCTTGTGGGCACTTGGGAATGTGCCTCTTATGCTTATTATAGTTTAATAATGTATTTGTGAACATTAAACTCATGTTGGGACTTAGATTAAGTGTCATCAAGCGGCACTTAACTTAGAAAACTGTGAAACTGCAGCATAGAGACATTGACATAGGCCACTGACATCTATTATATTCCATGTTAGAGACATGATGACATAGAGATAGGCTTTGGACATAGTAGCTTTACTTTTCATGTTAGAGACATGATGACTTGAGACTTGTGACGGTTCTTGTGACTATATGCCATTGTGCTCATTCGCACATGCTTGTGAGGGTCGCTCCCTACAAGCCGGCACTCCGGAGTTGGCCAACGCGATACTTGTTCGCCGTGCGGGATTGGGCGCCGAAGTGGATTGCCGTGGGATAGGCTCATTCCTGGGGTGGGGATATTGACTACCACGGGGCCATTAGGCTCGGCATCAGCTAGACAGCCTTCGGGTGGGTGTTATTGGATTTAAACTAAAGGAGTTTAATCAACATAGAACATTGACTAGAGTAGTAAAACTTGACACTTTACTATTGCTTTATGGACATTGGACTAGTTAGTCATACTTTCTATTCATGCTTAAAATAGCTTACTTATACAAATTCATGCTAAGTAGAGATATCATGCTTTAGCGGTTTACGTGTTATTTATATCGTTTACACTTACTTGTTTCGTTTTGGGCCTAGTGGAGCATGCAACTGAAGTCAGTAATTGCCCACTGGGAACTATTATTTAATAGTTCTCGCGCCCCCTGTTTCTTATGTGTTTAAGAGCCTTCGGCACCGGCGGAGGCACGAGATCGCGGCAAGGGAGTCGCTTAGTTAGCTAGCTTCACTTTCTGCCACCACTGTTTAGGTGGTTATTCCTCTCTTTTTGTGTTTTGGTGAGAGTGATTTTCTATCCATGTATAGAGACCACCATGTACTTTTTAGTTTTTACTATGGGATCTTTTGTTGTACTGTCTTTATAGTTTTATAGTAGAGGTTGGTACTTTTATTTATTAGTTTCTCTTATACTCCCTAGTTTAGAATTCTAGTTGTTATATTGCTCTGATACTTCTAGATTCTTCTTATTTTGTTGGTTATTTATCGTTTTTGTTAGACGCCTTGTATGTTTTAGATGTACGGCGGGTCTGGGCACGCGCCGGGCGGGCTTCCACTGGGTCTCGGGGCGTGACAAGAAGGAGCTAGGGAAGTGAAGCAACTTCTTCTTCTTCCTCTTAGGTGCAAGAAAAGGAAAGCTTTGAGGTAAGCTTTTCCCTCTCTCATGGTAAAACCCTAGAGTAGGGTCTAAATGGTTTAGAAATGATTTTGATGGACTCCTTAGGTGTAGAGGAGCTTTCTTTTGCTTTTCGTAGAGATCAAATCTAGGGTTTTGTGTATATGCTAACCCTAGGGCACCCAAATTGGGGTTTTTGCCTAGGATGGTTCTTGGGTCAAATTGACCCTAGAGAAACCTAATTGAGGGTAAATCCGACGTGCTCGAGCGCTCGCGTTTGGCGTCCATTTCGTGCCAACGCGATTCGGACTTGTCCCGACACTCACCAAAACTGCCGACAAGCCTCACAGTCAAACTCCAGGTCTCTACACCGAACCCACTGGGAACTTTGTTGTAGTTCTCATCCCATTATTTCTACAGGGTCGGGTCCGAGCGAGCCGGCAGACGATCGTGGTAAGGGCTTCGCACCATAGCTAGCGACCGCCCTACCAGGGTATACATTTTGTACTAGTTGCATTCCCTATGGTATATCATCTTTGTATTTTGATGATTGTAGTTACCTGAACGATGAAAGTGAGATGTAAAGAGAAGAAATGATGAAAAGGATTATGGACGTAATAGCATGTATATGGTTAAAATGTAATCATAGTACTTGTATGTTGTATAGTATAGAATTTCTTTCACTTGGTTATTGCTTACCCTCGTGTAAGCCGTTTTTGAATGTTTCCGCTTGTGCATTTCATTTCTGATTGAATTGTACTTGTGTTGAGCCTTGGGCGGACAGGAGAAACTCTGTCCATTCGGCGTCTGTTCGACGAGCCCGAGCCGGCCAAAGGGATTGGTCCCGGGGCGTGACAGGTATGTACAAGGTAACATCCCAAAACTACCTGTGCAAAGGTACTCTTCTAGCACAGGGACCACAGACGGTAGGGATCTAGCTTGCGACTCCCTTACCATGGTCAGAATCAGCAACAGCAGCAGCAAACGAAGGCTCTGCAGAAAGAGGGCAATAGCTAGGTGTGAGAACTACGACAAAACGGAGTAGTCCTCAATGAGTACCATCACCAACCTCAACGGCCCACCCGCTAAGTCTACAGCAAGGTATGCAAAGAATAGTAAAGTAAGCCGTAAGAAACTCTACAGCTATATGCTACTAAACCACCGCTATCCAATCACGCGCTCTGTAGACCAAGAAATGCATCACTAGCTACTACACGACCCAACCTCAATGGACTGCCGATTGGCATGTCTAGCCTGTATCCAATCTACACTGCACACCACCTGCGGGGGTGGCCAGTCCAAGAAACTGTCCAAACATGACTGCTGCGACATCAACGCAAGATAAGCCTCACTCCGGAACAGCACTCGTGGGAGCGACTCAGCCGAGTCTGCAAGCGTACCTCTGTCGAGCCCAATCAGGCTCACACAGGCTATAGTCAATGCAAATGGGTCCAATTGGTCTAACAACCAAGACTCATGTGCCCTCGGCATAATCTGAAACAAGATGTAAACATTTGAGTCCACCGTCAGCCGCAACAGCACCCGACAGTACGGAACAATCCAAACTCTATTGTAAAACGAGCTCGGCCTCTCAGCTCGAGCGTAATCTTAACCTACACTCATGGAAGTATCCACAACGCACTAACAGCGGTGATGCAATAAATAAATTAGCTCTTGAAGCTAAAATTGTTAACATTTCGAAAGTGACAGTGTAGGTTCAATAGGTTTTCTCCTAAGTCAAATTCCAGTTCAGCATATAAAATTTATCTAAAATCATTAGGTTATGCTCCAAATTCAGATTTCATAAAACATGCAAATCTAAGAATTCGAGCTACTAAACATGATGATCAACATAAGAAAACACATGTTGACACTCTACGACTTAGGAGGAATTCTGACGATTTCGGTAAACATTAACCCACCTCGAACGCTCGTCCAATACTGGCTAGAAGTCAATAGAAGCAACCCCGCGCTAGCTCGACCTCCAATGGGCTCAATCAGAATCAACCACGGTGCACGCACCTTTCAAAGCTCCGAGGAACGAAATAAGGTCAACCCTCAACTTCTCAATGAACAGGGTATACAAGCTAGAGAGAAAGAAAGAGGAGAAGTTAACCCTATTCTCCAAGCTCTCAGAACCTATATACAAGCTGGCGGGTTGGTTGGAAGTATCGTCACAACAAAATGACCAAAAGACCCTTTACCAACTCAAATCTGCCGACTGGGCACCGGTACTCAACTTGGGTACCGGTACCCAACACTCAGCAAGCAGCCCGCGCGCGCTGTGTACCGGTACTAACCCAATGCAGTACCTGTACTCGGTTCCAATACCGATACTTACCGACTCGGTACCGGTAGCCACCACAAACCTCTCAAACTCAAGAGCCCCCTACTCCTGTAATTCCACTGGGGTATCAGTACTCTCTCGAATGCGGTACACGACACTAAAATCCTGCACTTTGCATATTTCAGTACCAGAATTCCAACTCGCACTGCGCCTAGTCCATTTCTGCGTCAATTTCGTGCCAAAACGACTCCCACTAGTCTCGACACTCTGCAAACGTGTCGACAAGCCACAGATGCTGCAGGAAGTCCGACAACTAAACCCCAGAGACAGTACATTCTCCCCCACTATAAAAAGTTTCATCCTCGAAACTTAAAGTCATACCTCAACAAGGTACCTCAAACAAGTAGGGGTAATCTCGCATCACAGCCTCCGGCTCCCAAGTCGCCTCTTACTTCTCGTGATTACTCCACTGCACTTTCACATACCGTATGACTCGGTTGCACAATTCTTTTATCTTACGAGCAAGAATCCACAGCAGTCGCTCTTTGTACCTCAGATCCTCACCCAATTCTAGTAGAGAGAAGTCAATCACGTGTGAGGGATAAAAAACGTATCTCCTCAAAGCCGCGACGTGGAACATATCATGAACATCGGCAAGTCGCGGGGGTACTGCTATCCTGTAAGCCACTGGCCCGACTCGCTCCAAAACCTCGAAAGGGCCAACAAATCGTGGACTGAGCTTTCCACGGACTACAATTCTGTGAATCCCTCTAGACGTTGAGACTTTCAAGAAAATATGGTCACCAACCTGAAACTCCAAGTCTCGTCTCCGAGTATCAGCATAGCTCCTCCGTCGGACTACGGGCGGTCTCAAGATGTCGTTGCACAACTCTAACCTTCTCCTCTACATCCAACAAAATGTCGTGGCCCAAAGTCTTCCTTTCACCCACATCACTCCAATGCAAGAGGCGATCGACACTTGCGTTCATATAACGCTTCAAACGGAGCCATTTGAATGCTCGCTTGATAGTTGTTGTATGTAAACTCAACCGCCTCAAGTGTCGATGCCAACCTCCTCCAAAATACGAACACAAGCTCTCAACATATAAGCACTACATCAAAGTCCTGTAATTGCAGGCATAATCTAGGATCCCAACTACACTGGACGATCCCAACAACACTCCGCCACCTACAAAACATGGTCAGGAATGTGCACCTCTTGTGTATGTAACAATGGCCCTATCTAGTCCATGCAATGATGTAAATGCTCAACTAATGAAAGAATGTGGTGCACCGGTATCAAATAATGCATGAGCTATAATACCAGAAATTAAAATGATACCTGCCACCACACGATCTGTTGCCGTGGTGTCTTCAACCTGAGTTGCATAAACTCTGTCGTGCGCATGTCGCTACTCAATCGTACGACTAAAGCCACATGTCTCACAAAGTTATAGCTCGGTGGCGCTATAAAGGTCTGCTGAGGTACCGGCAGGGCCAATGCTGTCGAAGGTACTGGTGATGATGCTCGGGGGACGCCGCGTAGATGTCCCCGGCGGCCACAAACACCGACCCTCTCTCTCGCTTGCATTGTCGAGGCCGGTGTGGTCCCTCACAAATGATGCGTCGTGGATCTCCTTGCCGTCGCTGCGACGGGATCCACAAGGCAGTGTCGCCCGAAAACCCACGACCCTGAGAGCGTGATCATGGAGGCCTCGGCGGACATCTACCACTGGTCTGTTCCCATCGTCTAGAACTCCCGACCCTATCCCGGCACCGTCGCCGCTCGTGAACCGATATAGCTTCTCACCCACAGTGCTTGCTCAATGGACGCATTCAAGGTCCGCAACCTCTGCGCTTGTACCAACACAAAAATCTTTGGCCTCAATTCTCTCTCATACAGATACACCTTATGGGCTTCATCCCTGGCTACAAACGGCACACAATTCAGAAGCTTGGTAAACTCTCAAGTATACTCCCATACTGACTAATTTCCCACTATTTTTTCAGGTGACGCGGATGAGATTGGTCGGGACGTAGTGTGAGGCCATAGCTAGTGGGCGGTCATAGAGGTCTCGA
This sequence comes from Aechmea fasciata, assembly GCA_025177825.1. NCBI lineage: Eukaryota > Viridiplantae > Streptophyta > Magnoliopsida > Poales > Bromeliaceae > Aechmea > Aechmea fasciata. The sequence goes on from CM045926.1 coordinate 829,710, forward strand.
TCTATTGTATTAGTTCTGGATTACTTCATATATAGTATTAGATATATATGTGATAGTATAGCTCACCCCTACACCTGTTAATTAGTAGCTGCTACATGTGGTTTACTTGATACATTATATTTGGAGGTTTTTGGATGAAGTATTTACGAGTTTTGGATATTCATGGTTTTGAAATTTTCATGGCTTTTAAACACTCGTAGTTTTGGACTCAGTTTCGAATTTTGGTTTTTTACCTTTCGTGGTAGAATTTTCAAAAAGGCTCCCGTATGGGAACGGTTTTCAAATAATTGTTTTATGGCTTTTCGAAATTCGAATTTCAAATAAAGTTTTCATATGGTAGACATTTGGAACTAATAGAATATATGTGATCGATCGTGAATGGATATGACTAAAAACCATTAGCTATATGATGTAAATTTAGTGATCCTTATTCATCTTGTATCGTTGTGTTTGTGAGTGGAGGCCTTGTTGTTAATTGTATATGTGCTACGCCGTGTAAATATAGGAAAGATTATGTCCATTTGTTTTAGAAATTTTCTGTAATTATGGTAGGTCCATTTCGTCCCTGAGTAAAGGTTAAAAAAAAATGTGCAGTTTTTCGCTGACTCTGATTTATAAAAATAGGATAATTTCCTATATACCCCTCATATGTTTGAAAATATCTGGTTTACTCATTTTTTTTCTTTCTAAAATACCCCTCATATGTTCCACCGTTGTTGCAAAATATCCCCGTAATTATCTCCTGTTAGGTTAACTTGGGTTAAACATGAGTTAAATATTTACCATAGTTAAAAAAATAAAAATGCCAATTTTGCCCTTAGCTTAAGGGCAAATAAGAAATGTTGGTGATGGTAGAAGGGTATATTTGGAAAAGACCAAAAGTCAAAATACTTTTTGTGCCCCTTTACTTTAAGGGCAAATAAGAAAGATAGTGATGGTGGAAGGATATATTTGAAAGGGCAAAATAGTAATTTACAAAGAGAATAGAGTTAATTAACAAATTTTAACTTCGTATATTAGAAATAGGTTGGAACCTAAAAATGGTACTTTCAATATTAACCTAAAAATGAAACTATATTGAATAAAATGATGTATTGGTTAATTTGGCATTCGATCAGATTAAGCCTTCTACAAACGTATATACATATTTTATGTTTAATTCCTGTAAATTTATATTCACCGCCACTTTTGCTAAATCTTTTATTCATGCACATGGTATGATTTATCACATAAATCGATTGAAAGATGACGAATATAATATAAGAAAATGTTCAATGCCAAAATTGCACATAAAACCTTTGGACAAGAATGCACTTCAATCAGCTCTGATATAATATGCCAATGAAAATAGTGAGTCGCACTGCTAGATCTTTATCATAAATTTCTTTGCGGTGTTCAAACATTCAAGTTTGAAATACAATATATCATAAGTCCAAAAAAAAGAAATAGCAGTACAAAGATGGTTAGATAATACATTATCAAAAAAGAATAAAGAAAAAATTAAAAATCATTGAAAGATAATAATGAAATGGATTTTAGTTCTGAAACGGACAAAGGGGAAAAAAAAAAAAAAAAAACTTTTATAATCCTATTCAACACGAGCTCACAAATTCGTAAATAAAAGAAGGACAAACGTATGCATTTCAATAGGCCCATTGTTTTGAACATTTGCGATAATGTTTCTTTTCCGATGCATCCGTTGGTCCATGCATCGTACTAAGGCACTTATTGCTAATTTGTCCGGAACATATGTTTTTTCTTTTTTGTGTTTTTTTGAGAGATAGATAGCAAGCTACCTGCTTCATTTATTTCATTTAGAAATAAACTTAGCTAGAAATATGAATCAACTAGGATTGACTTGGACCAATCACCAAGTTTCTTGCGACATTGTAAAGCGATCATTTATGTCTGGAACATATGTTGGCACATAAAGTTTACGGTATTTATGAAATTCGAAGTTCTTGTAAATTAGTTTGAAGTTGCAAAAGGCGCATCCTGCGTCACTCCCTTTAAACACAACTATAAATAACTCGATACTGAAATTTAGTTTGCACAAAATATTTCATGAAAGCAAAATTTAATTTATGGACTATGCTGACACATCTATTTGGTAATTGTGAGTCTCACCATGAACTGACGTTTTCTTAGACTATAGTTCATGAAAGTAGAACTCTAGTTAAGTGGAGTTAGGCTGCACGTGGTATACTATCAATAGCACGGAAGCTATCAAGTTGTTTTTAATGATGCGGATTTCAAATCGATGATCGGTTCCGTTAGACTTGATCTACACTATTGAAAGTATTTGGAAACTAAATTTCATAATTTTTCGGCATCATTTACCTATCAAACGAGTAGTATAAAAATGAATGATTGAAAATAAAAATCTTATATAATGTTAAAATACTTGAATTTAAGATCGAACTACGATCTTACTCTAAATAGTGGAAAAAAATTTCTATAAAAATTTCATCACATTTGGATTGTTTTACACCGTTAAATTCACAAACATATCACATCTGCCACTAAAATTGTCTATTTTGAGACCTTTTGATCACTAGCCAAATAATGCCGAAAAATTATGGAATTTAGTTTCCAAATACTTTCAATAGTGTAGATCAAATCTAACGGAACCGATTATCGATTTGGAAGTCGCATCATTAAAAACAACTTGGTAGCTTTCGTGCTCCGCGACACGATGTCGGCGACAATCCAACTCCACCCGAGATCCTCCACCACGTACGACCGAGCCTAGAGAGAGAGGGGAAAGAAACAAGCAAAAGTCTCCTCTCAGCTCTCCCTCACACCTGTATATAGTAATGGGAAGAGAGGGTGACACGTACGAAGCAAGAAAATACCAAATTGCCCTCTCACCTACCCTAGTGTACCAGTACAACATCAATGTTGTACCGGTACACGCAGCAGACCTGGCAAACCCGAGAGCAGCTGCGCAGGAACCTGCACAATGTACCGGTACACCTCTCGTGGCTATCTTTGGTACAACAAGCGAGAAAATGCGCTGTTCTGATTGCAGTGCTAACTTCCTGCTCTCGCGTCGCACTGAGTCCGTTTTGCGTCTATTCCGCGCCAACGCGACTCGGACTTATCTCGACACTCACCAGAGCTGTCGACAAGTCTCAACTACTGTACTCTAGGGATACCACAGTATTAGAGTCTAATTGGCTCTAAGTATATATTTTAGAGTCTAATTATTTTTGATTTCATCTTAGTTGTATGTTCTAAGATGAAGGTGTGACCTAATCCTAAGTATATGTATTGACATGGGTAGGACTTGATATTATCCGAGGGTAGAAAGTGGCTAATTGCTGAGTATATTTATCAAAATTAGCTGAGCTTGATATATTTTTCTCTCTAGTTATATGTGCTAAAATGAGAATCTAAATAAGCCCTAAGCTATTGCGTTAGGGTTCATTGGATTTGATTTGAATAAACTCTAAGTATATTTATTAGATCTTGATTGAATATAGATTTCACTCTAGATAGATGCGCTAGAGCAAAAAGGTTGACTGGACCCTATGTATATTTGTTACAGTTAGTCGGATTTGATTTGGCTTTTGTGCCAAGTATATGTGCCAGAGGAAAAGAATTGACTAAACCCTAAATATTTGTATTAGGGTTAGGCAGATTTGAACTCTAAATATATATATTAGAGCTCGATTGAACTTGATTTGACGAAGTTCCAATAATTTAGAACGTTGTCTGTCACGCCCCGCTACCCGCCTATTTGGTCGGGTTCGGGCCACGTCAACAGACGCCGAACGGACAGGGCCTCCCCTGCCCGCCCAAGGCTCTAACAACAAGTATAATTTGACAAATCAAAGAGAATTGCAATTATACAAGGCTTACACGAAGACAAGCAACAACACAGCGGAAAAGTAAGCTCTAAGCTAGAATATAAACCATATATGAACTTGATTACATTTTGAACCAAATACAAGTAAACTAGTCTATTACATTCTTTTACCTCTCATACATCATTTCTTTTTACATTAGCATTCCACCAAAAATACTTGAATTGTTTACAACTTGACATCTATAGTTCAACAAAATAAAGTTGATACAAGTAACAAAAAGGAATGACTAATGCAATACTCCGGTAGCCACTAGCTATGGCGCTAACCCCTTGCCCCGGTCCTCCGCCGCCCCGCTCGTGCTAGGACCTGTAGGGTTAGTGGTGTGAGAACTACAACGAAGTTCCCAGTGGGCTCGGCAACCGACCCCGCCGACTTACCCACTAGGTCTATCGAGGCATAAGTATTTCAACGAAAATGAAATAGTAACCAACGATATAAATGCTAATACTATGCAAGAAAGAGCGGATAGATAGATAATCGAGTTTAAATATGTTTGCATGCATGCTCTTTACCATATTTTACTTTATTTTACTTGGCTCATTACCCAATCTTGCCGGTTAACATAGTTAACCCCAACAAACTCAAGACCCAAAATCCCTCACTCTGAACGGGGAGGCTCTAAGCCTGCAAGACCCGAGGGACCGTCCGTCGGGGCCACGATCCCCTAGGTGACTGTTCCGGAACTCACCGCTCGAGGAGGAGCTACCTCCTACGAGCCAAGACTTGTCAAGAGTGTCGATCTAATTCTCAACTTGAGGATTCATAGCCACTAGATACCACGCCACTGTCAATGATTGGTTTTCTACCTAATCATGTATATCATTTCCTGTCATAATGTCACTATGTTAAACAATGTTTAACTAAAGTCATGTCAATGCCAATCTCGTCCCTATGTTTCATTTCACCTTTATTTGCTAAGTTCACAGTCCATTGCCATATTCATACAATAGGGTTCTAGTTCATATGCCTCTATCGTTCCATTACAATTTCTAAGTTCATTTCTTTCTAGAACTTGAATTGAAGTTCAACCAACTTGCATAAATACCAACTACCCTATCATGCATGAATATACTATACATAATATGCTCAAAAGGTGAAAACAGACATAGAAGGGAATTCGATGATTCCGGAAACACCACCCACCTTAGAATAATTTTGTGGAGATGCCCAAGAAGTTTCACGAGCAACCGAGATCTAGGTAAAAACCTGCAGTTTAAAAGTGAACCTAATCAGGCCATTTTACATAGTAGCCCCTATAACGGCTTTTCGTTTAATTAAACGGAGTTGTACCACGCATCGGGAATACCCCCAATTAGGTTTCTACAAGGTCAATTTGACCCTAGAACCCCTATGTTTAAAAACCCCAATTTTGGGTGCTCCAACAATGCCCTATACCAAACCTAGGGTTTTGATCTCATCCACAAATAAAAGATAGCTTTAGATCAACCTAGAAGCTCTTTAGAACCATCATTGACCCATTAAAACCATCCATTAGTGGTTTACTACAAACCCTAAGAAACCACCATGAGAGCTCTTGAGCTCTCATGGAGCTTTCATGGAGCTCTATGCTCTACCAAGCTTCTAACACTAGCAACAAGCTAGAAAACTCCAAAACTTAGGAGAAAACCTAAACCCTAGAGTTAAACTTGTAGAAACTCACCTCTTGTAGCAAGCTCAACCAAGACCTTGTGGTAGGAGAGCTCCAAGATCCTCCAAGAAGCCTCAAACAAGCTCCAAAGCCACCTTCTTCTCCTACTCCTTCTCCTTCTCCACCCAACTCTAGGGTTTTTCTAGAGAGAGAAAGGAAACAAAAGAAAGAAAAGAGAGAGAGAAGTGAGTGTGCTGTGAAAGGGGTGTTGGGGGAGCTTATTGTGTTGTAACAATAGCCAAAAAGCCCCTCAACTTCTTTCAGCTCACGGCTGTCGTCGGACCATCCCATACCGGTAGGATGAGATCCAGTACGGTATGGGGTACGATGGCGAAACCCGAGAGTAGCTTCTCGGTTCCAAGAAGATCTATACAGACAGGATGACTTGTACCGCTATCGGCCATAAAAACTGCCAAACCCGAGAGCTCTCTTCTCGGGTGTGGTGGCTATACCGGTACAGACACCAGGGCTGTACCGGTATGGAAGCTCCAGACTTGTGTTTTTCGCGCTGTTTCGACTCTACTTCGCGCCGAACAACGCCAAAACCTTTTTAACTCTTTTAGATCATCCTCTAACCTTTCCGAAAGATTTGGAATGGCAATTGGAACATGTCCAACTACTTTATTCTCGTACTTTAGTCAATTTTGCCAAAGTCCGATCTTATTACCGAATTTTTGATATGCTCCATTGTCGGTTTGGGAATGATTTTGTCTTAGTTATATGTGCTAAGGTGGTAGGATTGACTTAGCGCTAAGTATATATATTATGGTTAGTTGATTTTGTAATTGACTTTTACTCTAGGTATATGTACTAGAGCAAAAGATTGAGATTCATGATGAAATTGGGCCCAGTTTATGAACTTGGCCCGTGGTAGAGTTGGGTTTAGTTTATGAACTTGGCTCATGGTAGTGTTGGGCTCATGATAGAATGTCAAATGAACTTGGTGTATGGTTTATAAGAGTTGAGTATGATTTGATTCATGAACTCGGTGTATGGTTTATGAGATTGGATATATTTTGGTTCATGAACTTAGTGTATGGTTCACGACATTTGAGAATGATTTTATTCATGAACTTAGTGTATGATTTATGAGATCTGGATATGGTTCATGAGATTTGGGTATGGCTCAAAAGATTTGGTTTATGAGATTTGAATATGATTCATGAGATTTGGTGTATGGTTTATAAGATTTAGGTAGGATTTGGTTCATGATAGCCCATGTTTAGTTCATGGTGAAAAACTCATTCCCAGTTCATGGTGAAAGCCCATTTTGATTCATGTGACTTTAATTTGGATTTTTGGTCCGTAAATATGAAAAGTTGGGTTTGCATTTTAGGCATTTGGATGATGTGGATTCGATAGCTTTGGGCTTAGTGTTCTTAGGCCTTGGTGTTCTCGTAGGCTAAGTTTTATTTATAGATTAGATTCCGTTAGGTTAGACTTTTATTGTGGATTAAATTGGGTTGGGCTTTTATTGTGGACTAAATTGGATCGGGCTTTTATTGTGGACTATATGTGATGTAAAATGATTTTGGATTTTGGATTTTTATTGTGGACTTGGTTGGGTTTTTATATTGACTAAATTTCATTTTCATGTGTGGATTGTGACCCCATATGTAGACTTAATCGGATGTTCATATATATGGACTGGGTTTTGGAGTCCATATGTGGACTGGGTTCTATTTTCCTATGGACACTACAACAATTTGTATTAAAGGTGGCTTTTATAGGTACCTATAGCGGCTTATTGAAAAGCCGCAATAAAAAGTACCGGCTTTTTTTAAAAAGCCACAAAAAAAGCCGGTGAAAACTGAGTCGGTATAGGTCTATGCCATATAACGGCATTTCGTAAAAGCCGCAATTTAGTGCCTATAGCGGCTTTTTGAAAGCCACCATCAGCATTCAAATTGTGGCACTATTATAGCCGTTTTTTATTATCTATAGTGGCTTTTTGCCACAATAACAATTTTTAAAAGCTACGGCAACTGAAAAGCCGCCTTTAATTAGTATAGTAGCATTTGGTGTGCCACAATACTATAATTTTTGCGGCTTTTTGATGCTGTTAATAAAATTATGTCGTGGCTTTTTAAAAGCTGTTAATATGCATATATAATGACTTTTTATAAAGCTACTATTAATCGAAATATATGGACTTTTTAATATATATATTAGCTAGGGATAATTGTATGAAAGATATAATACAAAAATGACACATTCATAGCAAAAAAGTTGTTCCATTCATATATAAGCCAAGAGTATCGAATGAAACCAAAATACTAATTGTTCCTCACATCCTCAACATCAATAAAATGATAAAACACTATAATATGCAAAAACAGTTTTTTAAAAATAATACAGTAGCTCAAAACATAAAATGATGCTAAAGGACATAGTAGGTCCAAATACAAAAGAAATGATCAAGTATCACCGGAAGGATTTGATGATGTAGCAAGTGCCCGAAGACTCAAGATCCTGTAACAAAAATAAAAACATTCAGCATTATGAGATGCACCCAATAAATTTAGGAAAAGAATTGCAGAGAGACTCTAATATACATCTAAAGATAACTTATTTCGATCCACAAACGGCCAAAATTGTAAATACCAGTTATTAAGATAGCAAAAATATCATTTGAAACTAAACCTATCAACGGACCAATATTTTAGGTTTCGGAGATTTTTTTCCTTCAATATGCTTGTGATGAAGTTCATTATATATTACTACCCGATTTTGATTGAAAACATGAAAAAATCGCTTGATTAAACTTGACAAATCTTTGTGTAAATCCATATATAATAGCAAAGCTCCTAACGGCCGGGAAAAAGCTGAAACTGAAGCTTAGATATTGAACCTTCATAAGTGCATATATTAAGAGATAGCCGAACATCTACCAAAGCAATACTAGAAGAGCACGAGCACAAACACAAATTAGAAAGAGAATATTCCGCACACTACAAAAAAATAGGTCTACACCAGCAGCCAAAAGTGCTGGTATAGATTACAAAAACCGCTGGTAATACTTGCTCCAGCGGTTTTAAAAGTGCTGGTAAAAGTGTAGGCGACCGTTACAATATACTATGCTGGTATAACCTTTTTCCAGCACTTTTACTAACCGCTGGAGCAGATGATCTCTAGCGACAGTTATTAAACCGTCGTTAAAACTACAAGAAAACCACTGGCGTAAAGTATATGTAGAGACAGTTTTTGACCGTTGGCAATTTAAAACTAATATGAAAAAAAAAATACTAATATCAATAAATTACAATAGATCTTTTCCAATGTTTGATATCAGTCGTAGAGCCAAGAATCAGTAATATTGGGAAACCAAAATAAGAGTCATATTACTAAATTGCAATAAAATGATACAATCATTCTTGAAACAAAACAATAAGCAATGATCTAGAACAGTGATAAAATGCAACAAAACAAGTTTTTATGTTCTAATAGAAATCAATACAATAGAAAATTTATTTGAACCACAAATGTTAGAAAGCTAAGAAAAAAAAAAGTGAAAAGCTCCGACTAAATCTTGAAATGCGAACGTCAAATCGTGCTTGTTGCTTCAATACGTAACAAAAAAAAATTGAAACATACAAGTTGCATAAGCTCATTCCAAGAAAATCTATCATAAGTAACATATAGCAAAAATTAAAAGTATCGAAAATTGAATTTCATCTATTAAAGTACTTTCTACTCAACAAACTTGCTACTATAAAAAAATTCAAGAATCTAAGTGAATAAAACAGACTGATCCTAAAAGCAAATGAATGGATAGATAAAAACAATTACTGATACAAATAAATCTTCACATTTATCTCAAATTTTTAAGATCATGTATTACACTGAGTTCTATATACGATCCGTCACCTCTTGTATAATTTTTTCTATCTCGGATAGGCACTTGTTGATTCTCAAAGACTTTCGAGACACATTAGTATAAATGTCACGGAAGCCTTTGCATTTGGGCATGACCCCAAATGCAAAGGCTAAACTTCCAACCTCAAGGTAAGCCTGTTCACCCCATTTCAATACAATGGTAAAGGAAAAGAAAGAAAATGAGTAAAATACAAAGGCTATTTCAATACAAGGGCACGTTTTGTTCAAGGATATAACGTGGAATAAGTTTTTTATAAGTTTATCCAACCTGTCTAAGTATAACGAGGGAACAAAACTAGTTCTACATTTGGTTTTAAATTATGAAACTAACTTGATGATAAAATTTGGTCCTAACTTAATGTACGCAATAAGCAAAACATCATTGAGTAAAATACAAAAGCTCGTACTTACATGGTATACTGACCGTCCAAACCATCCAGCAAAAGTACATGGATTTAGAAGCCTGAGAAGTCAGACATAAGTAACCCAGGAACTTCTATATATACCATGCTATCTTGTACAGTCAATATAACTATAAGTCCAAAAAAAGTGCGCTAAAACTATAAAGGCATTTTCATTACCTTCGACTTGACAATAAATTAGGATGCGGGGATGTTGCATCACCGTCCTTTCGATAAATCCTTGTCAAGAACGGTCAAAACAGTATACTCGTGTAGAAGACGTTATAAGCCATCAGGCTCACAGAGTTGAATAAGCTAGTTCTAGAGATAAAACTACAGAGCATTCGACATCAGTACTAGTAGTCATGAAGCTAACCAAATGTAGAAAAATTTCAACCTCAAGATTATAAAGAAAGAAAAGAAATTATAGAATGAAGCGAATCAATATGGAACTTACATAATGTATAAAGCAAATCAATAGAGACTAGTAGAAAGGATACTGCGAAAGAAATCTTTGTGCGGTTGTATGAATATCGGCCATGGACAAGTATCAACCTTTTCGGGAACCTAAACTCGGCGAGAAATGGCGCCAAATGGTTACAGAATTTAAGACAAAGTTACATCGCCCACTATAAAGCAGATCACTAGCATCATCACAAAAAGATTAATAAAACCAAGTGTATAGGAGTTAAATAAAAAAGTACCTAGTATATTGATTTTCATAAATGGCGCAGGTTTCTGATGTTGCTTCAGGAAACTGCTCTTTCGAGTTAATGGCGCATTAAGAGGCTTAAGTGATAGGGAAGAAGAGGATCCTTTTTCTTTTGTTGCGATGGCCTCAAGAGATGCAAAATTTCTGCATCATACATGAATACAAGAATTTAGCATACCCCTTCCTAGACTTACCCATTAACTTGCCGTACAGTTAAAGAAATAAAATTGCACTAGAACTTAAGATTACTCATATGAGGAATTGACTAAAAGTGACTACAGCAAATAATCAGATAAATGAACAAGAAGTCGTGGTTATAGACGAAGACAAAGAAACACAAGTGATGTTATAAAAGCAACAACACGGTAAATTTACGCAACAACACAAGAACTTGGAGATGAGCGTGAAGATAATCACTTATAAAAATTAAAACGACGACTCATGCATGGAAACAACTGAATGAAAGGCTCATTTCTCAATCATTAACGAAAGAACTACTTAGATAAAATAAACCTGTGCATTGGTGATGGAAGAAGATTTGGACTCGAAATTTTCTTCTCTCCACCATCCCCGCCAACCATTGTTCCACAAAAACTTCTCTGTAAGACATCTGTAGCAGAGGTACTGGAAACATCTTTGGACCCTTCAGATAATTCATTATGAGATACGCTTCCTCTACCACACTCATTTACGTTCCTATCATATTTCCGATACACTCTTTCGGTGGTTGGTGGTTGTTTTACCTTCGGCCTCTGGTGTCTTGAATAAGTCGAACCGAGTAATAAGTCGTTGGTGGAAATTTGAAACATCGAGATGCGGATAGAAGTATGGAACCCAAACGTATTTATTTGTATTTCTTTGGATCATCAACAATCAACAATACAATAATACTCTAGGACTTTCTGAGCTACATGTAGCAGGTCTTTGCTCTTCTACGAGATAGGGAAGATGAGTGTGTGTAGTAACAAACACTTTGATGTGAGAGAAAAGTTTTAGAGAGAGAGAGAGAGAGGTGCAATCATAGAGGCAATTTGGTTGTACCTTTGTAATGTGACTGAATCTCTCTCTCTCTCTCTCTCTCTCTCTCTCTCTCTCTCTCTCTCTGTTTATCTTTTTCCTAGTCCCTGACCAGGACATTGTCTGCACAAGGGACAAGTGAATGCTGTCAATTGATGATGAGCCTTGTAAGAAAAGGAACTATTACATTTCAGAAACCTATGTATGATGCATTGAACAACAGTTCTTTGTTGAATTAAGTAATGAGCATTAACTTTGGAAACAGCTCATACCTACAAAGTAATGAGCATTAACTTTGCAAACAGCTGGCCACCCTTTCGTGTGTTATGAGATCGGCCACCCTTTCGTCGAAGGCTGGCCAATTATAATCGGATTCGGTCATGCGTCGAAAGGAAATGCTAAGATCGGCTGCGATCACCCGACAATCTAAAGGGAGACTGGCAGCATAATCATAGGCAGACACAACATATGTTATTGATTCTTATTTCTTTTATTCAACAAATTTGTACATATGTTGTACTGCAATGTAACGCAAACGTGCTATATAATAAGTTGTATTTCACTTGCTAGCTAGGTGAATCTTGGACTATATAACTGACACGTCCAAATAAGAGTACAAGAATAATAAATACCCCATAAATTCAACCATATAAATTGGATATTGGCCTGGTATTAACTCAACAACACTACTTGGGCCCAATGCATGCACTGATTTTAGGCATCTCCAATTAACACATGAGATCACCAATTCTAGCTTTAAAAAGCAAGCCATATATTTGACGATCAAAAAGTTTCAAAATTTTTAGATTGTAAAAACTAAAAAGAGATTATCTCACGTGACACGTCGATAGCGAGGTGCTGCGTAATCTTATGCTTGATCAATTGGTCACTAGAACAAAACATGAAAATAAAAAAGAGAGGAGAAATTGACATAGAGTAGATGCAAGGTGCATATTCCTTGTTGTACTATCTTTAGAACACCCAAAACTTGGAAATTTCCACAATTAAATATTGGCAATGTTATATTCTCCAGCTACAAAACATGAAAATAAAAGAAATCATGATCTCGATGAGAAGATACAAACATTTACAGATCAAATAAAGAATCAAAGGTAACAACAAGATCTACAGTTCCAACATCAAATTAGACATCTAAAACAAATCAACAAAGCAACTTCCATGCAGGATAAGCACAACCAGATCATAAACAAGCTCTAGAGCTCGGTCCACTACGATCTAACATAACATACTCAAATCAAACAATCAGAAACTCAGATATACTAACACAAACAAAATGACTCACAAAATACTCTAAAAATCACAGATGATGCCAAAAATATCAACGAAATGGCACATAGTTCCTTTACCTCTAGTTCCTGAGAAACAAGAGTTGCCACGAGCTCGATCTCCACCACGAGCCGCCACGATCGTGGTTAATAGTTTAGAGGAACATGATGTTATTATCTTTTACGATTTTGACATGCATTCATCAAATCAAATCACTATTCACCAACTAAAATTGACAGGGTTTAACACACGTAATTTAGTCCACAAGGCTAGCTAGTTAAAATCATCTCCCTTTGTACAATAGCTACATGAAAAAACAACATACAAGTGGTTTACAACTGAGGAACAAACATCTCTGCTGTAACATTTTTGCCTAGCTATATACATAGTAGCTTCATTTACTAACTGACACCAACATTCCTAGCAAAACCAATCCGCCTACTGCGATAAGGACACCTCTCTTCCCTTACCTTCTCTCACTGAACTCGCATAATAAAATATCAAAAAATTAAAACCTAAAACCCGGGCGAGCATTGAGTTTATGTTCGAAAATAAATAAAACAAAGAGAAGGACAAACTTTTAATTCCTCGTGTATTTCTAATTTCCTACCTCTTAACTCTTCTTGTGAAAGAACCGAGGTATATAATTGTCCCAGAAGTGTAACACTTTAGTAGAAGAACAAATTTTTTTTTAAAAAAAGAACCCACTTCGATCACGGACTCTCTCTAAGTAAATGCCGGATCAAATTGCACTAACACGACGGATCAAAGCCAAAAGGGAAAGAAAAATCAATAGCTCACCTCTCCCGATCGTGGAATCGTGTGTAGATCCAAGTGAGAAATCGCCCGGAGAAGGCGATTGAGTTCGAAATCTCCGAAAATCCCAATCTCGAGCTCGTGGTGATCTCCGATTTGAAAAAAAGGGAGACGAGGACAAAGAGAAAGGAAGAGAAACTAGGGCAAAAGAGGAGGATCACCTGGCACCGAGCGACGATGTCGAAGCGCCCGATTCGTCTCTGCCGAAGCCTCCGCAGCGGCGGCGGCGGCGGCGGCGGCGGGGCCCGTCGTTGAAGTAGCCCTTGCTCCGCGAGCCTTCTCGAGGAACCGCTCCCACTCCGGCCACGGGTGCTCCGCCGCCGCCGCTAGGCCACTCGGCGACGGCGGTGGCGGTGGCGAAGGTGAGAAGAGGAGGATGGAGATGGAGGAGGAGGGAGAGATAGAGTTGCGGCGAGGACGGAGGAGAGAGGAGATGAGGAGGCGGAGCTTGGGAGAAGCCATAGGAGGAGGAGGAGGAAGAAAATGGCGGTTAGGGTTTTTGAGGGAGAGAAGGGGTACCAGCTCGAGCTCGAGCTCGTGGTGAAAAAGAGAGAGAGAGAGAGAGAGAGAGAGAGAGAGAGAGGTGAACAAGAGCCCAGAGAGGTTGTGTAAACAACCCATTGTTAGCCCACTTAATTGTTGGCCCAATTAATTGAATAAGCTAATAAAATAGGGTCCAAAATTTTCATCACTATGCCAGCAGTTTAGTAAATGTTACAAAAAAAATAAAAAGCGCTGGTATAATATAGTTTTAGCAGCAGTTAGCGTAACCGCTGGCTAAAAAAGTGCTGGAACAAACCATATTTGTTGTAGTGGCATTGATTGCCTGCCGGTAGAAAAGCCAATATCTACTACAACATATTGCCTGCCAATCCATGCATAAAAAGGTTTTGATTTGATCCGTATCATATAAAATATCACTAGACTGCTAATCCATGCATCATGGAAAAAGAAAAGTCAACAGAATTAGTCGAATATATGAGACAAAGTTGATTTTGCCGCAAAACTTTGTGACAAATGAAAGTAGTCATAGGGTGATTATAACCCAAAAAGAAGCTAGAGGAGAAGCAAGAACAGATAGAAGAGAAATTAAAAGGGGTTTCCTTGCACTCTCTACCTATGTAATCGGTTCTACAAAGAAAAGTAGACAACTTACTAAACTGGAGCCGAGGCTGTAAATGGACCCAAAAAAACCACATATCTTATCCCAATCGGACCTCCTATCAAGGTTGGATCCAACAAACTAGTAACAGAAAAAAGCAGTAGCAATTTCTATACACAGCCATTCATTCAACTACTGATTTTACTCCGCTAAACAAAGCCCTTTAAGAAAATAAGTTCTGAATCAGAAAAGCAGTAGCAATTTTGACGGCTTGGATTGAAAGCACAAGAATTATACCTTCTTAGTAATCTAAACAAGCTCCCCACAAAAATTTTCGCTGAGAGTTTAAAACCGGCCAGGACTAGAAAATATTGGTGAGGGAATTTGTGTTACCTCACTGAAGACCATTGACTAGACCTTCAACCTGGAGTTAGTAACAAGGGCTCTATCTATTGTGTATGGCTAAACTCGCAACAGGAAACTTCTAACTGCACAAGAATTATACCTTATTAGTATTTCGTAACCTTGTAATATGATACATAGCTTGTAATAATCTGATTGTAAGAAGCTTAAATTTGACTGTAAACATTACCAAAACTGCCGATATCACTCAGAACAACAAGTTACCGAGTACAAAGAAGAATCGGATACGACACTACGAAAGAGCGAGCAAGATATCTAAAACATGACGCTAAAAACTTCATCAAAACAATGTTCACAAGAGCATCAAAAAACAAATGAGGATTCCAACAAGCGTGTCTCCACAGGGGAAGGACCTATAGGCTAAAAGGTGTTCCCTATATGCAAAGTTTCAGATGGTTCAGTATTTCCAATAAAATCCAAAAGGGCTTTGAAGTTTCGCTCATTCAATGCTACAAAGTAGCAGTCGAAACCTCCACTGGAGAAGCATTCAGCACGATGCCTGTGGAGGTTCTAACCGCTTTTTTAACACCAATGCAAGAACTAGAAAGCATTTTTTAACTCTTTGAGACTAAAGCATCTAGTGCCCATGTTTGGAGAATGCACCTCCATACTAGGCCATATGAACTTCAATCTACCAGATCAAGTAATGCATCGCAATACATTAGTCGTACGAATCCAACGAGTTATAGTACCTCCACATACACTTGCCAAACGTAGTTAAGCTTGAAACTGAGCCAAACAGGCACTAAAAATAGGGTATGAAATATATAATAACCAGAGGAATTCAAGTTACTCACAGTAGTATGGTCAAGTATGGGTATGAGAGACTGCAGAACCTTTGCCACATTGAATTTGATGTTGGGTACCTGTTGCGGTGTCAAAACATTCCATGTCAGTGCCTAAATACGATGGTTCTTTTTTGGCTAAAATTCAGGATGTCTCCTCTAAATACTGTTTGTTCAATATTGGCCCCTGATATATTAAAATCTACATTCTACCTCATATGCTTCTAAGCAAAGTTATACTGTTGACAAAGGTAGACTTTCGGAAAGAGAGGCAATGTAACGGCAAATTGTAGTGTAAATATTTCAAGGGGCAAAAGGAGAATCACGATATTTGTTTGCATTTTAGTCAACTTGTTTTCTTGATAGATAATAGTAGTTACCTGTCCTTGGAGGAAGCTATGACAACAGGGAGTAACTTTTGGCATGTGATATCCACACCCATGACAGGGGCTAGTAAGGAAATTGCATGTAGAATGGTACGGTACAAATAATGCGGATTGTTGATCTTCTCCAGTACCTTCGGAAAAAACAATCAAAAGCGATAACTGACCTTGCTACAAACTAAGCTACAATTAGGGAATGGTTTTAAGGGAGTATCATCTAAATAACAATTGAGAGAATTATAAAGATTTAAATCACCACTATGCAAAGGAAAACCTTTAAAGAAGCCTCTTCCTTGATACCTTCCACAACAGCCTAGAGATAATTATGATCTTTTATCATTTAAACAAAAGTTTGTGGGACGCACCTGAGTATGAAAAACTTAGACAGCAAGTCTATTCTAATTAATGAAGAATCACATACATAAATAAATATTACACATGATTTAAGTACATGTAGGGTGAAGTTCCCAAAATAACCAAGAAAGAAGAAATAAGCAATTATTGCATTGAGAAAATGTTAGGGGATAGAAAACAAATAAAAAAATTATAGAAGAAATATCTACATAAAAAAAATTAATCAATGAAGTTTGTGATAAAAAAACAAGCACAACAGGTATGATCATGAGGCGAAAACAAGCAAAACAGTTTTGATACCAATCGTTGGATAAAGAGGGTAGCGGAAACTTATAAACTAGAAAACCAATGTATTGAGAAACCAAAAACGGATGGAGTTGCAAGTTTTACAAGCCTTATGGGATAGTCATTGTTTCCAAAAGTGCATTGCGGATCCTCGGATGCGATCGATGAGGAGTACTAGAGTCCTATTTTATGTCCACACTCCAAATCTCGAAAACATAATTGAAGAGAGAAGAAAAAAGTAATTTCTATTATTTCCTACATCCGAAATCCGAAAAAATGATGTCGTATTTATATATTATTAAAACCCTCTTAAAACATCCTAAATCTCACATGAGGATTAGAAATAAAATATCTACTAAGATATTGATTGGGGGATATATTTCTTAACCCATAACAAAATATATAATCCACTTCTTGTTTCTGCCTTTGTAACCCGACTCTTTTGCAATTTATTACTAAGAGGTCAAGATTTAATTACTGGCTAACTCTAGAAGTTTTCCAATGTGTGTGAGATTTCTTAAGATTGTTTTAGAACTGCATGCATATATATACACTTACTATTAAGTTGCCTATCAACTTACACTTTAGTAACCAGGAGTTTGGGACCAACAACCTCAACTTTTAAACAGGGTTTAACGCGATCTTAGCTCAGATTTTACCTTCCAACAATTAATCCTAAGTGTATACTTAGAGCTAGTCTGATAGGGTTCAAACTAAAAGTCCACCAATGCAAATTTGAGTTTCCATTAACTCAAATACCCATAGAACTCCTAATTAGCATCTTTTATAATAATTGATTGAACCTCAATCAAAATTTAATCAGAATTACCTCAATTTATTGCTCAATTGGCCTGTTTTCAGCTCCAACAGAAGAAATTTCCAATGCTGAAATCTGCACTTGCTTCGATCCTTCTCAGCTCAACTTCTCAAAATCTGCACTTTACTTTCTCTTCACAGCCCCTACACACAAAACATTTACTGCTTACACTCCTTAAAGCAATTCACAGCACTAAAACCAGGTTTAGGATTAACCCCTCTCAGATTTGATCTCTACAACCATTTCTATGTTTCACTACTACACATATATATATATATATATATCCATATATATACATGCAGTTTTGTACAATTTTAAGTGCTAATTCCAGTTTTACTCACTTAGGATCAGCTTTAAAGCAATCAACACTACTCAATTCAGGAATAGACATTATTCTTACTTGAATTAGAAGCTTCACTAAGTTTGACATCTCCTCTCCTCAGCTCGGAATTCTAAAAACCTCACTCGAGCACCAACTCCACCAGGTTGCTTTCACTTCGGGCGCCCAAAAAACCTCCCCTTTTGCATTCATTACAGCATAGCACACTTAATTCTATAAACTCTTCTACAGTAATTAACACTTACTAACCCAGGAACCACCTTAATCTCTCTTTAGGTTGAAGCTCCCTCAAGTCCTCTTCAATTCGGGCGCCCAAAACCTCAAGTCCAAGCTTCTTCAGCTGAAATCCCTGTTCGGCAGCTCTACCAGGCTGAAGGCACCAAATCTGCCAGCTCCAACAGTCAAGACCTTCTTATATTGATCAATTCTAAGGCAATTGACTTGACTATAATCAGATAACAAAACAAGCTTACCTTAATTAGGTATTATACCAGGTTGTTCTCAGCTCCAATAGCCCGAAATTTCTGCTCTGCAGCTCCCCCTCAATCCTGAAGCATCAAGGCTGCCAAACCACCTCTCTAAGTCTTTAATTACTCAGAAATTATCTTCACAACTACCATTACTACTCAACCAGGAATTAAGCATCAAGCTTACATGAATTTGAAGTTTCCCCAATGGTTTCTTCAGCTCCACAAGCTTCCTATCAGCTCCATAGTTTCTCTTCTTAGCTCTATCAGCAAAAAAACTCAACTCCACAAGCTTTTCTTCACTAATTTGCTCTTATGGCTGAGAGAGAAAGAGAGGGGGAAAAGGGATGAGAATAAGCTGGTGGAGGGGTGTCCCAATACGTGTACATCTTCAGATTAACTGAGGTGAAGGGATAAGGCCAACAAACTGCAATTTAATCCCTCAAAATGCTAAAACTGTATTGCAGTTCGCAATTTAGTCCCTACAGGTTCGCAATTCAGTCCCTATACTACACCTCAGCCCGGCAGCAGCAAATTGAGGCCAATGGAGCAAGCGGTCAAGACTAACGATGCTAACATAGAGAATATTCACACAATCTAATATGATTAGCATAATGGAAGTTAGAAAAACTTATCAGAAACCAAAACATGGATAGCAATATTGCATGTCATCAAATCTGTAAATTCTATGATAGCAATATTGCATGTCATCAAAACATGGAAACTTATGAACTGGAAATTTTCAATATCAAAATCGTAAAATTTGAGTGGTAGCAAGATCCACAAGATAATTTAATCTGAAATTTGTTAGAACTTAAATTCTATGATATTTACTCAAATCTAACTGGCAGCTGCCCATCAACAAGACTTGAAACTTCCAAATGAAAGCAGATTGTCTAAGAGATTGGATGAAACTTAAGTTAGAAAAGGTTTTTCTTTTTTTTTTTCAGCAATGCTATTAGTACACCCCAAAGTGGGGTGTACTTTTTTCACATCACCTTTTCTTTTCTATAACCCGTTTGGGTTTTAGTGAACCTTAGGATAGAGGGTGTAAGATCTACCTTGCTTTTGGGGCGCACAAGTAAAATTTTCCCTTCTTTTTTCCTCCCTGAAGTCAGAAAGCCGAATAGAGAATCTAACTCAAGGAAAACCTCGGATTGGGAATCACCACATTGTGCATGGGAACACCATCCAAGGGTAACTGTGTATCGGAGAGTCAATTTGGCTCTCTGACTTTCATATATATAGGATGGTACAAGGATAGAGGCTTTCATATCTGATATATGGTTGCTATAGTTCACATTGGAGCCTGAATAGGCTCCAATTCAGTATCACAGACAATTGAATAGAGAGACATATATCGAACAATACCTTGCATCTATGAACTTGCAAAATATATCTTCCAAGCTCAAACTTGATGAGCTCCAATCATCGACCTGCAGCATAATCACTATACTTCATCTACTCGGAGCAATATAGGTGGAAAACAGAAATAATATTATCACCAAGAAAAGATCAAAAGAGGCACAGGAAACCAGCATATTATCAAGGAAAATGAAAGGAAAAAAAGAGAGCCTCTGAGACAAAGAATAGAAAATCCATCAATACCGTGCATATTAAAAGAGTTATAGCAATGTGAAGCAACCTTGATCCGAGGCGGTGGCTTCTTACATACTTTTGATTGGCACAAACTTGTTCTTACTTTGTCTTCTTACACTGTTTCTAAAGAACAATAAAAATTTTATCACATAAGCTCAAACTCAAGCTCTTTGATTTCAAGAAAATGAGCAAACAATCTAACAATACTTGCACATCAAGACACGATTCTACAAGAAAATTTCTTAGTTGATTTAGGTTTGAACTCATTCACTAGAACCCAACCTATGACGTTATTACCCGTATCAAGCAAGTGATCAAACTTCACAAAAGAGGATTGGGGCAACCGATCCCTATCTCGAGCTATTCACGCCAAAAACCAAAACTAGAGAACCAGGAAGGGGTTTCGCTTCTCCTCACCTCGGCGGCTCCATCGGATGCCGCCGCCGCCGCCGCCGCCGTTGGCATAGGCGGCGGCGGCACCGCGGCTATGGTACGGCCGAAGAGCTTGATCGCGATCCCGAGCTCAGCCATGGCTCCGCCGCACGATCGCGTTTCAAAACCCTTGAGAGGACGACCTCCTCTCCCTGCTCCTCCCTCCGATGACGACGCCGCCGCCGCCTCAAGGGGGATCGCCTCGGCGAACTATGCTTCCTAAGCCGGCCATCGTGTGTGAGGTTGAGAGGAGCGGATGAGTCCAAAACCCTAGAAAATGGCTGAGGAAAAAACCCTATAGAAGAAGAGGTTGGAGGAGACGATCCGCGAAGGAGAGAGGGCGAGAGGTGTCGGTTTCGGGTCTGTGTAGGAGAGGGAGAGAGGGAGATGGGTAATTTAGGCCTAGAGAGAGAGAGAGAGAGAGAGAGAGAGAGAGAGAGAATAGAAGGAGATGGATATTATTTATGGGCTAGGCCCAAATAAAGAGAAGAAATAAATAATTTGGGCTACTATTTTTGTAAGTTACGGGGAAGCCCCAAGGATCTATCTAGATTGTATCTAATCACCTAGAGGGGGGTGAATAGGTGTAACGGCCAAAAAACCACAAATCTCGATGCTTTAAAAAGTAAATGCGGAAAATAAAAAGCACACCGAGATTTACGTGGGAAAAACTCCAACTCGGAGTAAAAAACCCACGGGACCAACACGCGAATACCAATCCACTAAAAGAAAAGATTACAAGGTGATTACCGACTCCACGGACTTAACCTCTCTAACTCTCTTATGGATCTCCGCGCACTCCACCGAGTTGTCCACGATCACGTCCGAATCCACGAACGCCCACGTTCCGAATCCACGAAACGCCTTGCTTCGAATCCACGAAGTCTTCAATACGCCGAATCCACGACGCCACGCTCCGAATCCACGAAGTCTTCAATCACGCCGAATCCACGACGCCACCATGAATAGAATCATGAATATGGTGATCCTTCGTTGGAGTATCGATGAAAACCGAAGAAGAAAACTCCAAGCGAAGCGTAGATCAAATCGACATATAGAGAAGGATTTACTATGTCTCGATTTGACCTAAAAGAGGCTATTTAGTAGAAAATAGGTTTTGAAGGAATTCCTAGCCTCTAGGGTTTCTCAAACATGTATTATGATCAAGTGCACGAAGTTAGAGAACCCTAAGAACCTATTTATAGACTTTAGAATCAATTAGATTCGGATTAGAGAAAAATCAGATTTTTACCTATCTGTACCGGTACAAACTTGAACTGGTTACCGGTTCCATAAGGACGGAAGATTATTTTTCGAAGCCTTGGAACCGGTAATGGGATTGATGGTTATACGGTATAGCAACTTTTCCCATACCTAGACAAAGATCTTTTTCCATAGATAACTTTGTATTTTTGCTGATTTTTCATTTTTCGAAAACTACAAAGTTCCGTTACAGTTTCTAATCCGTTATTCAATGATTTTATGATTCTAATGCCTATAACTAAGTATGAATCACCATAACATGAATTAAAAACTTACCTAGGCATCGTGATTCTCATCGTGAGCCAATTCCTCTTTCTTCGAAGTCTTTGATTCTTCACCGTTCTTCGATCCGCTCCGATCCTTCAAGACTCCGACTCAATTCACGAAACTTGCCAACACAAAATCCTTAACAATCTCCCCCTTTGGCAATTTCGTGACAAAACACAAAAGCTCACTAAAATTACATCATAAAGAGAAACGAAGTTCAATGTCATCACCAAAACATTAAACTTCTCGCGTGTAGTCCAAATACAATATGAAATCTAAAAGTACATCAAAAACTCCTAAAACAAACTCTATGACTTAGACGCAACTAGGAGTCTTGAAGTCTTGATTTCCAATTAATGTCTTTGTTCTCATCTTCGCCCCCTTTTTGTCCTTGGTCCTTTGTCCTTGGTCCTTTAACTTTTCTATCGTACACAACTATCTCCTTCTCCCTCCTTAAAATCATCATGTCTCCCCCTTCGTGTATGCATCATGAATATCTCCTCCCTTCTTACCTGTTTAGCATTCATTTATTCTTCTCCCCCTTTTTGTCAAAAATTGCCAAAAAGAAACAGTAAGTAGAGAGAAAAAGACTAAGAAAAAGAGAGTAAGCACATCATAGTTACAGACCAAGATGCAGAAAAGAGAAAACATCAAGTACTAGGCAAAGGTAAACTAAACATAATCCTAAGAAAAGCAGTAAAAATCAGCAGGAGAAAGAAGTCGAGGCAGAAGTCACTCAGTAGCCTCGTCATCATCGTCATCTCCTCTAGAGATCCAACGGGTCCGACACCGCCAGAACTGGCGAGATACAGAACGCTGATAGGATGAGGTCGATGGAAAGATATCATCATGTGTACAACCCATCTTCTCCAAGATCCTCTTCATTCCTTTCTCGAGACTCTTGAATCCCTTCTTTAGAAAACTCACTTCCTTCGTGAGTTCACCCATGTCACGATGAAGTGTGTCCAAAGTGACTGCGCCTCCTGACCTAGCGGACCCTGCAGCGGTGCACGCTCCGCTCGTCGTGACGGTGGAGGTGACACGCACTACTCGATGCCGCAGCGGTGGAGCTCCTTGGTCCGCCGAAAAGTCTTCAAGGTGCTCGCGACTTTGCCCAGGTCACCGCATCAATCGGCCCAAGTCCATAGTCATACTTATCGCACCTTGTGTCTACGCCGTGTCCCCGTAAAATCTGACTGATAAGCAAAGGAAACGGTAGTAGCTCCCGCCGTACTGATGACTGGATAACATGAACCATTCGCTGCCAGATAAGGAATGGTATGTTAATGTTTAATCCAAGGCTCTGCTCAGGGTGACCAAGAAGAAACAATAATAGCAAACGATCCCAGCGAAGCCTCTTGGTCCCAATAGTTGGCGGACGTTGTAGCACGTAATCAAAGAAAGCAAGTGATACTCAGGGCGCAAATCCTTTGATTCCACAACTGCCCGATCCGTGCGAACGCCCGGCTTGCAGACTGCTTCAACCACAGTCTCCCAATGTGTCGAGGACTGGAATGTCCCAGCAGTATAATGTAGTCCAGTCGTGTCAACATACATCCCTAGAATCTCTCCAATCTCGTGAGGAGTGACCGTCAGTCTCTGTCCATGCACTGACGTCTCAAATACATAAGTCCCTGTCTCTTCATCCTCTGCGAGAACTACACCACGCAGGTAGAACTCCCGAATGAGTTCCACGCAGAAAGGTGTGCGAGCTGCTACCTGTCCAACAGGCTCAATAGGTGCTCTCTGCATCAGTCGCCTAAACTCAGGAACCTGCTCAGTCAGGTCCTTGAAGACTACATGCCGCTCCGCTAGGCATGATCGCACCGAGTAAGCACGAGCCCTCTCAGGAGGAACCTCGCCTATCCTCTTGGCTCGCCGCTCCCCGGTAGCACCACCTCCTCGCGATGACTCACCAAGAATGCCTTTTCCTTGTCGGGACGGAAACAAAGCTCCTCAAAGATCTTCTTCTTCTTCTTCTTCAACCTCCTCGGCCTCCCTCGACCCGATAGTCGGGATCGATCCTTCGGACTCTCAGCTTGGCGAGTCCGTTTGGAAGTCTCTCTACTTCCTCTACTACGTCCTCGACGACCTCCAGCAGCCATGAGCACCAGAAGTACAAGAACCAGTGAAAAAGCCATTTTCCTGCACATGAAAAACCTCACATGAACACATTTTTGAAAAAATTCTCTAAAAATTGTGAAAAATTCACAAATAATTCAAGAATAAATAATAAAGCAATAACGAACTTGAATCATGCAGAAAATTTCATCAAATTTGGCACATTTTCAAAAATCCCGAAATTCTACCAATATTGAACCCTAGAACGTAAATCTGTAAAAAATAACGGATTTTAATGTGATCTAGGTGTTTTAGATGCAAGATCTTGTGTCCAATAGCCGATTTTCAGTAAAAAATTGCATCAAAAAGGAACGAAACAGAGATCAAACAATTTTTCCGAAATTCCATTAAAATAGAAATCTAGAACATAGATCTGCGAAAAATATCGAATTTAAACTAGTTCTAAGTGTTCTGAATGCAAGATAATAAGTTCAGATAGTGAATTACTGCAAAAAATTGCATCAAAAACGAGTAATAACAAAGATCGAACACTTGTCCCGGAATATTCAAAAAATATGCAAAAATCGGGTTTGATCTTAGATCCAAGCTAAAATACCTGTTGTTTGAGGGGAAAACGTGCAGATCTGAAAGAGAAGAGGCTCTGGGGTTTTTAGAGAGAGAGAGAGCGCGTTTTGAATGAGTGTAGAGAGTGGAAAAAGGAATCGTTACCGGTGTTATATCGCGGGCTACAGTAATTTGTATCTAAGATGGGATGAACTGCAATACAGATCATCAACGATAATTCGAAAAATAGCCTTTTTTTTTTTATTATTTAAAAATTCTCCAAAATAAAATTAATTTCACAAAAATTAATGATTTGACGTCAAAAATTATTATGATGACAGTAAAAAATTCTATGATTTCAAAAGACATCATATCATCAAAATTTGATATTAAGAACAATCAAAATTATTTAAATCATCAAGATGCGAATTGATAAATAATAATTTTCTAGAAATTTGTCCAAATTGACACCACTTTGTCGCAACCCGTTCAAAATAGAGATTTAACTAATATAGCACCGGGGGTGGCTCTTTGAGCATCTTTTTCAAAACTATCACCTTATATCACCGAAAAATTCTAAAATATTCACATTTTTTTTTTTTTAACTTTTTCGGTTTTTCTCATAATTTCTCACGTGGTAGCTTCACACACTTACCGGATGGGGTGGTAGCCCTTTCCTACATGTGGTGGTAGTTTTCACACTCCTTTCGGATGTAACTCTTTCCACACCTTTTAAACTAAGGAGTTCCCTTTTTTTTTTTAAATAAAACAAACTCCCCCTCAATTAGACAATCTCACAATTGAAAATAATTTTGACGAATCTTAGTCAATTAGAAAATATCCATCAATTATATTCAACATTCACTACCAAGATGGATTAAATACAAAATGATTAAAATTAATTTCAAAAATTTTGATGAAGGTATGTAAGAAGAAATCACATAATAAATTATCGTCAAAATAATGAAAAGTGAAGTAAAATCGATAATTAATATGAATTTAATTCAATTTGAATTGACTTTAAAAATCGGTTAATTCTCTTTGAAAAACCATTAATCTCTCTACTTTAAAGATTTTCAATCATTGCCACTCTCAAAAATTTTAAAAACTCCCCTTTACCTTTCCTCAAAGACGATTTTCAAACAAAAGAAACTCAAGCATCAAAAATATTCACTAAGTACCAAAAATCGCCTAAGCATGTAATGCAATGAATAAAAGTAGGAAATATACACCTATCAAAGCATTACATAACCGAAAAACAAGCTAAGAAGAATAACAAGGAAAGATATCACCTTTCCGAATCCAAACTTGTCGAATTTTTCGTTGCTTTGACTTGTCGACGTGAGAGTTGACTTGTTTCAACCTTTGATCAACCGATGATTGTTTCGATGCTTGAACCTTCGGTTGATATTGACGTTGAGGCTTAGACTTCCGGTTTGCATGAGGTACTCGACCCAATTGATATCCTAATTGATTTCGTGGGGGAAGTCTAGTTGTAGAAGGTGCCAAAATATTTTTCTTATCCTTGTTCGGGCAATTCTTCTTGATGTGTCCTTTGATGCCGCACCGGTGACACACCTTCTCTTTTGAAATTGTTGAGACTTTAGTAGTTGACTTTTGATTCCTCTCTTCATATATCCGTTCGTATCCGATGCCAAGTTTATTCGTTTGACCTAACCCAAGCATGTTATCCAACTTTTTCGAACCCGAAGAGAATTGTTGAATGTCCGACTTGAGTTGATAAACTTGCTTGGTTAACACTTGATTGGATGTGTAGGTTTCCTTAAATTGTTGCTCCAAAAATCCAATCTTATCCAAATAAGATTTGATCGATAATTCCGCTTCTTCTAGCTTCTTTTGGAGGACCGAATTGTTATTAAAAATCGATTCCCGTTCCTCCTCAAGAGCTTCATTCATGATCCTCATATTGTTGTTATCTTCTTCAATCTCCAACAAACAACTCTCCAACTTCTTATTGAACTTCGCCATTTTTCGCGATTCAATAAGAAGTTGATTATATGCTTCCGCTATATCCTCGTCGTTTGCTTCCTCCTCGCTTTCGCCATTCTCGCTCGAAGATTCATGCGAAGAAATAGAAACATTAGAATTAGTAGCAATAGAGGATAAACAAATAGCATTAGAGGAAGGCAAAGAAGACTTAGAAATTAAAGCAATATGATCCTTTTCTTCATCACTTGGCGATGATTCACTCGAAGAAGAATCATCCCAAGTTTTTGCTTGCAAAGCTTTTTGTTTATATGTCTTCTTTGAAAGACAATCCGTTGCTATATGACCGTAGCCTTTGCACTTGAAGCATTGGATTTCCCCTTCAAATTCATCTTTCTCTTTTGAAGACTTTGCAAGTTTTTTATCCTTATCCTTAGAATTAGAAAAAGGTTTAGAAAAAGATTCCGCTTCGAAGATGAAGCATTGTTCTTTCGGAAGTTCCGTCAGAATTTCTTCGTGAGGAGCGCCAATTGATGTTCAAAATCCGCAAGCGTAATATTCTCGTCGGAATCCGTGTCGTCGTCTTCTTCCTTTGATGATTTGAGTGCCATCCCTGTGCTTTTAGAAAAAGACTTGGAAGAAGATTGATTAGTAGGAAAAGTCATCTCATACGTTTGTAAAGCGCCTACTAATTCTTCGACTTTCATCTCATCCGGATGCTTAACCGTTTCGATCGCGGCAACCTTTGCCCGAAACGTTCCTAAGAGTTCGAAGAATTTTTCTAATGACTTTTGACTCCGGGATTTTCTCTCCCAAGTTAGCGCATGTATTTACAATGTCTTGTAGACGCGTATAATACTCGGTAAAGGTCTCGTTTTCATCCATAGAGATCGAATCGAATTTGCTAGTAAGCATTTGTAATTTTTGGACCTTTACTAAGCTTGTTCCTTCATGCGTAACTTGTAGAGTATCCCAAATCTCTTTCGCGGTTTCACAAGCCGAAACGCGAGTAAACTCCGTTTGAGACAAGGCATTAAATAAAGCGTTTATGCCCTTGCCGTTAAACGAAGATGCCTCGTTTTCATCTTTTGTCCACTTGTCTCGTGGTTTAGGCTTCTCAACATTATCGACCTTTTCGGTTGGAGGTTTCCATCCGAACTCAATTGATTTCCACACCCGCTCTTCGATTGCAATTAGAAAAGCTCTCATGCGAACTTTCCAATAGGCATAATTCGTGCCGTCGAAAAGCGGAGGTCGATTAATGTTACCGCCTTCGGCCATTAGATATCAATATATCTAGATCCCGCTCTGATACCAATTGTAAGTTACGGGGAAGCCCCAAGGATCTATCTAGATTGTATCTAATCACCTAGAGGGGGGTGAATAGGTGTAACGGCCAAAAAACCACAAATCTCGATGCTTTAAAAAGTAAATGCGGAAAATAAAAAGCACACCGAGATTTACGTGGGAAAAACTCCAACTCGGAGTAAAAAAACCCACGGGACCAACACGCGAATACCAATCCACTAAAAGAAAAGATTACAAGGTGATTACCGACTCCACGGACTTAACCTCTCTAACTCTCTTATGGATCTCCGCGCACTCCACCGAGTTGTCCACGATCACGTCCGAATCCACGAAACGCCTTGCTTCGAATCCACGAAGTCTTCAATACGCCGAATCCACGACGCCACGCTCCGAATCCACGAAGTCTTCAATCACGCCGAATCCACGACGCCACCATGAATAGAATCATGAATATGGTGATCCTTCGTTGGAGTATCGATGAAAACCGAAGAAGAAAACTCCAAGCGAAGCGTAGATCAAATCGACATATAGAGAAGGATTTACTATGTCTCGATTTGACCTAAAAGAGGCTATTTAGTAGAAAATAGGTTTTGAAGGAATTCCTAGCCTCTAGGGTTTCTCAAACATGTATTATGATCAAGTGCACGAAGTTAGAGAACCCTAAGAACCTATTTATAGACTTTAGAATCAATTAGATTCGGATTAGAGAAAAATCAGATTTTTACCTATCTGTACCGGTACAAACTTGAACTGGTTACCGGTTCCATAAGGACGGAAGATTATTTTTCGAAGCCTTGGAACCGGTAATGGGATTGATGGTTATACCGGTATAGCAACTTTTCCCATACCGGTACAGCATCTTTTTCCATACCGGTATAACTTTGTATTTTTGCTGATTTTTCATTTTTCGAAAACTACAAAGTTCCGTTACAGTTTCTAATCCGTTATTCAATGATTTTATGATTCTAATGCCTATAACTAAGTATGAATCACCATAACATGAATTAAAAACTTACCTAGGCATCGTGATTCTCATCGTGAGCCAATTCCTCTTTCTTCGAAGTCTTTGATTCTTCACCGTTCTTCGATCCGCTCCGATCCTTCAAGACTCCGACTCAATTCACGAAACTTGCCAACACAAAATCCTTAACAATTTTGGCCGGCCCAATTCAAAAAGCCGCTAAAAAAGTGTCGCCTTTTAACTAATTTCCTGTAGTGGGACTGGATTCTGAGCCCGTATGTGGACTGAGCCTCATCTTCATGTGGACTGAATTTGGGCCCGTATGTGGACTGGGTTTCATTTTCGTGTGGACTGAATTTTGGGTCCGTATATGGACAGGGTTTCATCTTTACATGGACCGAATTCTGGGTCAGTGTGTGAACTGGAATAATCTTCATGTGGATTGAGTTCTGGGCCCGCATGTGGACTATGCCTCATCTTCATATGGATGAATTCTTGTCACGCCGCGGGTCATTTTAGAGTATAAAAGCAGCGAAATTTTTTTTTTTTTATAAACCTTGACCTCAAGGACATGTCAGACCTGCCACAAATACAGAGAGACCACTGTACACACGGACAGAGTCTCCCCTGTATTTGCACGGCATCGCACAAGTACACATAGAGTCTTTTACAATCATACAACCACAACAAAGTGTAAATGTAAAGAAATTAACTTACATCCATACACAATCACCATTCACCACAGGTTCATTCACATTTACTCATTCATAAAACCACATCTATCATTTGAAATGTTTCCTACTCGGAAACTGATTTTGAAATGCTAAGTTATAAAATCCACGATAAAACCTTTTAAAAACTGTTTCCCACACGGAAACCTTTTCTTTCTTTAAAACGCTACCACGAGGGGTAGAAAACCGTTTTGTAACATAAATCCAAAACCATTATGAAAACCCAATATTACTTGATATCCCAAAGTATAAGTAGAGAACATGAACCATATATCTGTCTAAGTCGTAAACAAAGTAAACAGGAAGGGTAAAAGAATAACCGACAAAGGGACGGAGCTATGTCGCGAACTAGACTCGCTCCTCACCAGCTGTCCCACTAACCCCTGCAATGTCACCTGAAAAAGAAGGCGAGGGGTGAGAACATGTAAACATGTCTCCCCCTCCCAGTGGATACCTCGCGGAGATAGACACAATAGGAGATAATAGTAGTACAGTAGCTATGATAAACAAATAAACGGGAGAGATATACAGATATGAAACAACAGCTACTGTAAGTATGCGTCAACAGGTATAGAAGCTCAAAAGTACCCAATCTGAACCAATGCTCTCTAGGTCTGCGCCGCGGACCTCAAGCCAATGCCCCCACTACTCTACCATGCATCCAACTCCAGCATAAAGCTCCCGGGCTCACGGGTCGAACCTCTGCGACCACTTTTCCGGAAAAGAACACCCCACTTGCGGTGGATCAGACCGCTGGTGTTCGTGACGTGCGACGAGTATCGGGCGATTAATGCAATTATGCTCAATTATTAACCATCGGCAACTAGCCGACAATCGCCCCCGGGGCCCATCGACCACGTGGGTCGTCAAGTAACCGTAGAAGAACCAACCGGTACCAAGTATCGAGTGTGACTGACCAAAAAGGTCCCAAAGTATGCAAAATAACAGAGCAATCAGGTCCTGAGTAGAGAAAGAAACTGACCAACCAGGTCCCCAACAATGCAAAGTAACTGACCAACTAGGTCCTGAGTAGAGAAAGAAAGAAACTGACCAACCAGGTCCCCAACTATGCAAAGTAACTGACCAACTAGGTCCTGAGTAGAGAAAGAAAGAAACTGACCAACCAGGTCAACTAGGATGGAACAACTCAACATCCTCTCAACTGTATGCAAGCACTACTGAAGGAAACACGAGAACTGACCAACCGAACAACAAGGTCACTGAGTACATCAAGTAAACCGACCGAACACAGTCGCGATGTCATAGTCGACAAGAAGTAATCTACTCTACTCCTACGCATGATACTAAACATGAAAACACCGAGTAGAGTAATACCGTAACAAATGTGTGCAAGATATATCTAGGATAAACGATATAAACAGTAAGGGTGGAAGGAACGTCACCAGCGTGTACCACTGTACGGACGTCGGATCGAAGTACCCACCTGTACAACTGTCGTGTCTGTCTCTGACTGCGAAAGAACATCAACTGGACCTAAAAGGGGTCCACTGGGTTAGAGTCTAACCCACTAACACAAAATATAAACCTGTACAATTTAAACCCACGGGAGTCGGTTTCCCAAACCGATCACCGTAATATGCCTAAGTCCCGTAAACCTCACCGGGACTCGTCGGACCTACGAATCGTCCGAACGCAACGACTCATACCAAGAGTCACCCGCTGCCCCAAACACTCTTATTCGGATGTTTTGGCAGCAAACATAAAGTAACACTATAATACAATTATCGTCGGATAATTGTACGACTACGGGTTCCCCTAAAGTGTCTATTTCGACACCGGAACCCACCGTCGCTCACCCGTCATTTCCGAACCATCGAAATGACGTAAGTGACCAGCCAACAAGGCTCAGCGACTACACAATAGTTCACAAAGTACCGTCGGAATAATTCCGAACCGAACTCGCGTTCCGTCGGCAGATTTCGCCAAAAAACGCGCCGGAAATCACTTTCCGGACTCCACGAGGGCTTGGGACGTTGGACAATCAGTCCAAAGGTTACCCACAACTCACACTTGCTGTCCACAGTAGCCTCGAAGAGCACAATTACACAAAAGCCCTCCCGATTACCCGAAATCGCACTATTTTATGTGATTTCGGGGCCTTTTATGGTCCGACTACTCTAACCAAAAATCATTTAGCCAAACCAATACACTCGCTGATAGGTTTCGGCGTGCCGGAGGCCGTGCTCACCTTTCGGAGCACTTTCGGACATGTGGAGAGCGCGGGAGCAACCCGAAGTTCAGCGAACTACGCGCACTGCATGATAAACATGTAATTTCTCACTAACCAGGGACTTGTTGACCCTAACTGAGGTGACCAATGTGATCGTCACTGACAGACGATCACCGTGCTCCCCTCCGGAGGCATCGGAACAGCCTCGGGTCTCCGAAACAGCGTGCGTAACCCGAAACAGCAGCCAAAAAGGCTCAAATATGGCCGACATCGCCAAATCAGCAAAACGGAGCTTCTCCGACAGAAAATAAGGTGAGCACGATGATCTATCACGATCATCGTGCTCCCTTCGTTAAAGATCGGGGAGACCCCGGTTGCTCGGAATAGCAAACCATCTTATTTAAGCCCTAATTTGGACCTTGGCCGGAGCAAGCTAGCTCCGGCCGGTCACCAGCGGCACGGCGGCGCGCCAGGGGTTCAGAGGAGGGTAAGGGGATAAGGAGGAGCATGAGACTCACCTTGGTTTGCGGCGAGGAGTGGCGACGGCCGCGATGGAGAGATGCCCTAGCTGCACCACTCGAGGAGAGCTCGGCTCGGGTCCGGCTAGCAGGGGCACCGGCGGCGGGGACGCTGCGGCGATCGGGGCGCGGCCGGCTAGGGTAGGCCGGCGCTCACTCATACCGGCGTCGGGAGGTGGCCGCGGCGGCGCTGAGCACCCGAGCCCGCATGGGCTCGGCTCGGGTACGAGGCGGCGGTGGCCACGGCGATGGCTAGGGAGCCGGGGCGGCGGCGACGGTGAACGGTGAGTCACCGGGGACCCACGAGGGCGGCGTGGCCGGTTGGGAACGGTGGCGGCGCGCGAAGCGGAGCCGCCGGCTCGGGGCGCAGGCCGGCTGCGGCGGCGAGCTCGGGGAGGCGCGACGGCGGCGGCGACCTCGGCGGCCGGACGCGGAGGTGGCGGCGGTCACGGGGAGGTCTCCGTCGGGGTCCTAGGCGGCGGTGGCTCTCGCAGGCAGAGATCGTCCAAGCTCGGCCTAGGCTGCCATCAATGGCCGCGGATGACTCCGGCGGCGCTGGCGGCTTACGGGGACGGTGGGGTCCGGCTAGATCCACGCCGGTGGTAGGTCTCGGCCACAGGAAAGGAGTACCAAGGGTGTTGATCACCCTGGCGATCTACAGCAGCGATGGGGGAGGTGGCTAGGTGGAGGAGTTGGTGGAGGAGAAGCTTTTCCGGCGGCCGGCGGCGCTCCCTGGTGGCCGGGGCGCGCGCGATGTGATCAGGGGAAGAGGAGGAGGCGGCTGGGGTTAGGTTTAGGGAAGAGGGAGGCCAAAAGTTGGGGCATCCTCATGAAACCCTAATGAACCTCTACATAACTATATGCACAATTTGCGACTTAACCCACTAAACATCAATATTTTTATCTAAGTCCCTCACAGCATGGGTAATATGCACAAACGTACCTCCACGTGCGACCCCGTGCGATTCGATACATAAAATATAAGCTCTTTTGCGAAAATACCGATTTGTCCACAACGACCTTGCCTCGATCAACGTGCAATTCCCGTAGATCCGTCCGTCCGATTTGCAAACGGATCGCACCAGTGCGATCAGCACGTCGAAGACATCAAACCCACGATTTTGTTTCGCCTCGATCGATCTCAGATTCGCGAAGAGATCCGTCCGCTCTCCAATTTGCCGATTTGCCAACATCGACCCCTTAGCGATCATCTTGCAATATCCGCGTTCGACGACGGAGACATCGAATCTAGCATTTTATTTCATTCGATTTGGTCTCCGATCTGCGACGAACCCATCTCTCCATCAATTCCCGTAATAAACCAACTTATTAACATATATACTTTATATATATGTAAAATCCTTCGGGACCCTTTTTCTCGACAACCATGCATCAGAATTCGATTCCGTCAGTGCCAACGGTTCCAGTATATCTGAGCCGTTCGAAACGAGCTATTGGAAGCCTATATTTGGAATCCAACACGTACCCGAACCTAACTTCTATTCCCGGCTTATCCGGAAAACTGAAGTTACTATTCACTTTAAGTCGGACTTCCGGGTCGCGTAACTTTTCCGTTTTAGCTCATTTTCTCCTGAAACTTGACGAGTGCTTATGTAATTAAATTACACACATAAACATCGTCAACAGAGAGTCAAATGGCACAGTCAAAATTTCGGTCTTCACAATTCTATCTTCTTGTAGATTGGATTCTAAGCCCGTATACAGATTAGGTTCCTTTGAATTTATTTTGTTTGGAATTAGGTTCCGAACAAATCTCTTTGAATTTATTTCAATTTGATTTGGAATTCGAAGAAATTTCTTTTAAATTTATTGCAATTTTATTTGTGATCCGAAGAAATTTTCTTTAAATTTATTTTAATTTCAATTTATGGTTCAAAGAAATCCCCTATAAATTTATTACAATTTTGGTTTGAGGTTCGAAGAGCTCCCTTAAAATTTATTGTAATTTCGATTTAGGATCCGAAGAAATTCTCTTTAAATTTATTGCAATTTCGATTTGGGTCCGAAGAAACCCCTTTAAATTTATTGCAATTTCGATTTGGGTTCCGAAGAAATTCTATTTAAATTTATAGCAATTTTGATTTGGGATTCGAAGAAATCACTCTTTAAATTTATTGCAATTTCAATTTGGGATCCGAAAAAATCTATTTTTAAATTTATTACATTTTCAATTTAGGGTCCGAAGAAATTTCCTTTTAAATTTATTACAATTTTAATTTGGGGTCCAAAAAAATTTCTTTTTGAATTTATTGCAATTGCATTTGGAGTCCGAAGAAATTTACTTTATAATTTGATTTGGGATCCGAAGAAATTATTTTTTTTAATTTATATTAACTTAGGAGAAAACCATTTTTTTAATTAAACTAAAATCCAACTGTCCAACGAAATCACCCAAATCGGTTTAAATCGAAATGAAGGAGCCGAAGATCAGATGTCCAAAGAAATCATCAGAAAATAGCTTTATGGGATTTTCATTGTTTTCTATTTTTTCTCCTCTTTGTTTTTTTATTGCGGTGGCGGGCTTGATTTAGTGTTCTCGAAAAGAGTTTAAAGGTTCGAAGAAATTCGAACCATTGGTTCTCCTCCAATTTTTCTTCGAAAATATCAAACTGAGGTTGAAGGAAACTGCGCCGATGTGACATGTGAACCACCCGTCGCATTAATTAACGACTTCAAATGGGATAAAGAGATTCGAAGAAACGAAAGATCTCTCTTTTCTTCTTTATATTTTTTGGAGTTTTTCATATGTAGAAGAGGGTATAGTTATGGTGGCATCATATATACTTGTATCCTCTATGTACCTCCTTTTTTTAATTTTTATTTTATTTTGTCCTCTATTAATAATAGAAGGGCAATTTGCATAAAAAGTCCACAAGTTTTCAGCTTGTGCAAAACTAGGCCATTATTTTGAATTTTGCAGATTCGGTCCGAATTTTTAAAACACTGACCAAAATATTCTTATCCTTTTTTCTCTCTTCCTTTTTTTACGCTCTTTTTTTTCTCCCCAACTCTCCTCCACCGCCTCCGCAACCTTTATCGGCGGCAACAGGGCGGCCCGCCTTTTCTTCCTCCGCTTTGTTTTTACATTTTTTTTTCTCTCTAACTCTACTCCGCGCTTATGCGGTCTTCTACGATGGTAACAACGGTGGCGGTGCCTCTCTCTTTCGATCTTGTGCACCGAAGGAAAAGGATTCAAAGCGAGTGCGGATTAAAGCAAAATGAACAATTGCGATGAAGTCGTGGCCTAGAAAGTGCTCGCTATTATTTGTAAGGGTGAGAACGAACGCTCTGTGCTTCTCCAAAAAGCGCTTAGGTAAGGTGGTGTCTACGATAGAAGGCGAGGGAGAGGCCGTGACAACAAAAAAAAATTATTGAAAGAAAAAAAAATCAGAATAATAAAAGATAAAAAAAAAAATTTCTTACAGTGAAAGCTAAAAATTATATCAAAAGAAAAAAAAAAGATGAAATTGCACTATTAAATTAAAGTTACATTGTTTTAAAAATATTTTACACTATTTTATATAAAAATTGCACTCTTTGAGATAAAATTATACTCTTTGAAATGAGAGTTATACTCTTTAGGTAAAAATTACACTCTTTGAATAAAATTTATACTATTACTCCTTTCCTTCCACTTCCTCCTCCTCCTCCTCCTCCTTTCTCTCCGCTTTCTTGTACTTTTTGTACGTCCATCTTGGGTCAGCAACGCACACGTTGGAGGCGGAAGAGAGCACGGTGACGTCGAAGAATAGGGCGTCGAAGGCAGGCTGGCGGCGGCCTGCCATGTGTTCTCCCCCCAAGAGGTGTGCGAGTGGTAGGTGTTAAAACATGGGCGAGCTAGAACTCCCCTCCTTGCCTTTTCCTCGTAAGGGGTGCACAAGCAAGAGCACGGCACAGGTCCCGCAGGCACTTCTTACCCACGCCCACGCACCCCCTTCCTTGCCTCCGCCCACCGTACACGTGAGGGCGCAGTGGAGGATGGAGGCCAGGTGGTGGCATCGATGCGGATGAAAGCGAGGTGGGGAGTCCTCACCCATGGCCGCGCACCCACTGTAGGATAGCGACGAGGCAGGCCGCCGCCGCCACCTCCTTCTACGCCTCCGCCTCCACCACCCTATTCTCTAGTGTCGTCGCGCTGTCCTCCACCTCCACCGCTCACGTTGCCAAGCCAAGATGGAAATATAAAAAGTACGAAAAATCGGAGGGGAGAGAGGAGAAGGCTAGGAAGGAGAGGAAGAGAAAGAGAAATGGTATAAAATTTACAAAAAGAGTGCAATTTTTTTGTAAAGAGTGTAACTTTCATCTCAAAGAGTATAATTTTTGTCTCAAAGAGTATAATTTTTGTCTCAAAGAGTATAATTTTTGTCTCAAAGAATGCAACTTTCATATAAAACAGTGTATTTTTTTTAAAAAAATAATATAACTTTTTTTAACAGTGCAATTTCATCTTTTTCTTTCTTCTTCTATGATTTTTGGTCTTCCCTGTAGAAAATTTTAATTTTTTTATTTTTATGTTTTATTATTTTGATTTTTTTTTCTCTCTATATTTTTTTTGTTGTCACGGTCTCTCCCTCGCTCTCTATCGCATCCACAGTCCTAGTCAGAAGCGCTCTTTGGAGAAACACGGGCACGTTTTCGTTCTCACCCTCACAAGCAATAGCGAGTACTATCTCGGCCACGACTTCATCGCCTCCGTTCATTCTGCTCTCATCCGTACTTTCTTTGAATTCTTCTTCTCCGGCGTCGGCATCGAAAGAGGAGGTACCACCGTCGTTGTTACCGTCGTAGAAGACCGTGTAGGTGATGGAGGACAGACTGAAAAAAAAAAACCTAAAAAAAAAGAAGAAGAGAAAGCAGGCGCGGCCATCCTGCTTGAGAAAGGTCGTGGAGGCGGAGGAGGATTGGCGAGAAAAAAAGTGTAAAAAAAAAAGAGAGAGAAAAGAGAATTAGGATATTTTGGTCGGTGTTTTGAAAATTCGGGCGAATCTGCAAAATTCAAAATAGTGGCCTAGTTTTACAAAAGCTGAAAACTTGTGGATGTTTTATGCAAATTGGCCATAATAGAATAAGAGAAATTTGAGGAATGTTGAGAGATCTACGGAATTGTAGTTAGTTGAGAGATTGGTATGTGTGGGTTGAGAGATATTTGGGAAGTGGGTTAGGGATTCAAAATTCAAAATCGAATTTTGAATGACGTTGTTGAGAGAAGAGATATTTTCTAGTTGGTTAGGGATTTTAAATTTGAAATCAAATTTTGAATGAAAAAAAAAAAGGATATGTATGAGATCGTTAGGAGGAAAGATATTTTCTAGTCGGTTGATGATTTAAAAACTTAAAATTGAATTGGAATAAAGATTTTTAAAATTTAAAATTAAAATTTTGAATGTGGATATATGCTGTCATTCAATAGGTTAGAATGAGTCCAAATCAATTGGGCCCACTTTGATGAAGTCTACTAGACACAAACAATAATAATATTTATTTGGCAGAAATGATGCCCACATTATTAAATAGTCTAAAAAATTCAGTAGGTTTTTATAAGGCCCAAAATCTTATGTTCACGTGTGGCCTACTAAGAGATCTAAATTTGCAAAAAAAAAAAAATTGTTGGACCGAATTATGTCTATGTTTAAAATTTTCTAGGCTCATACGAGTCCTATTAGAATTAAAAATTATAACGATTCAAATTTACTAAAGAATAATAATTTATTGGACCAAACCACCGGCCCAAAATACTTAAACCCAGTTATTATTTATAGGGTGAGGGATGCATTTCTCATATAAAAGACCATGACCAGAATTACCAACGACCCGACTCACTAGCAATAATAACTCGTTGGGCCCAAATAACCGACCCAAAATACTTAAACACAGTTATTATTACTAGTGTCTAAGTCTTTTATATACCAAATCACATTCAGATTCATATCCGATGTGGGATTATTACGGTGTGACAAAAAATATGTAGACCATATTATATCTCATATTATAGGTTAACCATAATCTTTCCTTTCTTATTTTTTATTAATTTTTCTTTTTAACCCAATACGAACAAATCAAAGAACTCTCATAATAAATAAATCATTTGGCAGATTGCACCGCTAGTCCCAAACTTTCAACAAAGTTTCGTTTCAATCTTTCAAATTGAATATTATTAATAGTCATTATTTATATTTTCTATTGAAATGTGAAAACTCAATACATTTGCATATCTATATACCATGGTTTTGTCAAAAAAAAATTCCCATCTAATAATTCAATATTACCATCTTCTAAATAAAAGCTAGGCCGTTGAAATAAAAGTAAAAGATGAATAAAAAAAATTAAATATTCATATATAGTATATATAAAGACCTACAAACGAATAGGCATAAGAAGTAATATTTACTTTATAAGTAAAAATTAAAATGAAAATTTTACTAAACGTTGAGAATCTTAAATGTTAAAATTAAAAACTTGGGAACCAAAATAAAACATGACTTAAAGTTCACTGACTACTAGTGCAATTATTCTTATCTTGCACTCAAAACCCCTATTCAGTAGATGAAAGAGGTGTAATATACCCCTAGGATGGAGTGTGCAAGTAGTATTCGTTTATTTTTTTAAAAATATAAACTTAGCTGACAATGAGAATCAATTAGTATTCGAATTTGGGATCTGGAATATCAACTACCAAATATTTTACCACTTGTGATAGAAATAGTCGGCGACTTAGTCTATATTGTTCTTGCAGAAAGGTAGCGCACAACCATTCTAATGGCTATGATGCAATCTTTGCCCATCAATTATTTGCCAAAGGAGATTAGATAAAGTAAGACTTATTGCAAAATGTTGCAAACTCACAAGTCCAAATCACTTGATTGCAATTTTTGCAAACCTAGTGACTATGGACCACGTCCTAATCTTATCCTTTGAAAAGAAGCACAACTTTTAAGCCACAAGTGTCACGCCCCCGCCCCGAAAACCGCTACCCATTTGGTCCGATTCGGCGCACAGATGACGCCGGGACGGCACCTCCCCTGCCCGCCCAAGGCTCAACAACAGATCGTGTACAAGAATTCACCCAGGAATACTAAATTCTAAATATACACAATCGACGAGGGGCACAAACAGTGCCAACAACTAGAGCAAGTAATCCACGAGTAATACACAAGTGAAATAAAGAGAGAATACTACTAGCTATTACATCATATTTGCTTGATTTACATTTGCATCCCAAAATGATTACATGTTCATTTAACCTCGAATGGGTACATAGTTCTTCCAAAACATAAGCATCTAGATACAAGGTATTCTAATGTATAAAGGAAAGCTACTAATGTAACTACCACGATCCTCACTGATCGGGGGCGACGCCCTTGCCGCGGTCCTCGCCCGATGAACCTGCGCCAAACACTGGAAATAGAGTGGGGTGAGAACTAACTTGCTTAGTTCCCAGTGAGCTCGGCCACCGACTCCACCGATCTCCCCACTAGGTCCAAGTGGGCACAAGTAACACTACTAGATATGTAGATATATATATATCTGAAAGCTGTAAACTGCATAATAGAAAATCTATGCTACTATGCCCATAATCTTTGAATTGTATGCATGCATCAAATCGTAGAGATTACTAACATGCTAACAAGTCCTCACTATGTTCAACAATGACTGTTCAATGTTAACATTAATATTTCCATTACCCAATCTGTGGCGATACCCTTGGGATCGCCTACGCCTCACATATAGATCCCTTGGGAGGAGGCCCCACGTGCACTCCAACCCGGGATTGTCGTGGACCTCCACGTGGTCCCGATCGTGCGACACTCCGAGTACTCGACGACACCGATGGCTATACCACCACCGACACGGCATCGTGAGCTTGATCTATCCTCTCCACGTGAGGATACCCTACAACTAGGGTCAACAATTTTCTCGGAACTCCACTATTCCGACCAACATTAACATGTACTTAGCTTTACTAAGATCTATGTTCACGAGCCATTTCTCTTGGGATTTCATCTATCCCTATGTCCAAAGACCTCTAGTGTCAATACACTATATTAATGCCACTCGATCTATGTCATTAAATAACCCTCGAGTTCACCTTTTTGTTTAGCACTAATATAATCAATGTCCAGACCCAATCCTCACCTATCCATTCACCTAGCATTCCAAGTACACTAGGCCATCACTAGAAAGCATAAGGAATAGTCTAACATGCATTTCTACTATGCTAACATGCAAGAGATGAAATTATTACAGTTCTAAGACATAGAAAGGAGTTCGAAGTATTCGAGTGTCACCCCCCACCTTTTGGGAAGCTTCACGAAGCTACGACGTCCGACCCGTAGTCTCTAAACACCGCTTTGGCCTCTTTAGGCCAAACAGCAGCTCTCCAAGCCCTTGTTTGGCTCGGATCACTCAAACCGCTCGACGAAACGAAATTCCGTCTTCGCCAACGCGTTCGTGGACCTAACAATATGTTAGAAATGACGTTAAAAGAGATCAAAACCTCTTATTAAGAAAAGCCCCAATTTGAGCCCTAGAAATTGCCCCGAGCAAAATCTCGCGTTAGAGCCCAAATTACTTGTGCAAATCATCTCTTAGGAAGCCTAGGGTTCCACAAAAATTACCCCTAGAGGATTTAGAACACTCTAGGAGGAGTTACCATGAAAACCCTCAATTGGGAACCCTAGGTTTGCACACTAGTTAGCCCATTTGATCAAAGCCCTAATACATGGGTTTGATC
Source organism: Aechmea fasciata (assembly GCA_025177825.1). NCBI lineage: Eukaryota > Viridiplantae > Streptophyta > Magnoliopsida > Poales > Bromeliaceae > Aechmea > Aechmea fasciata. The sequence goes on from CM045926.1 coordinate 870,889, forward strand.
TCCTTAGAATCAAGCTAGGGTCCCATTTGGCCCATTTCCAAGCATAGAAACCCAAAACCCTAAGTTCTATGAGCTAGGGTTTAAAGAGCTCACCTCTAGGTTAGCTCCAAAGCCAAGGAGAAGATGAAGGGGATGATGGAGAACTCCGTCTTTGTCTTCTTCTCCTTCCTCTCCTTCCTTTTCTCCTTCTTCTTCTTCTTCTCCTTCTCTTCTTCTTCTCCTTCTAGAGAGAAAGAGGAAACGTGAGAGAGTGAGATGGAGGGAAATGAGAAAGAGTGAGAGGGTGTAATCCCCTCTATACCCTCTTACTAAAGCCATTTTGCATAAAAGCCCCTCCACCTTTCTATTTTTCAAACTGCTCAAATCGCGCTTTTCGAGTCGGGACCGGTCTCCTAATCAAGGACCGGTCCCAGAGAGCCTTGCCCGCGACTCTGCGCAGCTGGGGACCGGTCTCCCCCTTACGAGACCGGTCCCGGAGAGCTTTGCGCCACTCTGCGCAGCTGGGGACCGGTCTCCCCCTTAAGAGACCGGTCCCAGAGAGCCTGCTCTCGCGGGACAGCCTTCAGGGACCGGTCTCCCTTTCGAGGACCGGTCCTCCCTCCAGGGACCTTCACCCACCTAAGGACTTAGCCAAATTTTTCGACTTTTCGTCGTTTCTTCTCCGTGTTCGCTCGTTTGACCTCCGATTCATTTCAAATCGAGCCGAGACTTTCCAAACATGTTTTCGAGCACGTTTTCATCATCTTTTCATCCACGCTAATGCCGGATTTATCTCACGACTAAATATAGCTTTTCGGGTTCCGTTTTTGCGCCTATGCGCACAAATCGCCCGAATGCTTCCGCACTGCACCTGGAGCAACTCCGGTGCACTTTTCGCCTGCGGATCAACTTCGAGCTTTCCGAAGTCCATCCATTCGACAATCAGTCAATTCTAAACGTGGTGCAACTCTCGGATTTCGAGAATTCACATCCTTACATCCTCCCCACCTTAAAAGGAGTTTCGTCCTCGAAACTTACTCAATTTCTAATATAATTCAAACTTTTACCTTATTCCTCGAACAAGTGAGGATGGTGCGTTTTCATTAGCTCCTCGAGTTCCCAGGTGGCCTCGCGATCATCATGATTGCTCCACTGCACCTTCACATAGGGAATCACTCGATTTAAGCTTTCGCACTTCTCGGCGATAATTCTCACCGGAACTCCTCGTAGCTCAAGTCTTCTTGAAGTTCCGGCGGTTCATGAAGCATCGCGTGCTCCGGATCGTAGATGTATTTGCGAAGGTTGGAGACGTGGAAGACATTATGCACGTCAGCGAGCTTCGGTGGCAAGGCGAGCCGATAGGCCACCGCGCCCACTCGCTCCAAGATCTCATAAGGCCCGATATAACGGGGACTTAGCTTCCCCCGTACTCCAAATCGCTTAACACCCCTCATCGGTGATACCTTCACGAACACGCGATCGCCCACTGCGAACTCAATATCTCGACGGCGCCTATCCGCATAACTTTGCTGTCTTGACTGCGCTGTGAGCAATCTTTTGCGAGCAATGCGGACTTTCTCTTCCGCTTCTCGCAACACATCGGGGCCGAACTCCGCACTTTCGCCTACATCCCTCCAATGTATAGGAGATCGGCACTTCCGCCCATAAAGAGCCTCGAACGGTGCCATCTCCACACTTGAGTGATAACTGTTGTTGTAGGCGAACTCGGCCATCGGCAGGTGGTTACACCAACTCCCCTTATAGTCGATGACACACGCTCGCAACATATCCTCAAGAGTTTGAATGGTCCTCTCAGTTTGCCCATCGGTCTGAGGATGGAATGCGGTGCTGAAATCGAGCCGTGTGCCAAGGGCTTCTTGCAAGCTCTTCCAGAAATGTGAAGTGAATCGGGGGTCGCGATCCGAGACGATCGATTTCGGCACCCCGTGCGGCCTCACAACCTCGTCGAGGTAAACTGCGCGGTTATCTCCCCGCCCAAGTGGTGTGGATCGGCAAAAAATGTGGTGACTTTGTCAATCGATCCACAATCACCCAAATCGCATCGTGGCCACCCGTCGAGCGAGGCAAGCTGACAACGAAGTCCATCGAAATATCCTCCCATTTCCAAACGGGGATTGGTAGGCTTTGAAGCTTTCCCGCTGGAAATCGACGCTCAGCCTTTATTTGCTGGCAAACTAGGCACTTTGCCACGAAGCGTCCGATATCACCCTTCATCCCCGGCCACCAAGAGTGCTCTTTCAACCCGTGATACATCTTGGTGCCGCCCGGGCGATCACAATAAGGCGACCGATGTGCCTCATCTAGGATTAGCATCCGGATCTCCTCGTCGTTTGGCACACACCACCGATTTTGGAATCGAAGTGCACCGTCGGCGTCCAAAGTGAAGTCGCCTCCACGACCCTCCTCGATGTCGCGCCGAACCTTTTGGAGACTTGGGTCTGCTGGTTGCAGATTTTTGATTCTCTCCAACAAGGTCGGTTGGACAACGAGCATCATCAACTGAGCCGGGACCGAGCGAGCGACCAGCTCTAGATCTAACCGGTCCATGTCTAGACATAGAGACTTCCGATTCGTGACCCATACAAACGAGGTTCTCCGCTGACTTTCTACTCGGCGCGTCTGCGACCACATTCGCTTTTCCGGGGTGGTAAAGGATGTCAACATCATAATCCTTTAATAATTCGAGCCACCGCCGTTGTCGCATATTCAGCTCCTTATGGGTGAATAGGTACTTCAAACTCTTGTGGTCGGTGTAGATCTCGCAATGTGCACCATACAGGTAGTGCCTCCATAACTTCAAGGCGAAGATCACCGCCGCCAGCTCCAAATCGTGAATGGGGTAGTTCTTCTCATAGCTCTTCAGCTGACGGGACGCATAAGCGATCACCTTCCCGTTCTGCATCAAGACACACCCCAAGACCGAATAGCACGCATCACCGTAGACCACAAAGTCTTCACTCGCAAGAGCGAGCACCGGAGTCGAAGTTAGTCTTTCCTTCAACTCTTTGAAACTCCGGTCACACCCGTCGCTCCAAATAAACTTGGTGCCTTTCTGGGTCAGACGAGTAAGCGGAACGACTATCTTTGAGAAGCCTTCCACAAACCGTCTATAGTAGCCCGCCAAGCCCACGAAGCTTCGAATCTCCGTGACATTCGTCGGGCGCGGCCAATCCTTGATTGCCTCAACTTTCCTCGGGTCTACAGAAACTCCACCCTCGGAAATAACATGCCCTAGAAATGCAACTTCTCGGAGCCAGAAGTCACACTTCTTTAACTTAGCATACAGCTTCCCCTCCCGAAGGACTTGAAGCACAATTCTCAGATGTTCGGCATGTTCCTCGTCACTACGGGAATAGATCAATATGTCGTCTATGAAGACCACGACAAATCGATCCAAGAACTCCCTGAAGACACGGTTCATCAAGTCCATGAACGCCGCCGGGGCATTCGTGAGTCCGAATGGCATGACCGTGAATTCATAGTGCCCGTACCGCGTGCGAAACGCAGTTTTCTGCACATCTTCCGGCTTAATCGTCAACTGGTGATAGCCGTACTGCAGGTCTATCTTCGAGTACACGCACGACCGCTGTAACTGATCAAACAAGTCGTCGATTCGGGGAAGTGGGTATTTGTTCTTGATCGTGATTTTGTTCAACTCTCTATAATCCATACAGAGTCGAAACGATCCGTCCTTCTTTCGCACAAATAGCACCGGGGCTCCCCACGGTGATACACTCGGCCGGATAAACTGCTTGTCGAGGAGATCTTGTAACTGACTCCTCAACTCCTTTAACTCGGCCGGCGCCATCCTGTACGGAGCCTTCGAGATCGGCGCGGTACCGGGAATCAAGTCTATGACGAACTCGATCTCCCGATCCGGCGGTATTCCCGGCAACTCCGCGGGAAATACGTCTGGACATTCCCGAACGACATCCAACTCCTCCAAGGTCGGAGTTACTCGGTCCACTTCCGTAACGGTCGCCAAATAGGGTCGCGCAACCGCCGTTGACCAATTTCCTTGCTTTCGCCGCCGAGACCGGCGCGACAAAGCACGAGCTCTGACATCCTTGATATGTGAACTCGGTTTGCCCGGGCTCACGGAATGTAATCCCTCTGCTGTTACAGTCGATTGTTGCGTGATATTTCGTGAGCCAGTCTATGCCCGCTATGACGTCGTACTCTATGAGATTCCGAGCCCTAACATCCTAATGGGCATTATCCGATCACCCACCATCGACACGATAAACACTCCCTATTGATGTCAAATGTCGTCTCAGGGCCCTTGACTTGCCACCTATCACTCGCTTCTATGGGTATGTCATGCATGTGTGCGAATGATCTACTAATAAATGAGTGAGTGGCTCCAGTATCAAATATGGCCCTAGAGCGAATTCCATTAATAAGAACCATACCGCCACAAGGCGATGCTCCTCTCGCCTCGGCGGGCTCCTCGGCTTGGACCCGAGCGGCGAACACCCGTCCGCTCGGGGCCGATCGCGTCGCCTGTGCTGACGCGGCGTCGAAGCACGTCCCGCCGACGCAGCGGTGGAACTCCTCCATAATTCGCCGGTGCCGATGCAATCGAGGAGCGGCGAGGCTCCTCCTCCCGGCAATCGCGTACAAAATGCCCCGGTTGCCCGCATTGGTAGCACTCGCCGACTCTTCTCGCAACGCGACACCGGTGGTCACCTCCACAAATGACGCACCGTCGTGCTCCACGGCCCTTGGATTGAGTCCGCGGATACTTCGGGGGCTTCTTGGAGCTCGATTGTCCCCCGAACCGCCGCCCGGCGCTTTCTTGCCTTTGTCCTTAGACTCGGCCAATATCTCGCGCTTCTCCCGAACGTGGGCGTCACCGTGCTCCGCCCAAAGCGCACGGTCGAAGACTTCCGCGAAGGTCGTGAGCTTCAATATCTGCACGGCCTTGTAAATCCCCGGCCGAAGTCCTCGCAAGAACCAATCGGCCCGGTCCCGGTCATCCTTGACTACATCCGGGACGCAGTCGATTATGTGGGAGAATTCTTGTTCATAGTCCGCCACTGAGCGGTCCCCCGCTCCAACTTGCGGAACTTCTCCCCGGAGCTTTCGCTTCACCGTATCGGGAAGTGATTGGCGAACGACTCCTCTCGAACTCCTCCCAATCCATTGGCGGAAGGTCGGAAGGACGATCCCTCTTTATCCTTTTCCACCAGACCTTCGCCGCCTTACCCATACAATGAGTGGCGAGGTACACTTTGTCCCTTCCCAAGGTGCTCAAGTCGTCGAAGAAGGTCTCCATTGAGTCGACCCACGACTCGACCACCTCGGGTTCCACCTTTCCACCATCGAAGATCGGCGGTTTAAGCTTGTTCAGCTTCATAAGAGCCGCCAATGCGCGCTCCTTATCCGCCTCCTCGGTCGTTGCATCGGGTGTCGCTGAACCCGACGCCGCTTGAGGGATGATTTCCGGCGGAGGGCGTGCCGTCACCGGGACCGCCGGGATACCCCCACCCTCGGCCCGCTTCGGGTGCACGGCGGGGGCACGGGTAAATCACGGCCTCGCCGCCGCCGCCGCCGCCGTTGCCGCTCCATCGCCTCCGGAGGCTGCTCGAATCGTCCGGCCTAGGGCGGTCACTTGCGCCGTAGCCGCCGCACTTCACTTGGCCCCGCCTCGCCGGGGCCGCCGCCGCTCCGTCACTCCTGGGAGGCGGTGCCGAAATGGGGTTCTTTCGGGGCGTCCTCTGGCGCCATAACCCCGAAACACAACACCTTGGTTAATTACTTAACCAAGATTTCGTCTTAAGTTCGATACTTAACGCTTAATCCCGAAATCGGGTGGAAGCACACAAGTGTACTCGCTCCCGTCTCTCGGCATCATGTTGTCGGCCGCCAACACAACCACCTCGAGACAAGGACTCGCACCACTTGAATCTTATCTCTAGTCACTACTAGAGACATTTCAACCCTTCGACCCAATCGAATTAACTTCCGCAACTCGGGGTTCCCGTTCCACTCACGCACCTATTAGCCTTAGGGTTTCCATCCTAGGGTTTCCTAGGTCATCCTAGACTCTCTCTTACTTGCTCTTGTTGCTCGATACCACACCCGTCACGCCCGCCCGAAAACCGCTACCCATTTGGTCCGATTCGGCGCGCGAGCGACGCCGGCGACGGCACCTCCCCGCCCGCCAAGGCTCAACAACGGATCGTGTACAAGAATTCACCCAGGAATACTAAATTCTAAACATACACAATCGACGAGGGGCACAAACAGTGCCAACAACTAGAGCAAGTAATCCACGAGTAATACACAAGTGAAATAAAGAGAGAATACTACTAGCTATTACATCATATTTGCTTGATTTACATTTGCATCCCAAAATGATTACATGTTCATTTAACCTCGAATGGGTACATAGTTCTTCCAAAACATAAGCATCTAGATACAAGGTATTCTAATGTATAAAGGAAAGCTACTAATGTAACTACCACGATCCTCACTGATCGGGGGCGACGCCTTGCCGCGGTCCTCGCCCGATGTACTGCGCCAAACACGGAAATAGTGTGGGGTGAGAACTAACTTCCTTAGTTCCCAGTGGGCTCGGCCGCCGACTCCACCGATCTCCCCACTAGGTCCAAGTGGGCACAAGTAACACTACTAGATATGTAGATATATATATATCTGAAAGCTGTAAACTGCATAATAGAAAATCTATGCTACTATGCCCATAATCTTTGAATTGTATGCATGCATCAAATTGTAGAGATTACTAACATGCTAACAAGTCCTCACTATGTTCAACAATGACTGTTCAATGTTAACATTAATATCTCCATTACCCAATCTGTGGCGATACCCTTGGGTTCGCCTACGCCTCACATATAGATCCCTTTTTGGGGAGGCGGCTCCACGTGCACTCCAACCCGGGATTGTCTGTGCACCTCCACGTGGTCCCGCTCGTGCGACACTCCGGAGTACTCGACGACACCGATGGCTATACCACCACCGACACGACAGTGAAGCTTGATCTATCCTCTCCACGTGAGGATACCCTACAACTAGGGTCAACAATTTTCTCGGAACTCCACTATTCCGACCAACATTAACATGTACTTAGCTTTACTAAGATCTATGTTCACGAGCCATTTCTCTTGGGATTTCATCTATCCCTATGTCCAAAGACCTCTAGTGTCAATACACTATATTAATGCCACTCGATCTATGTCATTAAATAACCCTCGAGTTCACCTCTTTCTTTAGCACTAATAGAATCAATGTCCAGACCCAATCCTCACCTATCCATTCACCTAGCATTCCAAGTACACTAGGCCATCACTAGAAAGCATAAGGAATAGTCTAACATGCATTTCTACTATGCTAACATGCAAGAGATGAAATTATTACAGTTCTAAGACATAGAAAGGAGTTCGAAGTATTCGAGTGTCACCCACCTTTTGGGAAGCTTCACGAAGCTACGACGTCCGACCCGTAGTCTCTAAACACCGCTTTGGCCTCTTTAGGCCAAACGGCGACTCAAGCCCTTGTTTGGCTCGGATCACTCAAACCGCTCGACGAAACGAAATTCCGTCTTCGCCAACGCGTTCGTGGACCTAACAATATGTTAGAAATGACGTTAAAAGAGATCAAAACCTCTTATTAAGAAAAGCCCCAATTTGAGCCCTAGAAATTGCCCCGAGCAAAATCTCGCGTTAGAGCCCAAATTACTTGTGCAAATCATCTCTTAGGAAGCCTAGGGTTCCACAAAAATTACCCCTAGAGGATTTAGAACACTCTAGGAGGAGTTACCATGAAAACCCTCAATTGGGAACCCTAGGTTTGCACACTAGTTAGCCCATTTGATCAAAGCCCTAATACATGGGTTTGATCTCCTTAGAATCAAGCTAGGGTCCCATTTGGCCCATTTCCAAGCATAGAAACCCAAAACCCTAAGTTCTATGAGCTAGGGTTTAAAGAGCTCACCTCTAGGTTAGCTCCAAAGCCAAGGAGAAGATGAAGGGGATGATGGAGAACTCCGTCTTTGTCTTCTTCTCCTTCCTCTCCTTCCTTTTCTCCTTCTTCTTCTTCTTCTCCTTCTCTTCTTCTTCTCCTTCTAGAGAGAGAAAGAGGAAACGTGAGAGAGTGAGAGGGAGGGAAATGAGAAAGAGTGAGAGGGTGTAATCCCCTCTATACCCTCTTACTAAAGCCATTTTGCATAAAAGCCCCTCCACCTTTCTATTTTTCAAACCGCTCAAACTCAAGCGAGCGGTGTCGGACCGGTCTCCTAATCAAGGACCGGTCCCAGAGCCTTGCCCCACACTCTGCGCAGTGGGGACCGTCTCCCCTTACGAGACCGGTCCCAGAGCTTTGCGCCACTCTGTTGGGGACCGTCTCCCTTAGAGACCGGTCCCCAGAGCTCGCTCTCGCGGACGGCCTCTTCGGGGACCGGTCTCCCTTTCGTGGACCGGTCCTCCCTCCAGGGACCTTCAGCCCACCTAAGGACTTAGCCAAATTTTTCAGCTTTTCGTCGTTTCTTCTCCGTTTTCGCTCGTTTGACCTCCGATTCATTTCAAATCGAGCCGAGACTTTCCAAACATGTTTTCGAGCACGTTTTCATCATCTTTTCATCCACGCTAATGCCGGATTTATCTCACGACTAAATATAGCTTTTCGGGTTCCGTTTTTGCGCCTATGCGCACAAAACGCCCGAATGCTTCCGCACTTCACCTGGAGCAACTCCGGTGCACTTTTTGCCTTCGGATCAACTTCGAGCTTTCCGAAGTCCATCCATTCGACAATCAGTCAATTCTAAACGTGGTGCAACTCTCGGATTTCGAGAATTCACATCCTTACAACAAGAGTTATTGGCATTTTATATGATTGAATGTGCTAGCGTAAGGATTTTATTATTATTGTAATTGTTGTCTTTTTTTTCTTTTTTTTTCTTCTTGAAGCACCTCATTTATAAATAAACTTAGCTGAAAATGTGAATCAATTAGGATTCGAACTTGGGTCTCGGGTACCAACCACCAAGCACTTTGCCACTTGCTTTAGGGATGGTCGATTGAAGGTAAAAACATTAAAATAAAAAAGGACAATTTCATAAATACTCCTTCCAAAATTTAAAATATCATGTATGTCCTTCCAAAGTTTAAAATATCACATATATCCCTGTAAACATCGAAAATTAACAGCAATACCCCTATGTTAGGTGTTCTAACTTTACCATAGTTAGTAAATTGTTAAAGATGGGTTAACTTTTAATATGACCACTTTACCCTCAACTCCCTTAAGTAAAAATGTATGGAGATCCCTTCAACTATATGTCGTTTTAATACAGCTCCCTCAACTTTTATATTTTAATTGACATCCCATTAATTTTTAGTTTTTCAAAAAATTAACTAATTTTAGTGCACGGAAAATGAGAATTTTGTTTTCTTTTTTTTTTTTTTTTTTTTTTTTTTTTTTTTTGATGATTTCACTAAATCTAGTAGCTCTATTTATATTTTAGCCAATAAATAACTATGTATAAAAATTTAAATAAAAATAAAAGTTGAGGATTTTTTTCAATCTTTCTTTCATCTTAGAAGCTTCCAAAATTTTTTAACCAAAATTATTCACGATAATTTTATCGTATTAAATGCATTAAAAAACTAAAATATAATATATTTTAGCTTTTGAACAAAACTCTCTCTTCCTTTTTTTCAATCGGCAAAAACGTGCATGCATATAGTTATGTGATTTATTTTTTATTAAATAGAAAAAACTTAAATCTATTATTTATTTCAAAATTACTATTACTGATTATGAATGTGAATTGATATAGGCATATCTGAACTCAATTTTGAATGAATGAGCTTAATTGATGCTGAGTAGGAATAGTTTTAGTTATAGGTGCAAAAAAGGAAAACTAATTATATTCAAATTCAGTTATGATTTTTATCTATATATATCCAAACGGAACTTGAACCGAAATCCGAGCCAAAAACAAAACTAAAATTATATAAAAACATATTATATATAAAATACATTTTTTATATATTTTTAATAATTAATATATATTAATAATTTAGTTTAATAGTTAGTATACTAAATTAGTCAAATTTACATTTACTAAAATTATCTTGAAATACCTATTAGTAATTTTACTATTGATAAGAGAAAAAGGGTAAAATTGATATTTTAAAATTTAAACCCATTTCATATGAACATTAACGGATTTTAACTAGTGGATGGTATGGATGATAATTTTTTATATATTGGAGGGTATTTTTTATATTATTAATTTTAGAAGAAGGGTATAGATAAAATTAATAGTTCTCAAAATGGCATCTATGAAATTATCCCAAATAAAAATACATGAGTGGTTTATGATTGAGAGGAACAGAGTACTACAATGTAACAATTATAAGGGCCAAGTACTCTTTGTCAAACCTATTAATCAAATTAATATACACGGGAGACTTTTAAAAGGGCAACTTTTCCAGGAAGTTGCAGTCTCTCTCTACAAATCACGTACAAATCACGTTGATGGCTACTCTGGCCACCTTAGTCAATATGTACAACATTCCATTAATCTTTATCTCCCTTGTACAAATGTTTAAATTGATTTTTTTTTTTTTTTTGTTACCGTTGCTCACTACAAAAATCTTTCATTTAAAGACACTTTAAATGATATTTAGCGATATTTTAAGTGTCGGTAAAAATAATCTCGACGCACGAGTAAAGAGTCGTTAAACAAATATGCCGGGATAAATATACCGAAGTTTTAATATAGCATCGAAAAATTTATATAAATATTTGATAAAAATATGTTTATTGGCGACGCTTAATCATAATGTCGAAAAATGCTAAATATTAAAGACGCTAGAAGAAAATGTCGTTTAAAAATCGTCGTCTAAAACATACTTTGGCGTAGTGGCTGCTGCTTATGTATTCTTAAATATATATGAATTCATTGAGAAATAATTCAATACTTTATTTTATAAAAAAATAGAAAAGATCTTAACAACTAATCTATCAAGGATAAAGATATCATTTTAACATGTAGCAAGTTAAAAAGGAACTTCACGTCGAGGTATTTTAGTAATTAAATATCGTAAAATTTAAATAAAATTTTGATTAATATTCCTAATTTAGGGATTAATTTTGTATTAATTTAAGCATTAAATTAAGAAATTGATTGATATCCCAAATTTAGGTGTTAAGTTTGCACTAATTTAACCATTAATTTTATGAATTTTAGAACTACCCTAATTTAATTAGGAATTCATTCTAAAATTTTAGAAATAATACTATTTCTAAATATATATGTTGAATTTAAATAATACATATTTAATATTTAATTTTAAAATTTTAATTTTAAACTAGAAAAATTTTATATTACTATTTAAAAAAATTTAATTTTGGTAAATATTTAAATTCAACATATATATTTAAATGATATGTTTAAAAAAATTTTCAATTTCTCTAGTTTTGTCAATATTACTTTTGTATCACTAACTTAAAAAATAAAATTAAATGTAAGTAAAAAAATTAAATTTAACATATTTAATTTCTTAAAAAAAATAGAATTTTTTTTTTAATTTAGACTTTATTAATTTTTTATCACTATTTAAAAAATTTGAATGTGGGTAATTGATTAGAAATATAAGGTATAATTTAAATTTCTTCTTATAATAGAGTTGTATAGACTAAATTAATTCAAATTTTAATACTAAAAATTGATCTTTTTAAATAATGAGATCATGTATTATAGTTTAAAATATAAGCTAAACATAAATTTGAAGTTTGGAACCTAAAAAATATATAGAAACCTCCTATAATTTTAAATAATACAATGAAATTTAAACTAACTAATGAATAAATTTAGACTATATAATTTAAATTTTACACTTATATTAAATCTCCACCATAACGTTTTATTAGAGTAAACAAAATTAGGACTGTACATAAATTAAATAGAGTCCGGCTAAAATACTATTGATAGCACCAAGAATTTGGTGCTGCCGAGTTTTCTATCGTTAGATTTAACCCTTTTATTATTTTTACTCGTTGTATTATACTATTCAACCAACCACTTACTCAACCCTAGGAGGCCTACATCATCCTAACCACATATTTTTCAATCTAAGGACTAAAAAACTAACACCACTAATAGCTCGGTACTACTGATAATATTTCAGCCTAGTTCAATTAAATAAATAATCTATAAGGAACAAATCTAAACTATTTGTATAGTTTATCAATTTGATCAGTCTAATTGATTTGATTTATGAAGTTGCTTTTTATTTTTACCTTTAAAATTTTCTATCTTTTAGTTGATTTTTAAAATTCTAGTTCCATATTTTTGGGATTCCAATTAGCTTCCTAACTTTTATTATTCATTGTAATTTAGTACCAATGATTTAAAAATCAGATTAAACTAATTAGTTCAACCAATTAATCCGACCGTAAACTTTTCTATCTAGCAGTAGAGTTTAACCCATTATATTGAATAAGATTAGGAAAAATTTTAAACCATTAGAGATAATAAATATTTTAAACAAAATAACATTTTCACCATTAAAAATAAAAAATATTTTAAATATAATTTTAAATGTAAAAATTAAAAAGATTAAGATTACTGATTAGGAAAAAAAAATTATTAGGAATTTGAATCCATATACAGCTATTCAATCGCAAAACCCATTTCCATACCCAGCTATGCAATGGCAAAATCCATTTCCTAAAATCCATATCTGACCTCGAAACTGACAAAATCCAAATCCAAATTCAAATCCAAAAACCCGAATCTTAAATAATTAATTCTATTTACTATATTTCAAAATATATTATGTTAAATCTAAATTTTTAAAATATAAATTCAAAACCATATTGTCAAATAATTTGAAAGCTTTCTCATGTGAAAATGACGAGTGGATGGAGAGAAATGGTAGAGAGAGAAAAAAAAAAAAAAGATAAGAGACACTACAAGAATAAATAATATTAGTGGCAAAAATAAGATGGCGATAAAAAATGTCGCCACTATATAGTTATCTATGGTGGCGATAAAATTAATTACCACCGATTGATTAATTTAACGTGGCGATACTACTTTCGCCACTAAATGACTATTTTGTCGCCACCATATAGTTACCTACGGTGGCGATAAAAAAAATTGCCATTAATTAACCAATTTAAAGTGGCGATATTTGGCGATAAAAAAAATCGCCACCGATTAATTAACTTAAACTGTAAATATTATTTTCGTTACTAAATGTCTATTTTGTCGCCATCATATCCATCATTTTTCTTTCTGTATCGATCTCTTCCTTTTTTTCTTAGCATTAAAAAAAACATGATATATCATTTTTATTATAATTTTATTTAAAAAAATTATGCATTTTTTTTTACAATCTTTGCATAAAATTTTTTAAAATAAATTAAAATTTTCTTTACATAGCTCCAATTTAAGAGGCTTAATTAATTGGCCATGTCCTTAAAAAAAAAAATAAAAAAAAAATAAAAAAAAAGCCACTCTCCAGTACTCTCCACTCCTCCGCACACACACCCCCCCCCAAACCCACTCTCCACCCTCTCCCCCACTTGAAGCTATTTCCCCAAACCCACTCTCCAAACCCTCTCTCCACCCACTCCCTCTCACCGGCAACCCCTCGCCGGCGAGCTCATCACCGCCGATCTTCTCGCCGGCGAGCCCCTTTCCGTCGATCTCCTCGCCGGCGAGCCCCTCTCCGTCGATCTCCTCGCCGGTGACCTTATAGGAGCATCGCCGAAACGTGTAATCCGAGTCCTTATACTTGGAAAAGCTCCCCGAAGGAGAGCGATTGGCCTCCTTTTTCGCGTCCTCTCTCCGCTTTGTAGATCTCCTATTCTCGGTAAGCCCCTTTGCTTTCACCCTTTTGATTCGTCTTAGTCGATTGTTCCGCCATCAGTGATTGAATCGATCTGTCTTAGCGCTATGTGTGAAGCTTTTAATCTATAATACGGTAGTAGTGCAGTACTGTAATTCATAGCAACAACAATGGTAGTGTGATGTTTTGATGTTAATAGAGATCTGATACAAGTTATTTCAAATGTATTGTAAGAATATTTTGTATTTGTAGAGACCTGGAAATTGCACCTGAGGCTTGACGACGGCTCTGGAGAGTGTCGGGGCAAGCCTGGGTCGCGTTAGCGCCAAACAGACGCCAAACGGGCCCCGTGGGAACGCGAGAGCAGCGTGTGTCACGAAAAATCTGCAAATAGCAGGTTTTACGTGGTCGTACAAAGCGGGTTGCTATCGGTATAGCAACGGTTGCTATCGGTATAGCCACCAGGACTATACCTAACGCGATTAGCTCTCGGGTTGCTGTTTGTGCCGTTAGCAGTGTGGGACTTTGCTGAGGAGGTATGGTGCGGTTGACTTTTTCCCACTTGTCACGTCACCCCTCACCTCCCCTACTTAGCAACGAGAGAAGAGAGTGAAGGGCCTCTCCTTCATCTTCTTCCTTCCATTCTTGCCGCTTCTTCCCCAAGCTCAAGAGGAGCCCGAACTCCGCCGACGACGCGCCGCGGAGCCGATCGAGCGAGTTTTCGACGAGGTGACGCTGTGAGGAGGCCGTGCGACAGCCGATTCTTGCCATCCTCGACCTGGCGCTACTCGCAGGGAGGGTTTTCGAGGTGAGTGACCCCTCGAGTTCGCTTTTACGGCTTTAAACTCTTATGATTTTCGGACTGCACTGCTGCTGCTGCTGACTGCGGCGTCGACCCACGGTGTTCTGGCTTGTTCTCTGTGTAGGAGAGTCGAAATCCGGCGAAACTTGAGGCGTTGGATCCGTGACTTCCAGACGATTCCAACGACACCTTACTTGCTGGATTTGGATCAGGTTTGCTCTGTCGGAACCCATCTTTACCGAGCCGCTGTTTTGCGAGCAATTACTGAGGTGCAGATTTGCTGTTTTCCAGCGTCGACCGTCGGCTCTTTGGCCAGTTCTCCGCGCAGGGAAGTCGGATCGCGTCGAAACTTGCGGCGTTGGATTCTAGATTGTGAGACGAAGATTTCGAGGCCTGAATCGCTGAATTTGGATAAGGTTAGCTTGGTTAGCTTTAAGCTTTTCTCAGCCGCTGTTTTCCGGCAGATTCTGTGAAACGGTGTAACGTTGGGTTACTTCTTCGCAGCAGGAGACTTCGGACCTCGTCGGATCAGCGAAGGATCACTTTGGCGCGGGCCACCTTCTTTCGCTGCCAGGAGATTGCTATCGAGGTGGGTTTACATCGGAATACTCCTAAGTATAATAGTCAACATGTGTAAACTTCTGTTTCGACCAGTACGTGATAGCTTGAATGCATGATTATCGTAGAGTAATCTGAAATTGAATCATGCTTAGCGAATATTTAATATTATACATGTTGGACTTGGATTTGACTTAGGAGAAAATCACGTTTTGGATCGTCATTAGCCTACACTACCGGATTTAGCTCTAGGAGCCGTTTTGTGCCGTATCATCGCCGGGGAGTGCGATGAATACTAGGGTAGTGTAGTTTGCTTTTACGCTCGTCTTTGAGGATCTGAGCTCACTTTTCAAGTCTAGTCGTCTTGGTTGTCGGGCACCGTCGGGGTTTGACGGTGGACCCGATGTATTGTGTGGTTACGATTTGTGCCAAGGGGCACGTGGTGTGTTAGTTCTTGGACCACTGTGTACTTGACTATGCTGTGAGAGCAGATTGAGCTCGACGAGATACGCTTGCATACTCGGTTGGTTCGCGCCCACGAGTGCGCTCGGAGTCCGGCTTAGTGCTTTTGCGTTGGTGTCGGCGCCTCGTTGTGGGTTGCTCTCCGCTAGCTACCCCTGGGGTAGTTGTAGTGTTGCTTCGATAGGCGGGACGGGTGCTTTCACAGTCCCTCGTAAGATTGGGTCAGCTTTTACTTGTTCTACAGAGGGTGGTTTAGAGTAGGATAGTATAGGGGTTGTAGCTGTCGAGTGTTTCCGACTTCTTTTACCTTTTGCTTACCCCGTAGACTTAGTGGGTGGACCGATGTGTTTAGGCGGTACCCACCGAGGACTACTTGTTTTTATAGTAGTTCTCACGCCCTCTTTCTTCCACCGTTGTTGCGGGGCCTTACATTGCGGCCGCTCCGTCTGAGTCGGGCCGCGGGAAGGGCGTGGCGGGCTAGAGCCTACCCTTCGAGTTCTGTACTAGAGGACTTCCACTACAGGTAGTGACAGTTTTTGGTTTGGGACACTTTTGTACATACAGTTGAACTCGCTGGAGCGAGTAGTGTTACTTTTGTGTCTATGATTGTATGTATATAAAGTTGTTGTTTTTCCTACCTGTTTGTTTATAGTTTATTTCAGCTCTATGCTACTGTTTGTGGCATTGTATGTTTATACAGGTACAGCTACGCTTCGTATACAAAAGAAATTCTTTTGTCTACGGAGGATTTGTCGGCGTGCCGGTGAATATGCAACCGGGCGTGACAGTTAAGTTGGTATCGAGCTTCGTATTAGGTCGTTGGGACCTAGGAAACCTAAAGTAAACCTTAGGAAGGCTTGTCGCGAGAGGCGTGATTTAACGCGAAAGTCATTGATTAATTGTTCTAACTCATCCTTGAGTGGAGTGAGTGACTGAAGGAGTGTCTGTTTCGGTCCGGAGAAATTATGTTGGCTGCAGACGACATAATTTTGAGGAGAAACGAGGACCGCTCGAGACTTTCGATGATTGGGTCGAGTGTTTTTGTATCGACCTCGTTTCTATGTGTGCGGCTATGCATCGCCGCGAGAGGACGGCCGCGCTACGGGTCGCGCCCCACTGCCACCACCGCCACCCCAGATACCAGAGCAGATGGATCAGGGCACCCGACCTGAGACGGGTGTACCTCCTGTAGTGGAGCCAAGCACTCGACCTGAGACGAGTGCTCAGTCAGAGTTGAGCGCCCAGATAGCCGCACTGACAGAGACGACGAGGCAGCAGGGTGTATTTTTACAGCAGATGTGCGAGAGGTTAGCGGCATCATCGAGTACATCATCGGGGGCACCAGCTCAGCCTACTCCGCCACCCCCTACTCCACCTCGCACCGATTCCGCCACACCCCCGCGGCGAGAGATACCTCCAGCACCAGTTGTGCCGGCTAGAGGACTAGATCAGCTGACTGCGGCAGAGCAGGAGCGGATGACCGAGCTGTTGTTTCGCTTTCGCCGCCTCGACCCACCGATGTTTGACCGGGTGTGCGCTGAGCCCTGGGTATTGGAGAGCTGGATTAGCGCGATGGAGAGGATTTTTGAGGACATGTTCGTCCTGGAGGATCAGGATCAGGTTCACCTTGGGGTCCCCTGTTTAGTTGGGGACGCCCGGGATTGGTGGAGGAGGATAAGGCATGATCAGGGTGTAGTGGCCTCTCAGTTCGGGTGGGATGAGTTACGTAGGATGATCTTTGTGCCGCACATATTTTCCCGACAGTGTAAAGCAGAGGATAGAGGATGACCTGAAGAGGATTCAGCAGGGTGATTGCATAGTCCAGGAGTATGTTCGGGAATTCACGCGACTCCTGAACCGTGTACCGTTTGTAGCGAGAGATGAGGCACATAGGGTGTACTTATTTGAGCAGGGCTTCAGGCCGGATCTCTACAGGTTCGTTAGGGTGCGGAGGTCGAGGACCCTGGATGCGTCCATCGAGCAGGCACTATTTGAGGAGAGGACCGAGGCGACTCTCCGAGAGCGGACACAGGGGCCGGGACCGAGTCAGGACAGGAAGCGCCCCGCTCCTAATGACGGGGGACAATCGAGCAGTAGGCGTCCGCCGAGACCTCCACGATCACGTTTTCAGGGTCGTGGGTCCTCGGAAGACGCGACGTACCGAGATACCGTCGGCGGGGGCGACCACGAGGACACGGCGGTGCGTGATCTGCGGAGGACCACACGCGGCGCGGCTGTGTGACGACGAGAGGCGGTGTTTTGGATGTGGACAGCCAGGACACTTTAGGGCAGCTTGCCCGAGATCAGCATCGTCGGCACCATCGACAGCATCGGCCCAGACCGGATCCCAGCAGTCGTACGGGACACCGTCGAGCCACCGTCGTGAGGATAGGGCGTCTGTGCCGCGACGAGCAGCGGCGACGAGCTCCCGGCGCGAGTATATGCGGCCCGGTGGAGGACTCTCCAGCAGCCGACCGTGTGGTGGCAGGTATCACTTTACTTTCTGGTACTAGAGCTCGTACTTTATTTGATACCGGCTCATCGCATTCTTTTATTAGCCGAGCATTCGCTTTATTACATGGTCTAGAGTTAGGGTTGTTGCCTCAGACCCGGGAGATTCAGGTTCCCGACCATGTAGTACGGGTTGTAGAGTGTTGTAGGTCGTGTCCAGTGCAGCTAGACTTGTGGATTTTGCCCGCAGACTTGTTAGTGTTGGGGTTACCGACTCGACCTGTAGTGCTGGGCATGGATTGGCTGACGCGGTACTACGCGACGATCGACTGCGGAGAGAGAACGGTGACGCTCCGCGAGCCAGGCCAGGAGGAGTTCACTTTCAGAGGCTGCAGGAGCACGTTGTTCGCCGCGTGGATTTCTTCAGCGAGAGCCCGACAGCTGATGAGTAGAGGGTGCACTGCTTTTCTGGCGACGGTTACAGAGGTACCTACGGCGGCACCGAGGCTCGAGGACATCCCTGTGGTTCGCGAGTTTCTGGATGTGTTTCCCCCTGAGACGACGACTATGCCGCCGGAGAGGAGATCAAGTTTGTGATTGATGTAGTTCCAGGCGCACCAATCTCGAAGGTACCTTACGAGGATGGCACTGCAGAGTGAGAGAGCTAAAGGCGCGACTTCGGGATTTGATGGATAAGGGTACGTGAGACCCGAGTGTATCGCCTTGGGAGCGCGGTGTTATTTGTAAAGAAGAAGGATGGTTCACTTAGGTTATGTGTGGATTACCGGGAGCTGAATAAAGTGACCATCAAGAACAAGTATCCTTTGCCGCGCATTGATGATTTGTTTGATCAGCTGCAAGGATCTTGTGTCTTCTCGAAGATCGATCTCCGATCAGTTACCACCGAGTTGAGGGTGAGGGCCGAGGACGTTTCCAAGACGGCTTTTAGGACTCGGTACGGGCATTATGAGTTTACAGTGATGCCTTTTGAATTGACGAATGCCCATGCCGCGTTCATGGATCTGATGAACAGGGTGTTTAAGCCGTACTTGGACAGATTTGTAGTAGTCTTCATCGACGATATCCTGATATACTCCCGTAGCAACGCCGAGCACGAGGAGCACTTGAGGATAGTGCTACAGCTCCTGCGAGAGAAGGAGTTGTATGCCAAGTTAAAGAAGTGCGAGTTCTGGTTGCGGGAGGTTACCTTCTTGGGCCATGTGATTTTGCGGATGGGTGGCGGTAGACCCGAGAAAATTGAGGCTATTCGGGATTGGCCTAGGCCGACGACGGCGGCGAGGTGCGGAGCTTCATTGGATTAGTGGATACTACGTCGGTTTGTGGAAGGCTTTGAGAAGCTTTCACACCCTCACTCGATTGACTCGTAAAGGAATTAAGTTCACAGGTGAGGGCGTCGGTGGAGCTTCGATGAGTTGCGACAGCGGTTGATGTCAGCTCCTATCCTTGCCCTTCCAGTTATGGGGGAAGGATATGTGATCTATAGTGACGCATCACACAGTGTACTAGGGTGTGTGTTGATGCAGCATGGTAGGGTAATTGCTTATGCTTCGCGACAATTAAAGGATTACGAGAAGAATTACCCTACGCATGATTTGGAGCTCGCCGCAGTGGTTTTGCGTTGAAGCTGTGGCGGCACTACTTGTATGGCGAGCACTGTGAGATTTTTACTGATCATAAAAGTCTCAAGAATCTTTTCACCCAAAAGGAGTTGAACCTGAGGCAATGCGCAGGTGGTTGGAGCTGCGAAGGACTATGATATTAGTATTCGATATCATCCGGCAAGGCGAATGTGGTGGCGGATGCGTTGAGCGGGAAGGCGATGCGGGGCTCGTGCTTGATGATCACGCGGCGAGGCGGGTTACGAGGAGCTACGGGTTGAGTTTAGAGGTCGTGTCCTCCGGGTCTCTTTGCAATACTAATGTCTATGGTTTTGCGACCCGCTCTGTTGGAGAGGATCGAGAGAAAGCAGTGGGGACCCACACTTGATGAGGATTAGAGAGCGATTGGAGAGGGACGGGCGAGAGGGTTTCACGGTGGACGGATCAAGAACCTTGAGGTATAGGGACCGACTGTGTGTACCCGTGGATTCAGAGATCCGAGCAGACATCTTGAGAGAGGCTCACTGTTCTCCTTATACAGTACATCATGGTGGAACCAAAATGTATAGGGACTTGAAAGCACAGTTCTGGTGGAATGGAATGAAAAGAGACATTGGCAGATATGTGGCTCAGTGTTTGACTTGCCAACAGGTGAAGGCCGAGCATCGGTGCTGCGGCAAGCTTGAGTGCCCGGTGCGAAATGGGAGCGGATCACGATGGACTTTGTCGTGGGATTACCTAGAGCACGGGGTGGTTTCGATGCCATTTGGGTGATAGTGGACGGATTGACCAAGTACGCCCACTTTCTACCGATTCAAACCACCACAGGTCCGAGAGAGAGACTCGCGCTATACAGATGAGATCGTCGGGTGCATGGCGTGCCGATGTCGATAGTATCGAGACGAGGGACCCGAGGTTTGTGTCACACTTCCGGAGGAGCTTACGACGACCTTGGGTACACGGCTACACTTCGACACTGCGTTTCACCCACAGACAGATGGTCAGTCGGAGAGGACCATTCAGACGCTAGAGGACATGCTGAGGGCATGCGTCATGAATTTTGGAGGAGGATGGCATCAGCATTTGAGATTAGTTGAGTTTGCGTACAACAACAGCTATCAAGCGAGCATCCAGATGGCTCCGTTTGGCGTTGTATGGACGCATGCGATCCCACTATTTTGGAGCGACGTGAGTGAAAGGAAGACGCTTGGGCCTGAGATTTTGCTAGAGGCTGAGGAAAAGGTGAAGGTGGTTCGACGACACCTTTGTGACCCGAGCCGCAGACGACTATGCGGACACCGGGAGACGAGACTTGGAGTGTCAGATTTGAGATCATGTATTTCTTAAAGTCTCGCCCTCCAAGGGGATACGCAGATTTGGAGTGCGTGGAAAGCTCAGTCCACGCTACATCGGCCCTTTTGAGGTATTGGAGCGAGTTGGGCCAGTCGCTTACAGGATTGCTCTACCCCCGCGACTAGTCCGCACCCACGACGTTTTCCACGTCTCGCGTTGAGGAAATATGTGTTCGATCCCTCTCACGTGATTGACTTCACTCGCTTGAACTTGGCGAGGACCTTCGATACGAGGAGCGGCGTTGCGGATTCTTGCTCGCGAG
Organism: Aechmea fasciata; assembly: GCA_025177825.1. NCBI lineage: Eukaryota > Viridiplantae > Streptophyta > Magnoliopsida > Poales > Bromeliaceae > Aechmea > Aechmea fasciata. The sequence continues at coordinate 892,225 of CM045926.1, forward strand.
GCGAAAGAATTGCGCAATCGGGTCATACCGTATGTCAAAGTGCGGTGGAGTAATCACGAGGAGCGGGAGGCGACTTGGGAGCCCGAGACGGCGATGAGGGAGGCCTATCCCTACCTGTTCGACGAGCAGAGCTGAGGTACGTTTGAGTTTCGCGGACGAAACTTTTTGTATTGGGGGAGGATGTAGAGACCTGGAAATTGCACCTGAGGCTTGACGACGGCTCTGGAGAGTGTCGGGGCAAGCCTGGGTCGCGTTAGCGCCAAACAGACGCCAAACGGGCCCCGTGGGAACGCGAGAGCAGCGTGTGTCACGAAAATCTGCAAATAGCAGGTTTTACGTGAAAGTCAGTACAAGCGGTTGCTATACCGGTATAGCAACGGTTGCTATACCGGTATAGCCACCAGGACTATACCGGTATAGCCCTGCGCAGTTAGGCTCTCGGGTTGCCTGTTTGTACCGGTACAAGTGGGACTTTGTACCGGTACAAAGAGGAGGTATGGTGCAGTTTGACTTTTTCCCACTTGTCACATCACCCCTCACCTCCCCTACTTAGCAGCAGAGAAGAGAGTGAAGGGGGCCTCTCCTTCATCTTCTTCCCCTTCCATTGCTGCTGCTGCTGCTTCTTCCCCAAGCTCAAGAGGAGCAGAACTCCGCCGACGACGCGCGGGCCGATCGAGCGAGTTTTCGACGAGGTGACGTGAGGAGGCCGTGCGACGGCGATTCTTGCCATCCTCGACCTGGCGCTACTCGCAGGTAGGGTTTTCGAGGTGAGTGACCCCTCGAGTTCGCTTTTACGGCTGTAAACTCTTATGTTGTTCAGACTGCACTGCAGCTGCTCTTGATCGCGACACGGTGTTCGCTTGTTCTCTGTGTAGGAGAGTCGAAATCCGTGAAACTTGAGGCGTTGGATCCGTGACTTCCGGACGATTCCAACGACACCTTACTTGCTGGATTTGGATCAGGTTTGCTCTGTCGGAACCCATCTTTACCGAGCCGCTGTTTTGCGAGCAATTACTGAGGTGCAGATTTGCTATTTTCCTGCGTCGACTGTCGGCTCTTTGGCCAGTTCTCCGCGCAGGGAAGTCGGATCGCGTCGAAACTTGCGGCGTTGGATTCTAGACTACGAGACGAAGATTTCGAGGCCTGAATCGCTGAATTTGGATAAGGTTAGCTTGGTTAGCATTAAGCTTTTCTCAGCCGCTGTTTTCCGGCAGATTCTGTGAAACGGTGTAACGTTGGGTTACTTCTTCGCAGCAGGAGACTTCGGACCTCGTCGTATCAGCGAAGGATCACTTTCGCGCGGGCCACCTTCCTTCGCTGCCAGGAGATTGCTATCGAGGTGGGTTTACATCGGAATACTCCTAAGTATAATAGTCAACATGTGTAAACTTCTGTTTCGACCAGTACGTGATAGCTTGAATGCATGATTATCGTAGATTAATCTGAAATTGAATCATGCTTAGCGAATATTTAATATTATACATGTTGGACTTGGATTTGACTTAGGAGAAAACCACGTTTTGGATCGTCATTAGCCTACACTCTGGGATTTAGCTCTAGGAGCCGTTTTGTGCCGTATCATCGCCGGGAGTGCGATGAATACTAGTAGTGTAGTTTGCTTTTACGCTCGTCTTTGAGGATGCGAGCTCACTTTTCAAGAGTCTAGTCGTCTTGGTTGTCGGAGCACCGTCGGGGGTTTGACGGTGGACCCGATGTATTGTGTGGTTACGGTTTGTGCCAAAGGGGCACGTGGTGTGTTAGTTCTTGGACCACGTGTACTTGACTATGCTGTGAGAGCCAGTTGAGCTCGACAGAGATACGCTTGCATACTCGGTTGGTTCGCGCCCACGAGTGCCGCTCCGAGTCCGGCTTAGTGCTTTTGCGTTGGTGTCGATGCGCCTCGTTGTGGGTTGCTCTCCGCTAGCTACCCACAGGGTAGTTGTAGTGTTGCTTCGACAGACGGGACGGGTGCTTTCACAGTCCCTCGTAAGATTGGGTCAGCTTTTACTTGTTCTACAGAGGGTGGTTTAGAGCAGGATAGTATAGGGGTTTTAGCTGTCGAGTGTTTCCAGCTTCTTTTACCTTTTTGCTTACCCTGTAGACTTAGTGGGTGGACCGATGTGTTTAGGGCGGTACCCACTGAGGACTACTTGTTTTTATAGTAGTTCTCACGCCCTCTTTCTTCCACCGTTGTTGCAGGGCCTTCTGCGCGCTCCGTCCGAGTCGGACCGCGGGAAGGCGTGGCGGGCTAGAGCCTACCCTTCGAGTTATGTACTAGAGGACATCCACTGTAGGTAGTGACAGTTTTTGGTTTGGGACACTTTTGTACATACAGTTGAACTCGCTGGAGCGAGTAGTGTTACTTTTGTGTCTATGATTGTATGTATATAAAGTTGTTGTTTTTCCTACCTGTTTGTTTATAGTTTATTTCAGCTCTATGCTACTGTTTGTAGCATTGTATGTTTATACAGGTACAGCTACGCTTCGTATACAGAAGAAATTCTTTTGTATACGGCGGATTTGTCGGCGTGCCCGGTGAATATGCAACCCGGGGCGTGACAGTATTCAAGGTGCGGGGACCAAGTAATTAATGTTAAATATTAAAATTATATATTGACCATTAATTCCATGCGTTTTACCAAAGGAAGAAAAAAAAAAAGAGGACTAAGTGTTGAAGTTAATTGTTGATTATGCCATGTGGTTTTGTATTCTCCTCTATAATGTTTGGAATGGTCGTAGTCTATAATGTTGGAATTGATCGAGAATGCTTTGTTTAGTAGTGGATTTCAACATCGCAACGGCCTCATAGTATATATATATATATGTGTGTGTGTAATTTTATATTTTTTGCGCCATTTTTGGTTTAGTCGCATAGTTGATCTTACCGGTGTACAGTGGTCGTCGATTCATCACAACCTGTCTAACTACTTTTGAATGATATTAGTGATCCTACCTCTCTGTTGCTTGATATCAGCTATGATAGATGCTACATTTCTAAATTGGAAGTGCAGGACTGAAGCAGAATTATAGTTTAAGCTTTTGCAGAAAATATAATTTACCAGTGACTAAAAAGTTGCTTCATGAGATGCTGTTGATTCTAAAATAATGACTAAGACTTTATTAGTGTTTCGTCATTTTATGTATGCATTCATGAAACTTATGTCTCTCTGCATATATCATAACTTTCTGTTTACAGCCATTGACAGAGCTTCCAAATGCAAGCGATGCGGTCCATACGAGAAGGACAATTTAAAGTCTGATGATGTGTATGACGAATGGGAGCTCTGTCCTGATGAGTTTGTGCATGGAAAATATACGCATTTCAAGGACAATGAATTTAATGCCACATTTGTATGCCTCGCGTGCAGTGCAGCTTCTGGTGAGGCGTTTATCCGCTTTATTCTATCTCCTTGATCATCACACGAGTAGCCTCATTCTTAGGTTGAAATGAAGTTTCCTTTGGTTTAATATCTTTCTTTTATTTGGAATGTTTCATATCTCTCAATATCAGCAAAAGAATTTTACATATATACTGCTACAAGATTATCTACACAAATGGTCCTTTAATTATGTAATCCAGTTACAGGGTTTCCGACATTTCTTTTCAGAATGTTAATTGGTGAGTATAATAAGCTATATATAGCAAATATTCATAATTATTTGACTAAACATTTCAAAATAATATTATAAGAATTTATTGGGATAAAAAAAAAAGTCAGTGTCAAAGTGTGTCATTAGGAGGTCACGCATATTAATTTCACACGCTTGTGTCGGCACGGAAACGTGCCCGTGCCTTATCGTGCCAGGCAAACAAAGGCACGCCCCCGAGCCATGGCAGTTTAATCCTTGCTGTATAAACCGGAACTTACTTTTATTAGGTTCCGTAGATGACTAGGTCCAAGTACATATTATAGCACTTTGGAATAATGTGCCTTTGAGTCTGTCGTTTCCCCAGAAATATGGGAACTCAGTTCAAGATCAATCCCTTTTTGAGAAAATGATTGCTATCAAGATATTTGATCTGCACATGGCTGTTGGCTGTGGATCTTAGGGTATTGAAGTCACTTGATTTTGGTGGCTTATATTGCTTAATACTCTGCTACAGGAATGGATACTGAAGTCCAGTAGATCTGGCCATGGCTGCTAGAGCTATCAAAAGAAGGCCTAATAACAGTGACACTGACAAAGGAAAAGAAGAGCAAATGGAGACATCTATCTCAGATGCTCAAAGTGAACCTCTTCTTGGGAATGATACTGCCAGAAAACAGTCGAAGGTTTAAGATACTGACCTTCAATGAATTTTAGTAATTTCTTTCTGGCGTGCAAATTTTCATTGTTGTTATGTTGTCTTTGCTATATTTCTTTTACAGATACATGATCCTAAAAGATGTTCAGATTTCTGGGAAAGCAAGAGGTGGGAGTGCCTTCACTGGGCGAATATTATATCACATTTTATTGCTCAATCAGCTAGAAGAATAGGTGATTGTCATCATTTTCTTTTTTCCTTACGAGTTGTTTCAAGTCAATGTTTGGTCTTTTGAAGTCCTGAAGATGTAACGCGCCTTTTTGTGAATGTGAACAAAAATATGACTTAAGAGGATCGGCATGGCTCGAACATTTTTGGTTCAATTGCAACTTCGATTTTCCAAAGTACTTATTTGATATTTATGTATTATATACTATTAATAGGAATAGATATTTTTTATTTGAGAGCTTCCTTATAATTCCCTACGGAGGTTGATATTCCACTTTAATGTGAGTTGCTTCTGAAATTTGCATATCTTACTGGTGCCAGGGCATTATTCTGGCCAATAATGTGATATTTTTTTGTGTTCAGTTGTTACAACCATTTATCTATGTTCTAAGGAATAAATTTATTCGCTGGTTCTTTCTTGTTCACTACGTAATTAAGCTTCTACAAGAACAATTTCTTACTAATGCAAGTGTTTATGCTGTTCTGAGTTTGTAACTATATTAATCACCTTCTTTTCTTTGCAGCAAATTTTGTCACTAGTTTTGGGACATTTATAGGAAAACTTTTCCCTCGCTCTTCCGCAAACCAACAAGCACAGAGTGATAAGAAATTTTCGAAATATCTTAGTCCGTTACAGGTAGCTGTTATTATTGAACACTTTATTTTGATTGCAATCCTCTTTTGTATGTATGACTGGCCACAGAAACAACGTTTATATAGAATTTCTGTTTGGACAAGGTCAAGCCTCTTCTTTTAAGTCTCTTTTTGGAAACTGTCTGCATTTACTTGTATATATGTCTTATTGTATTGGTTAGAAAGTTGTGACACTTGATATATTATTCTCTATTTAGGGTCTATTACACTCTTCTTACACTGTTTGGTGATTCACAATTTTGATTAAGTGATGGCCAGAAGAAATGGGGCTACATATGCCATGTGAAAATTGCTTTGGACAACAGTCTATATTTCTCATAGTTTCTTTGGACAATGCTTGGAGAAAGATACTTTTCTCATTTCCGACTGTATTTATGCAACCAAATGGCAAGATTTTGGTTATACCACTATCTCAAGACACCACCTCTTGTATCTATTGATATTTGCTATAGAAGTATAACAGCTGGTAGTTGTTTATTATGAGGCTCTCTTTTAGTGCAGTAATTTCATGACTGATATGCTACACAGAACTTGTGTTTTTCCGCACACTCCAGTACATGCCTTGACGTTCGATGATTAACATCTGTGTCCTCATCTGTAATAGTATAACACACTCATCTATTAGATTATCTTATGTCTCTTAGTTATGTCTTCTATAATCTTCATTACTCACCTTGACTGCTTTCCAGCCCATCAAACCATTTAGGCGTCTGCATTTCCTCTATACTGCATCCTTTGCTTACTTCACGGTGGTAGAACTTAGGGAGTGAGAGATTCTGGGGCTTCCTTTATCAGCAGAAGAACTCAAAAGCGTTCTTTTGAAATATTAAGAATTTCACCAGAAAATGTGATATTTTACGGGGTTTTGTTTTTACCCACACGTAAAAAGCAACCTAGTATCACCATCATAAAGGCCCTTTCATTCTTTGGTGGAGTACAAAAGAGGTGCAAGCTTTGACAATTGTTATTGTTCATCATATGGTATGAGAGAATGATTTCGTAACTAAAAAAATTTTTAGAGATACCTTAACACATGTATATACAGATAACTAAATATTATCTTTTGTTTCAATGTTAGTATCTCCCATTACTTCTGTTGTTAAATGGCTGTTAGAACTGATTTTTCTTTTTTTACTTTTCAACTTTTCACCTTCTAGGAAGAAAGATTAAGACGCCTAAGGCAGAGAGTGGAGGTCCCATTTGATGGCTCTTCTGTTGATCATCAGGTACTCCCTTATTCTGGACCTAGTCACAAAGTCCTTTATTCATCGGGTATGATTCATTTTTTTAGTTTAGTGGTTTAAAACTAAGCAAGATGATTTATAATGCAATTAAAGCCTCATATGGGGCTGATATTTTTGCATTCCAGGATGCCCTGAAATAGCTTTGGATGTTGGCTTATCCTAACCGTGAACTCCCTCCTCTTAAGTCAGAATTATGGAAGGAGATGGGCTGGCAAGGTTCTGACCCATCTACGGATTTCAGCTATTTCACCATCGTCTTCCTTGCTAAACGTGCGCCCTTTGATAACCAATATTTCGCGAGTTCCACGTGAACCATGATATGACTTTCTTATTTCATTGATTTTTTCGGGGGTGGTGGGTTTATATCATTGGAGAACCTAATCTTCTTCGCCAAACACTAGCCGGTTATTTCCTTTCTATTGTCGATAATTTCTAACCTTTCAATCCCCTCAATAAGCAAGATATGATAGATCATTAACCTGAGCTGGTCTTTTTTCTTTCCAGGACTCTTTCCATAGACTACTACACAAGGAAGATGGTGTTAGATCTGAATGGGAATACCCGTTTGCCGTAGGTGGAATTAATATATCTTATATGCTGATACAAATGTTAGATCTTCAGTCAGGTAGCAATTTAGCGAGCAACAGAAACTTGCACAGGAGAGAAGTGAGATCATTATAACTAATTTATGTTGCAATTTTCTTTTAAAAAAGGAAAGTTAACTTCTAAAGTTGGAGCTCGCTTTGTTGAACTACTTGGAGGTGATGATCTGGCGTTCGATAACCTCTATTGTGTAGCCTTTCAGATGCTGGATAGGCAGTGGCTTGCGAAACGAGCTGTGCTTGAAATTTAGCAATAAATTATATAACATATAAATGCAAAAATTTAGCAATTGCATAACTGCACGACTGCACATTTTCTTAATGTTCATTATGTTTTTTTATCGAGGTTTCTAAATTATCTACATTTTGCAGATTATGATACACCCGGATGCTCAAAGTCTAAGTGAGATGTTTTGAGATGGATCGGAGGGAGATGTTCTATCTACTCATATGAACTGAGACTTCGAATGCTTTTTTATCTTCCATGACTGAGTAGTAATTTTTAGTTTTTTTTTTCTCTAAATTGAACTTATGTTGTGAGTTGGCTACTTGATGGATTTCTGTTTTGTTTTTTTATTTTCGTTGATATTGTGGGAGAAACTAATGTATGACATTATTTTGAAGTGATTTGTTATGTTGGAGTTTTGTTTGAATGTGTTTTTGTCTATGATTTTTGTCTATGATTTTTGTTATCTTATTAATATGTATATGAATATTTGGTGGCAAAAAATAACACTATCGAAGTTGAATATAATTTGTCGCCACCAAATACTACTTTAGTGGCGACAAATGTTTGCCACCAAATATTATGTTTAGTGGCGACATGTATTTGCCATTAATGAAACACATTTAGTGGCGATAAATATTTGCCACCAAATGAACACATTTAGTGGCGACAAATATTTGCCATTAAATGATATATTTAGTGGGGACTAATATTTGCCATTAATTGTCTCCTTTAGTGGGACAAATATTTGCCACCTAAAGTTGAATATTGGTGGCAGGAAGTAGTCGCCACCATATCGTAGCAATCGGTGGCGACATTTTGTCGCCACGGAATGTTGCCCCTTTAGTGGCGACTATTGTCGCCACAAAAAGCTATATTTAAAGTGGCAAAACATATATTTCGCCACGGATTCATTCGCCGGCGGGACCTACTGCGGCAGCATGTGGCGACAAAAATTGTCGCCACTATAGACATTTGGTGGCGACATTTCATATATTTGGTGGCGACTTTAGTCGCCACCGAATGATAGTTATCTTGTAGTGAGAGATTTACATAATATAGCAGGTATTAAAAGACCAAAATATTCCTCTTTAAGGTACCTAGTAATTGGTTTCTTTTCAAAATGACCTACTATTTTAGGACATAACTTAAAAGAAATTAAATCTGAGTTGTAAAACAGAAACGAATGAACAATATTGATAAATAACAAGTATAGAAATATTAGTCAAATTAATTTTATATGATTAAGTACATCGGCAAATGGATTTTTATCTTTTTCTCATTATAGAAAGCAGAAAGACATCTTATTAATTTTGAAAATCAAACATGCAATGCAGAAACTACTATTGACGTATTCTTTTATTATCATATATCTATATATAGAGAGAGAGAGAAGGACTAGAATACTATTAATAGCAAGAACGATTTATTTTTTGTGATACATCCTCTAAATCGATGATCGATACCGCTAAATATAATATATTCCACTTGAAATATCTAAAAATTAAATTTTAATTCTTTTTTCCATTATTTACCTAATAATTAAAGAATTGCAAATTTTAAAATTATATATATAGTTCACTTGGATATTATCAATATTGTATAATTAGTATTTATTATTTTGTCCTCTAGTTCACATTTAAGGTTTTGATTTCACTTTCATACACATATCCATTATTCTTGTAAGGTACCGGACTTCTAAAATTATGAAGTTACGGTGTATGTTAGTTTGGAAAGCCATTCGAATGGTTCCGACGGAATTCGGAAGCGTTTGGGCGTTTTCGGTGCGCGTAGTCGCGAAAACGGGACCCAAAAGGCTATGTTGGACCATTGACTAAATCCGGCATTAGCGTAGATGAAGAGAGGATGAAAACACCCTCGAAAACATGTTTGGAGTGTCTTGGTTCGATTTGAAAAGAATCGGAGGCCAAACGAGCGAAAATGGGCAAAAGCTGAAATTTGGCTAAGTCTGGGTTGGAGGGCCTACGGGGACGGGTCCCTCGGCTAGGGATAGGTCCCTCAGGGACCGATCCCTCAGGGACCGATCCCTCAGCCAAGGACTAGTCCTTCAGGGTCCGGTCCCTCATGCAAGGACCGGTCCTGTGCAAAATGCCCAGTTTGGGCGATGGCGATCTTGTAACTAGGGGAAAGTTGGCTTATGTAAAGGGCTTCTTCTTCTCCCTCCTTTCTTCACTGCCACACACACACCCACACATACGGAGTTAGAGAGAGAAACTCCTCCCACTCTCTAGAATACTCTCTCTTCCTCTCTCTAGAAGTGGAACAAGAGGAGAAGGTGGAAAAGAAGCAAGGGGGATCATCATCTTCATCTTCTCCTTCTTTGGATTTTGAGCAAGCTTTGGAGGTAAGCTCATGGAGCTTTAATGGTGAATCTCTAGAGTTAGGTTTATATACTCTAGAATTGGTTTTGTTGGAACCCTAGCATGTTAATTAGATGCTAATTACATGAATCAAAGGATTCAATGGTGGAGTTTTCAATAGTTTCAAACTAGGGCTCCAAAAGAGGGTTTTGAGTAATAGTAGGGTTTGATATAAATTAACCCTATAGAAACCTAATTAGGGGTATAACGAACGCGTTGGTGCACTCGGTTCGACAATCCGACGAGTGTACGCAAAGTTATTAATGAAATAGTATTTTTCGTACAGACAGCCGCAGTACGCGAAATAGATGTCCAAAAACCATGAGATCGGATCCGGAGCATCGTAGCATAAAGGAATAACGCTAGAATTTTTGGATCGTGGATTGGTAACGATTCGGGTGGTCGCGCGAGTTCGGGCGAAGCAGGGTAACGGAGTGCGCGGAGGCGGGTGCAAATGACTACGAGCAATCGAAGAGCGAATCGAGGTAGGTTGTGCTCACCGAAGCGACTAGGTCGCCTCTATATCTAAGAGTAATATTACTATTGATGCATACATGTATAGTGGTAGGATGCATAAGGTAATACAAATGCATGAATCTTATTATGCTTGATGTAATGCTGTAGCATACTGGACTTGCGCAAACTGCGGAGTTCGAGTATTTGATTTGAGTTCGGACCCTTTCCACATTTTCTGGAAGGTCGTTGACTGTGTTCCGACCTATGGTTTGAACCCCGAGAACGATGGTTTTCATCTCGGCACCAAAATCCGAAAAGACGGATATTTGGTCGGCTCTCGGGTTGGGATTTCAGGGCTTTGTACCGGTACAAATTGATGGCTATACCGGTACAGGCTTGATGGCTATACCGGTACAAAATGGATTTTGTACCGGTACGGATGGCCGAGTGTGGGCAACCCGAGGCTCGGGTTTGGCCTTTTCGCAGGGTTTATACCGGTACAAATGCCCTTTGTACCGGTACAAACTGGCAGAATGCGTGCAGTCCGAACTGCAGGGGCAAATGCATGAATCTTATTATGCTTGATGTAATGCTGTAGCATACTGGACTTGCGCAAACTGCGGAGTTCGAGTATTTGATTTGAGTTCGGAGCCTTTCCACATTTTCTGGAAGGTCGTTGACTGTGTTCCGACCTATGGTTCGAACCCCGAGAACGATGGTTTTCATCTCGGCACCAAAATCCGAAAAGACGGATGTTTGGTCAGCTCTCGGGTTGGGATTTCAGGGCTTTATACCGGTACAAATTGATGGCTATACCGGTACAGGCTTGATGGCTATACCGGTACAAAATGGATTTTGTATCGGTACAAAATGGATTTTGTACCGGTACAGATGAGCCAAGTGTGGGCAACCCGAGGCTCAGGTTTGGCCTTTTCGCAGGGTTTACACCGGTACAAATGCCCTTTGTACCGGTACAAACTGACAGAATGCGTGCAGTTCGAACTGCAGGGGGTTTTTGGCTATTGTAGCCTTTCTAATAGTACACCCCACGCCCCTTGGGCTCTTCCCTGTGTTTGGAACAGCAAGAGGAGAGGTAAGGGAGCTCTCCACTCCACTCCTTCCCTCTCCATGGATTTTGATGGATTTTTCTTAGGATTAAACCCTCTCTTTTGCTCCTTTTTCTTGGTAGAGACATCTTTACCATTGTTGGAGCTTGGAGCTTGCCTTTTGGAGCTTGGTGGAGGATCAAACTTCAAGTCTAGGGCATTTTGACCTTGAATTGGAGCTTCTTAGAGGTATGTAGATGGTTTCCTTCCTCTAGTTTTGAATTTTGAGGTTCTTTTTGAGATGAAACCCTAGAATTGGGATTCTAGGGTTAGAATTGAGGATTTTCATTTTGTAGCTTCTAGAACCTAATTGATGGGTTTAGAACTTTGGTTTAGATTGGATTGGAAGGACTCTAACTCCCATTTGGAGATCGAGAAAGTTTCCTTCGCATTCGGTAAGTTTTCTTCACCCTTTTGTAGAGATCCTTAAAGTGTGAACTCACGGTTCATCTTCTTAGCTTGTAACTCCTAGGGTTTGCTTTTTAGGGCTCAAGGAGTGATAATCGAAGCTTCATTAGCATTTCGGAGCGACGCTACTCGCATTCGATGGGTTTGGCTTCATGAGCATAGGAGAAAAAGTCTCCTAAGTGCTTATTCGGTTTGGTTTATTTATTTTGAGTGCATATTCATGCTAAATAGAATTATTATGAATTTTAGAACACTTAAAATGCATGCCTTATGTATAATGAAAATTTCACTCTATGTAGTAGAGCAATCTGGAGTATTTTGCATGCATGTGAGGGTGGTTCTTGCGGGCACTTGGGAATGTGCCTCCTATGTTTAATATAGTTCAAATGAGGTATTTGTAGACTTTAAACTCATGTTGGGACTTAGAAAGATTAAGTGTCATCAAGCGACACTTGACTTAGAAAACTATGAAACTGCAAGATAGAGACATTGACATAGGCCATTGGATTTCTACTATATTCCCTGTTAGAGACATGATGACATAGAGATAGGCCTTGGACATAGTAGCTTTACTTTCCATGTTAGAGACATGATGATTTGAGACTTGTGACGGTTCTTGTAACTATATGCCATTGTGCTCATTCGCACATGCTTGTGAGGGTCGCTCCCTACAAGCCGGCACTCCGGAGTTGGCCAACACGATACTTGTTCGCCGTGCGGGATTGGGCGCCGAAGTGGATTGCCGTGGGATAGGCTCATTCCTAGGGTGGGGATGTTGATTACCACGGGGCCATTAGACTCGGCATCAGCTAGACAGCCTTCGGGTGGGTCTTATTGGATTTAAACTAAAGAAGTTTAATCAACATTGGACTTTGACTAGGGTAGTAAAACTTGACACTTTACTATTGCCTTATGGACATTGGACTAGTTAGTCATACTTTCTATTCATGCTTAGAATAGCTTACTTACTTGTACAAATTCACGCTAAGTAGAGATATCATGCTTTAGCGGTTTACTTGTTACTTATATCGTTTACACTTACTTGTTTCGTTTTAGGCCTAGTGGAGCATGCAACTGAAGTCAGTAATTGCCCACTGGGAACTATTATTTAATAGTTCTCACGCCCACCGGCGGAGGCAAGGGAGCGTGGCAAAGGGATCGCTAGCTAGTTAGCTTCAGCTTTTACTACTTAGGTGGTTTATTATCTCTCTTTTTGTGTTGTGTGAGGGAGAGATTTTTGTATCCATATATAGAGACCACCATGTACTCTTTTAGTTTTACTATGGGATCTTTGATTGTACTCTCTTTATAACTTCATAGTGGTTATTAGCACGTTTATTTATTAGCTTCTTTTATGCTTCTTAGTCTAGAATTCTAGTTGTTATTTTGCTCTGATACTTTTAGATTCTTCTTATTTTGTTGGTTAATTATCGTTTTTGTTAGACGCCTTGTATGTTTTAGATATGTATGTTGGTATATACATTGAGGAAAATGCTAAATAATTGCATAATGACTATTAAAGAATGCATGTTGGCATTGAGATGAATGTATGATTATATATATATGCATGTAAACTAGATTGATAACTCTAGAGTGAGTAGAGAACTCGATATTGGAAATAGAAAGATGAGAACTATGAAATACTCGACTGGACAACTAGGATGTCAAGTAGAACGAGTGGCATCGAACCTAGTGTTAATAAACATTGGTCGGACACGGATGACATTGAACCTAGTGTTAGTAAACATAGGTTGTATTGAACCTAGTGTCGTGGACCTAGGATGGATAAGAATGACATATGAACCTGGTGTTAGTAAACATAGGTTGACATCGAACCTAGTGTTAAAGAACATAGGTTGTGGATTAAACCTAGAGTTAAAATAAACTTAGGTTATGTGATAAAGGTATTGAACCTAGAGTCAGTTGGACCTAGGGTGGAAAGGAAATCGGACCTAGATAGGTCGATACTTTAGGGTTTGAGTCCAGCCCTTGAGCTATGTGAAGTGGATTCCGGAATCCCTAGTGATGTGGCCGCAAAAGAAGCGATGGAAACTTGTAGCAGGATACAAGAGATGGCAAGTGAATCAAAACTGCAGGTATGTGTGGTTTTCCTCGCCTGGCAGTGATTCAACGGGTATGTGTGGTTCTCCTCGCTCGGGATGCCATGAGAATAAGCTTGAAATGGATATGTGTGGTTCTCCTCACCCATTTAGCTTATTGAATGATGCCGCCTAGATTGACTTGAACCATTGCTGGGTAAGGGCGTTGAGTTCGCCGTCAGACGACTAAGACATGTCTTGAACTATTATTGGGTGAGATGCGATGAGTTCGCTGCCAGATGGCTAAATCATGACTTGAGCCATTGTTGAGTGAGATGCGACGAGTTCGTCGCCAGATGGCTAAGTCAGAGGTACGGTAGGCTATGACGGTAGCCAGGCTGAGGTGCAGCCAGTGCGCGGACTATCCGCAGATGATTAACTCGAGGCCGAGTCGGGTGGATAGCTTGGTAGAGGTAGTAGAAACCTTGAAAGCTAGTGATAGAGGGAAGAACTAAGATAATAAAGACCTTAGAAGCAAGTTGGACTTGAGTTGAGAACCTAGGGTAGTAGAAACCTTAGAATTGAATGACATGAGCTAAAGTTAGCAAGTTGAACGTAGAATCAATTGATCGACTAGTTGGTTGCATAGAATTGCATGATTTTCATATTGCATGTCTTGAGGTATAACATGTATTTTAGTATCTCATAAATATCTGTTGGATATATATATATATATATATATATATATATATATATATATATATAAACTACGCTACTATGCTATAAATAGCACAAAGTTATTTTTGCTACCAAGTTTTTGGCCGTTGGATTGAGAGATGTGTGGTTAGGATGATGTGGGCCCCATAGGGTTAAGTGGGTGGTTGGTTGAATAGTATGATCTAATGGGTGAAAATCATCAAAAGGGTATATCTAACGGTGGAAAACTTGGTAGCACGGAGACCTCCGTGCTATTGATAGCATAGCAGCCGGACTATATATATATATATATATATATATATATTGGACTAACATGTTGCAGTGCCTCCTTGGACCTGGTGGGTCGAGCTTTTCCCTTGGGTGGTCGTACCCACTGGGAGCTATATTTATATAGTTCTCACCCCCGTGTGGTTTTGGGGGTTACAGGTTCACACGTGAGCGGCGCGGCGGTGCGAGGCAAGGGCGTAGCTCCATAGATAGCGCCCTACCCTAGAGACCAGAGATAGCGGTATTGTAACGCCCCAGCCCACTAGCAACAATAATTCGTTGGGCCCAACCACTGACCCAAAATGCTTAAGCCCGGTTTTTATTACTAGTGTCTAAGTCTCTTATAAACCCAATGACAACCACATTCCCATCCGATGTGGGACTATTGCGGTGTCACAAACTGCCCCCGTTAAGGTCCCGACGTCCTCGTCAGTCCAATCACACACACAGCCCAATATCACCAGGCGATGTGAGACTCGTCTCGCTAGCCCGTCATTCAGACCCTGGCTCAGCCGAGACTCGCCACACTTGTCCAACTGGTGAACCGGCTCTGATACCAAATGTAACGACCCAGCCCACTAGCAACAATAACTCGTTGGGCCCAACCACCGGCCCAAAATGCTTAAGCCCAGTTATTATTACTAGTGTCTAAGTCTCTTATAAACCCAATGACAACCCCATTCCCATCCGATGTGGGACTATTGGGGTGTCACAGGTATCCCGAGTCGACATAGCCTAGAGGTAGAGGGAAATGGAAGAACTAAAATGTATCATAATTGTAATAAATTTGTAATAACTAGATTGTATTCGAAAGTTGAATGTAAAAATGAAATGTAAAAATGAAATGTAATATGTATAACTTGGGTTGAATGCTTGTAATAGCTAGTAGTATTATGTTTTTGATACTTCCCTATGCAATCTTTGATTGAAATGTGTTTCTGGTTGGAACCTCGTACATTATATTGATTACGACGCCAAGGACGTACAGGGAAAACTCTGCCCGTTCGGCGGTCTGTCGGCATGCCCGAACTCAACCAAAGATGCAGGGCTCGGGGCGTGACAATTCTAGTTACATATAAAGGGATAAAATTTTATTTTCCTAGTATGGAATTAAAATCATATTTAGTTATCACCCAAAATACATGCTAATAATTCAAAAAAAATAAGGATAAAGGAAAAAATCCAATTCTTTTCAGTGATATTTCTCACCTTTACAAGATCCTTTATAAAGTGATAAACTTGAACAGTTGAAAACAACAAGAAATTCTAGAAAATGGTTTTAGTAAGATTAGAACCCCTAGAAATCTCCATTTGGAAAAATCCAAATCAAAATCCTAAAATACCAACTCGACTCTTCTCTTTTAGCAAGTAAAATGTGGATGACAAGAGCTCATGCTCCCTCCTATCTTCTTAAACTTCTAGACCACCTCCAAGATCTTCCTCCAACAATGACAATATTTTACCTTTCTTTTAGAGAGAGATAAAGAAAGGAGGGAGGAAGAGACATAGAGTAAGAGATGGGGTGAAATGATTGTGGATTTAGGGTTAACGGTGAAAACCCTATTTGTAGTAGAGATGTCAACGGTCGGATTCGAGGCGAATTTTTAAAAATCAAACCCGAACCTGACTCCAAACCCGAGATCCAAACCAGAAATTATTATTTTTTTCTTTCCAATATTTCAAAATATATTATATTAATTGTAAATTTCTAAAATACAAATTGAAATATAACATCAAATTTGTTTATATATATTATATATAATACAAAATAAATTCGGGTTCGGGTCGGGTTCGGGTACAGTCAATGTCACGCCCACGCCCCGAGATCGTTACAAATTTGGTCCGGTTCGGGCGTGTCGAACGGACGTCGGACAAACAGCACCTCCCTTGTCCGCCCAAGGCTCAACAACAGATTGTGTACAAGAATTTACCCAGGAAAACTAAATTCTAAACATATACAATCACGAAGGGCATAACCAGTGCCAACAACTAGGAGCAAGTAATCCACAAGCATAACAAGTGAAATAGAGAGAGAACTACTATCTATTACTTCACATTTCCATAATTCCATCATCATTTTTCCCGAAATGAATACATGTTTGTTCTCAAATACATAATAACTCTTCCAAAATATCGGCATCTAGATACAAAATGGTACTCTAATGCATAAGGAAAGCTACTAAATGTAACTACTGCTCGGGCGCGATGCCTTTGCCACGATCCTTACCCGACACGCCCGCACTCGACCCTGTAATGAAGTGGGGTGAGAACTATCTTCCATTGTTCCCAATGGACTCGGCCGCCGACTCCGCCGATTTTCCCACTAGGTCCAAGTGGGCAAATTAACAACTATAGATATATAGATAGATATCTAAAGTGGTAAATGACATATTAGGAAAATTATGCTACTATACTCATAATCATGGATATGAATACATGCATCATATAGTAATGGTTTACTATCAAGCTATCAAGTTCATTCTATGTTCAACAAGTAATTGCTCAATGGCATGTTAACTTTTCATTTACCCAATCCATGGCGAAACCCTTGGGTTTGCCTACGCCTCACAACAACATCGTTCAGGGTAAGGAAAATCCATGTGCTCTCAAATCTGGGATTGTCTACGGACATCCACGTTGTCCCGATCGTACGATACTCCGGAGGACTCGACGATATGGATGGCTATACCATCCCCAATAACAGACCGTGAGCTTGATCTATCCTCTCCACGTGAGGATACCCTACGAACTATGGCCAACATTTCTCTCGGAACTCACCTATTCCAACAATCATGTATTGGTACTTAGCTTTACTAAGTTCTTTGTTCACGAATCATTTACTAGGGAATCCACCTATCCATATGTTCATAGACCTCTAGTGTCAAATACACTACATTAATGCCACTCGTTTTGTTTACTTATTGATCATATGCCACTCGTTATGACACCATCAACCATCAAGTTCAGCTCTTTTCTTAGCACTATAGGATCCAATGTCCCGACCCAATCCTTACCTATCCAAATCACCAAGTATTCCATGCACACTAGGTTATTATTTAGAAAGTATAAGGAAATGGCTAAACATGCAACTCTACAATGCAACATGCAAGAGATGAAATTATATATTTTCTAAGACATAAAAAAGAGATCACTTGCTTCGAGATGACACCCCCCCCACCTTTCAAAGGTTCCCGGCGTAGTAGAGGTCCTAAAAACACTCCCCGACCCTTGCTTCCTCGAAGCCTCAGCCTCCTAGGTGTTTACGAAGTCCAAATGATCTTGTTTTGCCTCTAACTTTTATCCCGTTCGACGAAACGTAATTCCAGCTTCGCCAACGCGTTTAGACACATATAAATTAGATTTGGATGTCAACATAAGAGATCAATCCCTTCTATTAAACAAAGCCCCATTTTGTAGCCCTAGGTTTGCATATATAGCAAACTACTCCTTCAAAACCCTAGATTTTAGGATTGATCTATCTAGAAGCATGCTAAGGATCCATTTGACCCATTTCTAAAGCATTTAACTCAAAACCCTATGTTCTACCATTAGGGTTAGTAGCTTACCTCTTTAAGCTACACCAATGGGATGAAGAGGGAGAGAGGGAGGTGATGGAGATTATCTTCTTCAAGTTCTCCTCCATTTTCTTCTTCTTCTCGTTATTCTTCTTCTTTTTCTCTTTTCCTTTCTTCTCCTTCTCTTTTCCTTTTTTTCCTTCTTTCTTTACAGAGAGAGAGAGAGACGGAGTGAGAAATGAGAGTGAGGGTAGAAATAAGAGAGGGAGAGAGAGCTCTTTGCTCTCTATACCCCTTACTAATGGCATAATTGCAACTAAGCCCCTCAACTTTACTCCTAGTCAACAGCCCAGACTGGGCCCTTTTCGTGCTCGGGGACCGGTCCCTCTACGGGAGGACCGGCCCCCGAGAGCACTCCTTGCGGGCAGAAGCTCTCTGCCAACAATTTCGCGTACGGGGATCGGTCTTTCCCTAGAGGACCGGTCCCCTAGAGACCGGTCTGTCCACCCAACACTGGTCCCCAAGAGCTTGCTCTCGTAGGACACTTACGGAAACCGATCTCTCATTGGGAAACAGGTCCCTACAGGGACCTTCATTGCTTACGGGGACCGGTCTCACCCGCCAGGGATCGGTCCCCGATAGCAAATCTCATGCGCGCAGGGTTTTCTGCCATATGCCAAGCTACGGGAACCGGTTCCTCATACCAGAGTTCGGTCCCTGAGTGCAGAATCTACCAAGTGTAGATTTTTGCACTGTTTGCTCTCGTGAACTCCGTACCAATGCACTTTTTCGGCTTTTTCGAAGCATACCCACTCGACAATTAGTCGATTCTGGACGAAGTACAACTCCCGAATTTCGAGAATTCACTTTCTTACATCCTCCCCTCCTAAAAAGGAGTTTCGTCCTCGAAACTAATCAAATTCCCAACTTTAACTTAAATTTTTACCTCAATCCTCAAACAAGTGAGGATGATGCTTTCTCATCAGCTCCTCGAGTTCTCAGGTGGCCTCGCGATCATCATGATTGCTCCACCGAATCTTCACATAGGGAATTTCTCGATTCCGTTAGCCAGATTTCTCAGGCGATAATCATCACCGGAAACTCCTCGTAGCTCAAGTCTTCTTGAAGTTCCGACGGTTCATATAACATCGCGTGCTTCGGGTCATGGATATACTTGCGAAGATTGGAGACATGTGATACATTATGCACGTCGGCGAGCTTCGGCGGCAAGGTGGGTCGATCGACCACCGTGCCTACTCGCTCCAACACCTCATAAGGCCCGATGTATCGAGGACTTAGCTTTTCCCGAACTCTAAATCGCTTCACACCCCGCATCGGTGAAACCTTTAGAAACACGCGGTCGCCCACCGCAAACTCTATGTCTTGACGGCGCTTATCTGCATAACTCTTTTGTCTTGACTGCGCTGTGAGCAATCTTTTGCGAGCAAGACAGACTTTCTCCTCCGCTTCCCGGAACACGTCGAGGCCGAACTCAGCACGCTCACCTACATCACTCCAGTGTATAGGAGATCGACACTTCCGCCCGTAGAAAGCTTCGAACGGTGTCATTCCCACACTTGCATGATAATTGTTGTTGTAGGCGAACTCAGCCATCGGCAGGTGGTTGCACCAACTCCCTTTGTAGTCGATGACACACACTCGCAACGTATCCTCCAGAGTCTGAATGGTCCTCTCCGTTTGCCCATTTGTCTCAGGATGGAATGTTGTACTGAAATCGAGCCGTATGCCAAGGGCTTCCTGCAGGCTCTTCCAAAAATGCAAAGTAAACCGGGGGTCGCGATTCGATACGATCGATTTTGGCACCCCGTGCAACCTCACAATTTCGTCGAGGTATACCTGCGCTAACTTATCTCCTACCCAAGTGGTATAGATCGGCAAAAAGTGTGCCGACTTCGTCAGTCAATCCACAATTACCCAAAATGCATCGTGGCCGCCCGTTGAGCGAGGCAAGCCGACCACGAAGTCCATCGATACATCTTTCCATTTCCAAATGGGGATTGATAGGCTTTGAAGCTTCCCCGCCGAAAATCGACGCTCTGCTTTCACCTGTTGGCATACAAAGCATTTCGCCACGAAGCGTCCGACATCACCTTTCATTCCCAGCCACCAGTAATGCATTCTTAATCCTTGGTACATCTTGGTCCCGCCTGGGTGATCACTATAAGGAGACCAATGTGCTTCTTGCAGAATTAGCTTTCGGATCTCCTCATCATTCGGCACACACCATCGATTTCTAAATCGGAGTGCACCACCGGCGTCTATTGTGAAGTCGCTGCCACGACCCTCCTCGATGTCCCGCCGAACCTTTTGGAGAATTGGGTCCGCAGGTTGCAGATTCTTGATCTTCTCCAACAAGGTCGGTTGGACAACGAGCATCCTTAACTGAGCCGAAATATTCGGAGCCACAACCTCAAGGTCCATTCACCCCATTTTCTTCCACAGGGGCTCCTGATTCGTGACCCACAATGCGTGGTTTTCCGCCGACTTCCTACTGAGTGCATCTGCGACTACATTCGCTTTTCCGATGTGGTAGAGGATATCTACATCATAATCCTTCAACAGTTTTAACCATCGTCGTTGTCGTATATTAAGCTCCTTCTGAGTAAACAGATACTTCAGATCTCTTGTGGTCGGTGTGGATCTTTCAATGCGCACCATATAGATAGTGCCTCCATAGCTTCAAGGCAAAGATCACCGCCGCTAACTCCAAATCGTGGATGGGGTAGTTCTTCTCGTAGCTCTTCAGTGTAAGTTATGAACCCTAGGATCTAAAAGGTAATCAACACCTAGAGGGGGGTGAATAGGTGTACAATGGCTAATTAAAAATCTTAATGCGATTTTAAAGTAAAAGCGGAAAGTAAATCAACACACCAAGATTTTTACGTGGGAAAACTCCGAAAGGAGTGAAAAACCCACGGGACCAATCACGCGAATAGAATCCACTAAGAAACAAATCAAGTACAAGGTGATATACCCACTACCCAACTCGATTTACCGAATCTTCGATGTAGATCTCCTTCGCCGGTCCTCAATCGCTTAGAATCCTCCAAACGATCACGCCGCAACTCCTTGCCGCGCCAACACTTCGAATCCTCCAAGTGTCAACCGAATCCACGGCCTCCACACGCGATCTTCGCGCAAGCTCTCCGTCCGAGAGAGAACAAAGATGGTTTACGGTGATTTCAACTTTGTATTACCAAAGACTATGGGAAATCCCTTCTAATTCATCATTGAGTTGATTCACAAAGAGAGAAT
The DNA here is from genome assembly GCA_025177825.1 of Aechmea fasciata. NCBI lineage: Eukaryota > Viridiplantae > Streptophyta > Magnoliopsida > Poales > Bromeliaceae > Aechmea > Aechmea fasciata. Next base: position 913,590 of record CM045926.1, read on the forward strand.
CATAAGAAAGAAACTAACATCAACTCAACGATCAACTAGAATAGAATACTCTCTTAGAAATAGGTCATCAAGCTTAAAAGAGAGTTTCTAGGGTTTGAAATTGATTAAGAATCCAAGCGTATCAATCCTTGGACCTCCCATGGTCTATATATAGAGTTAGAAGACTTTGAAATAGAGTAGAATTCAAATCACCCTTTTTGAAATAGATTAGACTTCAAATCGGCGTTTTTGGAAATAATTTCGTGTCCAATGTCCTGGTCTTAAGATGGATGTCCTGGTCTTGCTTCGTCCTGGTCTAAGCTTCTTGTCCGGTCCACCCTTCCGTCAATATTTTCGCAATACGTTAAGTCCGAACAATGCCTGATGATGTCCGGTCTAACTTTGCGTAGCATGAAAACTCAGCTTACTGAGACCGAACATAGGGAAGATGTCCGGACATAATTGAAAGATGTTCAAAGTGAAGCTCACTGTGTCCGGACAGCAGTAAAGTGTCCTGACAAGAATTACGAAATTACACCGACTAGCATACCGTGTCCCACATTCACGAAGGACCTGACATTGACTATATATATTCAGATTATGAAATCTTAGCAGTTTTAAAGCATATTAAAGTCTTCTAACTACTATATAATTAATGTAAATCATCATAAATGATCTTTAAGACATACCTGAGATGCCGAGCTTTTCTGAAAAGTCCTGGATCATCCAACTCTCTCTTGGTACACTTGATCTCTTCAAGACTCCGACATATTCACAAAATCTGCCAACCTAAAATATCCTTAACAATCTCCCCCTTTGGCGATTTCGTGACAAAAATAATACAAGCCCGTACAACCTCAAAAAAAAGGAGAATTATCGCAATCACCAAACGATAACTCTCTGCATGATCAATCCAATAAAAATAAAAATTACAAGTTTAAAACCAGCCTATAACAAACTCTATGACTTAGACACTGGAGTCTTGAAGTCTTGAATATTCCTGCAAAAAGATCTCAATACACACATTCAAGCATCAAGATTTTCATTCAACATGGAAAAACAGAAAGTCATAAGTACAAGAGTTCAAAATAAGCAAATAAAAATAACTAACTAAGTAAGTCATGCAAACTAACTAAAACAGTCATAGTAACTAATTAGTTTTCAAAATACATATCATTGCCACCATTACCACATCATCACCATTTTCAAAATACATATCATTGCCACCATTACCACATCATCACCACATCCACATTCACATCTCCCCCTTTTTGTCAACAAAACGCCAAAACGGAAGTAGAAGCACATCACTCGGAGTCGCTATCCCATGAGGCATCTCAGGACCCCCACAGCCCAGCTTTTCACACAAAAGCCTCAAGAATCGGGATATGCGACCATACTTTCTGTTAAGTTTAGCAACATCCTTCCTGAGTTCGGTGATCTCCCCAGACAAGCGTTGTTGCTCTCGGTAAATGGAAGGTAGAGATCCCTCGCATCGTAACCCGTAGGTGGAGAAGGAGGAGCAGTGAGCCTCAAAGATGTGCGGAGAATGACCGTGAGCCGAATACGAGACTTGACCATTGTAGTGTCACCGATTGGTCCCAGAGTATTCATATGATGAACAAACCACATTAACATCATGCCCCTAAGGATCCGCATAATCGCAACGAAAGGGAAGGCGATCCTTCTGACTAGCCGTCATAATCTCTCGTGCCATCCTCTTCCATATAAGAAACGGAATGTTCAAATCGGGGTTTCTCTGTTGAACCATGTCTGGCCGTCCCAAAAGATACATAAAAAGAACCCTATCCCATCGAATCACTTTTGTATTGGCCAGAGGCATAATGTTATAACAAACTATAAAGTTCAGATATCGGTACTCTAACCTCAAGTCCTTTGACATAATCGCACTGCCATTGTTCTCAGCATTTGGAACACAAAGTGCAGTCAGAACTCGTCGCCATTCACTAGCAGCATCAAGACCGGCGTTTAAATAATCCACACCATCAGTCCGAGCGTCCATCTCGAGAACTGATGCAATAATTGCAGGAGTGATCGACAACTCAACTCCGCGAACAGACGTAGTAAAAACGAACGGACCTCCATCTGTCTCGACTAAATGACCCGCTCTCATATAAAATTCTCTTATAAGTTCAAGTCCATAGCCGGTACGTTCAGGAAAGTCGCAAATCTCGTGTAGATTCCCATTCTCAAATAAAGCTTGAAAACCAGGGGCTCTCTTAATCAAATTTGTTACCCCAACAAGTCGTTCGCCGACACATTGCTTGGAAGAATACATTCGAAGTCGTTTTGGATCAATAGGTGCTTGAGGTACCCGTGGAGGAGAAGCCGCTGCAGGTTGAGACTCGCTCTATTGTAATACCCGCCGTCCGTTTACTCCTCCGCTCGCCCGGTGTTCCTCGCCTTGATCGGCATCCCGAGCTTTTTCTTTCCCTTTTCCTTTGGATTTCTTCTTAGACGTTCTATAACCGCTTCGTCACCACCAACTTTCCCTTACCCTTTGATTTCCCTTTGTCGCAGCCTCCGCAAGAACAAGATCCCAATCACCCTCATGTGACTCACGATCCGAGTCCTCAGGTTATACTCACTACCGACGTCCCTGGCAGTTGTTCCTCCCGTTGTTATGCGGAGGAGCGTTGTCGCTGGCACCGGGACCTCCTCGTGCCATCAAAAAGACAAGCACTAGTAGCCAAGACACTAGAAGATCGAGAAAATGCTGGGCAAAAGAAAAACATATTGAGCACAATATATCATATTTGAAGAAAAATTGGCCATTAATCCGAAAATTAATCTAGAGCACCCTAGAGCCGTTAGAAACAAGTTTAATATAGACACAATGCAAGAAAAATGAGCAAAAACCAACAAATTGAAAAATCCCCGTTAACAAAAGAAAATCTAGGGTTGATCCAAACAGAACACAGATCGGACGATAAAACTTGAAATAAAGCATGTAGAAATATATTAGAGACAAATCTAAGGTAAATAGAAGCAACAAATCTGGTTCAAAACACCCAAAAATAGATTTAATACCAGAAAAATCAAAAACCCTAGATTTTGGGGAAAATGAGTAGAAAAATGAAAAATGTGAAATCCCTACCTCAAATCCGGAAAGAAATGAAGAGAAGTTGATGCAAGGGCACAAGTGCAGCACACAAGAGTTTCTAGAGAGAGAAACAGCAAGAAAACGAAGAACGGGATGTTTTTGAAGAAGCCTGGGTCGCTCTCGGTTAAATACATCCCGCTCCAGCTGAGACCGGACATTGCCGGCAATGTCCGGATGCCACACAGGGTTGTGCACCCTGCGAGCGTGCGGACCTGGACGACATCGATGAAGACCGGTCCCAACAGGTAATTTTTCGAAAATAATGAATTTTCAAATGTAAAATGTGTTTCCATCACTAATTACATGAAAGACAGTAACACAATCTCATCCAATTTAAATCAAAAATGTCATAAATGTTGAACCGTCCATCAATCAAAAATTAAACTTCATACCTTGTGAATTTAGACATATCTTTTGAGAACTACTCAAAGTTGACAAATTTTAAATTGCAAATCTACACAAAAAGATTAACGTATATCCCATAAACTGAAATATACACAAGAATATAATCCAATTGAGTTATGCACATATCGAATTTAAGGAGTGGCTCTTTGAGCATCTTCTAACTACCACCTTATACCAATCGATAAAACAGAAAGTCCACCAATCGCCTTAATGAAAATATAACTACAATCAGTCGTTTAGAGATGTATATTTATATTCACGTGGTAGCTTCACACACTTACCGGACAACCGGGGTGGTAGCTCTTTCCTACATGTGGTGGTAGTTTTCACACTCCTTTGAAAGGATGTAACTCTTTCCACATCTTGAATTGGTGGTAGTTTTCACACTCCCAAAAGGGATGTAACTCTTTCCACATCTTTTGACATTGACACTACTCCCCCTCAACTAGTGCAACTCCCAATGAGAACATATTATTGTGATTTCGTAAAATAGGGAAACCAGCTTCACCCATCATGACGATAATTAATCAAAAGCAATCTACTTTTGATAGTTCAAGAAAGATGTGTTAATTTAACAAGTGTATAACAAAGAATTCCTGTGAAGATGTCGAGGTTCAAAACAAATGACATACAAGAGTTAAATTGGATAAGTTAACGTTAAAATAACCCATGCAAGAAAATGAGATTTTGTCAACAAAAGAAACGCTCACTAAAATCAGACAAAGCACATCACGTTCAAAAGAGCAAATAAAGAATGCACATGAATAAATACAAAAAAATCCAAATTGTAACTATTGGCTCATAGAGTGTGTCTAGATAGATAGATTCATCCCGATCGCCTTTCTTAGATGTAGAAAACGCTTTTGATCTAACGGCTTTGTTAAAATATCAGCTAATTGATTATCGGTATGAATATATTCGAGTTGACGAAGATTTGATTCGACCAATTCTCTTAAGAAATGATATCTTAGTTCAATATGTTTAGTTCGAGAGTGTAGAACATGATTTTTAGAAATATTTATGGCACTAGTGTTATCGCATAAAATAGTGATAGACGAGGAAGGAATCCGGTAATCACTTAATAAACTCCTCATCCATAACAACTGAGTAGCACAACTCCCTGCCGAGATGTACTCAGCCTCTGCTGTAGAAAGGGCAATGCAATTTTGTTTTTTACTTTGCCATGCCACTAAACAGTGACCCAAATAAAAACAAGCTCCACTTGTGCTTTTCCTATCATCCACTGACCCTGCCCAATCAGCATCCGAGTATCCAATAAGATCAAGTGAAGTCCCCATCGAGTACCAAATACCATAATCCCCCTTGACATATCTTATTACTCTCTTTACTGCTTTCAAATGAATTTCTTTGGGATTCGCTTGATAACGAGCACACATACCGACACTAAATGCAATATCCGGTCTACTCGCTGTCAAATAGAGTAAGCTTCCTATCATACTTCGATAGGGCTTTTCATCTACGCTATTTCCTTCAATGTTCACTCCTAATCCTTTATTGCTTGTACCCATAGGAGTGTCAAAATTCTTTGCACCATCCAAATCAAACTTCTTGACCAATTCCTTAGCATACTTTGTTTGAGACACATGTATTCCCTCCTTTGTTTGTTTAACTTGAAGTCCGAGGAAATATGTGAGCTCACCCATCATAGACATTTCGAATTCCTTGGTCATTAACCTTGCAAATTCCGTTGCATCCTCATCCTTAGTTGCTCCAAACACAATATCATCCACATAAATTTGAGCAACTATAAAATCATCCTTTGAATGCTTAACAAATAAAGTACGATCCGCTCCCCCTCGGTTGTACCCCTTATCCAAAAGATACTTGGTGAGTCGTTCATACCATGCTCGCGGTGCTTGCTTAAGACCATAGAGTGCCTTTTTAAGATGAAAAACATGATTTGGAAACTTAGAATCTACAAATCCTTTTGGTTGTTCAACATAAACCTCTTCTTTTAGAAAACCGTTTAGAAAGGCACTCTTTACATCCATTTGAAAAAGCGTGATTTTAAAATGGCAAGCAATCGCAAAGAGTATCCTAATTGACTCAAGTCTTGCAACCGGAGCAAATGTCTCGTCAAAATCGATTCCTTCAACTTGAGAGTACCCTTGAGCTACCAACCTAGCCTTATTCCGAACTATGTCACCACTCTCATTCTTCTTATTCTTAAAGATCCATTTTGTTCCAATCACATGTTGATCCTTAGGACGTTTTACAAGATCCCATACATCATTCCGTATGAATTGTCCAAGCTCTTCTTGCATAGCATTGATCCAATATTCATCTTGAAGAGCTTCATCCACATTCGTTGGTTCAATCATGGACACATAACACGAAAATTCACATTGGAGTTGACTTCTTGTTCTAACACCAAGTTGAGGATCTCCAATGACATTTGTTAAGGGGTGATCTTTCGACAATCTCATAGGCGAATTCTCCGAAGATGTGATTAGGAGAGATGGATGTATCATTTTGTGGATAGGATGTTTCATTAGATGCATTTACATTAGGAGATGCAGAAATTTCATGAAGGGAAGAGTCATCATTCATAGGAAGTGTAAAAGGAAAATCATTATCATCATCATCATGTGAAACACTAGAAGTATCATTCAAAGAAGCAGGTGAAGAAGCCTCATCTACTTTAATATTAATTAATTCTACTACCGTCTTAGTTTGTAAATTATACGCTCTATATGCTCTACTAGATGTAGAATAACCTAGAAATATTCCTTCGTCACTTCGGGAGTCAAACTTTCCAAGACTTTCACGATCCCGAAGGATAAAACATTTACTCCCGAAGACACGAAAGTATTTTATATTAGGTTTTCTACCCTTCCACAATTCATATGAAGTATTTATGGTACCTGTCGTACATAAACTCGATTGATGACATAGACTGCCGTGTTAACCGCTTCCGCCCAAAAATGTAAGGCAATTTTCTTACTATGAAGCATAACACGAGCCATCTCTTGCACCACTCGATTTTTTCTTTCAACTACTCCATTTTGTTGTGGAGTGTAAGGAGCGGAGAATTCATGTTTAATACCATTAGAAGCACAAAAATCAACAAATTTTGAGTTTATGAATTCTCCTCCTCGATCACTTCTTATACGTACAATTTTATCGTTTCGTTCATTCATAAGACGGAGGCATATTTCAGAAAATAATTCAAAAGTATCGGCTTTTTCACAAAGAAAACCACACCAAACAAAACGAGAAAAATCATCCACAATCAAAAAGATGTAACGTTTTCCACCCAAGCTTTGGATTCTAGAAGGTCCCATTAAATCCATGTGAAGTAATTCTAGAGGTCTAGATGTCCCTAAATGTTTCAAATTCTTATGTGCCGACCTAATTTGTTTACCCAATTGGCAACCCCCGCACACAACATTTACCTTAAAGTCAATTTTGGGAACACCTAACACAATTTCCTTCTTGGATATCTTAGAAAGCTCCTTAAAGTTCATGTGACCTAGACGTTCATGCCATAAAGTCTCGGTTTCTAATGATGCTAGGTTACAAGACTCGGATTGGGCACTAGGAACTATATAGCAATTGTTTTGAGATCTAAGACCTTTCAAAAATATAGAATTATCATCAAGAGTTACCAGGCATTCTTTAGAAGTGAATTTTACGGAATACCCGTCATCACATAATTGACTTATGCTTACGAGATTGGATTTGAGCCCCTCGACATAGAAAACCTCATTCAAAGTAGGGCCATCCGAGATAGTAATTGTTCCCTTTCCAACAATTTTGGATGAACGACCATCTCCAAAGACAACACATCCACCGGAGACTTCACTTAAAGAGGTGAACCAATTCTTGTCTCCGGTCATGTGTCGAGAGCAACCACTATCAAGGTACCACGAGGTGTTGTCGTAAGCATGAAGTGAAGTATGGACAACAAGACAAGGAAAGATTTCACCTTTGCGCACCCAAACCTTGTGAGTTTTAGGATGCGTCGGTTGGCTTGAATGCGTCTTATGTAGCTTGTCGACGAGTTGTGATTTCATATGGATTGGCCCAACCGCTGTCCATACTTGTTTGGATTTTGAGTCATTGTTCTTGGGTTTCCATGCTTGCTTCGACTTCGACTTCGAAACTTGTCTCTCGGACTTAGATTGCACCCCTCGGTTCATGTTTGCCCTGGAATTCTTCTTTTGTGTACACCGTCTCTTCACATGACCTAGAACTCCACACGAATGACAAACTTTGTTAGCAAAAGAGTTAGAAACACGAGCAAAGTTACCTTGAACCTTAGGAGGAGGTTTGTTCATGGATTGCTTAGTAACAAGGTCTATGTAAGTCCTCTCATATCCAAGTCCGAATTTGTTAGTTTGTCCAAGTCCAAGCATCCTATCAAGTTTTGTTGTGCCGGAGGAAAACTTGCTCAAGTCCGATCTAAGTTGTATGATAGTCTTCGTGAACTCCAAGTTTGCCTCCTTTGATTCCATCAATTGCTTATTGATAAATTTCAAGTTTTCTTCATACGTCTCCTTTTCCTTCTTAAGACTAGCTAACTTTTCTACGATAGAATTGTAAGCTCGTGACAGTCCATCCTTCTCTTGTTGTAAGGAGTTTGTTGAAGTATTCAAATTTGAATTTTCTTCCTCTAAGTCGATTATTCTCCTCCTCAACCTCTTATTGTGCTTGGCCATCTTCTTTGACTCGACAACCAATTGATGATATGTGGCGGCCATCTCGCCCACATCCGCCTCCTCATCCGATGAGTGCTCCGAAGCGGAATTTTCATGCACAGAAGAATTAGAGAGTGAGGCGGATGAAGCTAAACACATAATTGATGAAAGAGCGGTAGCATTAACATCTTCATCACTTGAGGTGGACTCATCCGATGTCGAGTCATCCCAAGTGACGGCTTGCATCGCTTTCTTTTTCAAAGCCTTTTTGTTTGGACAATCCGATGCTATATGTCCAAAACCCCGACATTTATAACATTGGATTTGTCCTTCTTCCTTTTTCTTGTCTTTAGAAACTTCTTTAGAAAAGTTTTCGTTACGCTTTGATTTAGAAGAAGAAGAGGAAGTACTCCCTTTTGATTTGTTGGTTTTTGATGAAGAAGGGGACTTTGAAGGGAACTTCTTCTTAAAATTTCGGCGAAACTTCCTAGTAAGAAGAGCAAGTTGCTTCTCAAAGTCCTCCAAAGTCGTGTCCGAGTCCGAGTCGGAAGAGGTAGAGTCCGCGTTGCCTCCTTTAGTAGATTTAAGTGCCATCCCTGTGGACTTAGAAGACAACTTGGAAGAAGATGAGTTAGAAGGAAAAGTCATCTCATAGGTTTGGAGAGCACCAACTAATTCATCTACTTTCATCTCATCCGGTGTTTCAATAGCCGCGACTTTTGCACGAAACGCTCGGGAAGAGTTCTTAAAATCTTACGAATGACCTTGGTTTCGGGGATCTTTTCACCCAAATTGGAACAAGTATTGACAATGTCTTGTAGACGAGTGTAATAATCGGTAAAGTTTTCATTCTCTTCCATATGAATAGAATCAAAACGACTAGTCAACATTTGTAGCTTTTGAACCTTAACAAGACTTGTTCCTTCGTGAGTGGTTTTAAGAGTATCCCAAATTTCTTTGGCGGTTTCACACGCCGAAACCCGAGAGAATTCGGTTTGATTTAAAGAGTTAAACAAAGCATTAATCCCCTTCCCGTTACAAGATGAAAGTTCATTTTCGTCCTTAGTCCACTTAGTTCGAGGCTTGGGGACGGTAATAGTATCAACAACCTCGGTGGGGTGTTTCCATCCAAATTCCACCGATTGCCATACTCTTTCATCGATGGCAATTAGAAACGCCCTCATGCGGACTTTCCAATAAGCATAGTTAGTGCCATCGAAGAAAGGAGGTCGATTTATATTACCGCCCTCGGCCATTGTATGCAACCTATACCCGCTCTGATACCACTTGTAAGTTATGAACCCTAGGATCTAAAAGGTAATCAACACCTAGAGGGGGGTGAATACGTGTACAATGGCTAATTAAAAATCTTAATGCGATTTTAATGTAAAAGCGGAAAGTAAAATCAACACACCAAGATTTTTACATGGGAAAACTCCGAAAGGAGTGAAAAACCCACGGGACCGATCACGCGAATAGAATCCACTAAGAAACAAATCAAGTACAAGGTGATATACCCACTACCCAACTCGATTTACCGAATCTTCGATGTAGATCTCCTTCGGTCCTCAATCGCTTAGAATCCTCCAAACGCTCACGCCGCGACTCCTTGCCGCGCCAACACTTCGAATCCTCCAAGTGTCCACCGAATCCACGGCCTCCACACGCGATCTTCACGCAAGCTCTCCGTCCGGAGAGAACAAAGATGGTTTACGGTGATTTCAACTTTGTATTACCAAAGACTATGGGAAATCCCTTCTAATTCATCATTGAGTTGATTCACAAAGAGAGAATCATAAGAAAGAAACTAACATCAACTCAACGATCAACTAGAATAGAATACTCTCTTAGAAATAGGTCATCAAGCTTAAAAGAGAGTTTCTAGGGTTTGAAATTGATTAAGAATCCAAGCGTATCAATCCTTGGACCTCCCATGGTCTATATATAGAGTTAGAAGACTTTGAAATAGAGTAGAATTCAAATCAGCCCTTTTTGAAATAGATTAGACTTCAAATCAGCGTTTTTGGAAATAATTTCGTGTCCAATGTCCAGTCTTAAGATGGATGTCCGGTCTTGCTTCTGTCCGGTCTAAGCTTCTTGTCCGGTCCACCCTTCCGTCAATATTTTCGTAATACGTTAAGTCCGGACAATGCCTGATGATGTCCGGTCTAACTTTGCGTAGCATGAAAACTCAGCTTACTGAGACCGGACATAGGGAAGATGTCCGGACATAATTGAAAGATGTTCAAAGTGAAGCTCACTGTGTCCGGACAGCAGTAAAGTGTCCGGACAAGAATTACGAAATTACAGCTGACTAGCATACTGTGTCCGGACATTCACGAAGGACCGGACATTGACTATATATATTCAGGATTATGAAATCTTATCAGTTTTAAAGCATATTAAAGTCTTCTAACTACTATATAATTAATGTATATCATCATAAATGATCTTTAAGACATACCTAAGATGCCGAGCTTTTCTGAAAAATCCTGGATCATCCAACTCTCTCTTGGTACACTTGATCTCTTCAAGACTCCGACATATTCACGAAATCTGCCAACCTAAAATATCCTTAACATTCAGGTGGCGGGACGCATAAGCATTACCTTCCCGCCCTGCATCAGGACATACCTCAATCCCGAGTAAGATGCATCGCTGTGGACCACAAAGTCTTCACCCTGCACCGGTAGAGTAAGCACCGGAGTCGAAGTCAATCTTTTCTTCAACTCTTTGAAACTCCGATTGCACTCGTTGCTCCAAATGAATTTGGCGCCCTTCTGAGTCAGACGGGTAAGTGGAATGACTATCTTTGAAAAGCCTTCCACGAACCGTCTATAGTAGCCCGCCAAGCCCACGAAGCTTCTAATCTCCGTGACATTTGTTGGGCGCGGCCAATCCTTGATCGCTTCGACTTTCTTCGGGTCTACTGAAACTCCACCTGCGAAAATTACATGCCCTAGAAATGCGACTTCTTGGAGCTAAAAGTCACACTTCTTTAGCTTAGCATATAGCTTCTCCTCCCGAAGGACTTGAAGCACTAACCTCAGATGCTCGGCATGTTCCTCGTCACTGCGATAATAGACCAAAATGTCATCTATGAAGACCATGACAAATCGGTCCAAGTACTCATTAAAAACACGGTTCATTAAATTCATGAACACCGCCGGGGCATTCATAAGTGGCATGACCATGAATTCATAATGTCCATACCGTGTGCAGAACGCAATTTTCTTGACATCCTCCGGCCTGATCTTCAATTAGTGATAGCCGAACTGCAAGTCTATCTTTGAGTACACACACGACTCCTGTAGCTGATCGAATAAGTCGTCGATTCAGGGAAGTGGGTACTTGTTCTTGATCGTGACTCTGTTCAACTCTCGATAATCCACGTTGTAATTGATTCCTCAACTCTTTTAGTTCTGCCGACGCCATCCGATACTGAGCCTTCGAGATTGGCATGGTACCGGGAATCAAGTCTAGGACGAACTCGATCTCCGGATCCGGAGGTATCCCCGGCAACTCCACAGGAAATACATTCGGGAACTCCCGAACTACCGACAACTCCTCCAAGGTCGGATCTGCTCGGTCTACTTTCACAACGGTCGCCAAGTAGGCTGCGCAACCACTGTTGACCAACTTCCTTGCTCTCGTCGCCGATACTGTCGCGGCAAAGCATGAGCTCTAACACGCCCTATACGTGAACTCCTCCTGTCCTGGCTCCCGAAATGTGAGTATCTTGTTCTTCCAATCCACTGTCACATAATACTTCGAGAGCCAGTCCATTCCTAGAATGACGTCGAACTCTTTCAATCTCTTGAGTACCAACGTCCGGATAGGCATTATCCAGCCATCTATTTGGACTGGACACGCCGGACATTCCTTACGAATAATGAAATCCCACTCAGGACCCTCTACACGCTATGTACTCTCACTCAAATGCATATCTATGTCATGCATGCGTGCAAATGTTCTACTGATAAATGAATGGGTAGTCCAAGTATCAAACCTGGCCCTAGAGCGAATTCCTTTGATCAAAACCATACCTGCCACAAGGCGATGCTCCTCCAACTCCTACAGCTCCTCGCCTTGGACTTGAGCGGCGAATGTCCGTCATACCGATCGCGTCACCTCGGGTTGACGCGGCGTCATCGCATGTCCCGCCAACACAGGTGGAACTCCTCCATACTGAGCTGGGATCGCCGGCGCTGATGCAGTAAATAGGGCAGGCGAAGCTCCTCCTCTCGGGCAATCACAAACGAAATGTCCCTGTTGCCCGCACTTGTAGCACCTACCTTGGCACTGCTCGCAACATGACACTGGGTGGTCTCCTCCACAAATGACACACCGTTGCGCTCTACGGCCCTTGGATTGAGTACGCGGATACTTCAGGGATTTTTTAGAGCTTGAATGTCCCCTCGAACCGCCGCCTTGGCGTTTCTTGCCCTTGTCCTTGGACTCGGCTAACAGCTCCCTTTCCTCCCGCACGTGGGCGTCTCTGTGCTCGGCCCAAAGTGCGCGGTCAAAGACATCCGCGAAGGTCGTGAGCTTGAAGATCTGCACGGCCTTGTAAATCCCCGGCCGTAGTCCTCGTAAGAACCAATCGGCCCGATCCCTATCGTCCTTCACCACATCTGGGACGAAGTCGATGATGTGGGAAAATTCCTGCTCATAGTCCGCCACGGTGCGATCCTCCTGTTTTAACTTGCGGAACTTCTCCTATAGCTTCCGCTTCACGGTGTCGGGGAAGTAGTTGGCTAATATCGCCCTCTTGAACTCCTCCCAAAGCATCGGTGGAAGGTCGGAGGGCCTATCTCACTTCACTCTTTTCCACCATACCTTCGCCACCTTCTCCAAGCAGTGAGTGGCGAGGTATACCCGGTCCCTCTCCAATGTGCTCAAGTCGTCAAAGATGGTCTCTATCGAGTCGATCCATGACTCGACTACTTCAAGTTCCACCTTTCCGCCTTCAAAGATTGGCGGATTGAACTTATTAAACTTGATAAGAGCCGCCAACGCGCGCTCTTTCTCCACCTCCTCGGCCACCGTATCGGGTGTCGCCGAACCCGACGCCGCTTGAGGATAGACTACCGGCGGAGGATGTGTCGCCATCGGAACTACCGCTATACCCACGTCCTCAGCTGCCTCGGGTGCACGGGCCGGGGGCACGGGTAGGTCAAGGCCCTCAATCGCCGCCGCGCTGCTGTCGCGCGCCGCTGCTCCATCGTCCTCTGGAGCCGCTCGAATCGTCCGGCCTAGGGCGGTCACTTGAGCCCACAGCTGCTGCACTTCGCTTGGCCCTGCTTGCTTAGGGGTCGCCGCCTGTTCTGTCACCTCGAGAGGAGGTGCCGTAGTGGAGCCTTTTCGGGGACGTCCTCTAGGTGCCATGGCTCCTGAAAACGCAACAATTCGGTTAACTACCTCAACCTATTCCCCGTAGCAATTACGACTCAAAACGACTCAACAACAGAATCGGGCGAAAGCTCACAAGTGTACTCATTCTCGGCTCTCGGCGTCATGTTGTCGGCCGCCAACACAACAACCTTAAAACGAGAACTCATAACACCTTAATCCGTCTCTAGGAACTACTAGAGACACGTCAACAACTTGACCCAATCGAATCAACTTCCGCCACTCGGCATAGGTTCACGCTCCACTCACGCACCTATATCCTTAGGGTTTCCGTCCTAGGGTATCCTAGGTCATCATAGACTCTCTCTTTACTTGCTCTTAATGCTCTGATACCACAGCTGTCGCGCCCACGCCCCGAGATCGCTACCAATTTGGTCCGGTTAGGGCGCGTCGAACGGACGCCGGACGGACAACTCCTCCCCGGTCCGCCCAAGGCTCAACAACAGATTGTGTACAAGAATTACCCAGGAAAACTAAATTCTAAACATACACAATCACGAAGGGCACAACCAGTGCCAACAACTAGGAGCAAATAATCTACAAGTATAACAAGTGAAATAAAGAGAGAACTACTATCTATTACATCACATTTCCATAATTACACCTTCCTTTTTCTCAAAATGAATACATATTTGTTCTCAAATACATAATAACTCTTCCACAATATAGGCATCTAGATACAAAATGATACTCTAATGCATAAGGAAAGCTACTAAATATAACTACTGCTCGGGCGCAATGCCTTTGCGGCGATCCACTTTATTAATTTTTAAAATAAATTTAACTAAAATAAAATTTAAAATTTAAAATTTAAAAATATTAATTATTAAGTTCTTCGCGAGTCATGTGATAGTTACGAAAGATTTTTTTTTAATTTTTTTCCACTTCCAGAGTCAACACAACAAGTTATAAAATATTATTACTAATATAAGTTAATAGTAACCACGATTAGTTGAGATCCAACGCACGCAACGGCATAGTACTGACACGAAAAGTAAGAACCGTTGCTTTCATTAGCAACGTCAGTCCACGCGATTCCACAACACGCACTACAAGAAAACTAGTGTTTTGTGGAGAAACTATTCGCCACAAAAAGTCCATATTTCGCCACTAAACCGTTTTTGTGGCGAAATACATTCGGCCACAGCGTCGCCATAATAACCCCGCTGCTAAAAGTTGTTGTGAGGAAAAACTTTCGCCACAAAATAATTTGTTATTTGTGGCGAAAATGTTCGTCACAGATACTATTTTATATATTGTAAAAAACAGTAATTATTGTGAGGAAATACGTTCGCCACCAAACAGTTTCGGATTTTGTGACGAAAATTGTCGTCACAGATACTATTTCACATATTTAAAAAAGAGTAATTATTGTGAGGAAATACCTTTCGCCACCAAACTACTGTATTATATTTGTGACGAAAATGTTCGCCACAGATACTATTTTACATATATAAAATATTTTATATTTTTGTGGCCATTTACTTCGTCACAATAGTATTTCATATCATTTATGTCCACAATAATTCTACATTAAAACTACTGTATTATTTTTTAATAGTTAAATGACGTTTTGTGAGGAATCTTTAAAAAATCGTCACAAAAAGATGCATATTTGTGTCCAAATGTTATAGTTTGTCACAAAAACGTTATTAATACCGTGGCAATGTATTATGCCGATCTTTTGTGGCCATTTTTCAAATTCCTCACAAAAAGTATGTTTAATAAGATACATTGAATTAAACATTAGACTTTCTATACAAGAGCATTACATAAATAACAAGAAAATACAAAAAGAACATAACTTGTAATAGCTAGATTTTAAACCATACATTTAAGATGCATTGCATGTGCATATCCAAAATATAACAGTTTGTACAAAACATTTCTCCAACAATCCCAAGATCAAATATACGTCATAATAAATTCACATCAACTAATAACTTTCAAAACATAAAGATTGATGTCATATGCATCTTTAAACTAAACACTTTTATAGTCATGTCCATTTCGAAATATCTAAACAAAAAGAAATGGACCCGAAGAAACATAATCGCAAAAGTCGATTTGCCTTGCCTTTGTCTTGCGCATTCCTGTACAATTAAAAAAATTGTCTTAGTATTACTTTCAAATACTAAAATATAACCCACAATGATTTATAAATAAAAAGAATAAACAAAGTTTCCTTGGATAAAGAGAAGAAACAAATATAAGCATGCAACAAACTGAAACAGAACAAAACAAATTATTCATACCTTGATAAGAAAACCTCAAGGAAAAAAAGAACAACAACATGATACATAGTTTCACCACACTCACAACCTAAGTTTCTATCCAAGTAGATGAACAAATACAGCCAGTTTACAAGTGTAGATGATGAAGAAATTTGCCTTTACAATTCATAACAAATTTTTTAAGTCTCCTTCATAGATAACCAAACATCATAAAGTCTACTTGGCATATACACTATACAACAAGAAGGCCAAACTTAATGTCACTTTCAACTGAAAACCATCAAATTCCCCCAAGCACGAATCTTTTCACCTTGAAATAGACATTCTCAAGCTTAAATGATATGTTGTGTAATGAATCATAGGCCAAACACTATGTCTACAATCCACAGCAACAGATCGAACTTTTGCCTAAGAAATTCCGATTAGTTTTTGCAAGATTACCTGAATAAACTTCTAGCAAACGATGAGCATAATCTTCTATCCTAATTATAATCCGTGCCAATTGTTCTAAAATACTCCCTAAGAACTATTTATGCAAAGATGCAAGGGTATGAGGGGCAATTTCGAAATGGCCTATAGTCGAGGGGGGTCTCCATACATTTTTACCAACTATTACGCACATAAACACCCCTAATCTTTCACATGCTCATCGAATTGGGCCTTTCCTACGCAACAACAATCAAATCTCTAAACATATTCCAAATAATCCAAACACTTCTAATATCAAATCAAGCAGAAAACGAGAAGTTTAGTGTAGGTAAAGCCTACGATGATCCAACTTATTAGAGCATATAAAACCTATTGGCAATCAAAAGAGCATGTAAAATCTTGATATGTTATGATGAATGACAGCTTTAATGGTTGAAGGCATTAAATCATGAAGTTCATCTATATATGAAACATCTTAAAATGTGTCACAGAAATCCAGTCAAAAGTTCATGCACTCATTTCAAAATACACTAGAGGTCACATATGGTCTGTATGTTTTTTCTTCATAATATAATTGTAACAAAAAGTCGATTTGTCTTGCGCATTCAAACAACTCTCACTGAATCACATATAAAGACGATATAGATTAACTTACATTTTTCAGTAGATGTTGGTATAGGCATTCCCATCTGTGCTAAATGCTGCATCATAGCTTGCATTTGAGACTCCATGTGCTCTAATCGAGCTTCTCTTTGTGCTAGTCTAGCTTCTGCGTCGGCCTCACGTTGTGCTATTCGGGCTTGTACCTCAGCCTCTTTTTCTGCCATTCGAGATTCTACTTCTGCTTGAATTCGAACTGTCATTTCAGCCTCTATATCTTCCCGTATTTGCTCACGAAGTCGTTGTCCTCTAACTCCTCCTCTCTCCAAAGGCTCTGGACCTGGACCCATACCCCTAACATATCCAGACCTATGTTTAAGTACCACAGTATAGGCTTCCCGAGTTGTAAGAATGTCTTCTCCTTTCTCTCTTATTTGAGTCTCATGAAGAGTTTGCATTTCAACATACTTGTTTGCAGCATGTGAATCAACCCATGTGCCATCTTTGTTTTTTCTAACCTTGCACCATAACCTCATGTATTCAGGTTCTTCAGGTGCTTCATGATTTTCTTCCATATTCTTTTCTACTTCTTTTCTCTATTGATTCACATAGAAATGAACACATGTTAAGTGATTTATAAGTAGAAATTCAATGAAAATTTCAAACATCATTAAATTCAATAAAAAGATTCTTCTTGAGTATGCAAGTACTTACCATTTCAATTAAATTTCTTGCAATAGATTTTGTTCCCACTCGAGCAACCATTGTTTGTTTAGACCTATTTGCTTTGTTCGCCTCACTAATCCTCTACATTTAGCAAAATAAAGAACATTAATATATTAAATAACAACTATGATACTTTTATTTATATTCTTCTACCTTAAACTGCGGGTTACTCCAATAGTCTATTAGCCAATTCCATTGATCCGGATCAATGTCAGCAGGACAGTGTGCACGCCTTTGTTCATCCGTCTTGTACTTCTTGTAGTGAAACTTATGCAAATCATAACGCCAACTATTGAAATGGCTTCGAAGTTGGCGCACTATGACTCCAAGCACATGAAGATCCTTAGGAAGCGTGAATTTTTCCTACAAAAGAGAATAAAGAATAAATAAGTAAAATTACATGTACAAAAAGTATCTTAGGTCATTGAAATAAAAATGTGTTGATATATATAATGAAAAAAAGTCAGGATAAAGATACTTATTTACATTGACAACTTTCACCATTCTATCAATGATGTGTGGAGGCATTTTACTCCATTTTTCAACATTCAGAGGAGCATTCTGTCTAATAATTTGAGCTGTCTCAGTAATGAATTGTTGGGAATTTGTACCCACTACTCGTCTTAGGTCTTCAGGTATCACAATTGTAGGTTTTGCCTTTTCTTCTTTTCTCTTTTTCGCCCACTTTAGCCCTATAGTTTTGCCTCGTGTCCTCTTTCTCTCAGAACATGAAGCTAGCATTAGCACAACCAAAACAATATAAAGTTATCATATAAACATAAATTGTATTAATAGTTTTTATAAAAAAAAAAGCAAGTGATATAATGAAGTATGCAAAAAAACAAGTTATATTATGAAATTATTAAACTTCCATACCAGCACTACTATTATTTGGTACGTTATGGGCATCCATCGATGTTTGCTCTATTGGAGAATTTGCTATGTTAGGTTCTGTTTGGAGTTGATGCTCTCCGGTCCCCTCGATATTTATATGTAATGACCGAACCGCACGTTCTCTTTGCATTGTTTGATTGTCAACTCTATTTTTACTTCCTCCAGTTTTGAATTTTCCAGACATTACACCTGCAGTAATTAATAAAAAAATAAGTTTGACTATAAAAATAAGTTTGACTATAAGATTGTCAACTCTGTCACTTGCATTTTGGGGCCCTCAAAATTTCTTTCTTGTCTATTAAATTTTGTTTCCGTTCTACCTAAATATCTAGAACAAAAGGTTAAGCACTCGTCGGCAAGATAGGCTAGGGCTATTGATCCTTCTGGACGTGCTTTATTTCGTACATTAGACTTCAGCTTGCGCAAGTACCTATTTATAAAAAGTTAAATATTACAAAATATGAAAATATACTTTAAGAATATAGTAACTAGATAGCAAAATAATATAATAAAAATATTACCTCTCAAATGGGTACATCCACCGGTACTGTACAGGACCAGCTAACCGTGCCTCTAATGGAAGATGAATAGGCAAGTGTATCATGATATCAAAGAATGCTGGAGGAAAAATCCGTTCAAGTTTGCAAATTGTCATTACAATATTTTGCTCTAGCCTTTCCAACATATCTATTTTCAATGTCTTTGAGCATAACTGCTTAAAGAATATGCTTAACTCTACTAGTGGCTCATATACTTCTTTAGGCAAAATGCCACGAAAAGCTGGTGGGAGATGATCTTCAATAAACACGTGACAATCATGAGATTTCATTCCAGTTAATTTTCCTCTTTGACATTGACACATCGAGATATGTTGGAGGAATAGCCATCTGGAACTTTCAAATTTGCTAAGAATTGGCAAACAGCTCTCCTTTCATCTAAATTTAATGTGTAGCAAGCTTGTGGAATGACAAAGTTGTTGCCATTATCTATTGGATGCAATTCCGACCGTATGCCCATCTCCTTAAGATCCAGTCGAGCATTTAGATTATCTTTATTCTTGCCATCAATGTTGAAAAGAGTCCCCAAAATATTATCATTGACATTTTTCTCAATATGCATAACATCAAGATTATGTCTTACCAAAAGTGTTCTCCAATAAGGTAAGTTAAAAAAAATACTTTTCTTCTTCCAATTATAAAGCAAGGCAGTCTCAGTTCGCTTTCTTTTTTGTGTACTTTTTCCAAATTTCACATTTGCAACTCCATTTAATTGGTCAAGAATTTCATCTCCAGATAAATTGTTGGGTGCACGTCGAGTTTCTGTCTTTCCATCAAATGACTTTTTGTTTTTACGCCACTTATGATCAAGTTTTAGAAAACGACGATGCCCCATATAGCACATTTTGCGCCCATGCTTCAATCTAGTTGAACATGTATCTTTATTACATGAAGGACAAGCCAATGCTCCTTTAGTGCTCCAACCAGATAAATTAGCGTATGCTGGAAAATCATTTATTGTCCATAGTATTGCTGCATGTAAACGAAAATTACATTTACCAAATGCATCATAGGTTTCAACACCCACATTCCATAGTGTGATCAACTCTTCAATAAGAGGTTGCAAATATACATCAATGTCATTTCTGGAGCTCTAGGACCGAATGAGCATCGACATCATATAATAAGAGCTCTTCATACACATCCATGGTGGTAAGTTATATGGAACCAAAACAACCGGCCACACACTGTAAGATGTGCTCATATTTCCATAAGGATTAAATCCGTCGCTAGCTAAGCCCATTCTTACATTACGTGGATCTATAGC
The DNA here is from genome assembly GCA_025177825.1 of Aechmea fasciata. Lineage (NCBI taxonomy): Eukaryota > Viridiplantae > Streptophyta > Magnoliopsida > Poales > Bromeliaceae > Aechmea > Aechmea fasciata. The sequence continues at coordinate 933,878 of CM045926.1, forward strand.
AAATGAAGGGTGCAATTCATCAAAAGTCTTCCAAGCTATAGAATCAGCAGGATGTCTCATTATCCCATCATCACAACGTTTTTCCTTATGCCATCGCATATGAGAAGCCTTGGATGACATATATAGCCGTTGCAACCTTGGCGTTAAAGGAAAATAACGTAAAATTTTCTGAGGAATTTTTGTACAACTCCCCGATTCAGGAACTTCATTGCCTTTTTCCTTACCATCACTATATTTCCATCTAGAAACTTCACAATTTGGACAACGATCATAATTTTCATACTCCTTCCAATAAAGAATGCAATCATTTTTACATGCGTCGATTTTAACATACTCCAAGCCTAGATCCCGAGTGTATTTCTTTGCTTCATAGTAACTCTTTGGAAGTGACTCACCGACTGGAAGAGCTTTTTTCAAAAGTTGAAGTAATGCAGTAAATGATTTATCACTCCACCCATTAAGACATTTAAGTTGAAGTAAATTGACAATAAATTCCAATTTAGAGAACTTTTCACATCCTGGATATAGCTCTCTCTCAGCATCTATTAATAAATTATAAAAAATTTTTGCGGTCTCATTTGGTTCGTCGTGATTTGTATCAATAAAATCATCATTTGCATTCTCCATTTGGACTAAATCATGTATAAGTTCATGCATATCATCATGGCATTCTTCTTCTTCTTCCTCTTCATTACTTCCCTCTGTGCTCGCTCTATCATCAGATATCATTTCTTCTCCATGACAAAACCACCACTTGTAATCTTTTAAAATTCCATGCATAATAAGGTGAGCATAGACACTCTCACGAGTTTGAAAAATAGCATTACAACATTTATAACAAGGGCATCGAATTTTATCCACTCTTGAAGCATGTGTAAATGCAAATTGTAGAAATTGATTGACTCCATTTACATATTCGGGACATTGTCTATTCTCAATATCAATCCAACTTTTATCCATTGTTTATATCTTTCACATTAAAAAAAAGAAAATAATATTAACTAGTACTTTACACAATAACTAGAATTTTATTCACTTTATGTAAGATCAATATAGTAGGATGCAAAATATATGAACTGATATAATAAACCACCAATAAAAGAAAGAAACATATAGATCAATGTGAATGTATCATGTATAAATGAACCTAAGCGATATAGATATGAAGATGCAAAATAAAAACACAATCAAAATAAAGCTAAATACAAGAAAATAAAGGGAAAAGAAAAGAGAAAAATTTACCAAGTTAGATCAAACTTCGTCGACTACGGCGATCGATGCCCTTTGCTCCTCAAGCTGCTACCTAATAGAAGTTGCATGCCAACAAAATAGAATAAAAATAGCTTCAAAGCAGGAAAAATAATAAACAAGAAGATTTCCTATATATTAACATGAAGAATATAAACTAGTAGTTTCCAACAAAGAGTTCAGTGTAAGTTCCAAAGATAAAGAATTGGTCTAGGGACCTTATTGGCTGTTAGAGGCGAATATTGACTCTTTCCCTTTGTTTTGTTGCTCGATGAGCCATTAGGTGTTCTTTGCCCGGCGGCCAAGAGTCTTCTTCTTGAGTGCGCGCAGCCAGCCGATGATCTTTGCTATTTTGCGATCAGCGACGACAAGTGCGCGGCCAGCGACAAAGTCTTTGCTGGCTGCGAGTCTTGTGACGGCAGCGATCTTCTTTGCTATTGCACTCGCGACGACAAGGTGCGACGACAAGTGCGGCCAAGTCTTCTTTCTGCGAATGCAAGTGCGCGACAGCGTGACATGTGGCCTGACTCTTCTTTCTTTGTGAAGTGTCTTGTGTGCAAGCGATCTTGCGATTGAAAATAAGAAAAAGTTGAGAGGTTACGAAAATGACATAAAAAAAAAAGCTACAAAATGCATATACAATTTGTTTTAGTATAAGCAGCAAGATTTAATTTGTTTTATTTCGCAGTAGGAATCTCACAAAGGAATCGTAAAATGAAATTTTAATACTTCAAACTCTTCTTTCCCTTTTCGTTAAAATGTAAAAATTTAGTGCCATAAAAAAACAACAACGCATATATATACATATAGGAGCAATGCATTGGAATATATGGTTCTCGTGCGTACGTAGTAGAGACTATTTAAAGAGTTGTGATTTTAATACCTGCTTTTTCAAAGCCAAAATAAAAAATCAAGTACAGTACGTGCTAACGAAACAAGATTAATTTTTACGCATGGGAACTGCATGTAACACACAATTTAATTACCTTGTAAATTGATAATAAAAATACATGATACTCAGACCATGCAAATGAAGGGCAATTTGGTAAAACCACATGGGGAGGAAAAAAAATGATCATAGACATGTTCACCACAAACTTTTCCTAACAAACAATGCAAGTGAACTCTTAGCACCATGATAGGAAACCTAGTCATTGTTCCCCCAAAGCTCTATAAATTTCAAATAACATGTAGGCAACATTCACAACATGACAACTCCAACGCTATCTCTCATAAAAATCTCCACCACCCATCCGTTCCTCTGAATTTATCCATCATATATTCCACCCCCCGCGCCACTCTGCACTCATTGACAAGTCATGACGTGACAGTCGTCTTTCAGCAGCATGTAATGGCCACAGTCTTCTTTATATTCTTTCAATGGCCCACGACAAGTCTTAGCGATACTTGGCGACAAAGGTCTTTCTTCTTCTTCTTTAATCTTTTCCTGGCCAGCAATAGCGGCTCTAAGTGCGCTGACAGCGTGAAGTATGATGGCAATGACAAGGTCTTTGCTTCTTCTTCTTTAATCTTCTGGCCGGCCGGCCAGCGGCTTTCAAATGCTGTAGCCCAGCGTAGCCGATGAGTCTTCTTTGCGTGAAAATCTTATGGCAGCCAATAACAAATGTAGCGGCAATGACGATAGTCTTCTTCTAACTGCTAAATCTTATGACGACGACAATCTTCTTTGCTATTACCCTAAGGCAGACGTAACAGATGTGGCCATTCTTCATTACCTTTCTTCTTCTTTGAGTCTTAGCGACACAAGAAAAGAATGGGTGATCAAGTCACTATGTTTAATTAAGCTGTAAGAATGATTTTTTTTTTTGTACATCCCAATCCGAACTTCTATATACTATAGACATCTAAGGAACAGATATTTACTCATGAAAACTCTTTAAAATACTAGGAATCAGTCTCCAAGAACGTCAATTCAGATAATTCTTACAATCAACAAACAAAATAAGATTGAAACACAGAGTTATTGTAATGACGAGTAATCAATGCATATAATTATGTTGATTAGGCAAAGGGACATGAGCAATGTTAAAACTTACACGTGTTGAGGAGCTAGTTAGAGAACTGAAAGAGTAGTTAGATATCCTAAAAAGCAGGCGAGCTCGGCCTCGACGCGGCGGCGGCCCACCTCGTCCGAAGGATTCTATCAAAATAAACGGTGTTTAATTACTTTCTAGCAATTAAAACTAGAACAACAAATTGGGCTAGAACTATATAATGTGTACAAACTAGGCTAGAACTAGTGTTGAGGGTTTAGGGGTTTGGATTTTAACCCTAATTGATGAGGATTCTATCAAATTAAAAAGTTTTTAATCACTTTCCGGCAATTAAAACTAGAACAACAAACGACATATAGCTAATAGAGACATCGAGATTCAACAAAATTCTCAAATTAGCAAAGCGAAATAAGCTGAAATCATCAAAGAAGTGTAAAATCGAGGGATCCATTTCAACATGTCCTATAGTTGAGGGCGTCCCCGAACATTTCCTACGATTGAGGCGTCCCCACACAGTAAACAACCCCTAAGTGGGGGGGGGGGGGGCGGGGGGGGGGGAGGGTTTTACTGCGGTCGATGAAGGGCTTCGCCTGGGCGATGTCGGTGGGGGAGGAGGAGAGGACGGAGGCGAGGATGAGACAGTACTGCTCGATCTTCTGGCGCTTGTCCTAGCTGCGGGCGGCGAATGGTGCGAGGCCTCGGCGAGGTCGGCCTCGACACGGCGGCAACCCACCTCGTCCGAAGGTAGGTCCCTCTACGCGGCGGGGACCCACTTCGTCGCCGCGCTTAATCCGCACCTCGTCCCGCTAGGGCTCCCGCCGACCGCGGCGATTCTTCACCGGCGGGAGAAGGTCACGGCGTGCGAGAGATCGCGCTAGGGAGGAGTGGCGGCGTCGCGGCGGCATGCGTGCGTGGGGGAAAGGGTTTGGGCTAAAATGGGGGAAAGGGTTTGTTCTCTTAGTAGCTAATATGTATTTTTCTCACCAAAAAAAAAAAAAGTTTTATAAAAAAAACCCTTTTGTGACCAAAATAAATATTTCCTCGCTAAATATATGTAACTCTTTGGCGCCGGTAGAAAAATTAGCGCGGACAAAAATTATTGGCAATAAAAATTTTTATTACTTTTTTTACGCGAAACTATAATTTTTTCACAAAAAAATGTTTTGTGGCCATAAATACGGAATCGCCACAAATAAATATCAAAAATATTTATATTTTCTAAAAAAATTTGACAAAGGCTCTATTGTGACGAAAAATAATCGCAACAAAAATTTGTATAATTTTTTCTGGCGAAATTTTAACTTTTGTCACAAAACAAATAATGTTTTGTGACCATACGTCAGAGCTCGCCACAAATAGATACCGATAATATTTATATTTTCTAAAAAATATGACAAAGACTCTATTGTGACGAAAGAAACTCGCCACAATAAATAATATATACATTTTATGACAATTTTTTATATTTCTACATAGATGGCTAACATATTTATTGCCAAATTTGAAAAATCGCAGCTATTTCAATTTTAAATATTCGCAAATAAGATTTGCGGGGAAAAATTAAAAATCCCCACAAAAAGCTTCCCTTTAATGAAGACTTTTAGTTGGTCACAAAAAGGTCTCCACAAAAAATTGTATTTCTTGTAGTGACGCTCATATGCCACAAGTTGCTACACTATTGAAGGGACTCTACAGTTGCATATAATTATAATTGTAAGGCAACTGTACCTGTATATATAAATATAAATTTGATATTTGATTTGTTATATTTAACTAGGGAAGCAAACCGGGCGGATCTGGGGGCGGGAGCTCCGCCCTGCCTCCCACCCCGACTAGCAAAAATTCGCCCGCTCCGTCCCGAATTTGTGGCGGGTTAAAATACATTCCATAACCCACCGCCTCTGTCTCCCTTGTTGAATCTTGTGCCCAAACTAATATTTTTTATAAAATTATAATATCATTAATATTAATATATAAAATAATAATTTTTAATAATATTATATATATAATTTAACAATATCAATTATAAAAATAAAAAATATCAATCACAATTCAAAATAAAATTAAAAAAATTTCAAATACATTAGAAATGAGAGTACTAATTTATTTGTATTTTAAATTTTTTTGTAAATACATTACATTTTAAGAATATTTTTTTAAAATAAAAATAATTTCAGGGCGGTTTCGAGACGGATCATGGAGGCGGATTTGTGGCGGGTCAAAATTTCTCTCGTTTTATGTCCCGAATCCGTCTCGGATCGTAAAATGTGCCCCGTTTCCCACCACGAATCCATTTATTTTCTCCCATTTACTGCCCCCATCGGGGCGTATCGGGGCGGGAGCTCCACCAACCCGGATCCGTTTGCATCCCTATATTTAACTCCAAATGTTATGATAGAAACGGTTGGATGTAGGCTACATAATTTATTCAAGACAATATATAAAGATACCGTCGGTCTATTATGTTAGATCTAACAGTTAGAATGTATGTGGATACGTTTTTTATGGACAGACGTGATTTAACATTCTTACATTAAGTTATATATAAATATATAACATGCGGGAGTCTCGGTTTAACCCAATTCAATTTTCTATAACGGCTCTATCTCCGGGGATAAAGGAATTAGACTCCAACAAATGTCCCACTTTCTTACAGATCGCGAACGAGGACGAATCATGAGCAAAAATTGCCTCTACAAGTCGGGTACAGAAATCGAAATTATGGCAAAATGTACGATTTTAGTTTCTAATAAAGTTTCATCGTGTGGTATTAGAGCCACATATTTTGCTAGATTTTTGCTTCTTTTAGATTTCTTTTGGTTTTCTTTTCATCAAATAAATAACCGGTCTAACCGTAATCCAATTTCCTACGACAGCTCCATATCCGGGGATAAGGGAATTATACTTGAAGAAATGTCCCGCTTTCTTGCAGATCGCGAAGAAGAACAAACCACGAGCAAAAATTATGTCTACAAATCAGATACAGAAATCGAAATCATGGCAGAAGGTATGATCTTGGTTTTTAATAAAGTTCCAACGAAACTACGGTAAAAGCTGCGGTAGAGGTCCAACTACAACGGTTGAGAAAAATAACTTTAAACAAAAGATAAAATTACTCCTTAATTATTTTTAAATAAAAAATCTTTTTTTTTAACATTTGAGGTAATCTCACCATTATATATATAAAATGATACAATTTTAAAAAAATATTTTTTAACTGTATGCAACTAAATAAATTATTTATAGTTACAGCACTTTCTACTATATTCAACCAAATAGAATGAATATAGTTACAACTTTTGTATTTCCAATTATATGCATCTTCAACTACACTGTATTTGTAATTATATCTAACCAAATGGTCCCTAAGTTTCTGTTTCTGCTGTTGTTTCTGCTCTACCTTAATTATCAAGCACAAGAATTTATTTTTCTATTTTTTGTCAAAAATGATTTTGGGTGTGCTAAGTTGGAGAATTTTGAACCAAGCTAAGCCCACACGATTTAAAAAAAATAACTCATCCAATCTAGAAGATTAACTCTTTTGTTCTTGAATTCGTTAGTCTACCTCCTCTATTTTTTTATTAATTATTTAATGTGTGTTAGGCCAATCCAGCGCGGACAATTGGTACATCGGGTTCATATCAGTACGGCGATTTTGGCGGTACACCGAGGGTACACCGGGAGCACCAGAAGAGACACGAACCGCACCGGATCAAGGAAGTTACAGCAATCGCAGACGGTTGCAAGAAGTTTCCGATCGGCTGAAGTGGTCCGAGATATTGGGAGATAATGGCCGATCATGCAAAAACTATAACCGACTCAGGGGTGACGTTATAAATAGGCACATAATACCCTAAAAACGGGTCTTTTCCCCTGCGAACAAAAGACCACCCTTATTTTCCTGCATTTCCTTTCTTGCATTTACTGCTTTCCCTAGGAGTAGCCGGTAACGTAGATCTTTGGAGTCTGTCTGCCCTTTGGGCATCACTCCTGGAGTCTGCCTGCCCCTTGCGCATCACTCTGTTGTAGACTAAACTTGGAGTCTGTCTGCCCCACGGGCATTACTCCATTGTTCGTGTGTTTTCCCATCTTCTATTCAATAGAAATTCATCATTCGGATGTTTCAGGCCGACCAGGTTTTGTGTTGTGGTAGCCATTTGGCTCATCTTTTTACCTCTTCTTCGCTCTCTTATGTGCATTCGACTTATTTTGCCGAACTGAGAGTAGAATAGAGTTATTCGAACCCGGCTGGCTTGATCCCTCGCCAGCCGAATTGCCTGATCAGTCGAAGGGGCGCAACTTCTAGGGTCATCTTTCAGAGCCGTTTCACGTCCCGGCGCGCTTCCCGAAAAAGCTCTTTGACCAGGTCAAAGGGGACCGAATTCGGCGCCTAACAATTTTTGGCACGCCCGGTGGGACTCATCTTTCGTGGTAAATCAGTAGTTTTTATATAATACATGGCTGACGATAATGCCATGAATCTCCACAATAGAGCAGTCCCCAGAAATTCTGGGAATGAGCAGCCTAGCAACTCGGAGAATATTATAGAACGAATAGTTTTACCTACAGAAGGTGAAACTAGTGGATAATCTGGCCAACAAGAGCCGAGTCTAGCCCAGACACTTGGACAAATGACTCGAGTCTTGCAGGCATTAGATCAGAACAGCCATGCTAGTACCGCAAGGCTGGATGTAGTGTTGGCCGCACTTACGGCATCTAACGAGAATATTGCCCGAATATGGCAGTTTTTAACTCGTAATGAACAAGCGACGACGAGCTTGCAAAGCGCGTGATGACACCGGTGTTGCAAAATCCAGTAACACCGGTTGGTGGGTTGCCTCAATACCAGGGGGCACCTTTTCAAACAGTATACAGACCAGCAGTTGCCAATGCCGACCAACAACCAGAAATGGTGTGGGGATTACCACCTCCCCCACCAGTGACAGTATATCAGCCCCAAAATGTAGGGGCTGGGGGGCAATCTCCTAATGTACAAGGAGTTAACCCCGTGGTACCAAATATTGGTCTACCACAGAGACCAAATGAGATTCAGGCGCAAGCACAAGTTCCCGTGCAGGGAGTGAATAATGAAATTTATGCGCAAATTGAAGAAGCCATCCGAAATACATTTGGAGTAGGCGCGAGGCCGGCGATGTGGCCTGTGTTTAGATCTCCATATCCCGCAACTATTGACGCAGAGCATCCTTATCCGGCTAACTGGAAAATGCCGAAATTTGACAAATTCTCTGGTGACCAGACCGAAAACACGGTCGAGCATGTCGCCCGGTTTACAGCTCAATGTCGTTAAGCCGCAGCAAACCCGTTTTTAAAATTGAGGTTATTTAATACCTCGTTAACCAAAACGGCTTTCACTTGGTATACGAGTTTGCCTCCTAATTCCGTCCGTGATTGGGACGAATTAGAGGGTAAATTTCATGAACAATTTTATAGGATCGAGCCAGAACTATCGATCGCAGATTTGGCTCAGTTCAGATAAAGAACGGGAGAATCGGTTGATGAATATATGAACCGATTCAAGACGGCTTGTAGCCGCTGTTTCGTAAGAATGCCAGAATTAGAATTTGCCAATATGGGATTCAACGGCATGCACTTTAAAATTAAAGATCATTTCGAAGATAAATTTTTTCCGAATCTTTTTGATTTGGGAGTTCGAGTTGCTCAACATGAGCAATTTCGGAAAGGATCGAAGTAATGACGATCGGCCTAAATGGAGCCGAAATAAGGATTGGAATAAGGGGAAGGAGAAAAATGTTTCCTTCTTCGAAGAGTCTTCGGCTCACGAAGAACCGAATTCATCTGAGGAAACAGAAGATTTGGCTGATAAGGCCGAAATTTGCGCCGCTGAAATGATTAGAAATAGTCAGCCATACAAATGTGCTTTGTTAAAGCCTGCCGAATCAAGCGAGGCTAAGGCACATGTGTCCGCATTTAACTATTCGTTCGACATATCAAAAATCGATCTGATTTTTGATCAGTTGCTGAGAGATTGACGAATTAAGTTACAGGAGGGTCAAACTATACCCCCTGTAGAGGAGTTAAAGCGTAGAAGATATTGCAAGTGGCACCATTCTTGGAGCCGTAAGACTAGCGAATGTACTGCTTTCAAAAGGCAGGTGCAAAAAAAAATTAATGAAGGTCGGCTCATATTCGCCGACCAAGAAAATAAAAATATGGAAATTGATAAGAACCCTTTTCCACCACAGGTTAACGTGGTGGACATGAAAGGAAAAGCCGCCGCCAAGAGGCGGATTCGGGAGGAAATAGAAGAGGGCTCAGCTTAGCCGACCAGCAGAATAAAAGTAAAGAAGTTGACAGAAATATGCTTTCTTTACTGGGCGGAGTGATGGATGCTCGAGGCAAGGCGATTGCGGCTAGAATGGCCGCTCACGATATCGCACATGCAAAGAGAAGCCTTCGGTTCTGCATAAGGTGCAAACCCGAAATGACAAAGAAAGATTTGGAAGCCATAATCAACGACAAGAAGAAAAGCAATGAGTGGAATGAATTGATGGCTTTTCCTGAAGAATGGGAGCACATCCCGAAGGTGATGAGCCGAGAAGGAGATGGCTCGAAGCCTCAAACGAGACCGAGCCAGAAGTCGACTCGGTTCAACGTAAACAAAACATGTTGATGCAGAAAGTTCTGCATGATTATTACAACGACAGACGCGATGAACGTCAAAGCCGATGGGGTTATCAGGAGAAACCATTCGGCTCCAAGCAGAGATTCCCTGGGTACCGGCCACATTGGCAACAACAAGCCAGGCCAAGACCAGAACCTGAGTTCGAAAGAATGACCGAAGGAGATATTGAGTTCATAGGTCGGAGACTAGTGAATGAGCTCGGCATTCAGCCTTGGCCGAGACCATGGGAGAGGAGAGAAATCTTAAAAAATTATTTGAGAACGGTGAAGGTGCCGGCAAATGTGCTAATCGACAAGTGGCACGAAGTCGAAGTGAAACCATCGGCCAGATGGCAAGGGCCGATGTTAACAAAAACCCAAAAGCGTCGGCAGTAAAGAATGCAAGCCGAAGCAAGACAATACTATGAAGAAGCGAAAGGGATAAGGCTAAACGTATGGAGGCGTCCTAATGAATAGCTACATCCTATTCGCTCACTACGAAACGACCATGAGGCAGGAGGATCCTCACCTGTCCCTTGGTTGAAGTCGAAGGTGGAACGGCAAATCGAGGCCGAACCAGAAGAAAAAATGACTAGGAGGGAACTAGAAGACAAAATAGCTTCCCTGGAGACGATCATCAAAAGAGAGCGATGGCCCCCCAAGGAGAGGGAGGCCCGGATGGAGAGTGATTCATCGGCCGAAACGGCCAAAGAATCAGAAGAGAAGAAACAAAGGATTAAAGGAAAGTCGGCTGATGAATCACCGGACGAATCGTATATATTTTACATCATTTATGTAAATATTGCACTATTATAAGAGGATGTTGCACCATTTAGATGTGTGTTACACTCTTTCTTTTTGAAAATTAAATTTCATTGCATATTAAATAAAGTGTCAGATTTCTTTGAATTGGCAACTGTTAAGCCATAATTATATGTACCTTTCTCATGAAACGAGAAATCTCATTCAAAAAAAATAAAAAGAATAAAGAATAATAAGTAAGATGAAAGAGTGCAACATTATCTGAAATATTGCAACAAGTTCTTCCAAATAGTACAATATCTGTCACGCCCCGGGTTGCATATTCACCGGGCACGCCGACAAATCCGCCGTATACAAAAGAATTTCTTCTGTATACGAAGCGTAGCTGTACCTGTATAAACATACAATGCTACAAACAGTAGCATAGAGCTAAAATAAACTATAAACAAACAGGTAGGAAAAACAACAACTTTATATACATACAATCACAGATACAAAAGTAACACTGCTCGCTCCAGCGAGTTCAACTGTATGTACAAAAGCGTCCAACCAAAAACTGTCACTACTGCGGGAGAATCCTCTAACTCGGCACTCGACGGGGAAGGGCTCTGGCTCGCAACGCCACGCCTCGATCCAGGCTCAGCAGGCGGCGGCGCAGCGAGAAGGCCCTGCAACAACAGTGGAAGAAAGAGGGCGTGAGAACTACTGTAAAAACAGATAGTCCTCAGTGGGTACCGCCCTAAACACATCGGTCCACCCACTAAGTCTACAGGGTAAGCAAGAAAGTAAAAGAAGCTGGAAACACTCGTTAGCAAAAACCCCTATACTATCCTGCACTAAACCACCCTCTGTAGAGCAAGTAAAAGCTGACCCATTCTTACGAGGGACTGTAAAAGCACCCGTCCCGCCTGTCGAAGCAACACTACAACTACCCCAGGGGTAGCTAGCGGAGAGCAAGTCCACAACGAGGACGCAGCGACACCAACGCAAAGCACTATGCCAGACTCCGGAGCGGCACTCGTGGGCGCGAACCAATCGAGTATGCAAGCGTATCTCTGTCGAGCTCAATCTGGCTCTCACAGGCATAGTCAAGTACACAGGGTCTAAGCACTAATACACCACGTGCCCCTTGGCACAGACTGTAACCACACGGTCTGGTTCCCGTCAAACCCCCCGACGGTGCCGGAGCAACCCGACACGACTAGACTGAAAAGTAAGCTCGGCATCCCCGGCGCGAGCGTAAAGAAAACTACACTACCCGGTATCCATCGCACTCCACGGCGATGATACGGCACAAAACGGCTCCTAGAGCTCAATCCGTAGTGTAAGCTAGTGACGATCCAAAACGTGGTTTTCTCCTAAGTCAAATCCAAGTCCAACATGTATAAATTAAAAGTGTACTAAACATGCTTCCAAAATTCGATTTAACGTACTACGAATCATGAATCCGAGCAATCACAAATTAGTCAAAAAAAACCGGAACTTATACATGTTGACTACTTGAATTAGGCATGATCCGATGAAAACCCACCTCGATAGCAATCTCCTGGCAGCGAAGGAAGTGGCCCGCGTCAAAGTGATCCCTCGCTGTCCGCCAAGGTCCAAGGTCTCCCGCTGCGAAGAGGTAACCCAAAATTACACCAATTCACAGAATCTGTCCGAAAAAACAGCGGCTGAGAAAAGCTTAAATCCAAATAAGGTAACCTTCTCCGAATTCAGCAAGTAAGGGCTCGGAAGCTTCGTCTCGAAGTCACGAATCCAATGGTCCAAGATTCGCTGGATTTCGCCACTTCTACGCGGAGTACGAGCCGAAACACGAAACGTCGACGCTGGAATCTGCAGTTCGGAACTTCAGAATTTGCTCGCAAAACAGAAGCTCAGTAATGATGGGTTCCGACAGGGCAAACCTTGTCCAAATCCGGCAAGTAAGGTCTCGTTAGAATCGTCTGGAAGTCGCGGATCCAACGCCCCAAGTTTCGCCACGTTTGGCCTCTCCTACACAAAGATCTAGTCAAAACTCCGCGAGTCGACGCTGCAGTCAGCAGCAACAGCAGTGCAGTCCGAAAATCATGGGATTAGGAAGCAACGGAGGGAAACTCGATGGGTTACTCACCTCTGGAAAAGCCCTAGGCCCGTCGCTGAGTCGAGGGCGGCGGTCCCGCGCGCACGGCTGGCTCCCTCGCAGCGTCACGTCGCCGGAAACTCGCTCGATCCGTTCCGCGGTGCGTCGTCGGCGTTGCTCGGCTCCTCTAGAGCTTAGGGGAAGTAGCAGCAGCAGCAACAGCAGCAAGGGGAGAAGGAGAAGAAGATGAAGGAGCTCCCTTCTCTCTCCCCTCTCTGCCCTAAAAGGTAAAGGGGAGTAAGGTGAAGTGACAAGGTGGCCAAAAAGTCAACCTGGGCCATACCACCTCTTTGTACCGGTACAAAACCCCACTTGTACCGGTACAAACAGGCAACCCGAGAGCCTAACTGCGCAGGGCTATACCGGTATAGCCCTGGTTGCTATACCGGTATAGCAACCGTCGCTGTACCGGTATAGAAACCAACTTGTACCGGTACAGCTCACAGAAAAACCTGCTATTTGCAGATTTTTTGTGACACACGCTACTCCAGCGTTCCCACGGGGCCCGTTTGGCGTCCATTTGGCGCCAACGCGACTCGGACTTGTCCCGACACTCGTCAGAGCTGTCGACAAGCCTCAGGTGCAATTTTTCAGGTCTCTACATCCTCCCCCACTACAAAAAGTTTCGTCCGCGAAACTTAAGCGTACCTCAGCCCTGCTCGTCGAACAGGTAGGGATAGGCCTCCCTCATCGCCGTCTCGGGCTCCCAAGTCGCCTCCCGCTCCTCGTGATTACTCCACGCACTTTGACGTACGGTATGACCCGATTGCGCAATTCTTTCGCCTCGCGAGCAAGAATTCGCAACGGTCGCTCCTCGTATCGTAGCTCCTCGCCTAGCTCGAGCGGAGTGAAGTCAATCACGTGAGAAGGATCGAATACATATTTCCTCAATGTTGAGACGTGGAATACATCGTGGGTGCCAACTAGTCGCGGGGGTAGAGCAATCCGGTAAGCAACTGGCCCAACTCGCTCCAAAACCTCAAAAGGGCTAATGTAACGTGGACTGAGCTTTCCACGCACTCCAAATCTGTGTATCCCCTTGGAGGGCGAGACTTTAAGAAAAACATGATCTCCAACCTGGAACTCCAAGTCTCGTCTCCTGGTATCAGCGTAGCTCCTCTGGCGGCTCTGGGCTGTCAAAAGGTGTCGTCGAACCACCTTCACCTTTTCCTCAACCTCTAGCAAAATCTCAGGCCCAAGTGTCTTCCTTTCACCCACATCGCTCCAAAACAACGGGGATCGGCATCTGCGTCCATACAACGCCTCAAACGGAGCCATATGGATGCTCGCTTGATAGCTGTTGTTGTACGCAAACTCAACTAATCTCAAATGCTGATGCCATCCTCCTCCAAAATACAAGACGCATGCTCTCAGCATGTCCTCTAGCGTCTGAATGGTCCTCTCCGACTGACCATCCGTCTGTGGGTGAAACGCTGTGCTGAAGTGCAGCTGTGTACCCAAGGCTGTCTGTAGGCTCCTCCAGAAATGTGATACAAACCTCGGGTCCACCTGCGATACAATCGACAGCACGGCACGCCATGCAGCCTGACAATCTCATCCAGGTATAGCTGCGCGAGTCTCTCTCTGGACCAGGTGGTCTGAACTGGTAGGAAGTGGGCAGACTTGGTCAATCTGTCCACTATCACCCAAATGGCATCGAAACCACCCTGTGCTCTAGGTAATCCCACGACAAAGTCCATCGTGATCTGCTCCCATTTCCACTCGCAGCGCGGACTACGAAGCTTGCCGGCGGGCACCGATGCTCGCCTTCATCTCATTGGCAAGTCAAACAGAGCCACATATCGCAATGTCTCTTTTCATTCCATTCCACCGAATCGTACCTTCATGTCCTTATACATTTTGGTTCCACTAGGATGTACTGTATAAGGAAAACAGTGAGCCTCTCTCAAGATGTCTGCTCAGATCTCTGAATCCACGGGTACACACAGTCGGTCCCTGTACCTCAGTACTCGAGCATCGCTGCGAAACCCTCTGCCTGTCCCCTCTCTAACTGCTCTCTAATCCTCAACAAGTGTGGGTCTCCACTCTGTTTCTCTCGGATCCTATCCAACAGGGTGGGCTGCAAAACCATAGACATTAATATTGCAGTAGACCCAGGGGACACGACCTCTAAACTCAACCGCTGTAGCTCCTCAAGTAACGGCCTCTGCTGCGTGATCATCAGGCACGAGCCCTGCACTGCCTTCCTGCGCAACGCATCTGCCACCACATTCGCCTTGCCGAGATGGTACTGAATACTAATGTCGTAGTCCTTCAGTAACTCCAACCACCGGCGCTGCCTCAGGTTCAACTCCTTTTGGGTGAACAGATACTTGAGACTTTTATGATCAGTACAAATCTCACAGTGCTCGCCGTACAAGTAGTGCGCCACGGCTTCAACGCAAAAACCAGCGGCAAGCTCCAAATCATGCGTAGGGTAATTCTTCTCGTAATCCTTTAATTGTCGCGAAGCATAAGCAATTACCCTACCATGCGCATCAACACACACCCTAGTACACTGTGTGATGCGTCACTGTAGATCACATATCCTTCCCCCATAGCTGGAAGGGCAAGGATAGGAGCTGACATCAACCGCTGTCGCAACTCATCGAAGCTCCTCTGACAGTCCTCACTCCATGTGAACTTAATTCCTTTACGAGTCAATCGAGTGAGGGATGTGGAAAGCTTCGCAAAGCCTTCCACAAATCGACGGTAGTATCCAGCTAATCCAATGAAGCTCCACACCTCAGTCACCGTCGTCGGTCTGGGCCAATCCCGAATAGCCTCAATCTTCTTCGAGTCGACTGCCACTCCATCTGCAGAAATCACGTGGCCCAAGAAAGTAACCTCCCGCAACCAGAACTCGCACTTCTTTAACTTGGCATACAACTCCTTCTCTCGCAGGGAGCCGTAGCACTATCCTCAAGTGCTCCTCGTGCTCGGCGTCGCTACGGAGTATATCGAATGTCGTCGATGAAGACTACCACAAATTGGTCCAAGAACGGCTTGAATACTCTATTCATCAAATCCATGAACGCGGCGGGCATTCGTCAATCCAAAAGGCATCACTTTGTAAACTCATAATGCCCGTCTGAGTCCTAAAAGCCGTCTTGGAAACATCCTCGGCCCTCACCCTCGGTGGTGGTAACTTTGTTGGAGATCAATCTTCGAGAAGACACAAGATCCTTGCGGTGATCAAACAGATCATCAATGCGGCAAAGGATACTTGTTCTTGATGGTCACTTTATTCGACTCCGGTAATCAACACATAACCTGAGTGAACCATCCTTCTTCTTTACAAATAACACCGGCGCTCCCCAAGGCGATACACTGGGTCTCACGTATCCCTTATCCATCAAATCCTGAAGCTGCGCCTTTAACTCTCTCAGCTCTGCAGGTGCCATCCTGTAAGGTACCTTCGAGATTGGTGCAGTTCCCGGGACTACATCAATCACAAACTCGATCTCCCTCCCCGGCGGCATAGTCATCGTCTCAGGGGGAAATACATCCGGAAACTTGCGAACTACAGGAATGTCCTCGAGTCTCGGTGCCGCCGTAGGTACCTCTGCAACCGTCGCTAGAAAAGCGATGCATCCTCTACTCATCAACTGTCGAGCTCTCGCTGAAGAAATCCACGCGGCAAACATCGTGCTCCTGCAGCCTCTGAAAGTGAACACCTCCTGGCCTGGCTCGCGGAGCGTCATCGTCCTCTCTCCGCAGTCGATAGTCGCGTAGTACCGCGTCAGCCAATCCATGCCAAGCACTATGTCGAAGTCGTGCAGCTGCCCTAACACTAACAAGTTTGCGGGCAAAATCCACGAATCTAGCTGCACTGGACACGACCTACAACACTCTACAACCCGTACTACATGGTCGGGAACCTGGATCTCCCGGGTCTGAGGCAACAACCCTACTCTAGACCATGTAATAATGCAAAAGGTAGACTAATAAAAGAATGCGATGAGCCGGTATCAAATAATGTACGTGCTCTAGTACCAGAAAGTAAAGTGATACCTGCCACCACACGGTCGGCCGCTGAAGAGTCCTCCGGTGAGGCACACATATACTCTGGAGCTGCTGCATTGCTCGCCCTGTCGCGGCACAGACGCCCTATCCTCACGACAATGGCTCGACGGTATCCGTACGGCTGGGATCCGATGCAGTGCGTGTCGATGGTGTCGACGATCGATCTCGGGCAAGCGCACGAAATGTCAGTGTCCGCATCCAAAACACAGGCCCTCCCGTTGCTCACACTGTCGGGCCGCGTGCGGTCCTCCGCAGATCACGCACTGCTGTGTCCTCTGTGTTGCCCCGGACGGGTATCCACAGTACGGCGACGTCCAGGGACCCACGACCACAGCGTGATCGTGGAGGCCTCGGCGGACGCCTACTGCTCGACTGTCCCCCGTCATCAGGAGCGGGGCGCTTCCTGTCCTGACTCGGTGTCACGCCCCGGGTTGCATAATCACCGGGCACGCCGACAAATCCGCCGTATACAAAAGAATTTCTTCTGTATACGAAGCGTAACACTGTAATAACATACAATGCCACAAACGGTAGCATAGAGTGAAATAAACTATGAACAAACGGTAGGAAAAAAACCACTTATAAACATACAATAACCAAGTACAAGAACTACTCGCTCCGGCGAGTTCAACTGCAGGTACAAAAGTGGAAAACCAAAACAAAACTATCACTACCTGCAGTGGAAGTCCTCTAGCCCAGAACTCGAAGGGTAGGCTCTAGCTCGCCACGCCCTTCCCGCGGTCCGACTCAAGAGGAGCAGCAGCCGAAGGCGAAGGCCCTGCAACAAGGGTGGAAGAAGGAGGGCGTGAGAACTACTATGAAACAAGTAGTCCTCAGTGGGTGCCGCCCTAAACAACATCGGTCCACCCACTAAGTCTACAGGGTAAGCAAGATAGAAGAAAAGAAAGCTGGAACTCTCTACGGTTAAAAGTCACTAAGCTATCAAGCTCAAAACGACCCCTACGGACTCCAAACAACCGGACCCAATCGCAAGGGATCGTGAACCCACCCGTCCCTAGGACTGTGAACACACCCGTCCCGTGCCCGGTTGTGACCATACAGCTACCCCCACTCCAAACCTCAGTGGAGAGCAAGTCCAACCTGCACTACCCGACACCAACGCGAAAGCACAAGCCCAAACTCCGGAGCGGCACTCGGGGGAGCTACCCAACCGAGTATGCAGCGTAGCTCTGTCGAGCTCAATCGGGCCCTCAGCCAAACCCAAGTAACCGGAACGGACTTTGGGCCCATCGTGCAGTCCGACGGCGCCGACACCCCGTAACATACACTACCCCAAGTATCCATCGCCCGAAACCCGCGACGATACCGCGAAAATACGGCTCCTAGAGCTAAATCCGGCAATGTATATAATGACGATCAATTCGGGGTTTTCTCCTAAGTCAAATCCAAGTCCAACAAGTATAAAATATTAATCGCTAAGCATGCTCCAAATTCAGATATTCAATAAGCAATTCCATGAATTCGAGCTACGGCTATCATGAACATACTACTATACATGTCGACTATTGTACTTAGACTGAAATCCGATGTAAACCCACCTTAGTCGCAAACCCCTGGCAGCGAGGAGGGTCCAAGGTCCTCCTCGATCACCTCCGCTGATCCGCCAAGTGCCGAAGTCCACCGCTGCGAAGAAGCAACCCAAAACACTCAATTTTTCCGAATTACGAAACGCAGCGGTGAGAAAAGCTTAAAGTCCGTCAAGCTAACCTGGTCCGAAATCAGCGAGTAAGGTATCAAAATCTTCGCCTCGCAGTCAGGAATCCAACGGCGCAAGTCTTGACGCGATCCGACCACCCTGTGCGGAGAATCGGCCAAAGTGCGACGGTCGACGAAAACGACAATTCGACACTTCGAATTTTCCGAAAAACGACGGCTCGGTAATCATGGGTTCCGACAGCTAACCTGATCCAAATCCGGCAAGTAGGGTGTCGCGGAATCGTCCGGAAGTCACGGATCCAACGCCGCAGATTTCGCCGGATTCCGAGTCTCCTACACAGAGCACGAGTCAAAACACTAAACGTCGACGCTGCAGTCTGCAGCAGTGGCAGCAAGTGCGAAAATCAAGGGAATCCGAACCAACCGGAGGGTTGTCGAGGGTCTACTCACCTCCGAAAACTCGCTAGGCCCACCGCGAGTCGAGGTCGACGGTCCCGCACGCACGCCGGGCTCCCTCGCAGCGCCTCGTCGTCGAAAGCCTCCTCGCTCCGCTCGCGGTGCGTCGTCGTCGAAGCTCGGGCTCCTCTCGAGCTTCTTCTCTCTCTCTCCCTCTGGCTGAAACGAAGAAGAAGAAGGAGAAGAACACGACAACGGCGACGAAGCCCTCTCTCGGTATATAGGGAGTGGGCAAAAGGTGATGTGACCAAAAGTCAACTTTGAGCCATGCTTTGCCGGTGTCTGGTACAAATCCCATTTTGTACCGGTATAGCCATCAATCTGTCTTGCCGGTATAGCAACTAATGCAGGTACAACTCACTGAAAACACGCAATTTCGCAGATCTCTCAAGTACATGCTGCTCTCGTGATCCCCAGGGGGCCCGTTAGGCGTCCATTCGCGCCCACGCAACCTAGACTCGTCCCGACACTCTCCAGAGCTGCCGAACAAGTCTCAGCAGAATTTTCAGGTCTCTACATCCTCCCCCACTACAAAAAGTTTCGTCCTCGAAACTTGAACGTACCTCAGCTCTGCTCGTCGAACAGGTAGGGATAGGCCTCCCTCATCACCGTCTCGGGCTCCCAAGTCGCCTCCCGCTCCTCGTGGTTACTCCACTGCACTTTAACATACGGTATGACCCGATTGCGCAATTCTTTCGCCTCGCGAGCAAGAATCCGCAACGGTCGCTCCTCGTATCGCAGGTCCTCGCCTATCTCAAGCGGAGTGAAGTCAATCACGTGAGAGGGATCGAAAACATATTTCCTCAATGCCGAGACGTGGAAAACATCGTGAGTGCCGACTAGTCGAGGGGGTAGAGCAACCCTGTAAGCAACCGGCCCAACTCGCTCCAATACCTCAAAAGGGCCAATGTACCGTGGACTGAGCTTTCCACGTACTCCAAATCTGCGAATCCCCTTGGATGGCGAGACTTTAAGAAATACATGATCTCCAACCTGAAACTCCAAGTCTCGCCTCCTAATATCGGCGTAGCTCCTCTGGCGGCTCTGGGCTGTCAAAAGGTGGCGTCGAACTACCTTCACCTTTTCCTCAGCCTCTAGCAAAATCTCAGGCCCAAGTGTCCTCCTTTCACCCACGTCGCTCCAACACAGGGGGGATCGACATCTGCGTCCATACAACGCCTCAAACGGAGCCATCTGGATGCTCGCTTGATAGGTGTTGTACGCAAACTCAACCTCTCAAATGTCGATGCCACCCTCCTCCAAAGTCCGGGACGCATGCCCTCGGCATGTCCTCTAGAGTACGAATGGTCCGCTCGGTGACCATACGTACGTGGGTGAAATCTTTGTCTTTGAAGTGTATTTGTGTACCCAAGGCATGCAAATAAGCCTCCGAAGTGTGATACAAACCTCGGGTCCCTGTCGATACAATCGACAACGGCACGCCATGCGGCGACAATCTCATCCAGAGATATAGGCTGCGCGAGTCTCTCCACTGCCCGGGTGGTGCAGGCGGTAGGAAGTGGGCGGACTTGGTCAATCATCCACTATCACCCAAATAGCATCATAACCACCCTGAGCTGAAGGTAACCCCACGACAAAGTCCATCGTGATCTGCTCCCATTTCCACTCGGGCACTGGCAGACTCTGAAGCTTGCCAGCAGGTACCTGATGCTCTGCCTTTACCTGTTGGCAAGTCAAACATCGAGCCACAAATCTGCCAATGTCTCTCTTCATTCCGTTCCACCAGAACTGTGATTTCAAGTCCTTATACATTTTGGTTCCACCAGGATCAACTGTATAAGGAGAACAATAAGCCTCTCTCAAAATGTCTGCTCGGATCTCTGGATCCACGGGTACACCACGGTCGGTCCAGTACCTCGGTACTCCCGAGCATCCTTTGTGAAACCCTCTGCTGTCCCTCTCCATTGCTCTCTAATCCTCAACAAGTGTGGGTCTCCACTCTGTTTCTCTCGGATCCTATCCAACCGAGTGGGCTGCAAAACCATAGACATTAGTATTGCAGTAGACCCAGGGGACACAACCTCCAGTCTCAACCGCTGCAGCTCCTCAAGTAACGGCCTCTGCTGTGTGATCATCAGGCACGAGCCCTGCACTGCCTTCCTGCTCAACGCATCTGCCACCACATTCGCCTTGCCGGGATGATACTGAATGCTAATATCGTAGTCCTTCAGTAACTCCAACCACCGGCGCTGCCTCAGGTTCAACTCTCTCTGGGTGAACAGATACTTGAGACTCTTGTGATCAGTAAAAATCTCACAGTGCTCGCCGTACAAGTAATGCCGCCACAACTTCAAAGCAAAGACTACCGCGGCAAGCTCCAAGTCATGCGTAGGATAATTCTTTTCATAATCCTTTAACTGCCGTGAAGCATAAGCAATTACCCTACCATGCTGCATCAACACACACCCTAATCCACTGTGTGATGCGTCACTGTAAATCACATATCCTTCCCCCATGGGAGGGCAAGGATAGGAGCGATGTCGACAAGCTGTCTCCACTCATCAAAGCTCCTCTGACAATCCTCACTCCAAAAGAACTTAATTCCTTTACGAGGCAATCGAGTGAGGGGTGTGGAAAACTTCGCAAAGCCTTCCACAAACCGACGGTAATATCCTGCTAATCCAAGGAAGCTCCGCACCTCTGTCACCGTCGTCGGCCTGGGCCAATCCCGAATAGCATCAATCTTCTTCGGGTCTCTTGCCACTCCATCTGCAGAAATCACGTGGCCCAAGAAAGTGACCTCCCGCAACCAGAACTCGCACTTCTTTAACTTGGCATACAACTCCTTCTCTCGCAAGAGCTGTAGCACTATCCTCAAGTGCTCCTCATGCTCGGCGTCGCTACGGGAGTATACCAAAATGTCGTCAATGAAGACTACCACGAATCTATCCAAGTACGGCTTGAATACTCTGTTCATCAAATCCATGAATGCGGCAGGAGCATTCGTCAATCCAAAAGGCATCACTGTAAACTCGTAATGCCGTCAAGTCCTAAAAGCCGTCTTGGAAACATCCTCGGCCCTCACCCTCAGCTGGTGGTAACCTGACTGGAGATCGATCTTCGAGAAGACACAAGATCCTTGCAGCTGATCAAACAAATCATCAATGCGCGGCAAAGGATACCTGTTCTTAATGGTCACTTTGTTCAGCTCCCTGTAATCAACACATAACCTGAGTGAACCATCCTTCTTCTTTACAAATAACACCGGCGCTCACCAAGGCGATACAGGTCTCACAAACCCTTTATCCATCAAATCCTGAAAGGCTGCGCCTTTAACTCTCTCGGCTCGGCGGGTGCCATCTGTAAGGTACCTTCGAGATTGGTGCGTTCCGGGAACTACATCAATCACAAACTCGATCTCCTCTCCGTGGCATAGTCGTCATCTCGGGGAAACACATCCGGAAACTCGCGAACCACAGGGATGTCCTCGAGCCTCGGTGCCGCCGTAGGTACCTCTGTGTAACCGTCGCCGGAAAAGCGGTGCACCCTCTACTCATCGGTCGGGCTCTCGGAAGAAATCCACGCGGCAAACAACGTGCTCTGCCGGCCTACGAAAGTAAACTCCTCGACCGGGCTCACGGAGTGTCACCGTCCTCTCCCCGATCAATCGTCGCGTAGTATCGCGTCGGCCCGATCCATGCCCGGCACTATGTCGAAGTCGTGCGGTGCCCTAATACTAACAAGTCTGCGGGCAAAATCCACGAGCCTAGCTGCACAGGACACGACCCACAACACTCTACCACCCGTACTACATGGTCGGGAACCTGGATCTCCCGGGTCTGAGGCAACAACCCTAACTCTAGACCATGTAATAAAGCAAATGCGCGACTGATAAAAGAATGCGATGAGCCAGTATCAAATAAAGTGCGAGCTCTAGTACCAGAAAGTAAAGTGATACCTGCCACCACACGGTCGGCTGCTGAAGAGTCCTCCACAGGGCGCAAACACCACGCTCGGAGCCGGCGGCCGCCGCTCGCTGCATCGCGATGCGATGCTCTGTCCTCGTGGCGATAGCTCGGCGAGGCCCCGTGTATGGCTGTGGCGTGGCGGTCTTGAAAGCGGATGATGGCGCGACGATGCGCACGCGGACAAGGCGCACTGAGGTGTCCGGTGGCCACAACCATAACATCGCCTCTCGCTGCTCGCCTTTGTCTAGGCCGGTGCGGTCCCCCGCAAATCACGCCTTCTGCGTCCTGCGTGGTCGCCACTGGCGGACGGGTATCCACCTTGGCGACGCCCGAGGATCCACGACCACGAAACGTGATCGTGGAGGCCTCGGCGGACGCTCTTGCTCGGCTTGCCGCCGCCGTCATCGGGAGCGGGGCGCTTCTGTCCTGGCTCGGTCCGGCCCACAGTCGCTCTCGAGCGTAGTCTCGGCTCTCCTCAAACGTGCACCTGCTCGATGGACGCGTCCGGGGTCCTCGACCTCTGCGCCCTAACGAACACAGTAAAGATCGGCCTCAAGCCACCGCTCAAAAGGTACACCGGTGCGCCTCATCCCTCGCTACAAACGGCACACAGTTCAGGAGCCGCGTAAACTCCCGGACGTACTCCTGAACCGTGCGATCTCCCTGCTGGATCCTCTTCAAATCCTCCTCTATCCTCTGCTTTACACTGATGGGGAAATACGTGCGGTACAACATCCCGCAGAACACATCCCAGGTCGTCTGAGAGGTCACGACTCCCTGGTCGCGCCTCATCCTCGTCCACCAATCCCTGGCGTTCCCAATCAAACAATGGACCCCCAAGTGAACCTGGTCCTCCTCCTGGACATACAAGTCCTCGAATATCCTCTCCAGCGCCTTAATCCAACTCTCTACCACCCAGAGCTCTCAGCAATCCCCGCAAAACGACGGAGGGTCGAGGCGGCGGAAGTTAAACAACAACTCGGTCATCCGTCCTGCTCTGCCGCGGCCGCTGGGTGACCCTCGGCGGGCGCAACGGTCTTTGGCGGGATCTCTGCTAGTGGGGGTGCGGCAAGCGGTGCGATGGGTGGCGTAGAGGGTGGCGGAGTAGGTGAGGTGGTGCTCCCGATCTTTGTACTCGACGACGCGGCTAACCTCTCGCACATCTGCTGTATAATCAGCCCCTGCTGCCTAGTCACCTCTGTCAGCGACTAGCGTGCGCTCAAGTCCGGTGCGCACTCGTCTCCGACCTAGTACTCGGCTCCACCATCGAGGCACACCGGCTCGGGTCGGGTGCCACTGCTCCATCTGCTCACAGTAGCGGGGTGGTGGTGGTGGTGGTAGTGGGCGCGACCCCGTAGTGGCGGTCGTCCTCTGCTTGCATCGTGCACACATAGAAACAAGGTCAGATACATAAACACTCGACCCAATCATCGAAAGTCTCGAAGGCGGTCCCTGTTTCTCCTCAAAATTATGTCGTCTGCAGCCAACATAATTTCTCTGGACCAAAACAGGCACTCCTTCAGTCACTCACTCCACCCAAGGATGAGTTAGAACAAACAATCAATGACTTTCGCATTAAATCACGCCTCTCGCGTCAAACCCCTAAGGTTTACCAGCTTAGGTTTCCTAGGTCCCAACAACCTAATACTAAGCTCTGATACCAACTTAATCTGTCACGCCCCGGGTTGCATAATCACCGGGCACGCCGACAAATCCGCCGTATACAAAAGAATTTCTTCTGTATACGAAGCGTAGCTGTACCTGTAATAACATACAATGCAACATACAGTAGCATAGATTTGAAATAAACTATGCACAAACAGGTAGGAAAAAAACCACTTATAAACATACAATAACCAAGTACAAGAACTACTCGCTCCAGCGAGTTCAACTGTATGTACAAAAGTGGAAAACCAAAACAAAACTATCACTACCTGCAGTGGAAGTCCTCTAGCCCAGAACTCGAAGGGTAGGCTCTAGCTCGCCACGCCCTTCCCGCGGTCCGACTCAAGAGGAGCAGCAGCCGAAGGCGAAGGCCCTGCAACAAGGGTGGAAGAAGGAGGGCGTGAGAACTACTATGAAACAAGTAGTCCTCAGTGGGTGCCGCCCTAAACAACATCGGTCCACCCACTAAGTCTACAGGGTAAGCAAGATAGAAGAAAAGAAAGCTGGAACTCTCTACAGCTACAAGTCACTAAGCTATCAAGCTCAAAACTACCCCTACAGACTCCAAACAACCAGACCCAATCTGCAAGGGGACTGTGAACCCACCCGTCCCTGGGACTGTGAACACACCCGTCCCGTGCCCGGTTGTGACCATACAGCTACCCCCACTCCAAACCTCAGTGGAGAGCAAGTCCAACCTGCACTACCCGACACCAACGCGAAAGCACAAGCCCAAACTCCGGAGGGGCACTGGGGGAGCTACCCAACCGAGTATGCGGCGTAGCTCGTCGAGCTCAATCGAGGCCCTCACCGGCCAAACCCAAGTAACCGGAACGGACTTTGGGCCCATCGTCCGGTCCGACGCGCCCGACACCCCGTAACAGTATACACTACCCCAAGTATCCATCGCCCGAAACCCGCGACGATACCGCGAAAATACGGCTCCTAGAGCGAAATCCGGCAATGTATATAATGACGATCAATTCGGGGTTTTCTCCTAAGTCAAATCCAAGTCCAACAAGTATAAAATATTAATCGCTAAGCATGCACCAAAATCAGATATTCAATATGCAATTCCATGAATTCGAGCTACGGCTATCATGAACATACTACTATACATGTCGACTATTGTACTTAGACTGAAATCCGATGTAAACCCACCTTAGTCGCAAACCCCTGGCAGCGAGGAGGGTCCAAGGTCCTCCTCGATCACCTCCGCTGATCCGCCAAGTGCCGAAGTCCACCGCCGCGAAGAAGCAACCCAAAACACTCAATTTTTCCGAATTACGCCGAAACGGCGGGTGAGAAAAGCTTAAAGTCCGTCAAGCTAACCTGGTCCGAAATCGCGAGTAAGGTATCAAAATCTTCGCCTCGCGATCGGGAATCCAACGGCGCAAGTCTTGACGCGATCCGACCACCCCGTGCGGAGAATCGGCCAAAGTGCCGACGGTCGACGCCTGAAAACAGAATTCAAGACACTTCGAATTTTCCGAAAAACAGCGGCTCGGTAATCATGGGTTCCGACAGGGCTAACCTGATCCAAATCCGGCAAGTAGGGTGTCGCTGAATCGTCGGAAGTCACGGATCCAACGCCGCAGATTTCGCCGGATTCGAGTCTCCTACACGAGCACGAGTCAAAACACTAAACGTCGACGCCTGCGATGCAGCGGCGGTGGCGACAAGTGCGAAAATCAAGGGAATCCGAACCAACCGGAGGGTTGTCGAGGGTCTACTCACCTCTCGAAAACTCGCTAGGCCCGCCGGCGAGTCGAGGTCGACGGTCCCGCACGCACGCCGGGCTCCCTCGCAGCCGCCTCGTCGTCGAAAGCCTCCTCGCTCCGCTCGCGGTGCGTCGTCGTCAGCTCGGGCTCCTCTCGAGCTTCTTCTCTCTCTCTCTCCCGTCGAAACGAAGAAGAAGAAGGAGAAGAACACGGCAACGACGGCGACAAGCCCCTCTCTCGGTATATAGGGAGTGGGCAAAAGGTGATGTGACCAAAAGTCAACTTTGAGCCATGCTTTGCCCAGTGCAGTACAAATCCCATTTTGTACCGGTATAGCCATCAATCTGTCTTGGTATAGCAACTAATGCATCGGTACAACTCACGAAACCCTGCAATTTCGCGGATCTCTCAAGTACATCGCTCTCGTGATCCCCAGGGGGCCCGTTAGGCGTCCATTCGCGCCCACGCAACCTAGACTCGTCCCGACACTCTCCAGAGCTGCCGAACAAGTCTCAGCTGAATTTTCAGGTCTCTACACTCGGTCCCGGCCCCTGAGTCCGCTCTCGGAGTGTCGTCTCGCTCCTCTCCTCAAACAGTGCCTGCTCGATAGACGCATCCAGGGTCCTCGACCTCCGCGCCCTAACGAACCTGTACAGATCTGGCCTCAAGCCCTGCTCGAATAGATACACCCTGCGCCTCATCTCTAGCCACGAAAGGTACACGGTTCGGGAGCCGCGAAAACTCCCGAACGTACTCTGAACGGTGCGATCACCTGCGAATCTTTTTCAAATCCTCCTCTATCCCCGCTTCACACCGTCGGGGAAAATATGTGCGGCACAGCATCCCGCAGAACTCATCCCAGCTCGTCTGAGAGGCTACAACTCCCTGGTCGCGCCTCATCCTCTTCCACCAATCCCGGGCGTCCCCAACTAAACAATGGACCCCAAGGTGAACCTGATCCGGATCCTCCAGGACGAACATGTCCTCAAAAATCCTCTCCATCGCACTAATCCGGCTCTCCAAAACCCAAGGCTCGGCGCAAACCCCATCAAACATCGGTGGGTCGAGGCGGCGAAAGCGGAACAGTGGCTCGGTCATCCGCTCTGCTCTGCTGCGATCGGTGATCCGATCCTCTAGCCAGCTGGGTGCGGGGGTATCTCTATTTGGTGGGGGTACGGCGGTGGCTGGTGCAGTAGGTGGAGTAGGGGGTGGCGGAGTAGGCTGAGCTGGTGCCCCCGATGATGTACTCGATGATGCCACTAGCCTCTCGCACATCTGCTGTAAGAATAAACCCTGCTGCCTCGTCGCCTCTGTCAGTGCGGCTATCTGGGCGCTCAACTCTGACTGGGCACTCGTCTCAGGTCGAGTGCTCGGCTCCACTACAGGAGGTACACCCGTCTCGGGTCGGGTGCCCTGATCCATCTGCTCGGGTATCTGGGGTGACGGTAGTGGTAGTGGGGCGCGACCCCGTAGCAGCGGTCATCCTCTGCGAGGCGGCATAGCTACACACATAGAAAAAAGGTCAGATACATAATCACTCGACCCAATCATCGAAAGCCTCGAAGGCGGTCCCTGTTTCTCCTCAAAATTATGTCGTCTGCAGCCAACATAATTTCTCTGGACCGAAACAGACACTCCTTCAGTCACTCACTCCACTCAAGGATGAGTTAGAACAATCAATCAATGACTTTCGCGTTAAATCACGCCTCTCGCATCTGTCTTCCTACAGTTCACCAGCTTAGGTTTCCTAGGTCCCAACGACCTAAAACCGTGCTCTGATACCAACTTAATCACGCCCGGGTTGCATATTCACCGGCACGCGAGAAATCCGCCGTATACAAAAGAATTTCTCCTGTATACGAAGCGTAGCTGTACCTGTATAAACATACAATGCTACAGACAGTAGCATAGAGCTGGAATAACCATAAACAAACAGGTAGGAAAAACAACAACTTTATATACATACAATCACAGATACAAAAGTAAGACTACTCGCTCCGGCGAGTTCAACTGTATGTACAAAAGCGTCCAACCAAAAACTGTCACTACCTGCAGGAGAATCCTCTAACTCAGCACTCGACGGGAAGGGCTCTAGCTCGCAACGCCCTTGCCTCGATCCGAATCAACCGGGGCAGCAGCCGCAACAGAAGGCCCTGCAACAACAGTGGAAGAAAGAGGGCGTGAGAACTACTGTAAAACAGATTGTCCTCAGTGGGTACCCCCCTAAACACATCGGTCCACGCACTAGGTCTACAGGGTAAGCAAGAAAGTAAAAGAAGCTGGAAACACTCGTCAGCAAAAACCCCTATACTATCCTGCACTAAACCACCCTCTGTAGAACAAGTAAAAGCTGACCCAATCTTACGAGGGACTGTGAAAGCACCCGTCCCGCCTGTCGAAGCAACACTACAACTACCCCAGGGGTAGCTAGCGGAGAGCAAGTCCACAACGAGGACGCATCGACACCAACGCAAAAGCACTAAGCCAGACTCCGGAGCGGCACTCGCGGGCGCGAACCAACCGAGTATGCAAGCGTATCTCTGTCGAGCTCAATCTGGCTCTCACAGGCATAGTTAAGTACACTGGGTCTAAGCACTAATACACCACGTGCCCCTTGGCACAAACTGTAACCACACAGTACGCTGGGTCCACCGTCAAACCCCCGACGGTGCCTGACAACTAGCACGACTAGACTCTGCTGAAAAGTAAGCTCGGCATCCCCAGTGCGAGCGTAAAAGCAAACTACACTACCCCGGTATCCATCGCACTCCCACGGCGATGATACGGCACAAAACGGCTCCTAGAGCTAAATCCGGTAGTATAAGCTAGTGACGATCCAAAACATGGTTTTCTCCTAAGTCAAATCGAAGTCCAACATGTATAAATTAAAAGTGTACTAAACATGCTTCCAAAATTCAGATTTAACGTACTACTAATCATGAATTCGAGCGATCACAAATTAGTCAAAAAAAACCGGAACTTATACATGTTGACTACTTGAATTAGGCATGATCCGATGAAAACCCACCTCGATAGCAATCTCCTGGCAGCGAAGGAAGTGGCCCGCGTCAAAGTGATCCCTCACTATCCGCCAAGGTCCAAGGTCTCCCGCTGCGAAGAGGTAACCCAAAATTACACCAATTCACAAAATCTGTCCGGAAAAACAGCGGCTGAGAAAAGCTTAAATCCAAATAAGGTAACCTTCTCCGAATTCAGCAAGTAAGGGCTCGGAAGCTTCGTCTCGAAGTCACGAATCCAATGGTCCAAGATTCGCTGGATTTCGCCACGTCTACGCGGAGTACGAGCCGAAACACGAAACGTCGACGCTGGAATCTGCAGTTCGGAACTTCAGAATCTGCTCGCAAAACAGAAGCTCAGTAATGATGGGTTCCGACAGGGCAAACCTTGTCCAAATCCGGCAAGTAAGGTCTCGTTGGAATCGTCTGGAAGTCGCGGATCCAACGCCCCAAGTTTCGCCGCGTTTGGCCTCTCCTACACAAAGATCTAGTCAAAACTCCGCGAGTCGACGCTGTAGTCAGCAGCAGCAGCAGTGCAGTCCGAAAATCATGGGATTAGGAAGCAACGGAGGGAAACTCGATGGGTTACTCACCTCTGGAAAAGCTCTAGGCCCGTGCTAAGTCGAGGGCGGCGGTCCCGCGCGCACGGCTGGCTCCCTCACAGCGTCACGTCGCCGGAAACTCGCTCGATCCGTTCCGCGGGGCTATACCGGTACAAACAGGCAACCCGAGAGCCTAACTGCGCAGGGCTATACCGGTATAGCCCTGGTTGCTATACCGGTATAGCAACCGTCGCTGTACCGGTATAGAAACCAACTTGTACCGGTACAGCTCACAGAAAAACCTGCTATTTGCAGATTTTTGTGACACACGCTGCTCTCGCGTTCCCACGGGGCCCGTTTGGCGTCCATTTGGCGCCAACGCGACTCGGACTTGTCCCGACACTCGTCAGAGCTGTCGACAAGCCTCAGGTGCAATTTTCCAGGTCTCTACAATATTTGTATAAGTTATGCAATATATGTATTGTTAATACACATTTTGCATGATTTTTACACTAAATTACGTACTGTTTAGTATATTACGCAAAAATAATATAATGTATTACAACATATTATAAAAACTATATAATATATGTACAAACATTACATATTTTATATTATTTATACAGATATTTACACCATTTGTGTAAATATTGCACTATTATGAGAGGATGTTGCACCATTTAGATGTGTGTTGCATTCTTTTTTAAAAAAAATTAAATTTTATTGTATATTAAAAAAACTGTAAAACACTTTAAAAATTACAACTGCTAAGCCATAATTACATGTACCATTCTCGTGAAACGAGAAACGTCATTCAAAACAAAATAAAAAAAAATAAAGAATAATTAATAAGATGAAATAGTGCAACATGCTCTTCAAAATACTACAATATCTGTATAAATAGTGCAACATATGCATTATTAATACACATTTTGCATAATTTTTACACTAAATTAAATACAATTTAGTATATTATATGTTGCATATTATTTTTTCGTAATATACTAAACTGTATGTAATTTAATATAAAAATCATATAAAATGTATATTAACAATGCATATGTTATACAACTTATACATATATTGCACTATTTTGAAGAGCTTGTTGCACTATTTGAGAGAATGTTGCACTCTTTCATTTTATTAATTATTTTTTAATTTTTATTTTGCCGTTAACGAGGTTTTTCGTTTCACGAGAAAAGTACATACAATTAAGGTTTAACCGTTGTCATTTCTAAGAAGTTTGACCATTTATTTAATATGCAATAAAATTTAATTTTCAAAAAAAAAAAACTGCAACACACATTTAAATGGTATATCATTTTCTCATAATAGTACAATATTTACACAAATAGTGTAAATATCTGTACAAATAGTATAAAATATGCACCGTTTGTACATATATTGAATAATTTTTATACTATGTTGTAATATATTATATTATTTTCGTGTAATATACTAAACTGTACATAATTTAGTGTAAAAATCATGCAAGATGTGTATTGCACTATTTTGAAGAGCTTGTTGCACTATTAGAGAGGATGTTGCACACTTTCATCTTATTTATTATTGTTTATTCTTTCTATTTTTTCTTGAATGAGGTTTTTCGTTACACGAAAAAAGTACATGTAATTATGGCTTAGCAACTGTCATTTTCAAGAAGTTTTACACTTAATGGCTTAATTGTTGTATTTTTCTAGGCATTTAAAGCATATAATTTTTAGGGGCAATTGCTCATATACCCTTGAAAAGTTTCCGATTTTCCGATTTACCCCTCTTAGAAGGCTAATATTGAAAATACCCCTCCTACGTTCCAACCTATTTCTAATATATCCTTAGAGTTAAAATCTGTTAAGTAACTCTGTTATCTCTGTAAAATTACTATTTTGCCCTTTTCAAATATACCCTTCTACCATTACTGTCTTTCTTATTTGCCCTTAAAGTCAGGGGCACAAAAAGTATTTCGACTTTTGGTCTTTTCCAATATACCCATCTACCGTCACCAACCTTTCTTATTTGCCCTTAAGTTAAGGGCAAAATTGGTATTTTAATTTTTTTAAACTGTGGTAGATATTTAACTCACGTTTAACCCAGATTAACTTAACAGGAGATAACTGCAGGGGTATTTTGCAATAACGGTGGAACGTATGAAGGGCATTTTAGAAAGAAAAAAAAATGTAGGGGTAGATCAGATATTTTCAGACGCATGAGGGGTATATAGGCAATTATCCCTAATTTTTATATATTTTGAAAGAGGGATAATTTGGTCATCCTTTTAAAAATTTGGCCCGAATCTGCAAAAACAAAAAAGATTACCCACTTTTGCAAAAGCGTAAAATTAGTAAATTTTTTATGCAAATTGGCCTAATAAGTGATGCTAGTTGTACTTAAATATATTTAAGTATGGCACTAATTACTTTTTAAATTTAATTTATATATTTAATATGACAAAATTTGATTAGGTAAGATTTAGTATAAATATGATTAAAATTAATTAGTTAAGTATTTATATTTTTTTATTTTATAATTTTATTGTTGTATTATTATAAGTTATATTTTAAACAATAATTAGTTATTTTAGATTAAAAATTTTAATTATATAGAAATATAATTACATTATTTTTATTTATTATATTCAAATTTATTATTTATTGTAAATTATAGTTTCACATAATTAACTTTTTTTTCCCAAATTAAAAGCGAACTAAAAAAAAACTTCACTTTCATAATTATGAAATAAATAATATGAAAGAAATAAATTTCACCGAATTCTAGTACAACATAAAATTTAATTTCGATGAAACAAATATTTCCTGATGTACGAAGAAGAAATAAAGAAACAAAAAGAAATCCTTTCAAAGTAATTCCGGATAATTTTATCTGGAGTTAAATAAAAAATCTCGCTTACACGCGCGTCTGACTGGGCTCGCACTTAATTAAATCACACCCAAACTTTGTCATCTGACTCATCTCGGCGGAGTTTGATGTATTTCTCTTAAAGCTCCAATAATCTCATATCTCATATTAAAAAAGAAATTATGATTAGAATATACAAGTTTTAACATGCTAATAATAAATTTTGGCTAACCTAAATCTTAATTCATGACTTCGTCCCGAGTGTAAATGCATAATATGATGAGGAGAAGACAAGGTAGATCCAAAAAGGAAATATTTTGCAACAAAAAACACAAAAGGAAAACAATAAATTCTAATACAGAAAAGAGCAAATAAAGCCTTTCTTTTTGTTGGCCATTTGGGATCATTATCATTATATATATATATATATATATATATATAGAGTTATATATATATATATAGAGTCTATTAATATGATAGTAGCCTGCTTATAAGTCATTCTTATCCTTTTAATAGGATAGAAACACTGTCTATCAGTTTTTAGCCTTTGGATCAATTCTTTTCATCATTTCTAACCATTGGATTAAATACTATAACCCGGTGGGACCACTCAACCCTAGGGGGACCATTCAACTCTAACCGACTAATATGATCCTAACCCTACAATTTCTCATCCAAGGGTTAAAAACTTGATAGGACAAGTGCTCTATCCTATTAATATGATAGTAGCCTAGCCTATATATATATATATATATATATATATATATATATATATATATATATATATATATATATATATAGAGTTGAACTAGAATACTATCGGTAGTAAACAAGCTATTTTACTACCGATTTGTTTTCGATGATAGTGCTTCCAAATTGACGATCGGCTCCGTTAAATATGATCTAAACCATTTAAACTACCTAGAAATCAAATTTCACGCACTTTCGATATTGTTCTTTTATCCATCAAGTGGACATAAAAATGAGCAGTGAAAATGAATACTCTTTAAAAAATGATAATAGGAGTCTTGTAATCAAGATCAAGAGTATAGATCTTGTTTTAAATAGTTTAAAGAATTTTCTAACAAAAATTCAATTGATTTGGATATCTTTACGCCGTTAAACGAGAAAACGCCTCTTATCGACCATTAAAATTATAAATTTTGAAACCGTTTGATCATTAGGCAAATGAAGTCGAAAAGATTTGAAATTTGATTTCTAAACACTTCAAATGATATAGATCATGTTCAACGGAGTCGATCGTCAATTTGGAAGCTCTATAATCGAAAACAAATCGGTAGTAAAACGACCGCTTTACTACCGATAGTATTCTAGTTCAACTCTATATATATATATATATATATATATATATATATATATATATATATATATATATATATATATAGTCCCACATGGGGCGCTTTGTAAAAGCACTAAAGACTTTGGCCACAGCGAATTTTTTCCGTTAGATCGATGACTTTGATTATTTTCATCCGTTAGATTATACTATTCAACCAACCACCCACTTAACCCAAGAGGGCCCACATCATCCTAACCGCATATCTATTAATCCAACTAAAAACTTACAAAGACTAATGACTTTGCTTTTAAAAGCATAGGAGCTCAATTTTATATATATATATATATATATATATATATATATATATATATATATATATATATATATATATATATATATATATATATAATTGAGTTAGAATGCTTTTAGAAACACCAATCTTTTAATGCTTAAATTTACAGCGCTTAGAATCTGCTTTTTTACTAATATCTTTTGGATCAAACACTATTCCACCTACTACCATCATCTCAACCTTACATCTCTCCATCCAATGGCTAAAAACCCAAAAGCACCACCCATTTAGCGCTATCGATAGCAAACGAGCTCCGTTATCATTCATTATTTTCGATGATGATGCCTCTAAATCTAAGATTGGCACCGTTGAACATGATCTATACGACTTGAAGTGTTTAGAAATCAAATTTCAAATATTTTCGACATTATTTGTCTAATGATCAAAATGTTTTAAATTTTATAATTTTAATTGTCGATATGATACGTTTTTTAGTTTAACGGCGTAAAGATATTCAAGACAATTGAATTTTTGTTTGAAAATTTTTTAAACTATATAAAACAAGATTTATACTCTTGATCTTTATTACAAGACTTCTATCATTATTTTTTAAAGAATAATCATTTTCATTGCGTTCATTTTGTGACCACTTGATGGATAAAACAACAATATCGAAATATATGAAATTTGATTTCAAAACACTTCAAGTGGTATAGATCACGTTCAACGGTGCCGATCGTCGATTTGGAGGCTTCATCAACAAAAACAAATGGTTGGCAATAAGTCAGTTTCTTTATCGATAGTATTAAATTCTATATATATATATATATATATATATATATATATATATATATATATAAAAAAGATGTTACCATCAAAATACATGATAAATATAAAAAAGAAAAAGAAGATCCTGGATCATTTTACTAATCGCTCCCCAAACGCCAAGATAATTAAAATCTACTCCTCCCTGCAGCCCGAAACTCCGTCCTTATTACGATCGTGCCCACAACAAACCCTCGTCTTCTTCTACCAGCACTGATCCGTCTCCCACGTGCGTCGGCGGGAGTGGAACCCGGGAAGCTCGGCGATCGCGCGAACGCCGGGGGCGATGGCCGCGGCGGCGGCGGCGGCGGTGGCCGGGGGCTAAGGAGGAGACGGCGGCGGTCGTAGGCGTCGCGCTCGTCGGGGTCGGAGAGGGTGGCGTAGGCGGCGTGGATGCGCATGAACTCGGCGGCGGCGGAGGCGGAGGAGGACGCGTCCGGGTGGGAGACGAGGGCGAGGCGGCGGTACGCGGCCCTGATCTCGCCCCCGGTGGCGGCGCCGGAGACGCCAAGCACGTCGTAGAGGGAGGAGGCGGAGGCAGAGGCGGAGGCGGAGTAGGAGGCGGCGCGAGGGGAGAGGAGGGGGAAGGGGGAGAGGAGAGGGAGCGAGGGGAGGGTGAGATGCGGAGGGGCATGAATTTGGGGGAGATCATCGGGACTCGGGAGGAGCCGAGCCGAGCCGAGGCGTAAATTTGACCGGGGAGCGAGAAACGAACGTGCTCGAGGGTTCGCTTTTATTGAGGAGGAGGAAGGAGGGCGGAGGGAGGATGTGGACTGAGGGCCTCCTTCGGATTTGCCCTTGCCTGCGCCCGTTACACCCTCTCTTTGAACAGTCTACCTCATCACAGGTTAGGGAAAAGTCTTTTATGTTTTTCTTTATATATATTATATATATATATATATATATATATATATATATATATATATATATATATATATATATATATATATATAGAGTTGGTAGAATACTTTCAATAAGACTATTGGGGTGGTCTTTATTGAGTTTTAGCCAATTGGATGGAGAGATGTGAGGTTGAGATGATGGTGGTAGGTGGAATAGTATTTGAGATGATGGTGGTAGGTGGTGGTAGGTGGAATAGTGTTTGATCAAGAAATTTATTAATAATCGAGGAGTAGATCTAATGGCTAAAAATCTAATAGCAACGTGGAGAATACTTAAAAGTATTCTGGCTCAATTCTATATATATATATATATATAGAATTGAGCTAGAATCTTTGGAAACACTAAGTTTTGGTCTTACAAGTTTAAGCGTTGGATCTACTTTTGACTACTAATAGCTTTGGATCTAACACTATTACTATCACCATCTATCTCATTAACCACCACCTACCACCATCATAAACCTTACATCTCACATATCCAATGGTTAAAAAAAAAAAAGCAAAAACACCAGTTGAAATTTTGTATATATATATATATATATATATATATATATATATATATATATATATATATATATATATATATATATATATATATATATATATATATAGAGAGAGAGAGAGAGAGAGAGAGAGAGAGAGAGAGAGAGAGAGAGAGAGAGTCTGTGTGTTACGCTGGAATGTTATCGATAGCAAATAGGCTATATTGCTACTAATTTATTTATTTTCAATAATGTAACCTTCAAAGCGACCATTGGCAGATTGAATATGATATATACCACTTGAAATAATATTGTTCTCTTGTACATCAAGTGAATATAAAATAAAGCAGTGAGAATGAATATTTTTTAAAAAGTGATGGTAGAAATCTTGTAATCAAGATCGAGATTACGATCTTTGCTAAATAGTTTAAAAAATTTCTAATTAAAATTTAATTGATTTGAATATCTATACAGTTAAACGAGAAAACGTTTCATATATCAATAATTGAAATTACAAATTTTGAAACTTTTAGATCATTAGGTTAATAATGTTGAAAAAATTTGAAATTTGATTTCTAGATACTACAAATGGTATATATCATGTTTAACCGATAATCGATTTAGAAGTTCAATCATCAAAACAAAGCGGATGACAACCAAACCCGTTTGTTACCAATAACATTCTAACTCTATCATGTAAAACAACTTATGAGTACGAGGACGATCGTACTGCATAATATATAATGCTGCATTTATTATATATATATATATATATATATATATATATAGAGTTGAGCTAGAATACTCTTAAAATCTGAGCCCATTTTACTCTCGAGTTGTTTCGATGATAGAGTTTTCAAATTGACGATCACTCATTAAATATGATCTAAACCATTTAAACTACCTAGAAATCAAATTTCACGCACTTTCGATATTGTTCTTGTATCCATCTAGTGAGCAGAAAATGAATGGTTGAAAATGAATATTCTTTAAAAAATGATGATAGGAGTCTTGTAATCAAGATCAAGAGCATAGATCTTGTTTTAAATAGTTTAAATAATTTTCTAACAAAAATTCAATTGATTTGGATATCTTTACACCGTTAAGCGAGAAAACGTCTCTTATCCACCATTAAAATTACAACTTTTGAAACCCTTTGATCATTAGGCAAATGATGTCGAAAATATTTGAAATTTGATTTCTAAACACTTTAAGTGGGATAGATCATGTTCAACGAAGCCGATCATCAATTTGGAAGCTCTATCATCGAAAACAACTCGAGAGTAAAATGGGCCCGATACTCTTAAAAGTATTCTAGCTCAACTCTATATATATAGTGTGAGGCTATGTCTTATCGGAAGCACGGAGCCTTAGTGCTTCCACGTTGTTTTGGATGATGTGGCTTTCGAATCGTCGATCGGCTCAGATTAAACTTGATCTAGAGTATTTGAAGTATCTAGAAAATAAATTTTATAATTTTTCGATATCATTTGCCTAGTGATCGAAGGGGCACAAAATCAAATAATTTTAATGGTCATAGTGAGTAGTTTCAAAGTTTAACGGTGTATAAATATCCAAATTACATGAAATTTTGATAGAAAATTCTTTATACTATATAAAACAAGATCAATATCTTTGATCTAAATTTTTAATGCTACATTATCGCGTTTTGTAAGATTTTTATTTTCGGTAGTTGATTTTTAGCCCCTTCGTTCGCTAGGCAAATAATATCGAAAAATCGCAAAATTTATTTTCTAGGTACTTCAAATACACTAGATCAAGATTAACGGAGCCGATCGGCGATTCGAAAGCCACAACATCGAAACGACGTGGAAGCACGGAGCCCTCCGTCTTCGAAGCATAAGTAGCCTTACTCATATATATATATATATATATATATATATATATATATATATATATATATATATATATATAGGGATAATTGCCTATATACCCCTAATGCGTATGAAAATATCCGATCTATCCCTACTTTTTTTTTCTTTCTAAAATGCCCCTCATACGTTCCACCGTTATTGCAAAATACCCCGCAGTTATCTCCTGTTAAGTTAATCTGGATTAAACGTGAGTTAAATATCTACCAGTTAAAAAAATTAAAATACCAATTTTACCCTTAAGTTAAGGGCAAATAGAAAGGTTGGTGACGGTAGAGGAGTATATTGGAAAAGAACAAAAGTCGAAATACTTTTTGTGCCCCGACTTTAAGGGCAATTAAGAAAGATAGTAATGGTAGAAGGGTATATTTGAAAAGGGCAAAACATAATTTTACGAGATAACGAGTTACTAAACGATTTTAACTCTAAAGATATATTAGAAATAAGTTGGAACGTAGGAGGGGTATTTTCAATATTAACCTTCTAAGAGGGTAAATCGATAAATCGAAAAATCGAAAACTTTTCGGGGTATATAAGCAATTGCCCCATATATATATATATATATATATATATATATATATATATATATATATATATATATATATATATATATATATATATATATATAGTAGAGCTAGAATACTTTTACAAGTATCACCTCTGTGGTGCTTGTGTGTTTTAGCCCTTGGATGGAGAGATGGGAGGTTGAGATGATGGTGGTAGGTGGTGGTAGGTGGAATAGTGTTTGATACAAGGACTATTAGTGGTAAAAAAGTAGATCCAATGGCTAAAAACCTAATAGCACCATGAAGGTGATGCTTGTAAAAGTATCCTAGCTCAACTCTATATATACATATATATATATACATATATATGTATATATATACATATATATGTATATATATATATGTATATATAGAGTTGAGCTAGGATACTTTTACAAGCATCACCTTCATGGTGCTATTAGGTTTTTAGCCATTGGATCTACTTTTTTACCACTAATAGTCCTTGTATCAAACACTATTCCACCTACCACCACCTACCACCATCGTCTCAACCTCACATCTCTCCATCCAAAAAAAAAAAACAAGACAGCACCACCGGGTAAAAGTATTCTAGCTCTATATATATATATATATATATATATGTATATATATATATATGCCTTTTTGCATAAAAAATTCACTTATTTTGGAATTTTGCAAAACCGGACCACTTTTTTTATTTTTGCAGATTCGGTCTGCTTTTTCAGCAAACTGACCAAAATATCCTTATATCTTTTTCTCTTTCCTTTTTTTTTTCTCTTGTTCTTTTTTCATTCTCTTCCTAGAGAGCGGCGAAGACATGTGAGGCCTCGCCGCACACCCCCCACCTTCCTCGTCTTTGACACTGCCGAGGCCACATTGCGACTTTTTTTTTTCTCTGTTCCTCCACCATCGCTTTCGACGACGACGACTATTTCACCCTCTCTCACCTTTTTCATCCTTTCCATCTTCCCCATCCTTCACCTCTTCCGCCGCCTACGACGACGACACTTCTCCGCCGACATCGGAGCCGCAGAATTTTTTTTTTTCCTCTCTGTCTCTCCTCCACTTTCTCCGACGACGACATCTCCCTCGCCTCTTCCCCGCCCTTCTCGTCCTCCCCTCCCTCCTCCTATGTTGTCTTCGACGACGACGGATCTTCGTCGACGCCGTCCGACACCGTGGAAGTCATTGTGCATTGCGGTCTCGGAGCGGGGGTCCTTAGCGGCGGTGTCGTCGGCGCCGTGGTTGTTGGCAGAGAGGAGTGACAAAAAAAAACTACAGAAGGAACAAGAAAAAAAATTATAGGAAAAAAAGGATGAAGATGAAATTATATCGTTAACTGTAAAAACAATTATACGCTGCATTATTTAAGATATAAACTGTAGTTTTAAGATGAAAATTACACTAAACGAAAATTACACTCTTTGAAAGATATTTACACTATTTTTTCTCTTATTGCACTCTTTAAGATGTAAATTGTATCCCTTTAATAGTAATTTATATTATTTCTTCTCTTGTGCAGATTTCTTCTCTTGTTGTACTATTTCTCCTCTTATTACACCTGTTTCTTCTCTTAAAGGGTGCGATTTGCTTAAGATAAAAACGATTAACAAGAGAAGAAATAGTGCAACAAGAGGAGAAACGAGGAGAAATAGTGCAACAAGAGGAGAAACGGTGTAACAAGAGAAGAAACAATAATTTTTTTTTACAGTTAACGATACAACTTCATCTTCATCCTTCATTTTCTATAATTTTTTATCTTTATTTTTTTTGCTTCTTTTATAATTTATTTTTGTCATCCCTTTCGCCAACGGCGCCACGCAACGATGCCGTTAAGAACCCCGGATCCGAGGCTGCAGCGCTGTAGTGACCTCCACGGTGTCGACGTCGGCGTCGGTGTTGGAGTCGGCGCGTTGTCGTCTGAGGCGACAGAGGAGGAGGGAGAGGGAGAGAACGAGAAAGACGGGGAAGGCGAGAGATGCGTCGTTGTCGGAGACGGTGGAGGAGAGTCGGAGAGGGACAAAAAAAAAAAGTCATGGCCCGCCTCGGCGGGGGTCGGAGGCGAGGAAGGTAGGGGGTGTGCGACGAGGTCTCACTTACATCCAAGAAAGGTGGGGGGTGTGCGGCGAGGCCTCCGCTGTCTTCGCCTGCAGGAAGAGAAAGAAAAAAAAAACGAGAGAAAAAAAAAGAGGAAAGAGAAAAATGTATAAGGGTATTTTGGTCGGTTCTTTGAAAAAGCGGACCAAATCGTAAAAACGAAAAATATATTTTATTTTGCAAAAGCTATATATATATATATATATATATATATATATATATATATATAGTTGAGCTAGAATACTTTCAAAAGCACTATTGAGGTGGTTTTGAGTTTTTAACCATTGGATGGCGAGATGTAAGGTTGAGATGATGGTGGTAGGTGGTGGTTGATGGGATAGGTGGTGGTAGGTGGAATAGTATTAGATCCAAAGGCTATTAGTAGTCAAAAAAGTAGATCCAATGGCTAGAAACTTAGAAGCACCAAAAGTTTGTGCTTCCAAAAGTATTCTAGCTCAATTCTCTCTATATATATATATATGTATATATATATATATATATATATATATATATATATATATATATATATATATATATATATATATATATATATATATATATATATGAGTAGGGCTACTATACTATTATGAGTAGTAGAGCCCTACTACTCATAAGTTGTTTCGATGATAGAGCTTAGAATCGACGATCCACTCCGTTAAATATGATCTAGAGTATTTGAAACTTCTAGAAAATAAATTTCGTAATTTTTCGAAATCATTTACCTTACGATCAAAAGCTCACAAAATTGACAATTTTTAACGGCTGATATGGGATACTTGGTAGTTTAACGGTGTAAAAGAATTGAAATATGTTGAATTTTTGATAGAAAATTCTATTCACTACCTAGATAAAGATCAATAACTCCGATCTTAAATTGAAGGATCCGATCATCTATTTTTATGACATCGTTCGATTTCGTAGTTCATTTTATGCCCATTTGATGGACTTTATTATGATTTTGAAAAATGACGAAATTTATTTTCTAGAAGTTTTAAATACTCTAGATCATATTTAACGGAGTGGATCGTCGATACGGAAGCTCTATCATCGAAAACAACATGAGTAGTAGGACTCTACTACTCATGTGAATATAGTAGCCCTATACATATATATATATATATGTATATATAGAGTCATGGGATACTATCGATAGCACCATGCATTTGGTGCTACCAAGTTTTCCGTAGTTAGATCCACCCATTTGATGATTTTCACCGTTAGATCATACTATTCAACCAACCACCCACTTAACCCTACGTGGCCCACATCATCCTAACCACACATCTTTTAATCCAATGGCTAAAAACTTGATAGCATCAATGACTTGGTGCTATTAATAGCATAGTAGCCTAGTTATATATATATATATATATAGAGTGCGATTTTATACTATTATGAGTATAGCATTCTATGCTCATAAAGTCTTTCAAGTCGGATGCTATGAGATATGTGCCGGATACGATGGGAAAAAGGGTAATTTTCTCTAACGGAGCGATCCGTTTATTTTTTTTTTTTCTTTCTTGTCGTTTCTCCAACCTCGTAACCACTTTTCCCCGTCCTCTTCCTTCCCTTCCTCCTCTTCCTTCCCGAGCTCACGCGCGCGATCCCCTCCGCGGCGCTCCCCTCCGCGCCGCTCCGCTCCTCCGCGTGCGATCCACTCCGCAGCCCTCCCACTCCGCGGCCGCTCCACTCCGCGGCCGCTCCACTCCTCGCGCGTGATCCCTCCCTCCGCCCTCCCTCCGCGGGCGCTCCACTCCGCGCGTGATCCACCCCCTCCGCGCCGCTCCCACTCCGCGAGTGATCCCCTCCGCGGCCCTCCCTCCCGCGGCCGCCCCCTCCCGAGCGCTCCCCCCTCCGCGGCCTCCCTCCTCTCGCGGCCGCTCCACTCCGAGGACTCCCCTCCGCGGCGCTCCCCTCCGCGGCCGCTCCCCATCCCCGGGTGAAATTTTACAACTCGTCCATAGATCTACCATTTTGGCACTTTAAATTTGGCACTTTTAATTTTCGAAAATTTGTATTAATCGGTTATCTAATATAACTGATTAATACAAATTTGGCACTTAATACTTAGTAAAACATTTTGGCACTTTAAATTTTTGAAAATTTAAAGTTAATCAGTTATCTAATATAACCCATTTTGGCACAAATATAACCCATTTTGGCACAAATTTAGTTTGATTAATCAGTTATCTTGTATAAATTTTGGCACTTTACATTTTTAAATTTTAAATTTGCAGAGCGGTGGCGGCTGTGGGTGCGATCAAAGAAGAAGTAGCAGCAACTTTGCCCTCCCCAACCAAGAAGCAATAGTAGCTCCTTTGTAATTGTAATAATGTTTTGCACAAATTTGTATTGTTTCCAAAATTATTGACTCTTTATCTACATATAGATTACCTTAGTAAAACATTTGTTTTTAGTAAAACAGATGCTAAATCCTCTATCTTATCAGCATGCCTTTGATCGTATATTAGAATTTTTTTTACACGAACACATTATTTTTACATGAAAAGCATGCCTTAGATTGAATGTCAATGATAACTGATTAAAATAGTTTAATTGGAATGCTTATGCTTTTCTTTCATCCTTTTTCATCTAATTCCGAACTTGCGCAAAGTGCAAAAGAAAGGGTCATAATATTAGAACATGCAAAGAGGTAGATTTAAATCTTGTTATTAATTTTTTTGTAAACTATGTGAAAAATTCGATAGTGAAATTTAATTTCGAGAACTGTACATGAGGATTTTGATGGTGGCAGTTCTACTGAGCGCGATGGATCAGTTGACGGTGGTTCTAGTTTCTCTACATAAAATTGAGTTTTTGTTGTAACAAAATGATCCAAGACATGTTGTAGTGACTAATATTAATGCTTTATTGAGACTATTGTTGTAGTTAATGTTGCTATTGTTGTTGTTGTTTTTGAGGCTATTGTTGTTCTTGATGTTGTTTCAGAATTGGATCAATGTTACTATTGTGTTGCTTTTGAGACTATTGTTGTTATTAATGTTGTTGCAGAATTGGGTTAATGTTGCTATTGTGTTGCTTTTGAGATTTTTGTTGTTCTTAATGTTGTTGCAGAATTGGATCAATGTTGCTATTGTTGTAACTTTTGAGACTATTTTCGAGAGCTTGTTAATGTTGTTGCATAATTAGAAACATGTGTATGTAATACATTAGGTGA
Source organism: Aechmea fasciata (assembly GCA_025177825.1). Lineage (NCBI taxonomy): Eukaryota > Viridiplantae > Streptophyta > Magnoliopsida > Poales > Bromeliaceae > Aechmea > Aechmea fasciata. The sequence continues at coordinate 978,051 of CM045926.1, forward strand.
GAGGAAGGGAACAGTTGGCGTACAAAGACTGCAAATAACCTATGAAAGAAACAAAAAGAGGAGTTTCATGTATGATAACTAACACACGATGCATATACAACCAGAATTTACTAAGAAGTGCATTTCATTTTACATCGGAATTGACAAAGAAGCGAATTTCATTTAACATCATTGTGACCTCTCATTATCATATACCTTTCATTACTATACAGACTGCTATAATAATGAAAACAATACATAACAATATGACAAGTCCAATAATTATGAAAAACTTGTTTTCAACATCATCTCCCACTTCCTTGATTCTATCTAAAAGTTCGCTGTCACGATCTTTTAACGCCTGTATCTGATCAGCTATCTTCGTTTCTAAATACTCAATATGTTGAAGTGGCCAATCATTTGAAGATTTCTTCTGCGAACCTTCAGATTCAAAGGCCATACTTTTTCTCATTCTTGAAGAAATAGAACTTCCTGATTCGAGATAATTCTCTATCTTTTGCTTCATTCTTATCTACCCATTGAAAAAAGTTACAATAATTTTCCTTTTCGTTTCGATATTTCGGACAGCCATAAAATTGCATCCCTTCAGAACGTGGCTAACGTGAAACTCTTAACATAGCAATTTCATTGCATTTGCAACGAACAACCCCGTTTTCACTAGATTTTCCTCGGTAATATGCCATTAGTATTCAGCAAAAAAAAGAAAACAACCTTTAGATATTTTCTAACAATTGTCTACGAAATTTTTTTCAATAATGAGAAAGATAAGTCGTATCAAATGATCAAAGCGAATCGGATGCCTTGATTTTTACAGTTTATAACTACAAGCTAAGTATCAATTCCTTCAGTACGACATTACAATAAGGCGAAAACCATTTCTTAAAACATCACAAGCACTATCTCAAAGAGCAATACTACGACAAATATATCGAGATATGTCATAAGTAATTTTCGCATACTATTTGAGTCATATCCATAATATAGATCTCTTGATTGTGTGAAACAAATAAATCTTAGATCAGTGCATATATATATATATATATATATATATATATATATATATATATATATATATATATATATATATATATATATATATATATATATATATATATATATATATATATATATATATATATATCTTCGATCAGTACATATCCTATTGATTGATTCAACTTTACACATATTACGAATACTTGTCTTTAGTCTTTGCCGGTCTAACGGTTTACCAATCAATTGAAAGCCATATATACATTTTTCCTACAAGGTTTGTCGCTCTTTTTTTCTATGCTAAAAATTAAAAAGGAATGGGTAAATAGCCTGGCAACCATTGGATCGATGAGGTTTTTATAAAGAGTACAACTCTTTTTGGTTGCAGATTTATTTAGGACTGGATCTTTACGAGAAGAGAAGTTCTAGATCGATCTACGACACAAAAATGAGGTGAAATTTTACAGAGCGATCCGTTATCCCTTTTACAACGATTAATACAAATTTTTGAAAATTAAAAGTGCCAAATTTAAAGTGCCAAAATGGTAGATCTATGGACGAGTTGTAAAATTTCACTGTCGGGGAGGGGAGCGGCGCGGAGGGAGCGCCGCGGAGGGAGTCCCTCGAAGGGGGAGCGGCGCGGAGGAGGAGCGCCGCGGAGGAGGAGCGCCGCGGAGGGATCACTCGCGGAGGGGAGCGCCGCGGAGGGGATCACGAGCGGAGGATCACCGCGGAGGAGCGGCCGCGGAGCGCGGCCGCGGAGGAGGAGGGCCGCGGAGGGGATCGCACGCGGAGGGGAGCGGCGCGGAGGGGAGGGCCACGGAGGGGGATCGCGCGCGGAGGAGCGCCGGGGAGGGGGATCGCGCGCGGACGGAGCACGGGAAGGAAGAGGAGGAAGGGGGAAGGAAGAGGACGAAGGGAAAAAGTGGTTCTGAGGTTGGAGAAACGACAAGAAAAAAGAAAAAAAAAAAAAAAAAAAAAAAAAAAAAAACGGGACTCGTTAGACGATCAGTTACCCACCAATCGGATACGGCACATATCTCATAGCAGAATCCGACGGTAAAGGCTTTATGAGCATAGCATTTGCTATACTCATAATAGTATAGCACACTCTATATATATATACACACACGCCGCGCAATGAAATTAAATACTCAATACTTGCTTATTTTGTGTGAATTTTTTTCTTTTATGTAATTGAAAGTTAGAAGTTTAGTTTTTTTATCATTAATTTTTTTTATATATTTCTAATATAAGTATTTATAACATATTTTATTTATGTATTAATTTTATTATATTCTGAATTAAATGTTCTAATGTAAGTGGCAAAAGATTTGGTGATTGATATTTGATGTCTCAAATTCAAAACCTAATTGCTAAATATTTGGTTATATTAATCATCTCTCAAGTACTATATGTGAGGTTTTTGATTTATTCAAAAAACTTATAGTATTGGATAGATGAAAAGTATGATTAAGCATCTAAAAATAAAAATATCATATTTGACTATTGAGTTATTTTTCAGAGTAAAATAATATGTCTACTTGGTAAAATACATCATCCTACTAAATAATAAATATTAAAATCTTTTAAAAAGAAAAAAAAAAAGCGTAAACATTTTACTTTTACTCACATGGGAAAATTTTCTATCATTCTTAAATAACTTATTCAAACATTGTAACTAGATCTAAGTAAATTAAAATGATATGCAAATAAAATATTTATATGTCCAAACAGAACCTAGAAAGATGTGCAAATAAACTTCTAAAAGATTGAAATTGATGACTGAAAATTGAGAATTTTTTTTTCTTTTTGAGATATAGTAGCATGCATGCTATTCATTTCATTTATTTTATTTAGAAATAAATCAATTATGATTCGAATTTAAAATTTCGGATATCAATCATTAAGATCTTTGCCACTTGCGCCAGGGACGGTCGGTGAGAAAAGCAAAAGTTAATGTTAAAATACGAAATGAATGGGCGGCGGGAATTTGGTGTGGTGCATAGATGACCGAACCGATGCACTTGGTGTAGGGAATTAGTTGCTACTTGTTTATGATACAAAATAGTTGCAAGCCAATGTGGTGCGATTGATATTTTCCAAGTCATAATAGAGAGAATGGGTCCACTTCAATTTCTTTTTAAATACTACTTGGCTTTTTCCTTCATTTTTTTAACTTCAACTTCAACAGAGATTGGCCGGATCAACAGTTTTATGTGCACTAGAAACTAGAAATTTGTGACCCCCCGAGCATGTGTGGCCAATAGTTGACCGTTTCTGGGATTCGATTTTTATGACACCTCTTGATATATTCTTTTTCTTTTTAAAGAAAGAGAGAAACGTATAATGTAGGCCACGGAATATGCAATGTATAAAAATATCTGTTTTAATAGTGCTTCGTCACCGACTGTCCCTAGAGTAAGTAGAAAAAGACTTAGGGCACGTTTGGTTCAAGTTATGTAATATTATAGAGTATCTCGATATATCCAGGTATTTTGGATTTCGACGTGAGATTACTACTGATACTATATTAGCGCGTTTTGTTTAATACAGTAATATACAGTAATATAATACTAGATTGTAGTGTTTATAACGTTACTATGTTTGGTTCAGTTTATAAAATTTAGTAATCATGATATAAAAGTGTTGTTTTTTTAAAATTATCCTTGTTGTTGTCATTTAAATATTATTTTTTATAAAAAAAAAATTTGAACAAGTAAATTAAAAAAAAAAAAAAAAAATAAAATAAAAAGACCTAAAATGAAAAAAAAAAAAAAAACTTCAAATTAGATCTAACTTCAAATCGAAAATAATGTGTCGGTAGCGAGAGAGAAAAAATGATTAAATATATATGCGGAAATGGCGAATAGAGGGAAGGAGATCATGATGATTATTTGGGAGGACGATACAATAGAAAATTATAGGTGTTCATGCGAGAGAGAAAGAGATAGAAAGAGAGAGAGGCGTGCAAAAGAGAGAGCGAGAGAAAGAGGCGTGCGAGAGAAAAGGGAGAAGGAGAGAGAGAGATATGAAAATAATTAATTGGGTTTCGGGTTGTTGAAGGATAAAATTGTCATTTTAGATAATAAGTAGTATTACCGGATTTAAGTAATACAAGATACACGACCCTCCTCTCGTTAATATTTTTGGTGTAATTCTGCTCGATTTGTAATGCTACATTAACGAGTAGATTACATAGCGGATGAACCAAACACAGCAATTAATCCTGCCAGGATAACTCGAACCAAACGCGCCCTTAGTGATTGGTATTCGAAATCCAAGTGCGAATCTTAGTTGATTCACATTTCTAGCTAAGTTTATTTTTAAATAAAATAAACGAAATAGGTAACGTGCTACTTATCTCTCTCTCAAAAAGAAAAAATAAAAAAAATAGTGCTTCGTTCATTTTGCACAACACATCTACATGTTTTAGCGTTTTACAAGTTTGGACTGTCTTTTTCGGATTTGTACACCTTTGGTATGCGAAATGTATACTTTTCTGGTGTATAATTTTGTTTCATAGATGCAAATAATTTGGATTGTTTCTCCTGTCTGCCTAAGCTCTTCTTAAAGAGCAATGCTATCCTTGCATCCTTTAAACGGTGTGAATAAATTTTACAGCGCACTAATCAAAAAGTTCTTATTTCCTTGCTAGTCTCATCAAATTTTTTTCCCCCTCCTCTTTAAATACAACCCAGTTGGATTTTATGAATCATAGAATTTGAAGAGCGTAAAATTTACATAAGATTTTATGAATCCTAGAATTTGAAGAGCTTAAAATTTACATATATATATATATATATATATATATATATATAGGGTCCCTACTATACTTTTATGAGCACGATCGCCCTCGTACTCATAAGTTGTTTCGATGATAGAGCTTCGAATCGACGATCCACACCGTTAAACGTTATTTACAAGTTAAAACTTCTAGAAATAAAATTTTATAATTTTTCGACATCATTTACCTTACGATCAAGAGGTCACAAATTTGACAATTTTTAACGGCAGTAGGTATGAAATACTTGCTAGTTTAATGGTGTAAAAGAATCGAAATTTGTTGAATTTTTGATAAAAAATTCTATTACATAGATAAAGATCAATAACTCCGATCTTGAATTGAAGGATCCGATCATCCTTTTTTGGACGTCGTTCTATTTTAACCGTTCATTTTATGCCCGCTTGATGGACTTTATTATGATTTCGAAAATTTACGAAATTTATTTTAAATAAGTTTCAAATACTTTAGATCAAATTGAACGAAGTAGAGCGTCGATTAAGAAGCTCCATCATCGTATTATACTTATGAGTATTAGGTCTCCAATACTCATAATAGTATAGTATAATAGTGGCCTATATATATATATATATATATATATATATATATATATATATATATATATATATATATATATATATATGGTAGGTCTTGTGTGCTATTAGGAGCACGAGAGGTTTACGTGCTCCTAAGCCGTTTCGATGATGGATCTTCCGAATCGACGATCGTTAGACTTGATCTAGTATATTTGAAGTTTCTAGAAAATAATTTTTTTGCGCTTTTTCGATATCATTTATCTACCAATCGAAAGGATTCAAAATCAATAATTTTTAACGGATGAAAATAAAAATCCTATAAAAAGTGGTGATATAGCACTAAAATTTTAGATCAGAAATATTAATTTTGTTGTAGATAGTATAAAGAATTTTGTATCAAAATTTCATGTGATTTGAATGCTTCTACACCGCTAAACTTGAAAACGATAGATATCAAACATTATAAATTATTGATTTTGAATTATTTTGATCACTAGGTAAATGATATAAAAAAATCGCAAAAATTATTTTCAAGAAACTTTAAATACGCTATATCAAGTCTAACGGAGCCGATCGTTGATTTGGAAGCTTCATTATCGAAAAACGACTTAGAAGCACGAGGCCTCCGTACTCCTAATAGCACACAAGATCTACTATATATATATATATATATATATATATATATATATATATATATATATAGAGTTGTGCGTATGCTTATGGAAGCACGGAGGCCTCCGTGCTTCCAAGTTGTTTTCGATGTTCGGACTTTCGAATCGACGATCACCTCCGTTAGAGTTGATCTAGAGTATTTGAAATACCTAGGAAATAAATTTTACGATTTTTCGATATCATTTGCCTAGTGATCGAAAGGGCTCAAAATCAATAATTTTAACTTTGTGGTGAGTCGGTTGCAAGTTTAACGGTGTAGAAATATCCAAATCACGTGAAATTTTGATAGAAAATTCTTTATACCATATAAAACAAGATCAATAACTTTGATCTAAAATTTTAATGTCATATCATCATATTATGTAAGATTTTTATTTACAACGGTTGATTTTGAGCCACTTCGATCTCTAGGCAATTGATAACGCAAAATCGCAAAATTTATTTTCTAGATACTTCAAATACTCTAGATCAAGTCTAACGGAGCCAATCGTCGATTCGAAAGTCCGAACATCGAAGACAAAGTGGAAGAACGGAGCCCTCCGTGCTTCCATAAGCATCCTAGCCGCACTCTATATATATATATATATATATATATATATATATATATATATATATATATATATGTGTGTGTGTGTGTGTGTGTGTGTGTGTGTGTGTGTGTGTACAAATAGTATGTATAACTACCGCCCAAAATACTATAGTCGAATTAAGAGATTTAGGCTTCGTTTGGCATTGCGGGGATATTGCATTACGTGCGGTGAGAAAGTACGTTGGGAAAATAAAAGTACGTTGAGAAAATATCCTATTTGTTTCCGTACGTAATTTTGCGTTACGCATATCGCGATGAGTTGGTTACGATATATCTCTATATGCTTTTTCCACAACTCTATTTTATATACAGACCTCAATACCAAACTAAGCCTTAATCCTATTGTGACACCCCAACTTCCCCGGGGGTCACCCATCCTAGGACTACTCCCGTCCTAGTACGCTTAACTCTCTTAACCTCTTGGGCCTTGCCACCATCCAAAATGCTTAAGCCGGGTTAAGCGTTTAGCCCTCTTATATGTCATATATAGGACTATCTCATATATAGCATGCCCGTCGTAGCTCGATGGTATCGTAGACAATTACCAAAGTGTGAGATGAGTCTCACTGAGCCAGAGTCTGATGACAAAGTTAGCGAGACGAGTCTCAAATCGCCTGGTACTTGTGAGTCTGAGCCTGACGTGGACGTCATGGCTTAAAGGTGGCGAGTTTGTGAGCCCCCACATAGTCCTATATATGAGATATAATAGCGCTAAACTCATAACCTGGCTTAATCATTTTGCGTGCTGGCTAGACAAGAGGTTAAGAGAGTTAAGCGTGCTAGGCAGGAGTAGTCCTAGGATGGGTGACCCCCTGGGAAGTTGAGGCGTCACACCTATTATCTATATCTATCTATATCTATATCTATATCTCTATACCTTACCTTATATTATTATATTATTTTATTTTATATATATTTATATACATTATCTCTCTTAAACTTTGCCACATGGTATCATTCTCTTTTTTTGTTAAATTAAATGTGGGTTCCGCCAATTTCTATTTCTTTGTTTGAACCAAACCCGGTTGTTGAGTGCCACCTTGAACCGACTCAAGTCCTCCAAATAATTATTTAATTTTTCTTTGTTTGTGCTTGAACCGAATAGGATCAACTTGCTTCATTGAACCGAATCAATTATTCTATATATTTCCATCTTTGAACTAATTTTTGTTTTTAATTATCTAAAACGATGAAAGGAAGTGAATTTTCGAAATCCGAGGGTTGTACTTCGTTCAGAATCGACTAATTGTCGAGTGGGTATGCTTCGGAAAGGCCGAAGACATTTAAAACCCAAAAAGTGTATTGGAATCGGAGTCCACCAGAGCAAAGTGTGAAAATCTGCACTTATGGAGATTCTGCTCTCGGGGACCGGTCCCTGATAAGAGGGACCGATTTCCGTAAGTGTGGTGCGCGAGGAAAATCCCCTGCGCACCAATATTGCTCTGGGACAGTCCACGGCGCGAGGACCTGGCCTCCTTAAGCAATGAGGTCCCTGTAGGGACCGGACTCCAAATTGGAGACCGGTTCCCGTACGCGTCCCACGAGAGCAAGCTCTCGTGGACCGATCTCAGATGGAGGGACCGGTCTCCGAGGGATCGGTCCTCGGGGGAGGGACCGGTTCCCGTACGCGAAAAGTGGCTGACAGAGAACTCAACCCGTGGAGGGTGCTCTCGGCGATCGGTCTTCCCATTGAGGGACCGGTCCCTCTGTGCGAAAACCACCCAGGCAGGCTGGGTTGAGAGAATGAAAAGTGGAGGGGCTTAGCAGCAAATGTACATTAGTGAAGGGGTATAGAGCAAATAGCTCTCTCTCCCTCTCTCATTTCTACCATCACTTTCCTTCTCTCTCTCATTTCTCTCTCTCTCTCTCTAGAAGGAAAAGAAAGAAAGATGAAGCAGAAAAAGAAGAAGGAGGAGAGCTAGGAGAAGACCATCTCCACCATTTTCCTCATCTCCCTCTTTCCCTCCTCACCATTGAAGCTTGCATAGAGGTGAGCTTTCTAAACCCTAGCTTATAGAACTTGGGGTTTTGGGTCTTATGCTTTAGAAATGGGTCAAATAGACTCTTAGCATGATTTTAAATAGATCAATCCCATGTTCTAGAGTTTTGATCGAGTGGGTTTGCTAGTGTGCAAACCTAGAGCTCCAAATTGGGGTTTCGTTAACTAGAGAGGTTTGATCTCAATTGATCATGTATAAACCTAATTGCTAGGTGTTTAAACGCATAGGCGAAATCGGAATCGCATTTCGTCGAACGGGCTAAAAGTTAGAGGCAAAACGAGACCGTTCGGGCTTCGTTTCGACCCAAGCGCCTGAGAAAATATAGAAGCAAGTGACGAGGAGTCTTCTTAGGACCTCCACAACCTAGAACAACTTCGAAAGGTGAGGGGCGTCGTACCGAAAACTTCGAACTCCTTTCTATGTCTTAGAAATACATGAACTTCATCTCTCGCATGTTGCATGTTTAGCTCTTTTCTTATGCTTTCTAAATGTAAACCTAGTGTACTTGGAATACTTGGTGAATTAGTTAGGTAAGGATTGGGTCTGGACATTGATTCCTATAGTGCCAGGGATAGAGATGAACTCGATAGTTATTTAGTGACGTAGATCGAGTGGCATATAAATGTTGAACATGACGAGTGGCATTAATATAGTGTAATTGACACTAGAGGTCTATGGACATAGGGATAGGTGGAATCACTAGAAAACGACTCGTGATCAAAGAACTTAGTAAAGCTAAGTAGCGATGCATGAATAACGGAATTGTGAAGACCGAAATTTTGACTTTGCCATTTGACTCTCTGTTGACGATGTTTATGTGTGTAATTTAATTACATAAGCACTGGTCATGTTTCAGGAGAAAATGAGCTAAAACAGAAAAGTTACGCGACCCGGAAGTCTGACTTAAAGTGAATAGTAACTTCAATTTTTCGGATAAGCCGGGAATAGAAGTTAGGTTCGGGTACGTGTTGGATTCCAAATATAGGCTTCCAATAGCTCGTTTCGAACGACTCAGATATACTGGAACCGTTGGCACTAACGGAATCGAATTCCGATCCACGGTTGTCGAGAAAAAGGGTCCTGAACGATATTACATATATAAAGTATATATGTTAATAAGTTGGTTTATTACGGGAAAGGATGGAGAGTTGGGTTCGTCGCGAAACGGAGATCAAATCGAGCGAAACAAAATGCTGGTTTTAATGCCCTCGACGTGCTGAACGCGATGGCGCGATCCGTTTGGAAAGCCGGCGAACGGATCGCGGGAAATTGCGAGATGATCGCAAAGGGGTCAATATTGTCAAGATCTGATACTTGGAGAGCGAACGGATTTCATCGCGAATCCGTGACCGATCAAGGCGAAACAAAATCGTGGGTTTGTTGTCTTCGTCGTGTTGATCGTACTGGTGCGATCCGTTCATAAATCCGACGGGCGGATTGGTAGATATCGCGAGTTGATCGAGGAAGGGTCGAAAACTTGCAAGTCGGTATTTTAGCAAATGCCCTAGTATTTTATGTATTGAATCACGTGGGATCGCACGTGGGGGTGTGTACGCGTATAATACACGCGCTACGCGGGACTAAACTGAAAGTATTTGAAATTAGGGGACTAACTTGCGATTGTACGTGTGTGTATAGAGCTTGTTAGGGTTTCTCCTTCACCGAACCCTAACCCTTGGCCTTCCGTAACCCCCCCCCCCAAACGAGATCCTAACCCTAGCCGCCTCCTCCTCTTCCCCTGATCTCATTGCGCGCGCCCCGGCCACCAGGCAGCGCCGCCGGCCGCCGGAAAAGCTTCTCCTCCACCAACTCCTCCACCTAGCCACCTCCCCCATCGCTGTCGTAGATCGCCAGGGTGATCAACACCCTTGGTACTCCTTTCCTGTGGCCGAGACCTACGACCGGCGTGGATCTAGCCGGACCCCACCGTCCTCGTAAGCCGCCAGCGCCACCGGAGTCGTCCGCGGCCATTGATGGCAGCCTAGGCCGAGCTTGGGCGATCTCTGCATGCGAGAGCCACCGCCGCCTAGGACCCCGACGGAGACCTCCCCCGTGACCGCCGGCAGGATAACCTGTGGTGAATGGTGTTTGAATGTGTATATTGATCTTAATTATTATCTGTACTCGTGGTTGTGGTTGTGTGATTATAGAACACTCTCTGTACTTGTGCGATGCCGTGCAAATACAGGGGAGACTCTGTCCGTGTGAACAGTGGTCTCCCTATATTTGTGGCAGGTCTGACATGTCCTTGGGGGTCAGGGTTTAAAAAAAAAAAAAATTTCGCTGTTTTTATACTCTAAAATGACCCGGGGCGTGACAGATTAAAGTGGTATCAGAGCCAAGTAACAACCACAACACCATTCACAGGTTGTTTTGAAAAGAATTTGAACTGAACAAAAAGAGAACTGAACCATTGATTAGGTTGACCCTAGGAAGACCTACGGTTTATAGGCACGTGAGAGTGCGGGATTTGGACTTGTGTCCTAGATTGCATTCGAGTTGGGTAAACTCAGAGTGCACGGTTATTTCCGTCGGTGTTACGATTTTCGCAGAAGCTCGTGTCGCAGTCGGGAATAGGGGTGGCGCTTCCTTTGGACGGAGTGGTGGGCGGTGTTCCCCACGGCGGTGTTCCCTGTGTAGTCACTCGTCGGATGGGGCCCGAAAGGGCCAAGTACTTGCTAGCAGAGGCGAGTGTCCTTACTGCCGACGCCTATACCACTGTTCTGCTTAGACACGGGAGCTACTGCGAGTGTCTCTATTGAGACGGTGCTCAGACCAATCATGGTCGTGACTTTTGTGGGACTACTTGGGGGTAGTCCAGGGTTTGGGTAGCAGCTGGCAGCTGTCGTGGCGATTGCAACATTGGTGTTGCCTTCGCAGGTGTTCTGGGTAGGGTTGCGACGCCTATCCCTTTCGTTTGCCGATGGAATCGGCTTCGGGGTCTTTTGACCTTTAATTTGAGATACGTCAAATTGACGTGTACTAGAATCAGTTAGACACAGTCTTGGTGTCGGGTTTTCGCTGTCGGATACGTCGTATTCGATATCCTAACACCTAAATTGGTGTATTACGGGTTCGTCTGTGGTTGACGATAGGAGTTGAATTGACGCAGGTTACTCCTGGGTATTGATGGAGTTCTTGGAGCTTCGAGTTAAGCTCGATTGTGATGCGGAAATTGATTTGAGAAGTCATTTCCTAAAGCCTCAGTTGCGTGTTCGCGACATAGGGTCACTTGTTGTCACGCCCCCGCCCCGAAAACCGCTACCCATTTGGTCCGGTTCGGGCGCGCCGAGCGGACGCCGGACGGACGGCACCTCCCCTGCCCGCCCAAGGCTTAACAACAGATTGTGTACATGAATTCACCCAGGAAAACTAAATTCAAAACATACACAATCGACGAGGGGCACAAACAGTGCCAACAACTAGAGCAAGTAATCCACAAGTAATACACAAGTGAAGTAAAGAGAGAATACTACTAGTTATTACATCATATTTACTTGATTTACATTTGCATCCCAAAATGATTACATGTTCATTTAACCTCGAATAGGTACATAATTCTTCCAAAACGAATACATTTGATTCTCTTTTCCAAAATAAAAAGCATCTAGATACAAAAGGGTGTAATCTAATGCATAAAAAGGAAAGCTACTAATGTAACTACCAGGTCCTCACTGATCGGGGGCGACGCCCTTGCCGCGGTCCTCGCCCGATGTACCTGCGCCAAACACTGGAAATAGAGTGGGGTGAGAACTAACTTCCTTAGTTCCCAGTGGGCTCGGCCACCGACTCCACCGATCTCCCCACTAGGTCCAAGTGGGCACAAGTAACACTACTAGATATGTAGATATATATATCTCGAAAGTAGAACCGCATAACAGAAATTTATGCTACTATGCCCATAATCTTTAAATTGTATGCATGCATCAAATAGTAAAGATTACTAACATGCTAACAAGTCCTCACTATGTTCAACAATGACCGTTCAATGTTAACATTAATATTTCCATTACCCAATCGTGGCGATACCCTTGCCCGCCTACGCCTCACATATGAATCCCTTTTGGGGAGGAGGCTCCACGTGCACTCCAAGCCCGGGATTGTCTGTGGACCTCCACGTGGTCCCGATCGTGCGACACTCCGGAGTACTCGACGACACCGATGGCTATACCACCACTGACACAGACCGTGAGCTTGATCTATCCTCTCCACGTGAGGATACCCTACCGACTAGGGCCAACGCTTCTCTCGGAACTCCACTATTCCGACCAATGGTAACATGTACTTAGCTTTACTAAGATCTATGTTCACGAGCTATTTCTCTTGGGATTTCACCTATCCCTATGTCCAAAGACCTCTAGTGTCAAATACACTATGTTAATGCCACTCGTCATGTTCTTTACATTAGATGCCACTCGATCTATGTCACTAGATAACCCTCGAGTCCATCTCTTTCTTAGCACTATAGAATCCGATGTCCAGACCCAATCCTCACCTATCCATTCACCTAGCATTCCAAATACACTAGGTTGTCACTAGAAAGCATAAGGAGTAGCCTAAACATGCAATTCTACTATGCTACATGCAAGAGATGAGATTTATTTATTTCTAGGACATAGAAAGGAGTTCGAAGTATTCGAGTGTCACCCCCCACCTTTTAGGATGTCCCACGTAGCAACAACGTCACTTTCGTTGCCTCAAATCTCTACTTTGACTCCTCGGCCAATTTTCGAAGCTGGAAGCCTCTGTTCGGCTCGGATCGCTCAAACCGTTCGTCGGGTCGACGAACTGTCGCTTCCCACGCGTTCGTGGACCTAACAATATGTTAGAAATGAGGTTAAAAGAGATCAAAACCTCATCCTAAGAAAAGCCCCAATTTGAGCCCTAGATTTTGCCCCGAGCGAAATCCCGCGTTAGAGCCCAAATTACTTGTGCAAATCATCTCTTAGGATGCCTAGGGTTCCATAAAAATTATCCCTAGAGGATTTAGAACACTCTAGGAGGAGTTACCATGAAAAACCCTCAATTTGGAACCCTAGGTTTACACACTAGCTAACCCATTTGATCAAAGCCCTAAAACATGGGTTTGATCTCATTAGAATCAAGCTAGGGTCCCATTTGGCCCATTTCCAAGCATAGAAACCCAAAACCCTAAGTTCTATAGTTTAGAGTTCAAGAGAGCTCACCTCTAGGTAGCTCCAAGCCAAGAAGAAGGTGAGGAAGAGGATGGAGAACTCCTTCCCTAGCTTCTTCTCCTTCTTCTTCTTCCTTTTTCTCCTTCTTCTTCTTCTTTCTAGAGAGAGAGAGAGGGAGAGTGTGTTGGTGTGTGTGTGAGAGGGAAATGAAAGAAAGAGAGGGAGAAATGCCCTCTATAACCCTCTATTGTAACAAAATGCCACTAGCCCCCTCAACTTTGCAAAATGCCCAAAACTGGGCATTCTGCGCAGCTGGGATCCGGATCTGGCCCATGAGATTCGGATCCCGTAAGCAAACTGGGCATTCTGCGCGGCTGGGATCCCGACCTGGCTTATGGGATTCGGATCCCGTAAGCAAACTGGGCATTCTGCCCGGCTGGGATCCCGACCTGGCTTATGGGATTCGGATCCCGTGCGAACCGGCATTCTGCGCCGGGATCCCGACCTGGCTTATGGGATTCGGATCCCGTAAGCAAACTGGGCATTCTGCCCGGGATCCCGACCTGGCTTATGGGATTCGGATCCCGTAAGCCCCCTCAGCCCAACATTTAAGGACTTAGCCAAATTTCAGCCTTTTTCGTTTCTTCTCCGTTTCAACTCACTTTTGGCCCGTTTGACTTCCAATTCGTTCCAAATCGAGCCGAGACTCTCCAAACATGATTTAGATCATGTCCACATCATTATTTCATCCGCGGAAGTGTCGGATTTAGCTCAAGACCCAACATAGCTTTTCGGGTTCCGTTTTCGCGCCTATGCGCACAAAAACGCCCGAATACTTCCAAACTTCACCGGGAGCAACTCCGATGCACTTTTGGCCTTCGGATCAACTTCGAACTTTTCGAAGTCCATCCACTCGACAATCAGTCGATTCTAAACGTGGTGCAACTCTCGGATTTCGAGAATTCACTTCCTTACATCCTTCCTGCCTTAAAAGAGTTTCGTCTCGAAACGAACCCTTATACTAACTTTAACTTAAATTTTTACCTTATTCCTCAAACAAGTGAGGATGGTGCTCCTTCATCAGCTCCTCGAGTTCCCATGTGGCCTCGCGATCATCATGATTGCTCCACCGCACCTTCACATAGGGAATTTCTCGATTTCGAAGCTTTCGCACCTCTCGGGCGATAATCTTTACCGGGAACTCCTCGTAGCTCAAATCTTCTTGAAGTTCCGGCGGTTCATATAACATCGCGTGCTCCGGATCATAGAGGTACTTGCGAAGGTTGGAGACGTGGAAGACATTATGCACGTCAGCGAGCTTCGGCGGCAAGGCAAGCCGATAAGACACCGAACCCACTCGCTCCAATATCTCGTAAGGCCCGAAAAATCGGGGACTTAGCTTCCCCCGCACTCCAAATCGCTTTACACCCCGCATCGCCGAAACTTTCAAGAACACGCGGTCTCCCACTGTGCACTCAATATCTCGACGGCGCCTATCCGCATAACTCGTCCGGATTGCGCCGTGAGCAATCTCTTGCGAGCAATGCGGACTTTCTCCTCTGCTTCTCGCAACACATCGGGGCCGAATTCCGCACTTTCGCCGACATCGCTCCAATGTATAGGAGATCGGCACTTCCGCCCATAAAGAGCCTCGAACGGTGCCATCTCTACACTCGAGTGATAACTATTGTTGTAGGCGAACTCGGCCATCGGCAGGTGGTTACACCAACTTCCCTTGTAGTCGATGACACACGCTCGCAACATATCCTCCAGGGTCTGAATGGTTCTCTCTGTTTGTCCATCGGTCTGGGGATGGAATGCAGTGCTGAAATCGAGCCGTGTGCCAAGGGCTTCTTGCAGGCTCTTCCAAAAATGCGAAGTAAATCGGGGGTCGCGATCCGAAACGATCGATTTCGGCACCCCGTGCAACCTCACAATCTCGTCGAGGTAGACCTGCGCCAACCTATCTCCTGCCCAGGTGGTGTGGATCGGCAAGAAATGTGCCGACTTGGTGAGTCGATCCACAATCACCCAAATCGCATCGTGGCCGCCCGTCGAGCGAGGCAAGCCGACCACGAAGTCCATCGAAATGTCCTCCCATTTCCGGACGGGGATTGGTAGGCTTTGAAGCTTTCCCGCTGGAAATCGACGCTCAGCCTTTATTTGCTGGCAAACTAGGCACTTTGCCACAGAGCGTCCGATATCACCCTTCATCCCCGGCCACCAATAGTGCTCTTTCAACCCGTGATACATCTTGGTGCCGCCCGGGTGATCACAATAAGGCGACCGATGTGCCTCATCTAGGATTAGCTTTCGGATCTCCTCGTCGTTTGGTACACACCACCGATTTCTGAATCGGAGTGCACCGTCGGCTTCTAAAGTGAAGTCGCCGGCACGACCCTCCTCGATGTCGCGCCGAACCTTTTGGAGACTTGTGTCCGCGAGTTGTAGACTTTTTATTCTCTCCAACAAGGTCGGTTGGACAACGAGCTTCATCAATTGGGCCGGAACCTCGGGAGTAACCACCTCAAGGTCCATTCGCTCCATATCTAGCCATAGGGGCTTTTGATTCGTGACCCACACGGCGAGGTTCTCCGCTGACTTCCTACTCAGCGCATCTGCGACCACATTCGCCTTTACGGGGTGGTAAAGGATATCAACATCGTAATCCTTTAGTAATTCGAGCCACCGCCGTTGTCGCATATTCAGCTCCTTCTGGGTGAATAGGTACTTCAGACTCTTGTGGTCGGTGTAGATCTCGCAGTGCGCTCCATACTGATAGTGCCGCCACAACTTCAAGGCGAAGATCACCGCCGCCAGCTCCAAATCGTGAATGGGGTAGTTCTTCTCATAGCTCTTCAGCTGACGGGACGCATAAGCGATCACCTTCCCGTTCTGCATCAAGACACACCCCAAGCCCGAATAGGACGCATCACTGTAGACCACAAAGTCTTCACCCCGCGCCGTAGCGCGAGCACCGAGTCGGTTAGTCTTTCCTTCAACTCTTTGAAACTCCGGTCACACTCGTCGCTCCAAATAAACTTGGTGCCTTTCTGAGTCAGGCGGGTAAGTGGAATTACTATCTTCGAGAATCCTTCCACGAACCGCCTATAATAGCCCGCCAAACCCACGAAGCTTCGAATCTCCGTGACATTCGTTGGGCGCGGCCAATCCTCGATTGCCTCGACTTTCCTCGGGTCTACAGAAACTCCACCCGCGGAAATGACATGCCCTAGAAATGCGACTTCTCGGAGCCAGAAGTCACACTTCTTTAACTTAGCATACAGCTTCTCCTCCCGAAGGACTTGAAGCACAATCCTCAGATGCTCGGCATGTTCCTCGACACTACGAGAATAGATCAATATGTCGTCTATGAAGAACACGACAAATCGATCCAAGAACTCCCTGAAGACACGGTTCATCAAGTCCATGAACGCCGCCGGGGCATTCGTAAGTCCGAATGGCATGACCGTGAATTCGTAGTGCCCGTACCGCGTGCAAAACGCAGTTTTCTGCACATCCTCCGGCTTGATTTTCAACTGGTGGTAGCCGGATTGCAGATCTATCTTGGAGTACACACACGACCCCTGTAACTGATCAAACAAGTCGTCGATACGGGGAAGCGGGTACTTGTTCTTGATCGTGACCTTGTTCAACTCTCTATAATCCATACAGAGTCGAAACGATCCGTCCTTCTTCCGCCCAAATAACACCGGGGCCCCCCACGGTGACACACTTGGCCGGATGAATTGCTTGTCGAGGAGATCTTGTAACTGACTCCTCAACTCCTTTAATTCTGCCGGCGCCATTCTGTACGGAGCCTTCGAGATTGGCGCGGTACCGGGAATCAAGTCTATGACGAACTCGATCTCCCGATCCGGCGGTATTCCCGGCAACTCTGCGGGAAATACGTCTGGAAATTCCCGAACTACATCTAACTCCTCTAAGGTCGAGTTACTCGGTCCACTTCTACAACGTCGCCAAGTAGGTCGCGCAACCGCCGTTGACCAATTTCCTCACTTTCGCCGCCGACACCGTCGCGACAAAGCACGAGCTCGACATCCTTGATATGTGAACTCGGTTTGCCCCGGCTCACTAAGGTAATCACTCCGTCGTTGGTCCGATTGTTGCGTGATATTTCGTGAGCCAGACTGTGCCCAATATGACGGCGTACTCTATGAGATTCCTGAGCACTAACATCCTAATGGGCATTATCCAGTCGCCCACTTGTACTGGACATGATAAACACTCCCTATTGATGTCGAATGTTGACTCAGGGCCCTTGCCTTGCCACCTATCACTCGCTTCTATGGGTATGTCATGCATGTGTGCGAATGATCTACCAATAACTGAGTGAGTGGCTCCGGTCAAATATGGCCCTAGAGCGAATTCCATTAATAAGAACCATACCTGCCACAAGGCGATGCTCCTCCGCCTCGCAGCTCCTCGCCTGGACCCGAGCGGCGAACACCCGTCCGCCGGGGCCGATCGCGTCGCCCGTGTTGACGCGGCGTCAAAGCGCGTCCCGCCGACGCACACGGTGGAACTCCTCCATAGTTCGCCGTGCCGATGCAATCGAGGGAGCGGCGAGGCTCCTCCTCCCGGCAATCGCGTACAAAATGCCCCGGTTGCCCGCATTGGTAGCACTCGCCCCGACTCTTCTCGCAACGCGACACCGGTGGTCACCTCCACAAATGATGCACCGTCGTGCTCCACGGCCCTTGGATTGAGTCCGCGGATACTTCGGGGCTTCTGAGCTCGATTGTCCCCCGAACCGCCGCCCGGCGCTTCTTGCCTTTGTCCTTAGACTCGGCCAATATCTCGCGCTTCTCCCGAACGTGGGCGTCACCGTGCTCCGCCCAAAGCGCACGGTCGAAGACTTCCGCGAAGGTCGTGAGCTTCAATATCGCACGGCCTTATAAATCCCCGCCGAAGTCCTCGCAAGAACCAATCGGCCCGGTCCGGCCATCTTTTACTACATCCGGACGCAATCGATAATGTGGGAGAATTCCCGTTCATAGTCCGCCACCGAGCGGTCTCCCCGCTCCAACTTGCGGAACTTCTCCCCGGAGCTTTCGCTTCACCGTGCCTGGGGAAGTGATTGGCGAACAACTCCCTCTTGAACTCCTCCCAATCTATTGGCGGAAGGTCGGAAGGACGATCCCTCTTTATCCTTTTCCACCGCACCTTCGCCGCCTTACCCATACTGAGTAGCGAGGTACACCTTGTCCCTCTCCAAGGTGCTCAAGTCGTCGAAGAAGGTCTCCATTGAGTCGACCCACGACTCGACCACCTCGGGTTCCACCTTTCCGCCTTCGAAGATCGGCGGTTTAAGCTTGTTCAGCTTCATAAGAGCCGCCAGTGCGCGCTCCTTATCCGCCTCCTCGGTGGTTGCATCGGGTGTCGCTGAACCCGACGCCGCTTGAGGAACCGTTTCGGCGGAGGCGTGCCGTCACCGGGACCGCCGGATACCCCCACCCTCGCCCGCGGGTACGCGGGCCGGGTAAATCACGGCCCTCGCAGCCGCCGCCGCCGTCGCGCCGCTTGCCGCTCCATCGCCTCCCGGAGTCGCCGAATTGTCCGGGCCTAGGGCGGTCACTTGCGCCCGTAGCTGCTGCACTTCACTTGGCCCCGCCTGCTCGGGGGCCGCCGCCTGCTCCGTCACCTCGGGAGGCGGTGCCGGAATGGGGTTCTTTCGGGGGCGTCCTCTAGGTGCCATAGCCCCTGAAAACACAACACTTTGGTTAATTACTTAACCAACATTTCATCCTAAGTTCGATACTTAACGAATAACACTGAAATCGGGCGGAAGCACACAAGTGTACTCGCTCCCGTCTCTCGGCATCATGTTGTCGGCCGCCAACACAACCACCTCGAGACAAGGGCTCACACCACTTGAATCTTATCTCTAGCCACTACTAGAGACATTTCAACCCTTCGACCCAATCAAATTAACTTCCGCCACTCGGCATAGGTTCACGTTCCACTCACGCACCTATTAGCCTTAGGGTTTCCATCCTAGGGTTTCCTAGGTCATCCTAGACTCTCTCTTACTTGCTCTTGTTGCTCTGATACCAAGTCTGTCACGCCCGCCCGAAACCGCTACCCATTTGGTCCGGCGCGCCGAGCGGACGACGGACGGACGGCACTCTCCCGCCCGCCCAAGGCTTAACAATGATTGTGTACATGAATTCACCCAGGAAAACTAAATTCAAAACATACACAATCGACAGAGGGCACAAACAAAGGCCAACAACTAGAGCAAGTAATCCACAAGTAATACACAAGTGAAGTAAAGAGAGAATACTACTAGTTATTACATCATATTTACTTGATTTACATTTGCATCCCAAAATGATTACATGTTCATTTAACCTCGAATAGGTACATAATTCTTCCAAAACGAATACATTTGATTCTCTTTTCCAAAATAAAAAGCATCTAGATACAAAAGGGTGTAATCTAATGCATAAAAAGGAAAGCTACTAATGTAACTACCAGGTCCTCACTGATCGGGGGCGACGCCCTTGCCGCGGTCCTCGCCCGATGTACCTGCGCCAAACACTGGAAATAGAGTGGGGTGAGAACTAACTTCCTTAGTTCCCAGTGGGCTCGGCCACCGACTCCACCGATCTCCCCACTAGGTCCAAGTGGGCACAAGTAACACTACTAGATATGTAGATATATATATCTGAAAGCTGTAAACTGCATAACAGGAAATTTATGCTACTATGCCCATAATCTTTAAATTGTATGCATGCATCAAATAGTAAAGATTACTAACATGCTAACAAGTCCTCACTATGTTCAACAATGACTGTTCAATGTTAACATTAATATTTCCATTACCCAATCTGTGGCGATACCCTTGGGTTCGCCTACGCCTCACATATGAATCCCTTTTTGGGGAGGAGGCTCCACGTGCACTCCAAGCCCGGGATTGTCTGTGGATCTCCACGTGGTCCCGATCGTGCGACACTCCGGAGTACTCGACGACACCGATGGCTATACCACCACCGACACGGCATGAGCTTGATCTATCCTCTCCACGTGAGGATACCCTACCGACTAGGGCCAACGGTTCTCTCGGAACTCCACCATTCCGACCAACAGTAACATGTACTTAGCTTTACTAAGATCTATGTTCACGAGCTATTTCTCTTGGGATTTCACCTATCCCTATGTCCAAAGACCTCTAGTGTCAAATACACTATGCTAATGCCACTCGTCATGTTCTTTACATTAGATGCCACTCGATCTATGTCACTAGATAACCCTCGAGTCCATCTCTTTCTTAGCACTATAGAATCCGATGTCCAGACCCAATCCTCACCTATCCATTCACCTAGCATTCCAAATACACTAGGTTGTCACTAGAAAGCATAAGGAGTAGCCTAAACATGCAATTCTACTATGCTACATGCAAGAGATGAGATTTATTTATTTCTAGGACATAGAAAGGAGTTCGAAGTATTCGAGTGTCACCCCCCACCTTTTGGGATGTCCCACGTAGCAACAACGTCACTTTCGTTGCCTCAAATCTCTACTTTGACTCCTCGGCCAATTTTCGAAGCTGGAAGCCTCTGTTCGGCTCGGATCGCTCAAACCGTTCGTCGGGTCGACGAACTGGCGCGTCCCACGCGTTCGTGGACCTAACAATATGTTAGAAATGAGGTTAAAAGAGATCAAAACCTCATCCTAAGAAAAGCCCCAATTTGAGCCCTAGATTTTGCCCGAGCGAAATCCCGCGTTAGAGCCCAAATTACTTGTGCAAATCATCTCTTAGGATGCCTAGGGTTCCATAAAAATTATCCCTAGAGGATTTAGAACACTCTAGGAGGAGTTACCATGAAAAACCCTCAATTTGGAACCCTAGGTTTACACATTAGCTAACCCATTTGATCAAAGCCCTAAAACATGGGTTTGATCTCATTAGAATCAAGCTAGGGTCCCATTTGGCCCATTTCCAAGCATAGAAACCCAAAACCCTAAGTTCTATAGTTTAGAGTTCAAGAGAGCTCACCTCTAGGTAGCTCCAAGCCAAGAAGAAGGTGAGGAAGAGGATGGAGAACTCCTTCCCTAGCTTCTTCTCCTTCTTCTTCTTCTTTCTTTTTCTCCTTCTTCTTCTTCTTTCTAGAGAGAGAGAGAGAGAGGGAGAGTGTGTTGGTGTGTGTGTGAGAGGGAAATGAAAGAAAGAGAGGGAGAAATGCCCTCTATAACCCTCTATTGTAACAAAATGCCACTAGCCCCCTCAACTTTGCAAAATGCCCAAAACTGGGCATTCTCGCGGTAGGATCCGGATCGGCCCATGAGATTCGGATCCCGTAAGCAACCGGCATTAACGCGCGTGGGATCCCGACTGGCTTATGGGATTCGGATCCCGTAAGCGAACTGGGCATTCTGCGCGGCTGGGATCCCGACCTGGCTTATGGGATTCGGATCCCGTAAGCGAACTGGGCATTCTGCGCGGCTGGGATCCCGACCTGGCTTATGGGATTCGGATCCCGTAAGCAAACTGGGCATTCTGCGCGGCTGGGATCCCGACCTGGCTTATGGGATTCGGATCCCGTAAGCAAACTGGGCATTCTGCCCGGCTGGGATCCCGACCTGGCTTATGGGATTCGGATCCCGTAAGCCCCCTCAGCCCAACATTTAAGGACTTAGCCAAATTTCAGCCTTTTTCGTTTCTTCTCCGTTTCAACTCACTTTTGGCCCGTTTGACTTCCAATTCGTTCCAAATCGAGCCGAGACTCTCCAAACATGATTTAGATCATGTCCACATCATTATTTCATCCGCGGAAGTGTCGGATTTAGCTCAAGACCCAACATAGCTTTTCGGGTTCCGTTTTCGCGCCTATGCGCACAAAAACGCCCGAATACTTCCAAACTTCACCGGGAGCAACTCCGATGCACTTTTGGCCTTCGGATCAACTTCGAACTTTTCGAAGTCCATCCACTCGACAATCAGTCGATTCTAAACGTGGTGCAACTCTCGGATTTCGAGAATTCACTTCCTTACACTTGTAGCTTTCAGAGGTTGGAAGCTATGAGACTCCCCGTGAGTCGGTACAAAGTCGTTCTGAGTTCGATTGTCGACTTGTAAAGTCGATGTTTCGATGAGAATGGTTGTGAACTCTTGGTTCAGTGAAGAGGTATCAAGGGGTTTGATACTTCGATGTGTCACACTTCCAACTTGTTGTTGGTAGTGGATCTTCGAATATTTCGCCCTTCTTTGATAAGTACATTGGCTGCAGACAATGTACTGTTGAAAGTCGGATGAAATACCTTTCCCTATTTGGGACATATGGATTGGGTCAGTGTCTTCTCTCTTGCGAGACAATCGCTATAGATAGTCTTGTGAGAAATCTTGAGTGTTGATCATTTATGATCACGTAGCGAGCTTGGGTTATTCCCTGGCGGGTTTTGCGTAGTTGACTTGTCGTCACTGCTGGTGGTTTTGACTTTGGTCGAGTCTAGATGCTTATTAGTTCTTTAGTTGTGCCTTCCGCAACTAAAAGGGGTGATTGGTTAGTAGCCTCGGTCTGGTTGCCGAGCGGTTCGTATCACAGTTGTGAGTGACTTGAGCCTAGTGGTTGTCTTCGTTTGTCACCGTATGTGATAGTGTATAAGGTTTGCGACTTGGCTTAACGTGCAAACCTTGGAATGGTATGCTTGTCCAGTCAAAGTGGTGACAGGTGCGCCTGGGTCTCAATGAGACGGATGTTTGGGTGTTGCTGGGAACATCGATCGCTAGGGTTCTGGTATGGACGACAGCGACAGGGTTTCGTGGAGACGGATATTGAGCATCACCTATGGTTAGTATCGCATATGCGATTGGCGACCTGTGCATCAAATGACGGACTTGCAAAGAGCTTTTGGTGGTCTGTTGGTAATGGATTAAGTTGAGGAGACAAAATTATCTAGCTCAATTAGTATTGTGAACCTTAGACCTTTTGGTCAGGTGGAAAGTGAGGTCTTGGACCTAGGATTGTCGAGTGCCACAAGTGGCTTTCTGTTGATGAGGCTTTGACTTCGACAGTGTGTCTAGTGACTGGTGTGAGACTGTGGTCTCCGAGGTGAGTGTTTTGGACTCAAGTTGTTGAACAACGTTTCGTATTTGCTCGTAGGAAGCAGGTTGACGTTGTTGGCTAGTCGAAGTGTGCCTTTCGGCCTTTGAGATTACACTCCGGACTTGTGGTATTGTCCCGTGAACTTTCGACGTAGCCGAGTCGGCTTTGGCTATGTGGACCAAGGTTGAGTGGACTTAGTAATTCTGAGGGATAAATTATTATCTCAGAATTGGCAAGTTGGGATCGAATATCCTGGTCGCGGGACTGTTTTTGTCCGCAGGTTATGAGATGGATTTGATCCCAGTGAGTCTTGGTTATTAGATTTGGGTTGGAATATATACCCTCGTCTTGTCCAGTTGGGACCGTAGTTCTATCCTTTCCTTATTTGAAAGTTGATTCGGTTCAAACACAAGAAAATGTAATTGACCTGTACCCAAAGGTGATACCGCATGCGCGGACCAGTATCCAAATTAGTTATGGTGGGTACCTGGTTAAGTTTCGGAGACGAACCTTCTTATAAGGAGGGGATAATGTGAAGACCGAAATTTTGACTGTGCCATTTGACTCTCTGTGGACGATGTTTATGTGTGTAATTTAATTACATAAGCACTGGTCAAGTTTCAGGAGAAAATGAGCTAAAACGGAAAAGTTACGCGACCCGGAAGTCTGACTTAAAGTGAATAGTAACTTCAGTTTTCCGGATAAGGCGGGAATAGAAGTTAGGTTCGGGTACGTGTTGGATTCCAAATATAGGCTTCCAATAGCTCGTTTCAAACGGCTCAGATATGCTGGAACCGTTGGCACTGACGGAATCGAATTCCGATCCACGGTTGTCGAGAAAAAGGGTCCCGAATGATATTACATATATAAAGTATATATGTTAATAAGTTGGTTTATTACGGGAAAGGATGGAGAGTTGGGTTCGTCGCGAAACGGAGATCAAATCGAGCGAAACAAAATGCTAGTTTTAATGCCCTCGACGTGCTGAACGCGATGGCGCGATCCGTTTGTAAATCCGTCGAACGGATCGCCGGAAATTGCGAGATGATCGCAAAGGGGTCAATATTGTCAAGATCAGATACTTGGAGAGCGAACGGATTTCATCGCGAATCCGTGACCGATCAAGGCGAAACAAAATCGTGGGTTTGTTGTCTTCGTCGTGCTGATCGTACTGGTGCGATCCGTTCATAAATCCGACGGACGGATTGGTAGATATCGCGAGTTGATCGAGGAAGGGTCGAAAACTTGCAAGTCGGTATTTTAGCAAATGCCCTAGTATTTTATGTATTGAATCGCGTGGGATCGCACGTGGGGGTGTGTACGCGTATAATACAAGCGCTACGCGGGACTAAACTGAAAGTATTTGAAATTGGGGGACTAACTTGCGATTGTACGTGTGTGTATAGAGCTTGTTAGGGTTTCTTCTTCACCGAACCCTAACCCTTGGCCTTCCGTAACCCCCCCCAAACGAGATCCTACTCCTAGCCACCTCCTCCTCTTCCCCTGATCTCATCGCGCGCGCCCCGGCCACCAGGGAGCGCCGCCGGCCGCCGGAAAAGCTTCTCCTCCACCAACTCCTCCACCTAGCCACCTCCCCCATCGCTGCCGTAGATCACCAGGGTGATCAACACCCTTGGTACTCCTTTCCTGTGGCCGAGACCTACCACCGGCGTGGATCTAGCCGGACCGCACCGTCCCCGTAAGCCGCCAGCGCCGCCGGAGTCGTCCGCGGCCATTGATGGCAGCCTAGGCCGAGCTTGGGCGATCTCTGCCTGCGAGAGCCACCGCCGCCTAGGACCCCGACGGAGACCTCCCCGTGACCGCCGGCACCTCCGCGTCCGGCTAGCGAGGTCGCCGCCGTCGCCGCCGCCTCCCCGAGTGCGGCCGCCGCCGCAGCCCGCCCGAGCCTCGGCCGAGGAGGCTTTGGCCCCCTAACCGCGCGCCGCCGCCGTTCCCCGACCGGCCGCGCCGCCCTCGTGGGTCACCGGTGACCCACCTCTCACCGTCCCGCCGCCAGAGGCTCCCTAGCCGTCGAGGTGGCCGCCGCCGCCTCTCGTGCCCGAGCCGAACCCCGAGCTCGGGATGCCCCGTGCCGCCTTCGCCGCCTCCCACCGCCGCAGATGCGCGCGCCGCCTTCCTCGGACCGGCCGCACCTGCGCCGTGGCGCCCGCCGCCGGAGCCTTCCTACTGTGCCGAAACCCGAGCTCTCCTCTAGTGTTGCAACTAGGGCATCGTAGCCCGTCGCCTCCGCCGCTCCGCGCCGCCAACCAAAGTGAGCACCATGCTTCTTGCCTTCCCCGCACCCAACCCTGGCCGCCACACGCGCCGCCGTGCCGCCGGAGGCCGGCCGGAGCTAGCTTGCTCCGGCCAGGCCCGCAATAGGGCATTAGTTGGGTGCTTCACTGTTCCGAGCAACCGGGGCCTCCTCGATCCCAACGAAAGGGAGCACGATGATCAGGACACATCGCTGATCACCGTGCTCACCTTCGATTCTGTCGGAGAAGCTCCGTTTCGCTGATTTGGCGATGTCGGCCATATTTGAGCCTTTTTGGCTGCTGTTTCGGCTTACGCACGCTATTCCGGAGACCCAAGGCTGTTCCTGTCACGCCCCGGGACCCAGCGGAAGCCCGCCCGGCGCGTGCCCAGACCCGCCGTATGTCTACAACATACAAGGCGTCTAACAAAAACGATAAATAACCAACAAAATAAAAAGAATCTAGAAGTATCAGAGCAGGATAACAACTAGAAATCTATACAAGGAAGCATAAAGAAGAGACTAAAAGTAAAGCACCAATCTTAAAATAAACCATATAGAGAGTACAATAAAAAGAGATCCGAACACCGTAATAACTAAGTACAGTAGTCTCTACATAGGGATACAAAACTCTCTCAATCTCACCAAGGTACAAAAAGAGAGAAAAACCCCTACAAGGAGGAAAGTCGAAACTAGCTAGCGGTCCCCTTTCCACGATCCCTTGCCTCCGCCGTGCCGAAGGCTCAAACACATTAGAAAAAGAGGCGTGAGAACTATTAAAAATAGTTCCCAGTGGGCAATTACTGACTTCAGTTGCATGCTCCACTAGGCCCAAAACTAAGCAAGTAAGTGTAAGCGAAATAAATAACGAGTAAGCTACTAAAGCATGATATCTCTACTTAGCATAAATAAGCATAAGTAAACGACTATTCTAAGCATGAATAGTAAATATAACCAACAAGTCCAATATCCATAGCAATAGTAAAGAGTTAAAGTTTACTATTCTAACCATAGCCCAATAATTCCTCAAGTGATAGTAAGGTGTTAAAGTTTACTATTCTAGTCAAAGTCCACGCTTTCTTTAAACTACATTAAGTTTAAGCACACTAAGATCAACCCGAAGGCGATATGGCCGATGCCCACCCGAAGGCTGCCTAGCCCAAATGCCGAGCCTAATGGCCCCGTAGTAGTCAACATTCCCACCCTAGGAATGCGACTGTCCCACGGCAATCCACTTCGGCGCCCAATCCCGCACGGCGAATACAAGAAACGCGTTGGCCAACTCCGGAGTGCCGGCTTGTAGGGAGCTACCCTCACAAGCATGTGCGAATGAGCACAATGGCAAAAGTCACAAGTCCCAAATCATCATGTCTCTAACATGGAATGTACAATTGTCCAAAAGGCCTATCTCTATGTCATCATGTCTCAAACATGGAATATAGTATATGTTAAGTGGCCTATGTCAAGTCTCTATGTTGCAGATTCATAGTTTTCTATGTTAAGTGCCGCTTTATGACACTTAAGGTTTCTAAGTCCCAACATGTATTTAATGTTCACAATTAACATTAGCAAAGCTAAAATCACCATAAAGGCACACTCCCAGGCGCCCCCAAGAACCACCCCCACATGCATGCAGTTTACCCCAGATAGCTCTACTATATAGAGTGGAAATTTTATCATACATAAGGCATGCATTTTAAGTGATTCAAAATTCATAATAAATCTATTTAGCATGAATATGCATTCAAAATAATTAAATCAAACCAACTAAGCACTTAGGAGCCATTTGCTCCTATGCTCATGAAGCCAAACCCACCAAGTGCGAAAATCGCCGATCCGAATCGCTAACTAAGCTTCGATTCCTACTCCTAGCACCCTACAAGGCATGCCATAGGAATTACAAACTCAAAAGATGAGTCTTGAGTTCAAACAATAAGAAACTCTACTAAAGGGTGAAGAATACTCACCGAATGCGAAGAAAGTGCTCTTGATCTCCAAATGGGAGTTAGAGTCCCTCTAATCCAACCTAAATCAAAGTTCTAAACTCATCAATTAGGTCCCAAAGGCCCTCAATCGAAAATCCCCAAATCCTAACCCTAGAATCCCATTCTAGGGTTTCATCTCATGAAAACCCACAAAAATCGAAACTAGAGGAAAGAGATCACTCACATACCTCAAGAAGCTCTAATCCAAGCTCAAAAAGCCCTAGGCTTGAAGCTTGATCCTCCACAAAGTTCCAAACACCAAGTTCCAAGCTCCAACAATGGTGGTAGAGGCTCTAACAAGCAAAAGAGAGCAAGGAGAGGGTTTTAATCCTCCAAAAATCAACCAAAACCCTAGAAAACACAAGAGAGTAGAGAGAAGCTCCTCCTACCTTCTTGCTGCAATGGGGGTGCTCAAATGGAGCCCTAGGGTGAAGGGGTAACCTAATAGAAGCAACAATATGCTAATACACCCCTGCAGTTTAAACTGCTCGAAACTGCCAGGTTGTACCGGTACAAGCCATCCCATACCGGTATAGACCCTGCGAAACAGCCAAACCCGAGGCTCGGGTTGGCGTCCATCAGCTCTCCCATACCGGTACAGAATCCATCCTGTACCGGTATAGCAACAATTTCTGTACCGGTATAGCAACAATTTCTGTACCGGTACAGACCCTCCAGACCTCAATCCGAGAGCAACCTAAAATCCAACTTTTTGGACTTTAGTGCTTAGGACTCATCCCCAAACCTCGGTACACGCGCCATAGGTCGGAACACAGTCAACGACCCTCCAGAAAATCTGGAAAAGCTCCAACAAGAGTCAAATACTCGAACTCCGCAATTTGCGCAAGTCCAGTATGTTACATTCACCCTCCTAAAAGGAGTTTCGTCCGCGAAACTCGCAGAACTCATACCTCAAGATTCCATCTGAAAGAGATGGGGATAGCGCTCCTGCAGTGCGCTCTCAGGCTCCCACGTGGCCTCTCGCTCCTCGTGGTTGCTCCAAAGAACCTTCACGTACGGAATGTCCCGATTCCGCAATTTCTTCACCTCGCGAGCCAAGATCTTCACGGGTTGCTCCTCGAAGCTCAAATCCTCCCGCAGCTCTATGGGTACAGCCTCCAATACATGAGCCGGATCATGGATATACTTCCGAAGGACCGATACATGAAAGACGTTGTGCACGCCCGATAGGTTCGGCGGTAGAGCAAGTCGATACGCTACCGGACCTATACGTTCCAAGATCTCATAGGGTCCAATAAATCGAGGACTCAACTTACCTCGAATTCCGAATCTCCGAATCCCCTTTGACGGCGAGACTTTCAAGAAGACATGATCTCCAATCTGAAACTCCAAGTCTCGTCGTCGTTTATCTGCATAGCTCCTCTCGCCTACTCGTCGTAGTCGCTCCCGAGCGATTCGAACTTTATCCTCTGCTTCCTGGAGCACTTCAGGGCCTAAAGCCAATCTTTCGCCCACTTCACTCCAATGAAGTGGCGATCTGCACTTCCGTCCATACAATGCCTCGAACGGTGCCATCTTGATACTTGCTTGATAACTATTGTTATAAGCAAACTCCGCCATAGGTAGATGCTGCGACCATCCTCCCTGGAAGTCAATCACACATGCCCGAAGCATGTCCTCTAGAGTCTGTATAGTGCGCTCCGACTGCCCGTCACTCTTGGGGTGGAAAGCAACTAGTACCCAAAGCGTCCTGTAGACTCCTCCAGAAGTGTGACACAAAGCGAGTGTCCCTGTCAGATACGATCGATGTAGGTACTCCATGAAGTCGCACAATCTCATCAAGGTACACTTGTGCGAGCTTCTCTCCAGCCCAAGTAGTATGGATAGGTATAAAGTGCGCCGACTTCGTCAACCTATCCACGATCACCCAAATAGCATCATGCCCAGCTTGAGAGCGAGGCAATCCAGTCACGAAGTCCATGGTGATCTTCTCCCACTTCCACACGGGAATAGGCAAACTCTGAAGTTTTCCCGCTGGAACTCGATGCTCAGCTTTCACTTGTTGGCAAGTTAAACATCTAGCAACAAACTCGCCAACATCCTTCTTCATCCCAGGCCACCAATAGAGTAACCTCAAGTCCTTGTACATTTTGGTGCCTCCTGGATGAATAGCATAAGGTGCCCTGTGTGCCTCCTGAAGGATGTCCTCTCTAAGTCCCAAATCCGCTGGCACACAAATCCGTCCACCAAAGCGCATCACTCCCTGATCATCCACAAGGAAGTCGCCGGTGCAACCATCCACCATTTTGTCTCGAATCTTTTGCAACTCTAAGTCAAGAGCTTGCTTCTCTTTAATTCTATCCATAAGAGTAGGTTGCACCACCATAGTCATCAGCCGCATAGGCGTATCGGGAGTCACTACCTCCAACTCCAACCGCTTCATCTGCTCGATCAACTGCGGTTGAGTAACAACATGCATCGCTAAGTTCTCGGTAGATTTTCGACTTAGCGCATCCGCCACCACGTTAGCCTTGCCCGGGTGGTAGAGAATAGTCAAATCATAATCCTTGAGTAGCTCCAACCATCTGCGCTGTCTCAAGTTCAACTCCTTCTGAGTGAAAAGGTACTTTAAGCTCTTGTGATCCGTATAGACCTCGCACCGCTCGCCATACAAATAGTGGCGCCATAGCTTCAATGCAAAGACCACGGCCGCCAACTCCAAGTCGTGTGTAGGATAGTTCTTCTCATATTCCTTTAATTGGCGAGATGCATACGCGATCACCTTGTCACCCCGCATCAAGACACAATCCGTTAAGAGATGCATCACTATATACCACATGCCCTGCTCCAGCAACAATTAATGTGAGGATTGGAGCGGTCGTCAATCTCAGCGTCAACTCTTGAAAGCTCTTTTCACACGCATCATTCCAAATGAACTTAGCTCCTTTGTGCGTGAGCCTCGTGAGGGGAGTAGATAACTTCGCAAAGCCCTCCACGAATCTGCGGTAGTAGCCGGCCAAACCAAGGAAACTCCTGATCTCGGTGACGCTCGTCGGTCTTGGCCAATCCTGAATGGCTTCTATCTTTCTAGGATCCACTGCTATGCCTGATCCTGAAATCACATGTCCCAGAAAAGCCACTTCTCGAAGCCAAAATTCGCACTTCTTCGGCTGAGCAAATAACTTCTTTTCCCGAAGCACTTGTAGTACCAATCTCAAGTGTTCCTCGTGCTCCACATCACTTCGGGAATAAACCAAGATGTCGTCGATGAAGACCACGACGAAACTGTCTACATAAGGCTTGAAAATACGGTTCAGTAGATCCATATAAGCGGCCGGGGCATTAGCAAGCCCAAACGGCATAACGGTGAACTCATAGTGTCCATACCGTGATCTAAGCCGTCTTCGCCACGTCCCCAGGCGCAATCTTCAACTGATGGTATCCCGACTTCAAGTCTATCTTGGAATACACATTCGACCCTTGAAGTTGATCAAAAAGATCATCAATCCTCGGCAACGGATACTTATTCTTGATAGTGACTTTATTAAGTTCACGATAGTCCACGCAAAGGCGAAGTGATCCGTTCTTCTTCTTCACAAAGAGAACCGGTGCTCCCCAAGGTGACACACTCGGTCGAATGAAGCCCTTGTCCAACATGTCCTGTAACTGTGCCCTCAGCTCCTTTAACTCTGCTTGTGCCATCCTATAGGGTGCCTTCGAGACTGGGGTAGTCCCGGAGCGAGATCTACCACAAACTCGATCTCCCTATCGGGTGGCATGCACGGTATCTCCGCCGGAAACACGTCCTGAAACTCCCGTACCACCGGGATATCCTCGATCCTAGGGGTATCATCCTCACCCCTCAATGCGATACTAGCCAAATAGGCTACGCATCCACGGTTGATCAGTTGCCTAGCTCGAGACGAACTGATCGACATCGCAAAAAGCGAACTCTGGCATCCTCTAAACACCACCTCACTCTGACCCGGTTCTCTAAAAGTAACCGTTCGATTAACACAATCGATAGTGGCGTAGTATCTAGTCAACCAATCCATACCCAAAACCACGTCAAAATCCCCCAACTTGCGCACTACTCGCAAATCCGCGGGCATGGTCCAATCTCCTACCCGAATAGGGCAACTGGGGCAATACTCTCGCACGTCCACAATGTGGTCGGGTACAACAATACGTCCAGGGTGTAGTAAAGGAACAAGCTGGATGTCATGCAACTCGGCAAACAGCCGATCTATAAATGAATGTGATGCACCGGTATCAAATAATGCACGTACTCTAATGCCATCAAGTAAAATGATACCTGCCACCACATCTCATTGCTGCGCCTCGATCTGCGCGGCGTACATGCGCGCTCGGTGCTGTCGTGACCCCTCACTCTGCGGCGGGCGGTCGGCCGCCCGGTCGTGCTTGTGTCGACGGGGTCCCAGCGGTAGAGCCGGTGCCGATGCGAGAAGATGGTGCCGGTGAAGAACCTCTCGGGCACTCGAGACGGATGTGGCCCTCACGGCCACCGGAAGCACTGCCCGCCGTGGACAACTGCGGCGGGTGGTGAGGACCACCGCAGATCACACACCGGGGAGGCCGGCGTCGGTCGAGTCCTCGCCGGGGGCGGTGCGCCACGGCGGCGGTGTCTCGGATGCTTCGGTGGCCTCCTAGAGTGCGTCGCTCGCACCCTCGGCCGCGGGCCTCTTGCCCTTCCCTTGTCCAAACCCTCGCGTCTCTCCCGCACCATGGCCCCCGCCGCTCTCTACGATGAGCGCGCGGTTCACCACTGTCGGTAAGTACGAGCTCGGAAGGACTGCACGAACCGGAAAATCGACGGTCGCAGTCCACGCTCGAAAATGCGGGCCTTATCCTCGTCGTCCCGCACGACGAAGGGCACGCAATGCGTAAGCGAGAAAACTCTCTCTCGTACTCGGCCACGTATCCGTCCCCCGTGTCGCCGCGCAAACTCTCGCTCCATCTGCCTCTTGACGCCGTCGGGAAAGTAGTGTGCCAACGTAGCTCCTTGAACCTCGTCCAAGTAATAGAAGCTAAGTCTGCGGGGTTCTCTCGAAGATCCATCCACCGGTAGGCCTCGCCGTCCAAGTGGTGGGTGGCGAGCCACACTGTCCCGCTCCTCCACGAACGTGTCACGAACGATTTCTCCATGTGCATCAACCACTTTTCCACGATCCGGTGGTCGACCTTCTCTCCGTCAAAGGTCCTGCCGCACCTCCCGAACTCCTTTAGGCGAGCCATGAGTCGATCCCTCTCGGCTCCCCCGAGCCATAACCGGAAATGCCGCCGCCACCGTCGATGCTCTCACCGGCGGGGTGTCCGGTCCTCCTCCCGGCGCTCAATCGCCGGTGTCGTCTGTGTGAGCGGCCGCGGGATCGCGCCGCGGTAAGTCAACCTCGGTCTTTGGTGGAGAAGCGGGTCCGAGCCTCCCTCGCGCAGCCGCCCGCGATGAAGATCCCCCATGCGCTTCATGCGCGCTTCCCGACGCCGGGCCGCGGTCGCCTGCGTCACCAAAGCCGTGAGGGCCGCCAATCGGCCCTCAACTCACGGACCTCGCCGGATCCGAGGTAGCGGAGGCCTCGACCTCCTCAAAAGTTGCCGCATTGTCCGCTCCAACGATTTCGAGCGAGTTATCGGCATCGCCACTACATCATCATAAAAGCGCAAGTTAGTAAGCTCACGCAATCGCATCCCCGCACAAGCTATATATACCCAAATCATGCGAAAGTAAAGGAGTGTTGTCTACTACTAACTCCCGATGTTACGTTGTCGGCCGCCAACGTAACCCTCCGCGGGTTAGAAGTTATACACTTCGATCCAACTCTACTTACTAGAGTTATTCGAGATACCCAATCTTAATACTTTCGCTCACAAGTTAAATAGACCTCGTCACTCACGAGCCTATATCCTATAGTCCGACCGGCCTAAGGTTTGCTAGGTCCACAAGAAGACTCAACCCTAGGCTCTGATACCAATTTAATCTGTCACGCCCCGGGACCCAGCGGAAGCCCGCCCGGCGCGTGCCCAGACCCGCCGTATGTCTACAACATACAAGGCGTCTAACAAAAACGATAAATAACCAACAAAATAAAAAGAATCTAGAAGTATCAGAGCAGTATAACAACTAGAAATCTATACAAGGAAGCATAAAGAAGAGACTAAAAGTAAAGCACCAATCTTAAAATAAACCATATAGAGAGTACAATAAAAAGAGATCCGAACACCAGAATAACTAAGTATAGGGTAGTCTCTACATAGGGATACAAAACTCTCTCAATCTCACCAAGGTACAAAAAGAGAGAAAAACCCCTACAAGGAGGAAAGCTGCGAAACTAGCTAGCGGTCCCCTTTCCACGATCCCTTGCCTCCGCCGGTGCCGAAGGCTCTGAAACACATTAGAAAAGAGGCGTGAGAACTATTAAAAATAGTTCCCGGTGGGCAGTGCGACTTCAGTTGCATGCTCCACTAGGCCCAAAACTAAGCAAGTAAGTGTAAGCGAAATAAATAACGAGTAAGCTACTAAAGCATGATATCTCTACTTAGCATAAATAAGCATAAGTAAACGACTATTCTAAGCATGAATAGTAAATATAACCAACAAGTCCAATATCCATAGCAATAGTAAAGAGTTAAAGTTTACTATTCTAACCATAGCCCAATAATTCCTCAAGTGATAGTAAGGTGTTAAAGTTTACTATTCTAGTCACAGTCCACAGTTTTCTTTAAACTACATTAAGTTTAAGCACAATAAGATCAACCCGAAGGCGATATGGCCGATGCCCACCCGACGGTCGCCTAGCCCAAATGCCGAGCCTAATGGCCCCGTAGTAGTCAACATTCCCACCCTAGGAATGCGATCGTCCCACGGCAATCCACTTCGGCGCCCAATCCCGCACGGCGAATACAAGAAACGCGTTGGCCAACTCCGAGTGCCGCTTGTGAGAGCTACCCTCACAAGCATGTGCGAATGAGCACAATGGCAAAAGTCACAAGTCCCAAATCATCATGTCTCTAACATGGAATGTACAATTGTCCAAAAGGCCTATCTCTATGTCATCATGTCTCAAACATGGAATATAGTATATGTTAAGTGGCCTATGTCAAGTCTCTATGTTGCAGTTTCATAGTTTTCTATGTTAAGTGCCGCTTTATGACACTTAAGGTTTCTAAGTCCCAACATGTATTTAATGTTCACAATTAACATTAGCAAAGCTAAAATCACCATAAAGGCACACTCCCAGGCGCCCCCAAGAACCACCCCCACATGCATGCAATTTAACCCAAATAGCTCTACTATATAGAGTGGAAATTTTATCATACATAAGGCATGCATTTTAAGTGATTCAAAATTCATAATAAATCTATTTAGCATGAATATGCATTCAAAATAATTAAATCAAACCAACTAAGCACTTAGGAGCCATTTGCTCCTATGCTCATGAAGCCAAACCCACCAAGTGCGAAAATCGCCGATCCGAATCGCTAACTAAGCTTCGATTCCTACTCCTAGCACCCTACAAGGCATGCCATAGGAATTACAAACTCAAAAGATGAGTCTTGAGTTCAAACAATAAGAAACTCTACTAAAGGGTGAAGAATACTCACCGAATGCGAAGAAAGTGCTCTTGATCTCCAAATGGGAGTTAGAGTCCCTCTAATCCAACCTAAATCAAAGTTCTAAACTCATCAATTAGGTCCCAAAGGCCCTCAATCGAAAATCCCCAAATCCTAACCCTAGAATCCCATTCTAGGGTTTCATCTCATGAAAACCCACAAAAATCGAAACTAGAGGAAAGAGATCACTCACATACCTCAAGAAGCTCTAATCCAAGCTCAAAAAGCCCTAGGCTTGAAGCTTGATCCTCCACAAAGTTCCAAACACCAAGTTCCAAGCTCCAACAATGGTGGTAGAGGCTCTAACAAGCAAAAGAGAGCAAGGAGAGGGTTTTAATCCTCCAAAAATCAACCAAAACCCTAGAAAACACAAGAGAGTAGAGAGAGAAGCTCCTCCTACCTTCTTGCTGCAATGGGGGTGCTCAAATGGAGCCCTAGGGTGAAGGGGCAACCTAATAGAAGCAACAATATGCTAATACACCCCTGCAGTTTAAACTGCTCGAAATCCAGTTGTACAAGCCATCCCATCAGGTATAGACCTGCAAGCTTGACCAAACCCGAGGCTCGGGTTGGCGTCCATCGGCTCTCCCCATACCGTGCAGAATCCATCCTGTCTGGTATAGCAACAATTTGTCCGGTATAGCAACAATTTTGCCGCAGACCCTCAGACCTCAATCCGAGAGCAACCTAAAATCCAACTTTTTGGACTTTAGTGCTTAGGACTCATCCCCAAACCTCGGTACACGCGCCATAGGTCGGAACACAGTCAACGACCCTCCAGAAAATCTGGAAAAGCTCCAACAAGAGTCAAATACTCGAACTCCGCAATTTGCGCAAGTCCAGTATGTTACAGTTCCGATGCCTCTGGAGGGGAGCACGGTGATCGTCTGTCAGTGACGATCACAGCGCTCACCTTATTTAGGGTCAACAAGTCCCTTGTTAGTGAGAAATTGCATGTTTAGCATGCAGTGCGCGCAGTTTGCTGAACTTCGGGTTGCTCCCGCGCTCTCCACAGTGTCCAGAAGTGCTCCGTAGGGTGAGCACGGCCTCCGGCACACCGAAACCTATAAACGAGTGTATTGGTTTGGCTGAATGAGTTCTGGTTAGAGTAGTCGAACCATAAAAGCCTCGAAATCACATGAAATAGTGCGATTTTGGGTAATTCGGAGGGCTTTTATGCAATTATGCTTATCGTGGTTGCTGCGGACAACAAGTGTGAGTTGTGGGTAACCTTGGGACTGATTGTCCAAGGCCCCAGACCATTGCGAAGATCGGAAATGCATTTTCGATGCGTTTCTCGGCGAAATCCGCCGACGGAACGCGGGTTCGGTTCGGAATTATTCCGACGGTGCTTCGTGAACTATTGCGTGGTCGCTGAGCCTTGTTGGCTGGTCACTCGCGTCATTTCGATGGTTCGGAAATGACGAGTGAACGACGGTGGGTTCCGGTGTCGAAGTAGACACTTCCGGGAACCCGTAGTCGTACAATTATCCGACGATAATTGTATTAAAGTGTTACATTATGTTTGCTGCCAAAACATCCGAATAAGAGTGTTTGGGGTAGCGGGTGACTCTTGGTATGAGTCGTTGCGTTCCGGGACAATTCGTGGGTCCCGACGGAGTCCGGTGAGGTTTATGGGACTTCCGGCTCAGTACGGCAATTGGTTTTGGGGAAACCGATTCCCGTGGGTTTAATTATGGAGTTATGTGTTCGGTGTGTAGTATTTGTGGGTTAGACACTAACCTGGTGGACCTCCTTAGGTCCGGTTGATACTTTTTCGTCAGGAGTCAGACGCCGTGTTTGTACAGGTGGGTACTTCGATCCGACGTCCGTACAGTGGTACACGCTGGTGACGTTCCTTCCACCCTTACTGTTTATATCGTTTATCCTAGATATATCTTGCACCTGTTTGTTACAGTATTACTCTACTCAGTGTTTTCATGTTTAGTATCATGTGTAGGAGTAGAGTAGATTACTTCTTGTCAGCCTATGACATCTGTGACCTGTTCGGTCAGTTTACTTCAGTGTACTCAGTGACCTTGTTGTTGTTCTCGTGTTTCCTTCAGTAGTACTTGCATACAGTTGAGAGGATATTGAGTTGTTCCATCCTAGTTGACCTGAGTGGTCAGTTCTTGTGTTTCCTTCAGTAGTACTTGCATACAGTTGAGAGGATGTTGAGTTGTTCCATCCTAGTTGACCTGGTTGGTCAGTTTCTTTCTCTACTCAGGACCTGGTTGGTCAGTTACTTTGCATACTTGGGGACCTAGTTGGTCAGTTTCTTTCTCTACTCAGGACCTGGTTGGTCAGTTACTTTGCATACTTTGGGACCTGGTTGGTCAGTCACTTTTTGTACTTGGGACCTATTTGGTCAGTTACACTCTGTACTTGGTACATGGTTGGCTCTTCTGGTTACTTGATGACCTACGTGGTCGCCGGGCTCCGGGGGCGGGATTGTCGGCTAGTTCTTGATGGATGATCTTTGAGCATATCTACATTGATCGCCCGATACGTACTCATCGCATTTCACGAACACTAGCGGTCTGATCCACCGCAAGTGAGGGTGTTCTTTTTCGGAAAAGTGGTTCGACAGCGGATCGACCCGTGAGCCTTAAATGTGGTTATATGCTTGGGAGAGTAGTAGGGGCATTGGCTTGAGGTCCGCAGGCCGACCAAGAGAGCATTGGTTCGAGATTGGGTACTCTTGAGCTTCTATACCCGTTGACGCATACTTACGATGTTCGTTGTTTCATATCTGTATATCTCTCCCGTTTATTTATTTATCATAGCTACTGTACTACTATTATCTCCTCTTGTGTCTATCTCCGCGAGGTATCCACTGGGAGGGGGAGACATGTTTACATGTTCTCACCCCTCGCCTTCTTTTTCAGGTGACATTGCAGGAGTTAGTGGGGCCGCTGGTGAGGCGCGTACCTAGCGCACGTTCTAGTACCCGACCTGCGGTTTGCTTTTACTTAGTACCTTCAGTTTACTCTTTAGCTTGCATTATTTATTTACGACTTAGACTACCTATGGTTCATGTTCTCTATTTTGAATTGGATGTTTAAATTATCGTATGGTTTAGATTTGAATTGGGATTTATGAAAAGGTTTTCTACCCCTCGAGGTAGCGTTTTAAAAGGTAAAAGGTTTCCTAGTGGGAAACAGTTTTAAAAAGATTTTTATGTGGATTGTGGATAACCTGTGGTGAATGGTGTTTGGATGTGTATATTGATCTTAATTATTATCTGTACTCGTGGTTGTGGTTGTGTGATTATAGAACACTCTCTGTACTTGTGCAATGCCGTGCAAATACAGGGGAGACTCTGTCCGTGTGAACAGTGGTCTTCCTGTATTTGTGGCAGGTCTGACATGTCTTTGGGGGTCAGGGTTTTAAAAAAAAAAAAATTTCCGCTGTTTTTATACTCTAAACTGACCCGGGGCGTGACAGGAATAGATGAGTTCCGAGTAATGTTGGTACTAGTTCGTAGGGTATCCTCATGTGGAGAGGATAGATCAAGCTCACGGTCTGTAATTGGAATGGTATAGCCATCCATGTAGACGAGTACTCCGGAGTGTCGCACGATCAGGACCACGTGGAGGTCCACAAACGATCTCGGGTTTGAGTGCACGTGGAGCCCCCTACCCAAAAAGGGATTCTTATGTGAGGCGTAAGCAAACCCAAGGGTTTCGCCACGAATTGGATAAATAAAAGATAACAATGTCATTGAACACTTGGTTATTGAATATAGAGAGAACTGGTTAGCATGATAGCAATCCTTTATGATGCATGCATTCATTCTACATGCATTCATTCTACTATATGATGCACGCATTCATTCTACATGATTATCAGCATAGTACCATAGTTTTCCTATTATGCAGTTACAGTTTCAGATATCTATCTACATATCTAGTTGTTGTTGCTTGTGCCAACTTGGACCTAGTGTGGAGATCGGCGGAGTCGGCGGCCGAGCCCACTGGGAACTATGGAAGATAGTTCTCACCCCACTCTATTTCCAGTGCTAGGTACAGGTTTGCCGGGTGAGGACTGCGGCAAGGGCATCGCGCCCGTCCAATGAGGACCTAGTAGAAGTAGTAGCTTTCCTTTTTGCATTAGTACACCGATGTATTTGAGAGAGATTCATGTAGGTGAGGACTTGGAGAGCTATTTATTTGGATGATAAAGTATTCATTTTGAAAGTATGATGTAAATGGTAAAACTAAAACAAATGTGATGTAATAGCTAGATATATCTCTCTTTATCTCACTTGTATTATACTTGTGTTACTTGCTCTTAGTTGTTGGCACTGTTTGTGCCTCGTTGGATGTGTATGCATAGAGTTTAGTTTTTCTGGGTAAATTCTTGTACACATCCTTATTGTTGAGCTTTGGGCGGACAGAGGATGTGCTGTCCGTCCGGCGTCCGCTCGGCGCGCCCGAACCGGACCAAATCGGTAGCGATTTTCGGGGCGGGGGCGTGACAACCGAACCAATAATGTTGAACTGGGTCAATTTACTTTATTAGATCGAACCAAACCAATTGCTCTATATACATATTTCCCTTTTCATTTATCTGAACCGAACCAATAATTATTACATAAGAGCTACACGCTGAACTAGCTCAAGTTCTCTTTTTTTGTTGCTTGAATTGAATCAGACTTCTTTTTCTTTGTTTGAACCGGTGCCCTCTTTCTTGCTTGAATTGAGCCCGGTCAAATCTATGCCATTTTTTTCTTCTCTTTATTTTTATAGAAATTCTCATTAAGGACCTTTTTTAGAAAAAAAATTAACTGGTATTTGTATTAATTTATTAATTATTATTAATATTGATATAAAATATGATGATAAAGTATATTTAGCAAACATGTAATATCTTCATTTATTTTTAAACTATTGACTCATATATATAGATTACCTACACGTTTGAATAATTTATAATCAATCAAATATAAATTATTTAAAATTTATGAAAAGATATATCATTAATATTTTTTTTTCTGTCCATCACATTGCACGGATTACTACACTAGTATTTCATAATAAGACTATTCCAAATTGTTGGGGGTGTCACATTCAATTCCTTCCCTCTTTAATCCCGAACGTCGTCATCATGCTCCATTACACTTACAAGCACAAGGCGATATGAGACTTATCTTACTGGTCTTAGCCGACCATGTGGGAAGCCGCGCTTTACCGACAACGGTCAGCCGAGAAGCCATAATTTATCCACTAAATGATCCTGACTGATTCGAGACTCATCTCACATTTTCGGCTGTTTGTTGGCTCTGATAACATTATGATGCCTCACTTGCTCGAAGGTCACCCATCTTAGAACTACTCTAACTCTAACACGCTTCACTCTCTTAACCTTTTAGCTCTAATCGCCGCTCAAAATATTTTAGCCAAGTTAAAAGATTTAAGCCTATTATATTTTATATATAGGACTATTCCAAATTCCAGAGAAATCACGGTATGTCAGCTGTGTTTTGAGGTTTCAATCAATGTTTGCAAAAATATTTTAATTTATTTTTGTCTATTTTGAGGTAGTCAAGTAATATTAATAATAATAAAAAAAAACTATTTCATTTTTTAAATATATTATAATATATTTATTTTACAGTATGCGCTTACAACTCTTTAAAATTTTTATATCTTTTATTATTTCTTGATTGTAATATCTAAATAACTTTTTATTTGCCAATTGAATTATTTAAAATATTTTTAAATCTCCTAAGTGATTATATTTATTAGTTTTAATATAAAAGGTAATCATAATAAATTAAGAATGTAACAAATTGTAAAGGAAAAGAAGTCTAAACGTCACAAATTAATTATGATAGCTTTAAACAGGTGGAAGGAAACCTTTATACATAATTATGTAAGTAACCAAAATAATAAATAGAGAGGTGTAAAAGTTATATTTTAGTTTTATTACTCTACATTTATATTTTTATTAAATATTTAGAACATCTTCTATAGAGTCACTAGTGATAATTTATGAACTATCTTAGTATCTTAATGCTTCAACCTTCCCTGTTCATGTCATTTTCTTTTTTAGGTGATTTGGCTTACCATGTGCAACAACATTTTTTCTTTTGATTGTTCTCACATTTACAATAAATCAAGATACGATCCATTCTATCATTCCTATAAAGGTCTCTTAATCGAAGATGCCTCAATGCCAGAGGGTAATTAACAATAGATGCTTGCATCTATTGGAAGCCATGAACCTGCAATACCTGATACCCATACCCATATAAACACTAATCTGAATTATGAATACTACCCCACGACGGCGGAGAGAAAATTCGTCGACAGTGTGAAGTGCATCATTCGTGGTGGCAGACACTCTTATTAATTTGTAGAAAAGAAAAGTGACTACTAATACATTTTACCTTTTTCTTTATGAGTTCCGTCCCTATTTTCTGTCGTACAAGGAAGAGCAATCCGACACTCATATTTTTTTGCCAATGCAGGTTCAGTCTAAGGCTGTTAAGAAAATATACAACGTGATCGATGTCTTGCGAGAAGGTAACATGCGATGAGCCCTGGTTAGTCCATTTGCTGATACCGCAACTTCGATCTGAAACCTTTGTAGAATTTTGTGATATTTAAATTTTACTTAGATATGCGGCAACATGTGTTAGTGTTTTTTTGGCACTCCTTATAAATTTTTTTTTTTTTTCTGGTTTCAAAAATTTTGTACCTCCCAAACTATTTTATCGAAATCGAGTGGTAGATTTAACTCACATGAAAATTTTGGACTGAAAATTTATGAACTTTTAAATTTGATTTTGAAAACCCTGAATATTTTAAGCCCCCATACTTCCAACCATACTTATTTTAGTACTTAATTACCTTGGATTGAAACTTGTTTCTTGCGTCCAGCCTGTTCGTACACCATTAATTTGTTGAATGTTTCGCGCATCTCATATTTCAATTTAATGATTCAATATGTAAATAACAAAAATATATTTGAAGTCGATGGATAATTGGATCGAAATATCAGATGGGAAAAAGGACCAGTTTATATATGTATGGTACGTAAATGTACAAATGTGTTGGGTGTGGGCAGTGCTTAATTTGTAATAACAAAACCCACATGGGCTAAATTGGAATTTTTTTAAAAGAGTTTAAGGTCTCTAACCTCAGATTTAAATTGAAACAAAATATTATTATCAAATGTTTTAAGTATCAAAATGAAGATTAACTGAAAATTTGGGAACTAGTGGTGTAATTTAGCCTATCAATTACGCTTTATTCCGGTGCATTTTTGGACGAGAAAGATGGTGGGGTTTGCTGTGTCTTTTTTTTTTTTTTTTTTTTTTTTTTTTTTTGAGAGAGAGAGAGAGAGAGAGAGAGATGGGTAGACGTTTATTTCGTTAAGAAATAAAAACACACGCCGAAAT
Source organism: Aechmea fasciata (assembly GCA_025177825.1). Lineage (NCBI taxonomy): Eukaryota > Viridiplantae > Streptophyta > Magnoliopsida > Poales > Bromeliaceae > Aechmea > Aechmea fasciata. Next base: position 1,021,064 of record CM045926.1, read on the forward strand.
GTGAATCGTAGGATTGACTCGGTGGGATGCCGACCTGCATGACGCTGCGAGCTGCTGCAGGAACGGTCGGTCTTGCTCGGATACACAACTAGGTTTTATGTGTTCTTGTTTTCACTTTTTTTCTTTTTTCTTTTTTGTGTTTTGTTTTTTGGGTGATGAGAGAGAGAGAGAGAGAGAGAGAGAGAGAGAGAGAGAGTTTTGGAGAAGAGGTTGAGCTGGCTGCATTCCATGATATTCAATAATAATTTATTTAGTTTTTTTTTTTTTCAGATGGTGAAGGTAATAAATTTCTGCCTCATTTTGTGTCGTGTTTACTTTTTATTTTCTTAAATAAAATTTTGTATAACAAAAAAAAGAGTGGATAGTGAATTGAAAAATATTTATTTGGCAGCAAAAATTTAAAACTTAAAGCATCGTGTAGTATCATTTTTCCTATTTTATTATTATAAATAAAATTTTGTATATCAAAAGGTATAGAAGTGGATATGGAAGTGGATAGTAAATTACTTGTAATTTTTTCATCTAAAATATTTATTTATCAATTAAAAAACAAAGCTTAGAAAATATTTTTTCTTGCTTCCAATTTTTTTTTTAAATTAGTCACCGTCTTATACTTGGGTGGATGCATTGTAAACTAATCAACTATAACAACAAAAAAAAAAAGTATTTCCTCGTTAGTGTTAATAAAAAGGGCAATAAGTACCAGATGAGGCCTAAAAATTATTTTTTTCTTTTCTACCTTCTAAGGGGATACATGGTAAGTTAACCAAATATAATAACAAAACAAAATTTTTTCTTCCAATGAGGTGTAAATTCTTTTTGGTTCTTTAAAAATTTTAGCATTTACAATTTGGTATAATGCCATACTTTTCTCACGATGTGATCTATTTTATTCTTAGAAATAATTTGAAGGCCGAATAAACAATTGCATTCTAAATATTTTGGTCTTGTTCGGATATACAATTGCATTCTAAATATTTTGGTCTTGTTCGGATATACAGATATATATATTATTTAATATATTTTTTTTGATGTATTCAAAATACTTGTAAGTTTTGGCAGATTGAATTGTCACTGAGGCATTACTTTGATATCGAAATAAACTATCAAATAATAAATTTTTAATATTATTTTATAATTTATTTTAACATTCAAATATAATCGAAACCCCTCATGATGAATAGACTTACTAAATAATTTATTCCAACATTTATGAACGGGTACGAATGTCTACAAAGGAAATGGGCCAGATTGTTTTAAAAATTTTCAGCATGTTTAATTGTAAAATGTTTTTTAAAAAAGTGAGGCTTTTCAGCAGCACTACTTTTTTAAAAAAATTGTTATTTAAAAAGTTACTATTACTTTTTGTTGTTTAATTTGTTTGTGTAATTAGTGGTTAACATAATTTCGAATTTTTCTAACTTAAAAAAAAAAAAAAAAAAAAAAGGGTGTGTGGCAGTGTGGGTATATGATGATTTATGGGGAAAACAGAGAGAAGCTGAATTAAATGGAGAGCTGGAAAAAAATTAATGCTATAGGACGGAGAAAAAAAATTATGCTCCGGAGTAGGGATGATAAAAATGTGGCGTGAGGAAGGAAACATCGAATAATCTTACGGAGACAAATAAAACCGGGAGGAAAATAAGAAAAGTCCTTATAATCTATTCCGGTTGAAGAGAATGTTATTCTAAAATAAGATCCTATAATAAGGGTGGAACTGGGCCCGGGCCTAAACAAGGCGCAGCTCGATAGGTAATGTTTGGGCCGGACTTTGGAATTAAAAATATAACTTTGGGTTCGGGCCGGGATTAAAAATTTAGGCCCGAAAAAATTTTGGGCTTAATTGGGCATGTCCAAGCCCGGCCCGAGCCCTACACAAAAACCCAAAATATTAATTATCAAAATAAAATATTTAATTATATATATATCTATACTATATATAAAAAGCGCGTATATTTGAAATTGGAGTGCATCAAGCGGACCCATCTTTTCCGCTTTTCTATATATCGGGAAAAATAGCGCATTTTTCCTCTTTTCTATATTAGCGCATCTATATATATATATATATATATATATATATATATATATATATATATATATATATATATATATATATATATATATATATATATATATATATATATATATATATATTTCCGCTTTTCTATATATCGGGAAAAATAGCGTCATTTGTCCTCTTTTCTATATTAGCGCATCTATATATATATAATAGGAAAATATCTTTTGTTTTTAAAATAACGATTTTATTTTTCTATTTGAAATTCAAATAGTAAGTTTTCTATAAAAAATATTTTTCTATTTAGTTTTAAAATATCTTTTTTAGATATTTTGAAAATTCTATAAAAATTTCTTTTCTATATATATTTTCGAATTCAATAACAGATTTTATTTTTCTATTTAATTTCAAAATATTTTTTCTTTTTTTTTTTTTTATTATTTTTAAATATTTTTTCTTTTCTATATATATTTCCGAATTTCAAAATATTTTTTCTTTTTAAGATAATGATTTTATTTTGCTATTTAATTTCAAAATAATTATTTTTTTATATTAATTCCGCTCATATTTTTTATTTTTCACCGCTCATATTTATTCCCGCTCATATTTTTTAAATTAATTCGCACTTATATTTTTTATTTTTCTTCTTCTCCACTCTCTCATCATATTTACTATCCGCACTTTTATTCCCGCTCATATTTTTTACATTAATTCCCGTTCATATTTTTTATTTTTCGTTATCTCCACTCTCTCATCACATTTTCTTCCCGCTCTTTTATTCCCGCTCATATCTTTCATTTTTCGTTCCTCTCCCTCTATCATCACAAATAAATATGGATAATCAAGATTTATTCACCTTCAACCAACTTAGAGCATATTTTATTTGTCTTCAAGTAATTGCAGGAAAGAAGAGTATAATCAATATTTATTCATTTTTAAGTAACTGGGCAGATCAACAATTGAATCTTTCTTCAAGTAATTGGGAAGACGAGCCAAGTAAGTTATTTTTAGAATTTTTAAGTTATTCTTCTTCTTCTTTTTCGATGAGCATGATGTATGGTATATGTTTTTTTTTTGCGAGATAATTTTTTTTTCAATGAGCATGATGAATGGTTCTTCACGATGCAACATCAATCATACATGGATTTATCCAATTTACAAATTAAGCAACGGGAAATCCTTCTCCCCTAATACTTTTATCATATTTTATATTCATGATCATTTGTAGATATTTTTTAATAAAATATAACATATAAATTTAGAAAATATTTTATTCTAAATTTTTTAATAAATATGATTTACAAATGTTTAATGATTTAAAATAAATTTAAAAAATTGTTAACTGCACGTACAATCAACTAGTGTATATATATATATATATATATATATATATATATGAGGATATATTATATATTAACAAAATATTTAGTTGCATATAGTATATTTTATATTAGATATTAATTTCTTTGATGTGATCAAACTAAAAATAGGCATTTATTTTAATTTTATACAAATAAAAGTATTTATGTATTATATGATAAATGCATAAAAATGGGCCTCCACAAAACCCGATGGGTATTGGGCATTGGGCTTGGGTTTGGGCCGAGCATTAATTTTTTCTAAAAAATTAAGTAAAAGTCCGACCCGAAACCCAATATTTTTTTTGGGCCGGGCTTGGGCATTGTATTACCCGTCCCAAACCCGGCCCAGTTCCACCCCTATTGACATAGAGTGGGAAATAAAGCGGGAGAGGGAAACAAAGAAGATGATTGAAAAAAATTCTATTATGAAATGAGATTGACTTTTTTGAAAAAAGTCAGGGCCGATCAATTTTTTTCTTTAATCAAACAGCCATAAAAAATTTACTTTTCAAAAGTCTCATATTTTATCTTTTTGCACGTACAACATATTACTAAATTAAACCTGGTTTATTCTCACTTTGAAAATCGAACCAAATCGAACCAAACCAAGTTTGGTCCTTGAATTCGAATTCGAACAGCTATTTTCATGTGTTTTGTGTGAGACGCCAAATAGTCCTATATATAAGATATAATATGGCTAAAACTCTAAACGACTTAAGTATTTTGGGCGATGATTAGGTCCAAAAGGTTAAGAGAGTTAAACGTGTTAGGACGGGAGCAGTCCTAGGATAGGTGACTCCCTGGGAAGTTGAGGAGTCATTGTTGGTATTAGTGCCAATTACCAGCCGAAAGTGTGAGATGAGTCTCAGTTGAGTAAAGATTATACAGCGGAGAGAGCGAAGCTATCATGCTGTTGACTGTTGTTGGTAGAGCGCAGCTCACCACAAGATCGATTTAGGCTAGCGAGGCGAGTCTCACATCGCCTGGTATTTGTGCGTCTAAACCTAACGAGGATATCAAGGCTTAAGGGGAGAGAATGTGAGACTCCAGATAGTCCTACATATAAGATATAATATGGCTAAAACTCTAAAGGTGGCTTAAGTATTTTGGGGCATCACATTTTGTGTCTCCTTTTGCTCTTATTTCATGTTTAACTTTTTCTTGTTTTTTGTTTGGTAGAAATGTATGGAGACTTTCTCTACTATAGACTACTTGAAAACTGATCCTAGTGTAAATAACAAAAGGCTTGGTGATTGATATCCAGGTTCCGAGTTCGAATCCTAGTTGATTTATATTTTCAGCTAAGTTTATTTTTAAATAAAAATAAATAAAGCGGGTAGACTACTACCTATCTCTTAAAAAAAAATATTCAATTTTCTTATTAACATTTTTTTGAAGTTTTTAAAATATGTAGGTGAGGGGCCTATTTAGACTCGCCTATAGTTGAGGTGGTCTCATACATTCTTACCTTCCTTTAGAAATGCTTACTCTACAGCCGAAAACAGGTTGGAATCATATAAACCTCCATTCTAGAATTGATTCAATTCTTTCTCCATTAGTATTGTTTAAAAAAATTACTGAATGTCCTAGCATAAGTGGCAAAAGGTTTGATAGTTGATATTTGAGGTTTTAAGTTCAAATTCTAGTTGGTTCACATTTCTTTTTTTTTCTTTTTCTTTTTTTTCTTTTTTTTTTTTTTTTGTTGAGAGAGATAGGTAACATGCTACCCGCTTCGTTTATTTCATTTAGAAATAAACTTAGCTGGAAATGTGAATCAACTAGGATTCGAACATGGGTCTCGGGTACCAACCACCAAGCTCTTTGCCACTTGCTCTAGGGATAGTCGGTTGGTTCACATTTCTAGCTAAAAGCAGGTAGCATGCTATCTTTCTCTAAAAAAAATATTATTAAAAAAATGACTTTGACACAATTGGGTGGTTCCCCGCAGTTGTCGGCAGGGATGGTGGATGCGAGGTGGAGGGAGAAGACAATGTGGGCCCTCTCCCGGCGGAGGAGAGGTCGGCAGCGGTCGGGGGTAGGAGCGACGGGTCTTTGAAAGATGATGGACGCTACTGGGGCGCAGCTGAGTGGCCAGGGCCAGATTAGGATTAGGGTTTCCATGGGAACCCTAAGATTAGCTTTAATATAGGAGGGCCAAAGTGCAAATTAGTCCTCCAAGGCTGGTTGTATGCAACCGAGTCCTTCACAGCACGAGTAAATCGCGTGTACGCACCTCTAAGTCCGATCTCGCGCGATTCAATACATAAAATATAGGAGGTTTCACTTGAAATACAAAAATGCCGCTTTGATCTCACCTCGGAAAACGTGTGATATCTAGCGATCCGTTCGTCGGATTTTCGAACAGATTACACCAGTGCGATCAGCGCGACAGAGACATCAAATCCACAGTTTTGTTTCACCCTGTTTGGTCACGGATTCATGACAAAACCCGTCATCTCTCCAGCTAATCCAAATATCACACATAGGCCTATGTGGAAACCCAAAAACCTTAAATTCAAATGCGAATTTGAATTCTCTGCCACCAGTAGGTACCAGAAACATCTCTCACCCAACCCTTGGTCACAAGCACAGAGCACGAGGAGCTTTAAAATGCAAGAATAGCAAAGAGCGAAAACCCTATTTTTGATAAAACTCATTTTTCTCGAAAATCATGCATCAAATCTAAAAATTCGTCAGCGCCATTGGTTCGAATATGAATTCAAAACGAGCTATTGAATCGTAATGAACGGAGTTTGATACGCGCCAGAAATCAACTCTACTCATCAGCCTCTCCGAAAAATCGGAGTTACTATTCACTTTAAGTGATTAGTAATGATGGCGTAACTTCTCCATTCTAATTTATTTTCTCTTGAAACTTGACGAGTGCTTATGTAATTAAATTATACATAGAAATATCGTCAATAGAGAGTTTAGATGTACTGCCAAAATCTCAGTCCTTACAAAATTTTTCCCTGCACATGGCGTGTATTAATTTTTTATGGACTGCATAGAATATTATATAGTTAATGAAGGATTAGCCGGTTAATTCTATAAATATAATATAATATAATATAATATAATATAATATATAATATTTAAATAATTTATAGTATCAAAATTTTATTTTTGATGCATATTTTAGAAATGGTTTACGGTGCAATAGCATATCGAAATTATTTATTAGACATGTAGCAACCCCCCATTAGGGATGCAAACGGATCCAGGTTGGTGGAGCTAGCTCCCGCTCCGATCCGCCCCGACGGTAGCGGTAACTGGGAGAAAATAAATGGATTCGGGGCAAGAAACGGGATAAAATTTACGATGCGAGACGGATTCGGGCGAGGAAACGGGAGAAATTTTGACACCTTGATCCGCCCCAAATCCGCCCTTAAAATCCCACCGATTCCTTCCCGAAAATTTTTTACATTTTCAAATAATATTCCTAAGAAATAATATATTTATAAAAAAAATTCAAAATATAAATAAACCAGTACTCTCATTTCTAATGTATTTGAAATTTGTGAATTTTTGTTTTGAATTGTGATTGATTTTTGTATTTTCATAATTAATATTTTTAAATTATATATATAATATTATTAAAAATTATTATTTTATATTTTATAAGATATTAATAATATTTAACTTTATAAAAAAAATTAGTTGGCAGGGCAGATTTGGGGCGCCGGCGGGAGTCGGGTTCTGAGGCGGGGCGGATTATGGGATGTATTTTTTAACCCGTCACAAATTCAGGGCGAGAGGCAGGGCGGGTTTTTGCTAGTCGGAGCAGGAGGCGGGGCGGGATTCCCGCCCCCAGATCCGCCCCGTTTGCATCTGTAATAATCGACATTTTTGTCATAATAAATAAACTCTTTTGTTGACGATGTTATTGTGTGTAATTTAATTACAAAAGCACTCGTCAAATTTCGGATGAAAATGAGCTAAAACGGAAAAGTTACGCGAACTGGACTTCTGACTTAAAGTGAATACTAACTTCGGATTTTCGGCGAGTCGCGGAGTAGAGAAGGGTCCTGGTGCACACCGAACTCCGAATATAGGACTTCAATAGCTCGTTTCGAACAGCTCGACTATTCTGAATCCAATGGCACTGACGGAATTGGATTCTGATGCACAGTTGTCGAGAAAAAGGGTTTTGAATGGTTGTACATACATAACTAAATAAATGGAAATTATGGAGGAAATAAAGAGGGAGTGGTTCTTCGCGAATCAGTGACCAAATCGAGCGAAACAAAATGCTAGATTCGATGTTCCCGTCGTGCTGAACGCGCTGGTGTGATCCGATCGGAAATCCGACGGACGGATCTTCGGGAATTGCAAGAAGTACGCAAAGGGGTCAAAACTGCAAAAAACGATGAATCGTGAAAAGTTGTAATATTTTATGGGCTGAAATGCGAGGTTTTGAATGTAGAGAGTCCTACGCGCGAGATTCATCTATTAGCAGGGACTGGATTGCAAATGGAGGGCTGTGGTGGGCTTAATCACAAAATGACAATTGTATATAAAACTATGCATTAGGGTTTCATGGGTGAAACCCTAACCCTGTCTTTTCACATCCCCCATGCACCCCCAAACCGCCTCCATCACCTCTCGGCCCACCTCGCGCTTGCGCCCTGGCCACCGGTGAGGAACTCCGGCCACCGGAAAAGCCTCCCCGAGCTCTCGGACTTCTTCCTCATATTAATTTAACATCCCAAAGTATAAGTAGAGAACATAAACCAAACATAAGTCTAAGTCATATGCAAGTAAGGTAGACTGAAATTAAACTAGGAATGTGCAAACCGCGGGTAGATAGCTAGAACGTATGCTAGGTACGCTCCTCACCGTCCGCTAGGACCAGCAGTCTCACCTGAAAAAGAAGGCGGGGGGTGAGAACAAGTAAACGTGTCTCCCCTCCCAGTAGGTACCCCAAACTGACGTAGGCGAGGGGTACTCACTAGTCACGGAGATAAACAAAGTAAAGCTGATAGTAGTACAGTAGCAACTATAACTGAGTAAAGAGATATGCGGCTTCCCTCGCTGTCTCTGTGTTCCACGGCCAAGAAGTAGGATGGATGGAGGAAGAGGAAGAAGTCCGAGAGCTCGGGGAGGCTTTTCCGGTGGCCGGAGTTCCACACTGGCGGCCAGGGCGCAAGCGTGAGGTGGGCGGAGAGGTGATGGAGGCGGTTTGGGGGTGCAGGGGGGATGTGAAAAGACTTAGGGTTAGGGTTTCACCCATGAAACCCTAATGCATAGTTTTATATACAATTGTCATTTTGCGATTAAGCCCACCACGACCCTCCATTTGCAATCCGATCCACGCTAATAGATGAATCTCGCGCGTAGGACTCTCTACATTCAAAACTTCGCATTTCGGCCCATAAAATATTACAACTTTTCACGATTCGCCGTTTTTTGCGGTTTTGACCCCTATGCGTACTTCTACCAATTCCCGAAGATCCGTCCGTCGGATTTCCGATCGGATCGCACCAGCGCGTTTAGCACGACGGGAACATCGAATCTAGCATTTTGTTTCGCTCGATTTGGTCTCCGATTCGCGAAGAACCACTCCCTCTTTATTTCCTCCATAATTTCCATTTATTTAGTTATGTATGTATAACCATTCAAAACCCTTTTCTCGACAACTGTGCATCAGATTCCAATTCCGTCAGTGCCATTGGATTCGGAATAGTCGAGCCGTTCGAAACGAGCTATTGAAGTCCTATATTCGGAGTTCAGTGCGCACCAGGACCCTTCTCTACTCCGCGACTCGCCGAAAATCCGGAGTTACTATTCACTTTAAGTCAGAAGTCCGGTTCGCGTAACTTTTCCGTTTTAGCTCATTTTCACCTGAAATTTGACGAGTACTTTTGTAATTAAATTACACACAATAACGTTGTCAACAAAAGGGTTTATTTATTATGACAAAAATATCGAATATTACATTATTCCCCCCTTACAAGAAGTTTCGTCCCCGAAACTTAAATCAGAAATCCCCCGTAAATAATTGCGGATACCGCTCTCGCATGGAAGACTCCAGCTCCCACGTAGTCTTACGCTCCTCGTGATTCTCCCACTGTACCTTCACGTACGGAATGCTCTGTTCGCATCGCTTCTCCTCACGTCCCAAAATCGCAACGACATCTCATCATAGCTCAGATCCTCTCGCAACTGTATAGCCGTCGGACTGATGACATGGGACGGATCAGGAAGGTACTTCCGAAGTATGGACACGTGGAAGACATTGTGCACCCGGGCGAGACTCGGAGGAAGAGCCAACCTGTACGCCACCGGACCAATACGCTCCAGAATCTCAAACGGTCCCACAAATCGCGGACTAAGCTTGTTCCGCACACCAAACCGTTTGATCCCCCTGGATGGCTATACCTTGAGCAGTACGTGCTCCCCGACCTGAAACTCTAGCTCACGCCTCCGCTGGTCCGCGTAGCTCCTCTGTCGACTCTGGGTAGTCAAGAGTCGCTCTCTCGCAACGCGAATCTTTGCCTCCGCATCTCCAACAAGTCTGGCCCAATCAACTGGCGTTCACCGACGTCATCCCAACAGATAGAGGATCGACATCGACGCCCATATAAAGCCTCGTATGGTGTCATCTCAATGCTCGCCTGGTAGCTATTATTATAGGCGAACTCCACCAGTGATAGGTAACGATACCATCCATCTCCATAATTCAGGACACAAGCGCGAAGCATATCCTCAAGAGTCTGGATAACGCGTTCTGACTATCCGTCGCTCTGCGGATGGAAAGCCGTATTGAAATTTAGCTTCGTACCCATAGCCTGCTGCAAACTCCTCCAGAAGTGGGAAACGAAGCGGGTGTCCCGATCAGACACAATCGACACTGGCACACCGTGAAGCCGGACGATCTCGTCGATATATAACTGTGCCAGACGATCTCGGGACCACGTCCTGTGAATCGGCAGGAAGTGAGCTGATTTCGTCAACCGATCGACTATGACCCAAATCGCATCGTGACCTCGCTGTGATCGAGGCAATCCAGTGATGAAATCTATCGTAATCTGCTCCCACTTCCACACAGGTATAGGAAGTGGTTGCAGCTTTCCTGCCGGTCGCTGATGCTCGGCTTTCACCTGCTGGCACACTAAGCATCGAGCCACGTGCTGTGCCACCTCTTGCTTCATCCTAGGCCACCGAAGTGCAGCTGAAGTCGCGATACATCTTGGTTCACTTTGGATGAACTGTGTAAGGGGATCGGTGCGCCTCGAATAGGATATCGCTCCTCAACTCCGAGTCACTGGGTACGCACCACCTGCCTCTGAAACGCAAGGACCCATCAATGTGGATGGTGAAGTCCCCGTCCTTGCCCTGCTCGACCTCAGTCCGCACTTTCTGTAAGTACGGATCACTCTGCTGTCCGAGCGTAATCCGCTCCGTCAGGGCAGGCTGTACCACCAGAGACATCAACTGGGCCGTAGTCCCGGTGGAAACAACCTCTATCTCAAGACGACGGAACTCCTCCACTAGATGATCCTGGCTCGTGATCATAAAGGACAGCTCACCCGTAGGCTGTTTCCGGCTCAAGGCGTCTGCTACCGTATTCGCCTTTCCCGGATGATACTGACTAGTGAGATCATAGTCCTTCAAGGGTCGACGGTATTTTCGAAGATCGATCTTCCGTCCGGGTATCATCAGCTTAAGATCCGAGCTGAGGAGGTACCGAAGACCGCATTTCGAACTCGTTACGGCCACTACGAGTTCACGGTGATGCCGTTTGGGCTTACCAATGCCCCGACAGCCTTCATGGATATCATGAATAGGGTCTTTCGGGAGTACTTAGATCAGTTTGTCGTGGTCTTCATTGACGACATCCTGATTTACTCACGGAGTGATCTCTTAGACACTAGTAATAATAACTGGGCTTAAGCATTTTGGGCCGGTGGTTGGGCCCAACGAGTTATTGTTGCTGGTGGGTTGGGTCGTTACAGTTGGTATCGAGCCGGTTCACTCTTTGGACATGTGTGGCGAGTCTTGGGTGAGCCGAGTCGGATGACGGGCTAGCGAGACGAGTCTCACATAGCGTGGTGATCTTGGGCTGTGTGTGTGATTGGACCGACGAGGACGTCAGGGCCTTAACGGGGGGAGTCTGTGCACCCCAATAGTCCCACATCGGATAGGAATGTGGTTGTCATTGGGTTTATAAGAGATTTAGACACTAGTAATAATAACTGGGCTTAAGCATTTTGGGCCGGTGGTTGGGACCAACGAGTTATTGTTGCTAGTGGGTTGGGTCGTTACAGCATCCCTATCCCCCATTGTCCAATGCTTTAATAAGAGATGCGGTTTCACGAGGGTTGGTTTTGTTGATGTGATACAACCCTTAAATTATATATTTTAGGATAAACTTCAAATGTCATTTATGTGGTTTCACACTTTCTTATTTTAGAATCATATGGTTTAAAGTGTATCAATTTAATAACATGTGGTTTCATTTTTCTCTTTTCATCAGCTCCTCCATTAATATTCTGTTAAATTATATACAAAATAACTTTCAGATGCCCCAATTAGATTTATTGAATATTTACTTTAGTACCTTTTAGTTTTAACTTTGTCGCTAATTTAACGAAAAAAATTAGTGAATGAGATAATAAAAAGACAAAAATGAAAGCACAAAATATTAATTTAATATATGCCCTTTAAACCACAAGTCACTAAAATAAAAAATGCAAAACCACACGGATAGTATTTGAAGTTTCTCCTATATTTTATAGGCTAGTGAGGCTTAAAAATATACAGCTGGTCTATGAGTGTATGGATAATATCTATAAACTCTATTAATCCCGGTTCTTTTTTGCCACGTGTCCAGTTTATCTTAATCTAAACTAATTCAATCCCACGTCATCAAGCCACTTCAGATCCCATTCATTCCTTCGCCCCTGCCTCTTCGCTCGCTTCCCGATTCCCACCTCTCTTGGAACCCCCAACCGCCGCTTCGATCCCTTCTCCGCCTCTTCAATCCTTCCTCCGCCTCTTCGATCTCTCTCTCGCCTTGCTCCCCGCCCTCTCTCTCTCTCCTCCGATCCCGCCTCTAATCTCTCTCCGATCTCCCCGTCCGCCTCTAATTCCCTTAATTTGTAAATGACAGCTTCCATAATTTATTTAATGGTAGAAGATTCCAATGAAATTAGCAACCAATTTTGGTAGATCCTTCAAGCTTCTCTCTACCAACAATGCCTATCAAATTTTGTAGCATTTCACATACATATACCTCTGCAAATAAGCACCATCACAGACTTGATGTTTGCATGGATGCCTCCGAAAACCATGACACTTTCAGGCCAATGTTGTAAAAATATACACCAAAACTGGGGTATCTGTGCAATTTCCTATATTTTCAAGGTTATATATGCAAGGAAACCTTATATTCAATAAGCCATAACAAGTTTTAATCTGTTCAATGTTGTTTTGCAGGTAGAGAAGTTGTCACAAGAATGTTTCTTCTTTCTTGGCCAGTCTATTCCGTTTGACAAATCAAGTTTTGGTAATTTCTTGGGATCCAACCGCTCTGTGAGGCCTAAGCAGGTGTCGGCGCCTTTCGCGTTTGTTTTCAACATGCACCCCTCGACCAAAATACAGTTCGGGAACTACTCTTTGCAGACGAGGGCGAGGACGCGGGCGTGCGAGCGTGTGCGGGCGGGCGAGCAAGCGAGATTATTTCCCAATACACAGTGGTACAAGTGGATGCGGCTCTTCCCTTCGAACCAGAATCAATTTTCAACCCTCACAATTTACCGTTATATATCTTCACCATTCATCTTTTCTTTTTGCTCTTTCTTTTTCCCCCCTCTGCTCTTTTTATTTTTTTTCCTCTATTGTTTTTATTATATTATTTTTTTCTTGCTTAGTTTGCGGTGGTGCCCAACTCCTACTAGGAGCTCGACCGCGAGCGCAAGAAAACGAAGAACATCAAGGACCTCTCCGGCACTGTCAAGGAGATCCTTGGCACCTGCGTCTCCGTCAGGTGCACCGTCGACTGCCCCGATGCGTGAGATTGGTTGCTTCTTTGTCCTTTTCTTTTAAAGAGTAGAATTTTATTAAACCTTTGATGATTTTGATTCATGTAGTAGTTTTCGAAACTTCAATTTGCAATCTCTATGTGATCGTACTGAGTAAGATGATGTTGAGCTATTTTTGGGTTAAATTAAATGATTGTTCTATTTCGCTCAATTCATCATATTAGAGTAAAAGATGTTAAGGATTTTGTGTTGGCAAGTTTCGTGAGTTGAGTCGGAGTCTTGAAGGATTGGAGCGGATCGAAGATGGTCGAAGAATCCTAGACTTCGAAGAAAAGAGACATGTTGAATCACGATGTCAAGGTAAGTGTTTAATTCATGTTATGGTGATTCATACTTAGTTATAGGCATTAGAATCATAATATCATTGTATAACGGATTAGAAATTGTATCGGAACTTTGTAGTTTTCGAAAAGTGAAATTTGACAAAAATACAAAGTTATACCGGTATAAAATTGTTTTTGTCGGTACAAAAAAGTTGCTATACCGGTATAGCCATCAATCCGTTAGTAATGGCCCTTGAGAAAAATCTTCCGTCATTGCATTACCGGTAATGGCCCTGTTTTTGTACCGGTACAAGAAGGTAAAAATCTGATTTTTCTCTAATCCGAATCTAATTGATTCTAAAGTCTATAAATAGGTTCTTAGGGTTCTCTAATTCTGTGCACTTCATTATAATACATGTTTGAGAAACCCTAGAGGCTAGGAATTCCTTCAAAACCTATTTTCTACTAAATAGCCTCTTTTAGGTCAAATCGAGAGATAGTAAATCCTACTCTATATGTCGATTTGATCTACGATTCGTTGGAGTTTTCTTCTTCGGTTTTCATCGGTACTCCAACGAAGGATCACCATATTCATGATTCTATTCATGGTGGCGTCGTGGATTCGGCGTGATTGAAGACTTCGTGGATTCGGAGCGTGGCGTCGTGGATTCGGCGTATTGAAGACTTCGTGGATTCGAAGCAAGGCGTTTCGTGGATTCGGAACGTGGGCGTTCGTGGATTCGGACGTGATTGTGGACAACTCGGTGGAGTGCGCGGAGATCCATAAGAGAGTTAGAGAGGTTAAGTCCGTGGAGTCGGTAATCACCTTGTAATCTTTTCTTTTAGTGGATTGGTATTCGCGTGTTGGTCCCGTGGGTTTTTTACTCCGAGTTGGAGTTTTCCCACGTAAATCTCGGTGTGTTTTTAATTTCCGCATTTACTTTTAACGCATCGATTATTTGTGTTTTTCTTTGGCCGGTACACCTATTCACCCCCCTCTAGGTGTCAGATACAATCTAGATAGATCCGTGGGGCTTCCCCGTAACTTACAATTGGTATCAGAGCGGGATCTAGATATATTGATATCTAATGGCCGAAGGCGGTAACATTAATCGACCTCCGCTTTTCGACGGCATGAATTATGCCTATTGGAAAGTTCGCATGAGAGCTTTTCTAATTGCAATCGAAGAGCGGGTGTGGAAATCAATTGAGTTCGGATGGAAACCTCCAACCGAAAAGGTCGATAATGTTGAGAAGCCTAAACCACGAGACAAGTGGACGAAAGATGAAAACGAGGCATCTTCGTTTAACGGCAAGGGCATAAACGCTTTATTTAATGCCTTGTCGCAAACGGAGTTTACTCGCGTGTCGGCTTGTGAAACCGCGAAAGAGATTTGGGATACTCTACAAGTTACGCATGAAGGAACAAGCTTAGTAAAGGTCCAAAAATTACAAATGCTTACAAGCAAATTTGATTCGATTTTCATGGATGAAAACGAGACCTTTCAGTACTATACATGTCTACAAGACGTAGTAAATACATGCGCTAACTTGGGAGAGAAAATCCCGAGTCAAAAGTTGTTAGAAAAATTCTTCGAACTCTTAGAACGTTTTAGGGCAAAGGTTGCCGCGATCGAAACGGTTAAGCATCCGGACGAGATGAAAGTCGAAGAATTAGTAGGCGCTTTACAAACGTATGAGATGACTTTTCCTACTAATCAATCTTCTTCCAAGTCTTTTTCTAAAAGCACGGGGATGGCACTCAAATCAACAAAGGAAGAAGACGACGACACGGATTGACGAAAATATTACGCTTGCGGATTTTGAACAACAATTGGCGCTCCTCACGAAGAAGTTTCGCCCGAATTTCCGAAAGAAGAACGATGCTTCATCTTCGAAGCGAAAATCCTTTTCTAAACCTTCTTCTAATTCTAAATTGAAAGATAAAAAACTTGCAAAGTCTTCGAATGAAAAAGATGAATTCGAAGGGGAAATCCAATGCTTCAAGTGTAGAGGCTACGGCCATATCGCAACGGATTGTCCTTCGAAGAAGACGTATAAACCGAAGGCTTTGCAAGCTAAAACGAAAACTTGGGATGACTCTTCTTCAAACGGATCATCATCAAGTGATGAAGAAAAGGATCATACGGCCTTAATCGCTAATTCTACATCTTTTCCTCCGTCTTATAATGTTGCTTGTTTATCATCTATTGTTTCTAACTCAAATCTTCCTCTCTCTTCGCATGGGTCTTCGAGCGAGAATGGCGAAAGTGAGGAAGAATCGAATGACGAGGATATAGCCGAAGCATACAACCAACTTCTTATCGAATCGAAAAAGATGGCGAAGTTCAATAAGAAGTTGGAAAGTCGTTTGTTGGAGATTGAAGAAGATAACAACAATATAAGGATCATGAATGAAGCTCTTGAGGAGGAACGGGAATCAATTTTGAATATCAATTCGGTCCTACAAAAGAAGCTAGAAGAAGCGGAATTAACGATGAAATCTTATAAGGATAAGATTGGATTTTTGGAGCAACAATTTAAGGAAACTTACACATCCAATCAAGTGTTAACCAAGCAAGTTCATCAACTCAAATCGGATCTTCAACAATTTTCCTCGGGTTCGAAAAAGTTGGATAACATGCTCGGGTTAGGTCAAACGAACAAGTTGGGCCTCGGATACGAAAGGACATATGTTGAGAAGGATCAAAAGACGATATTGAAAGTCTCAACAAATTTAAAAGCAAAGGTATGTCACCGATGCGGAGTCAAGGGACATATCAAAAAGAGTTGCCCGAACAAGACAACGAAATCTCAATCGGCACCTTCTTCTATTCGGTATCTCCCACGGAATCAAATAGGAAATCAATTGGGTCGAGTACCTCGTGCAAACCGGGAGACTAAGCCTCAACGTAAATATCAACCGAAGAACCAAGCATCGAGACAATCATCGGTTGAACAAAGGTTGAAAGAAGTCAAGCCTCACGTCGACAAGTCAAAGCAAGGAAAAATTCGACAAGTTTGGATTCGGAAAGGTGATATCTTTCCTTGTTATTCTTCTTAGCTTGTTTTTCGGTTATGTAATGCTTTGATAGGTGTATATTTCCTACTTTTATTCATTGCATTACATGCTTAGGCGATTTTTGGTACTTAGTGAATATCTTTGATGCTTGAGTTTCTTGTGTTTGAAAATCGTCTTTGAGGAAAGGTAAAGGGGAGTTTTTAAAATTTTTGAGAGTGACAATGATTGAAAATCTTTAATCTAGAGAGATTAATGGTTTTTCAAAGAGAATTAACCGATTTTTAAAGTCAATTCAAATTGAATTAAATTCATATTAATTATCGATTTTACTTCACTTTTCATTATTTTGACGATAATTTATTATGTGATTTCTTCTTACATACCTTCATCAAAACTTTTGAAATTAATTTTAATCATTTTGTATTTAATCCATCTTGGTAGTGAATGTTGAATATAATTGATGGATATTTTCTAATTGACTAAGATTCGTCAAAATTATTTTCAATTGTGAGATTGTCTAATTGAGGGGAGTTTGTTTTATTTAAAAAAAAAAGGGAACTCCTTAGTTTAAAAGATGTGGAAAGAGTTACATCCAGAAAGGAGTGTGAAAACTACCACCACATGTAGGAAAGAGCTACCACCCCGGTCGTCGTGCGTGTGTGAAGCTACCACGTGAGAAATTATGAGAAAAACCGAAAAAGGTTGAAAAAATGAATATTTTAGAATTTTTCGGTGACATAAGGTGATAGTTTTTGAAAAAGATGCTCAAAGAGCCAGGCCGGTGCTATATTAGTTAAATCTCTATTTTGAACGGGTTGCGACAAATTGGTGTCAATTTGTTAAATTTTTAGAAAATTATTTTTCATCAATTTGCATCTTGATGATTTTAAATTATTGGATTTTTCTTGATTTCAAATTTTGATGATATGATGTCTTTTGAAATCATAGAATATTTTATTTTCTTCATAATAATTTTTGAAGTGAAATCTGTAATTTTTATGAAATTAATTTGAATTTTGGAGAATTTTTGAATGAAAAAGGATATTTTTCGATATTCGATTTTTATACGGTATAAACTCATCTTATACCGGTACAAAATACGTAGCCGGCGATATAATTCAGGAAACCGGCTTCGATCTCTCTCTACACTCACTCAAAACGCTCACTCTCTCTCTAAAAATCCCCGAGGCCCTCATCCTTCTATTCTACACGATTTCCCTCCAGTTAACGGGTATTATGCTCGGATTTAAAGATCAAACCCGATTTTTGCCATTTTTTTAATATTCGGGACAAGAGTTCGATCTCTGTTTTTACCCGTTTTTGATGCAATTTCTTGCTATAATTCACTATCTGAGATTATCTTGCATCTAGAACACCTAGAACACATTAGTTTGCGTTATTTTTGTGATTTACGCTCTAGGTTTCTAAAATATTGGATTTTCGGGAAAAATTGTTTAATCTCTGTTTTTGTTCCTTTTTGATGCAATTTTTTGCTGTAAATCAGTGATTGGACATATAATCTTGCTTCTAGAACACTTAGAACACTTTGGAATTCACTGTTTTTTACAGATTTATGTTCTAGGGTTCCTTTTTGGTGGAATTTCGGGATTTTTGAAAATGTGCCAAATTTAATGAAATTTTCTGCCTGATTCAAGTTTGTTATTGCTTTATTATTTATTCTTGAATTGTTTGTGAATTTTTCACAATTTTTAGAGAATTTTTTCAAAAATGTGTTCATGTGAGGTTTTTCACGTGTAGGACAATGGCTTTTTCGCTCCTACTCGTGCTCTTGGTGCTCATGGCCACAGGTGGTGGTCGCCGTGGTAGTGGAGGCCGACGGCGTGTCTCTAAAAGGACCCGTGCTGCTGAGGTGTCGGAGGGATCGGACCCGACTATCGGTAGAGGAGGTGAAGAAGAAGAGGAAGAAGGCTGAAGAGCACTGTTTCCGTCCCGACAAGGGAAAAGGCATTCGGTGAGTCGTCACGCGGAGGTGGTGCGACCAGGGAGCGTCTAGCCAAGAGGGATGCTGATGTTCCTCCTGCGAGAGCTCGAGCTTTCTCTACTCGTTCTTGTATTGCAGAGCGGCACGTCAACTTCAAGGAACTCACTGAGCAGGTTCCTGAGTTTGGTCGCCTTTTGTTGAGAGTCCCCATTGAGCCGGTTGGGCGTGTTCAGGCTCGCTCACCTTTCCGTGGAGCTCATTAGGGAGTTCTATATGCGTGGTTTAGTTACGGGCGAGGATGAGGAGACGAGGCACTTATGTCTTTGAGACTTACGTGCGAGGAACGAAGTTGGATCACTCCTTATGATATTGGTGAGCTTTTGGGGATGGAGGTTGATACTTCTGGACTTCATTATACAGCGGGGCCACTTCAGTCTTCGACGGGGGAGAGGCTTGTTGCGACGATACGCAAGCGGGCGTTCGGACGATCGGTATTGGAATCTAAGGATATGCGCTCGGAGTATCATCTCCTATCTTTGATCATGTGCTACAATGTTCAGCCTACTATTGGGACAAAGAGGCTTCGCTGGGAACGCTTTGTGTTGCTCTATCTCTTTGGACATCCTGAGCAGGCTCATGGGTTGAACTTGAACATTCCGTTCCTCATTTGGCAGCGAATGGTGCACGTTATTCAGTCTTCTACACGGCGCGATCTACTTCCGTATCCATTGATGATTACTCGGATTTTGCGAGCAAACGGGGTAGATGCGAGTGTGCCAAATATGATTTTGGGGGTGGGCTCGATTGATGCGGTGACTTGGGCAAAATCGGTGAGCACTTTGAAGACCTTTCGGCGGACAAGGGAGCTACACCGCATACTGCATCGAGTCCTGCTGTACCTCCTCCTCCTCCTCCACCATCACGACGAGCAGAGCGTGCAGCGCCTGCAGGGTCTTCTAGCTCCACTGGAGTAGTCACTTTGGACACACTTCATCGTGATGTGGGCGCACTACAGACTGATATGGGTGAGCTGAAGAAGGATATGGGCTTTCTGAAGAAAAGTTTCAAAAGTCTCGAGAAAGGAGTGAAGAGGATCTTGGAGAAGATGGGGTGCACACATGATGATATCTTTCCATCGACCTCAGCCTATCAGCGCTCCGTGTCTCGCCAGCCGTTCCTACCTGGTGTCGGTCCAGAGGCTGGCGGTTCTGGATCTCCTGCTGGAGGAGACGATGATGACGACGAGGCGACTGAGTGATGCCTCGCGCTTTTCTGCTTATCTTTACTGCTTATCTTAGGATTATGTCTCGTCTCTTTATGCTCATTGCTTGATGTTTTTCTCTTTACTTTGTTTTCTTATGCATCTAGGTTTGTAACTATGATTTGACTACTCTCTGTTTAGCTTGTGTTTCTTTCTTTCTCTGTTTCTTTTTGGCAATTTTTGACAAAAAGGGGGAGAATGGACTACAGGTACAGGGGGAATTAATAGTGCATACACGTAGGGGGAGATGCATACAAAGGGGGAGAAATAATTAAGGAGGGAGAAGGAAATATTTATGAGCAAAGGGGAGAGTTTGAAAAGTTGATGGAACAAGGATAAAAGAGGGAGAAGAGGAGAAGAGAAGATGAGAACAAAGAGATTGTTGATTGATTAATGTTTTGATTTTCTAACTTCGTTTGAAATTGTTTTGCAGGAAATCAAGACTTCAAGACTCCTAGTTGTGTCTAAGTCATAGAGTTTGTTTTTAGGAGTTTTTGATGTATTTTTGGATCTTTATTGTATTTGGATTACACGCGAGAGGTTTAATGTTTTGGTGATGACATTGAACTTCGTAGTTCTTTTAAAATGTAATTTTGGTTAGTTTTTGTGTTTTGTCACGAAATTGCCAAAGGGGGAGATTGTTAAGGATTTTGTGTTGGCAAGTTTCGTGAGTTGAGTCGAGTCTTGAATGATTGGAGCGGATCGAAGATGGTCGAAGAATCCTAGACTTCGAAGAAAAGAGACATGTTGAATCACGATGTCAAGGTAAGTGTTTAATTCATGTTATGGTGATTCATACTTAGTTATAGGCATTAGAATCATAATATCATTGTATAACGGATTAGAAATTGTATCGGAACTTTGTAGTTTTCGAAAAGTGAAATTTCAGCAAAAATACAAAGTTATACCGGTATAAAATTGTTTTTGTCTGGTACAAAAGTTGCTATCTAGGTATAGCCATCAATCCGTTACGTGTGGCCCTTCGCGAGAAAAATCTTCCGTCATTGCATTACCGTGTAATGGCCTTTGTTTTTGTACCGGTACAAGAAGGTAGAAATCCGATTTTTCTCTAATCCGAATCTAATTGATTCTAAAGTCTATAAATACGTTCTTAGGGTTCACTAACTTCGTGCACTAGATCACAATACATGTTTGAGAAACCCTAGAGGCTAGGAATTCCTTCAAAACCTATTTTCTACTAAATAGCCTCTTTTAGGTCAAATCGAGAGATAGTAAATCCTACTCTATATGTCGATTTGATCTACGATTCGTTGGAGTTTTCTTCTTCGGTTTTCATCGGTACTCCAACGAAGGATCACCATATTCATGATTCTATTCATGGTGGCGTCGTGGATTCGGCGTGATTGAAGACTTCGTGGATTCGGAGCGTGGCGTCGTGGATTCGGCGTATTGAAGACTTCGTGGATTCGAAGCAAGGCGTTTCGTGGATTCGGAACGTGGGCGTTCGTGGATTCGGACGTGATTGTGGACAACTCGGTGGAGTGCGCGGAGATCCATAAGAGAGTTAGAGAGGTTAAGTCCGTGGAGTCGGTAATCACCTTGTAATCTTTTCTTTTAGTGGATTGGTATTCGCGTGTTGGTCCCGTGGGTTTTTTACTCCGAGTTGGAGTTTTCCCACGTAAATCTCGGTGTGTTTTTAATTTCCGCATTTACTTTTAACGCATCGATTATTTGTGTTTTTCTTTGGCCGGTACACCTATTCACCCCCCTCTAGGTGTCAGATACAATCTAGATAGATCCGTGGGGCTTCCCCGTAACTTACAAAAGAAAGTTAATTTGCAATAAACAAAAGGTTATTTTGTTTGCTCTTCATAAAAGCACTCCGTTTGCAGGTGGAGGAGGTACACACAACAGGATTCTCCCTCCAATTTTCCTTTCGTCCTCCGACTCCTCCTTTCCTCGCGCTGCGGCCTTCTCCTCCTCCGTAGGTTTCTCAGCTCTCTCTCTCTCTCTCTCTGTTTTCAATTTGTTCTCTGAACTCAGAACTAATGCATAGTGTAGTGATAGTTACTCTCAATTAGTTCCTTTTTTCTCCGTGTTTTTTTTTGTTTGTTAGTGTTCTGAATGGCACAAGTGTGCGATGTGGAGTTGTTGCTTTGACTCCAAGGCTTTACGTGCAGCGACTGCTTCAGCTGATTTCTCAGCGTACGGATTCTTGCTTATTGTGACTGTAAGATACCGAACTTCTGAAATCGTGAAGTTGCGGTGAAATGTGATATATATCGGATTCTTAATTTAAAAATAAATGTAAATAAAAATAGTGTAAGATACTATTTTTATTGGATTTATAGAAGTAAAATATAAGTACGGGTGACTTGTCTTTGAAATCGGATACGAAACGGGAGATTTAGAATCTTACGTTGGAAACGGGACCGATAAATTAGAAGAAAATGCACAGTGTCAGAAAATTACAAAAACTGGGGGATATGTCAGGATTATTTGTACGAGGCTAGATTTAAAGTTTCGTGCCGTTCTGACACCCGGAAGATGAGAAATAAAATCCGAACGCTATCTGATAGCGATTATGGTTCGGTACAGTTTTCGGTGACCAAACGGGGTAGAAACTGAAAGATTAAAGTTTCTTGCGTTAAGTTGAGTAAAACCGAATATAGCTGTCAAATTTGATCTCAATCGGACATTAGAAGGGCGAGGCAAAAAAATCAAAGCTTCGTAGAAAATTGAGTGTGAATAGTGTTTGTTTTTGGTGGCTTATTAAAGAAGCTGCTGCTTCTTCTCCATGGCAGCACACACACCCGCAACACCTCACACGCACACACATGAAGGAGAAAGAAAACCCTCTTTTCTCTCTCTAAATATCTCTCACGTCTCTCTATAATATCCGCTCAAATTCGTGGTGTTGGCGGAGAACGATCCGAACGCGTTGGAGGCATCGGATCGAGCTCTCGTGCGCCGTTTGTGCGGCGTGCCTTCGACCCGGCGTTCACAATGGTGGTAAGTGTTTAGGGTTTGGTCTATATGCTCTAAAAATAAATTTAGAGGAATCCTAGCATGCTAATTAGAGCTTTATTGCCTAAATCATAGGTTAGTTTAATGATTTTTGCAATAGTAAACCTATAGGGTTTAGAAATGCGATTTTCGCTAATAGGAGGTATTGATCTATTTTTACCTCATTTCTAAGGTATTGATAGGTAACGAAACACGTTGGCGAAGTCGGTTTGGCAATCCGTCGAGCCACTGCGAAGATATTGATGGATTTTACCTTGAATAAAATCTAAGGCTCAAAATTAGGATTTTTCGAAATGTTGGATCTTGATCTAATTTGACCTCATATCTAACATATTGTTAGGTACACGAATGCGTGCGAGGCGACGGTTCGTCGATCCAAACGGACGGATTGGGTGATCGAGCCAAACGAAGACTTCCAGCTTCGAAAATTGACCGAGGAGTCGAAGTTGAGGTTCGAGACAACAAAAGTGACGTTGTTGCTACGTGAGACATCCCAAAAGGTGGGGGGTGCCATACCGAAGCCGTTGGGCTCCCTTTTATGTCTAAGTACAATTGTTGGTCATGTTGCATATAATTATATATATGTGTCATTTTCATGCATGTTAGGGTTGGTATCGTTAGATGACTTTTCTTACATGCTTCCTTATCGTGCGGAACTATGGGCGTCGCATTAGGACATAGGGAGTCTGCTTGCATGCTTCCTTATCGTGCGGCACCATAGGCTTGCATTTGGACATAGGAAGCATATGAATGAATGTTATGACATTGAACCCTAGAGATGACTTAATTATGCATGATTACCAACTAGAGACGTATGAACCAAGTATAGCACTTGATGATTGATAATGTGACATAGTGTAAAGAACACTAGTGATATGAGTACCAAGTAGACAACTTGATGATTGACATTGTGACATAGTGTATAGAACACTAATGACATGAGAACCAGGTAGATGACTTGATGAATATTATTGCATTGTAACTTAGTGTAAAGAACACTAGAGCTATGTGAACCAAGTATAGAACTTGATGATTGACATTATGACATAGTGTAGAGACACTAGTGACATGTGAGCCAAGTAAATAACTTGATGACAGTTGACATAGAAACATAGTGTTAGAAAACACCTATGTATGATTCCCCTGCGTGGATGCCCTCCAAATGGAGGAGAAGATCATACTCACACGGTCTGTTCAGCGCTCGTGGTGGTCGCTCCACACGGGTAGTGCGAGTCTCCGGAGGTCTGGGCACGTGATTCGATAGGGATAGCCTATGTGGGGTCCCGAGGGATAGCCTATGTGGGGTCCGGACAACCCGTTGGGTTGAGTTGTGTTGAGTTGTGGGCGTGCCTACGGGCTAGCCATGGATTGGGTAATAATTCAAGAACATAAAAAGTATTTCATACATACTCGATTGGAACATCGTAGCATGTTAGATATTTCATAGCTACAGTATGATCTTGTTGTTTCAGGCATAGCAATAGTTACATTTCTTTTATAATGCATTTACTTACAGCAGTTACAGCTTTAAATTATATATCTATCTATCTATCTGCTTTTGCCTGCTTAGACCTATTTGGTAGATCGGTGGGGTCGGTGGCCGAGCCCACTGGGAACTAAGGAAGTTAGTTCTCACCCCACTCTATTACAGGTTCGAGCTCGCATGCGGCTTGTGAGGATCGTGGCAAGGGCCTCGCGCCCTAATCGATAGTGGCCGCCTATTTGCATTAGAGCCTCCCCCGGTATTATTTTGGTATAAGTATATGATCGAGGAAAATCATGTATATTTTGGAAATGTGAACACTTATGTATTTTGGGAAGAAACAACATGTATATTCGTTGTGAGTACAAGAATGTAATTGGATGTAATCGAATGATGAATGGTTGTAATAGATAGACTCTTCTCTCTTTATATTACTTGTATGATTACTTGTATCTTGCTCTTACTTGATCGCACCTTTAGGTGCTTCGCTATTGTCATGTATGTTATAGAATTAGTTCCTGGGTAATTCTTTGTACATGACTTGTTGTCGAGCCTTGGGCGGACGGGAGAGAGTCTTTGTCAGTTCGGCGCTGATCGCGTCCGAACCAAGACAAATTGGTAGCGGTCTCGGGGCGTGACAGTGACAGTCTCTGTTAATGTGGAATAAGGATTGAGTTTGATGGATAAATGATAACTCAAATGAGATCATGGTTCATTCAGACTATTTATTATCTCAATGTTAAGAAGGTGGTTTTTCTTGCAGAATAGTTGGAAATTCACAATGCTGTTAGTTAAAAGCTATTGGATTCAATGATACTAATTGTAATTGTTCTTCTTTCCTTTGCAGCAAAATATGGGATGCCTTGAATGGTAATGAACTACATTCCTTTGAACATAAGCACATTGTCCGTGCGTGTGCCTTTTCTGAGGTAATGGGAGCTTTTAGTTTTTGTTTGGAATCATCTTTCTGCTACTGTTACATTAGTTCACTGTTGTCTAATCCTGTACTTCAGGTGATCACCCCACTGATGTATGCATATACAAGTGCTACTAATTCTGTCCCTTAATCAGAAATGCAGTAGATTTTATTCACTCTTCAATTATTATGGATCATGTAGTTGTGGTGACTTTAATTTACAATTTCTATGTGTCGGTACCGAGTAAGATGATGTTGAGCTCTTTAGGGATTAAAGCATCTTCTATTTTGGAAAAAAAAAATGGTAATTGTAATGGAAGAAATGGTAGTGCATGTACAAAACATTGACATTCTACAATATTTTATCAGCTATTCAAAAATGAATAGGGATGTGTGTGAAAACTGAAATTTTGACTGTGCTATTTGACTCTCTGTTGATGATGTTTATGTGTGTAATTTAATTACATAACCACTCGTCAAGTTTCAGGAGAAAATGAGCTAAAACGGAGAAGACACGCGATTATGAAGTTTGACTTAAGTGAATAGTAACTTCAGTTTTTCGGTGAAGCCGCGGAGGAGAGTTGGCTTCTGGTACGTATCGGACTCCGTTAATAGCGGTCCAATAGCTCGTTTTGAACAATTCAGATATTCTGGAACCAATGGCACCGACGAATTTCTGATCCGATGCACGGTTTTCGAGAAAAAGGGGTTTTATTGAAAAGAGGGTTTCTGCACTTTGCTATTCTTGCAATGTGAAACTCCTCGGACTCCGTGCATGTGACTTAGAGTTAGGAGAAGGATGTTTGAGATCCCTACAAGAGGTAGGGAAGTCAGATACGAGAGGCGAAATTATGATTTCGCGGGTTTACACATTAGTATATGTGTAATGTATGGATTAGTGGAGAGCAGATAGGTTTCGTCGCAAATCGGCGACCAAACTGGATAAAGCAAAATGGTAGTTTCGGTGCCCCCGACGTGCGGAACGCGATGTCGCGATCCGTTTGCAAATCCGACGAACGGATCGCCGGATATTGCAAGATGATCGCAAAGGGGTCGATGTTGGCAAATCGGCAAATTGGAGAGCGGACGGGTTTCTTCGTGAATCCGTGACCGATCGAGGCGAACTAAAATCGTGGCTTTGATGTCTTCGACGTGCTGATCGTACTGGTGCAATCCGTTCGCAAATCGGACGAACGGATCTGCGGAAATTACGAATTGATCGAGGAGAGGTCGTTGTTGGCAAAATGGTAATTTTGCAAAAGTCCCAATATTTTATGTATCGAATTGCGTGATATCGGACGTGAGGGCTGTGAGGGACTCGGTTATAAATAATAAGTTTCGGAGGACTTTGATGCAAAGTGGCCTTTTATATAAATTGGAATACCTAGGGTTTCATCATGGAAACCCTAGATCCAGCCGACCTAGACCCCCATCTCCATCTTAGCCTACATAAACCAGCCTCTGCCCTGACCGTGCGCACGCCCCGCCGCCAAGCAACCACTCCGGCCGAAAATCCTGCGACCCCTCATCTCCATATCTCTCTCTGTCTCTCTCCCTCTTTCTCTCTTTCTCGGGCTAAGAGGGGGAAGATCCCGAGGCTGCACGGGACCCCAAGCCTGCGCCGGCGTCGCCTCGATCCCGATGAAGAATCCCCGCCGGCCGACAGCGCCTCGGCGCCGCCGCGCGCCTCGGCGCCCGCCGCAAATCTTCGAGACCGAGTGAAGCGTGGGCGGCCGCGCCCTGGCTACGCGCGTTGTCACCCCCTTGGGACGGCGAGCCGCCACTTCCGCCGAACACCGGCGACCTCCGCCGCCGACCACGGCGTCTCCGAGCCGCTGCGCCGCCGCGCGGGGCTACGGCCGCCAGGACACAGTCGGGTTGGGATGGGCACGCGACTTGCCCTCACGCCGCCCTCGCCTTGGTACGGACGCGCCGCCCTCACGGACCTCCGACGGATCTCCGTGCCGCCGCGTGTAGCCGAGCCCCGCCGTGCCACCGCGCTCGTTGAGCGCCGCCGTCGCTATCTTTCAGAGGGCGGACCGAACTTTATTCGCGGCCTCCCCGAGCACGACCACCGCCTCCTCGGCTTTCCTCAGAGCTCCGACAACCGTCGCCGTCATCCCGTGGAGCGCAGGCCGCCACCGTGGCGCGACGACCCATGGGCCGGCGAGCTTCGTGCGGGTTCGATTTGCACCACGGCCGCCGACGCGGCTTTCCGCCACCAACCAAGGAGAGCACCATGCTTCTTGCCTCCCCCGCACCCAACCCTGACCGCCACATGCGCCGCCGTGCCGCCGGAGGCCGGCCGGAGCTAGCTTGCTCCGGCCAGGATAGGGCATTTGTTGGGTGCTTCACTGTTCTGTGTCACCCGGGCCTCCCCGATCCCAACGGAAGGAGAACGATGATCGGGACACATCGGCGATCATCGTGCTCACCTTATTTTACGTCGGGAGACCCCGATCCCATTGTTCGGCGGTGTCAGTCCGTTTTGGGCCTTTTTGGTCACTGTCTCGGCTTGCGCGCGCTGTTCTGGTGACCCGAGGCTGTTTTGGTGCCTCCGGAGGGGAGCACGGTGATCGTCTGTCAGTGTCGATCACAGTGGTCACCTCATTTAGGGTCAACTAGTTCCTGGTTAGCGAGATTTTGCATGTTTTTCATGCAGTGCGCACGATTCGGCGAACCGGGTCGCTCCCTCACTCTCCACAGTGTTCGAAATTTCTCCGGAAGGTGAGCACGGTCTCCGGCACGCCGAGACCTAACAGCGGGTGTCTTGGTTTGGCTGAATGAGCCCTGGTTAGAGTAGTCGGGCCATAAAAGCCCCGAAATCACATAAAATAGTGCGATTTCGGGTAATCAGGAGGGCTTTTGTGTAATTGTGCTCTTCGAGGTTGCTGTGGACAGCATGTGTGAGTTAGGGATAACCTATGGACTGATTGTCCATGATCCGAAGGCTTTCGCGGAAATCGAAAAGTCGATTTCGATGCGTTTCTTGGCGAAATCCGCCGACGGAACGCGGATTCGGTTCGGAATTATTCCGACGGTGCTTTGTGAGCTATTGTGTAGTCGTTAAGCCTTGTTAGCTCGTCACCCACGTGGTTTCGAGAGTTCAGAAACATCGGGTGAGCGACTTGGGGTTCCAGTGTCAAATCCGACGCTACTGGGAACCCGGTTCGGAACGATTGTGCAACAATCATTGTTTTGAGTTGCGAGGGCATCACTGCTGTTTGGTTACACTAAAATTGGGTATTTAGTGGCAGCGGATGACTTATATTATATTAGGGTAGTTTCGGGATAACTTGTGGGTCCGTGAACTCGTCTGATTTCGGAACTTAAGTGTTAAACAATAGGTTTTGGGAAATCGATTCCCGTAGGAATTGTTAACGGGATTATAGTTAGTGATATATAGAATGAGGGTTTGGATTCTAACCCGAGGGACCTTTTATAGGTCCGAGTACTCAGCAGTCAGCAGGTCGACTTCCGCACACATATACAGGTGGGTCTCTCGACTCGACGTCCGTTCCGTGGTACAAGCTTGGTGCCGAATCCTTCACCCCTTGCCTTTACTTTGCTTATTTCATACTCGTGCATCGTATTACTTTTATTCTTACTATATACTCTTACATCAGATTACTCTAGCTTTACTCTGCTCAGTAGCTTCCATCAGTTACATTCTTACTCGAGACCTGGTTGGTCAGTTACTTTGCATACTTGGGGACCTGGTTGGTCAGTTTCTTCTCTACTTGGGGACCTGGTTGGTCAGTTACTTTGCATACTTGGGACCTATTTGGTCAGTCACACTCAGTACTTGGTACCTGGTTGGTTCTTCTGGTTACTTGACGACCCACGTGGTCGCTGGGCCCTGGGGGGCAGGATTGTCGGCTAGTTGCCTATGGATGATCTTTTGAGCATGTCTATATTGATCGCCCGATACGTACTCGTCGCATTTCACGAACACAGGCGGTCTGATCCACCGCAAGAGGGTGTTCTTTTCTGGAAAAGTGGTCGTAGAGGTTCGACCCGTGAGCCCAAGAGGGGTTATATGCACTGGAGAGTAGTAGGGGCATTGGCTTGAGGTCTGCAGTGCTGACCAAGAGAGCATTGGTTCAGATTGGGTACTTTTGAGCTTCTATACTTGTTGACGCATACTTACGATGTTTGTTGTTTCATATCGTATATCTCTCCCGTTTATTTGTTTATCATTCGTACTACTATTATCTCCTCTTGTGTCTATCTCATGAGGTATCTCTTTGGGAGGGGAGACATGTTTACATGTTCTCACCCTCGCACTTCTTTCGGAGTGACATTGCGGGAGTTAGTGGGACGGTGGTGAGGAGCGAGTCTAGTTCGCGACATAGCTCTGTCACTTTGTCGGTTATTCCTTTACCCTTCCTGTTTACTTTGTTTACGACTTAGACTTATACTTTATGGTTCATGTTCTCTGTTTTAAACTGGCATAATAACTTATCATGTGATATGGTTGAATTGGATTTAATATGGTTTTGGTTTTATGTTATAAAAAGGTTTTCTACCCCTCGTGGTAGTGTTTTAAAAAGAAAAGGTTTCCATGTGAGAAATAGATTTCAAAAGCTTTCCTCGTGGATTTTATAACTTAGCATTTCAAAATCAGTTTTCGAGTAGGAAACATTTCAAATGATAGATGTGGTTTTATGAATGAGTAAATGTGAATGAACCTGTGGTGAATGGTGATTGTGTATGGATGTAAGTTAATTTCTTTACATTTACACTTTGTTGTGGTTGCATGTTTGTAAGAACACTCTGTGTACTTGTGCGATGCCGTGCAAATACAGGGGAGACTCTGTCCGTGTGTACAGTAGTCTCTCTGTATTTATGGTAGGTCTGGTACATCCTTAGGGGTCAGGATAAAAAAAATAAAAAATTCTAGTAAAATTTCTGCTATTTTTATACTCTAAAATGACCTGGGGCGTGGCAATGTGACACCCCAATAGTCCCACATTGGATGGGAATTGGTTTGTCATTGGGTTTATAAGAGACTTAGACACTAGTAATAATAACTGGGCTTAAGCATTTTGGGACGGTGGTTGGGCCCAACGAGTTATTGTTGTTAGTGGGCGGGGTCGTTACATTTGGTATCAGAGCCGGTTCATCAGCTAGACATGTGTGGCGAGGCTCGGCTGAGCCGGCGGCTGGATGACGGGCTAGCGAGACAAGTCTCACATAGCTTTGGTGTTCGTGGGCTGTGTGTGTGATTGGACTGACGAGGACGTCAGGGCCTTAACGGGGGGAGTTTGTGACACCCCAATAGTCCCACATCGGATGGGAATTGGTTTGTCATTGGGTTTATAAGAGACTTAGACACTAGTAATAATAACTGGGCTTAAGCATTTTGGGCCGGTGGTTGGGCCCAACGAGTTATTGTTGCTAGTGGGCTGGGTCGTTACAAGGGAGAATAATATTTGAAGCATCTTTTGTAAATAATACTAACATCGGAAATAATCCAAGAATCTGCTTAACTGTTTCAGATCATGTTGGGACATTTTTTTGTTTCTGGTTTACTATATATAGTTATAGTTTTGATATTGGGTTGTATATACGAAAATTCAGCTTTCATAGGTTTATGAGGGCAAACAAAGATGAGAAAACATACAGGTTGATACAGGAGGTGCTGTTCCTCGACAGAGAAAAGAATCTTCAATGCAGTCCCAAGTCCTAGAACTTGAAGCTTTCCCCAAAGGCGGCACTTTTCACATCCAACACAATCCATCAGTGCACTACAATAGTCATATGGAATTGGTCATTTCAACTTTTCTTATGCATCAGAACTTAGAAGAGATTTTAAAAATATATATCTATATACACCCATGCAAAGTTATCAATTCTACATGGATATCCCAGAAAAATATGAATTTTCATAAGATAAATCCATATTTGTAACTTTGTACTCGCAAAAATTCCCCTCTTTAAAAAATATTTGATAATACAAAACTAACTTCCGGATGACTACCTATATTACGGTGAAGAAAATTTTTTTTCCCCTTTTTAAAGCATTTTTGAGCAGTACATATGAAATTCAGATTCTATGGTGGCATACTTCAATAGAAAATATTGCAGACTTCTATGTGTAAAAGAACCCTGAAATTGTCGATATTGCAAATATAAACCTAATGTTTCTGAACTGCTTCTGGATCTGTTGCTTCAGCTTAGGCCCATTTTCACCTTGCCAAAGCTTGGCTTCATCAAATGGTAGTGGGCAAGTAGCCTGCAGCTTAGGATTGTAGAGGAGCTGCTTCACTAAAGATTGTGTTTTCAGGTCCTCTTGAGGGTTCTCAGTGTTGTACTCAGCCTGCTCTAAATAAACTGCAGCCTGAAATCAATCCAGAGGAATTACTATTTAAGTTCCAAGAGTAAGTCAATTTTTGGTGATGTAAGCTTTATGTCTTTGTTGAGTGAAACTTGAGTCTCTTCCTTTTCATTATCCTGCAATAAGTATATGAAAATTAGTTATGGTAATATTTTTGTTAATTATACATTTATTTACTTTTGTTTTACATGTATAACTAAAGTCTCCTAAATTATTGTTGAGCTTACACCAAGTTTTTTTTACTTTAAAAAGATATACTCAAAGAAGGAAAAAATAGAATAGACATGTTGTCATGATTTGTTCTACAATAGAAGAATGGTAGCTTTTGGTTATAAAAATTGCTTTCCACTTTTGTTCGAAATTAATTGACTAGATTGGTGGATTATACTACATGTTATGTCTTTTTGTTCCTTTGTTTTTTACTTTTTATATTGTTTTGGGATCAATTGGGTTTCTTTCTTAATTAACTGATATATGAAAAAGCACGTTGTGTTCCATACATATAACTTCTCTTACAAAATTTAATCATTTCACTAATTTTGCATGGTTTTTTTTTAGGTTCAAAAGGTTGCACTTTGTTCTCCTATGATTCAGTTTTTATTTTACAAAGAAAATTTATTTCAAATAAGATGATATAGTAGAAATTTTTCAAAAGCTAAAGGGTGGCAAAAATTAAAAATGTCTTAAACCACATAGTAGTTAGGTGTGACTTTTAAACCATGGATGATAATGTGAGAATGCGTGAAATTACGGAGGACGTCCAACTTTTTTAACTCCTAGGGGTCAAAGTGAAAATGTACTTTTCCATTAGTAAGGATGGAATTTTTTTTTTTTTTTTTTACAGTAGCTTAATAAGAGAGAAAAAAATAAAAGGCTAAATTACAGAAAACCCCCTATAATAATCCGCTTTTTCACTTCCCCCCTGACATTTAAAAACCTACACTTTGCCCCCCTGTAAAATGAAAAATGTGCACTTCACCCCCTACCGTTAGGGTTCCGTTAGAAAATATATTTTTTTGCCGAAAATGCCCCTCCGCCATTTCTCTGTTGCTTCGCCTCCATCCGTTTCGTCGCCTTGCCGCCGCCTCGCCGTCGCGCCGCCTCGCCGTCCTCCACTGCCTCGCCCTTCCCCACATCCCCTTCGCCCTCCTCCGCGGTGGGAATCGCGGCCGATCGGAGGTGCTGCTGAAGAAAATGAGGAAGAAGACGAAAATGGCGAAGGGCAAAATGGTCATTTTACACACCGTAACCCCTCTGTGAACATTTTTCATTTTACGGGGGCAAAGTGTAGGTTTTTAAGTGTCGGCGGGGAAAGTGAAAAGCCGGGTTATTATAGGGGGTTTTCTATAATTTAGCCAAAATAAAAACTATTATTTTACTTCAACAATAGCTACCGCGCAACGCGCGGTATGCACTAGTTATTATGATAATCCCTCCTTTCTATTTTGGTGAAAATGCATAGAGAGCCCCCAACAATAGGCAGGTTGGAAATAAACCCATCTACTTAATTTTGTTTATTGATATTTTGAACTGTTAATTTATTTACTTGAGTTTTTACAGTTAATTAAATTAGAAAACTTATCAAATTGTTTAATATAATTAGCTATTAGTAATTAATTAATCTATTTTTATTTACCTTAATATAGTTTAAACTAATCTTTTGATTGACATCCTTTTAACTTCTATATTTTTTTAGTTATTACAGTTACTTAAGTTAAATTTTTTAAAAAAGTTACCGCTCAATTAGCTATTACAAATTAAATAATCCCATTTTATTTATTAGAAAAGAGTTTAAATTATTAAGTTTGATAAAATTATTAATAAATTAGGTAAAATTTTAATTTATTTGGTCAAAGTCGCTTATTAGTTATAATAGGGTCTCTCCCCGTACATTACCACTTTTTTTTTTTTTTTTTTACCATTGACTCTTTGAGCCGTGTTCGAGGAACAAGGTGAGTCCCAGGGTCGATCGTAACCGTACGATCAGACCTCTGACACTTCTCCACCGTCCATCAAGTCTCTAGTTGGCTTCACCCTTGCCCTTTCTCGCCTCATCCTTTTGATTTCGAGTCCAAATCCAAGGTAAAAAATGTATGGAAACACCCTCAACTATAGGAAATTTTGAAACGGGCCCTTCAACATTTGGTTTTTCATTAAAATTCTCAACTTTTATTATTTTAAATTAAAGTTAACATAAAAACTAGAGTATGTTTGGTTCATGATTGAACTAAGAAGAGAAAATGAAATTAGATTGTATTGTAATGAAAAATGAATGATGAATCATCCAAATATATTTAGTTCAATATTGGAATAAAAATCAAAATAGACATTAATAATTGGCCAATTTGCATAAAAAATCCACTAATTTTGGAATTTTGCAAAATCGGGTCACATTTTTTGTTTTTGTAGATTCGGTCTGCTTTTTCAACAAACTGACCAAAATACCCTTATTATTTTTTCTCTCTCCTTTTTTTTTTCTCTCGTTATTTTTTTTCCAATTCCGAAGAAGGTGTTTTCGCCTTCGCCTCCGCCCCGCACTCCCTCGCCCTCGCTCTTAGCCTTGCCCTCGCCCGTGCACCTCCGCCCTCCTCTCCTTCGACCCAGCCGAGGCCACGCCGTCACCCTTCTTCTCCACTAGGGCACAGCGACGTCGAGAGGCAGGCTCTTCTCCTCCCCTGCGCGTCGAAAGGCCGAGACGTTGTCGGAGGCGGCGAGATCGTCTCCGACGACGTCGCGGTGGTTGCGATAGAAAGCAAGAGAAAGGTAGTGACAGAAAAAAATAAGAATAATAAAAAATAAAAATAATTTTTTTCTACGGAAAAGATCAAAAAATTTAGTAGAAAAAGAAGATGATGAAATTGCACTCTTAAAATATGATTACACTATTTTTAAAAAAAATTATATTGTTTTAATGAAAATTACACTATTTGATATATAAATTACATTCTTTTAAAATAGATTTTACACTCTTTAAGCGAAGGTTGCACCATTTAAAAAAAAATTGCACAATTTTATTTTTTTTCTCTTTCTCTTTCTCCTCTTCTTCTTCTTTTTCTTCTTCTTCTTCTTGGTGGACGCATACAAATAAATGAAAAAAAAAATATAAACGACGCGTGCAAATAAATGGAGAGAAAAAAAAAAAGGAAATAGGACGCGAGTAGCGATTTAGATGAGGTGTACACATTCGAGAGATCGTATCGCTCGACCTCGCGGCGGAGCTTGGCGACACGGAGCTTGCGGAGCTCCTCAAGCCAGGGGACGGCTCCCGCCGAACCTTTTGGAGACTTGGGTCCGCAGGTTGCAGATTTTTTATTCTCTCCCACAAGGTCGGTTGGACAACGAGCATCATCAACTGAGCCGGAACCTCGGGAGTAACCACCTCAAGGTCCATTCGCTCCATATCTAGCCATAGGGGCGATTGATTCGTGACCCACATAGCAAGATTCTCCTCCGATTTTCTACTCAGCGCGTCCGCGACCACATTCGCTTTCACGGGGTGGTAAAGGATATCGACATCGTAATCCTTTAGTAGTTCTAACCACCGCCGTTGTCACATATTCAGCTCCTTCTGGGTGAATAAGTACTTCAGACTCTTGTGGTCGGTGTAGATCTCGCAATGTGCACCATATAGGTAGTGCCTCCATAATTTCAAAGCAAAGATCACCGCCGCCAGCTCTAAATCGTGAATGGGATAGTTCTTCTCATAGCTCTTCAGCTGACGGGACGCATAGGCGATCACTTTCCCGTTCTGCATCAAGACACACCCCAAGCCCGAATAGGACGCATCACTGTAGACCACAAAGTCTTCACTCTGCACCGGTAGAGCGAGCACCGGAGCGAGCACCGGTAGAGCGAGCACCGGTAGAGCGAGCACCGGAGCGAGCACCGGAGCACCGGAGTTCTTCTCATAGCTGACGGGACGCATCACTGTAGACCACAAAGTCTTTCCTTCAACTCCTTAAAACTCCGGTCACACTCGTCGCTCCAAATAAACTTGGTGCATTTCTGAGTCAGGCGAGTAAGTGGAATTACTATCTTGGAGAATACTTCAACGAACCGCCTATAATAGCCCGCCAAGCCGACGAAGCTTCGAACCTCCATGACATTCATTGGGTGCGGCCAATCCTTGATGGCCTCAACTTTCCTCGGGTCTACTGAAACTCCACCCGCGGAAATGACATGCCATAGAAATGCGACTTCTCGAAGCCAAAAGTCACACTTCTTTAGCTTAGCATATAGCTTCTCCTCCCGAAGGACTTGAAGCACTAATCTTAGATGCTCGGCATGTTCCTCGTCACTACGAGAATAGATCAATATGTCGTCTATGAAGACCATGACAAATCCATCCAAGAACTTCCTGAAGACACGGTTCATCAAATCCATGAACGCCGCCGGGGCATTTGTGAGCCCGAATGGCATGACTGTGAATTCGTAGTGCCCATACCGCGTACGAAACGCAGTTTTCTGCACATCCTCCAGCTTGATCTTCAATTGGTGATAGCCGGACTGCAGGTCTATCTTCGAGTACACACACGACCCCTATAACTGATCGAATAAGTCGTCGATTCGGGAAAGTGGGTACTTGTTCTTGATCGTGACCTTGTTCAACTCTCTATAATCCATACAGAGTCGAAATGACCCGTCTTTCTTCCGCACATACAACACCGGGGCTCCCCACGGTGATACACTTGGTCGGATGAATTGCTTGTCGAGAAGGTCCTGTAACTGACTCCTCAACTCCTTCAGTTCCGCCGGTACAATTCGATACGGAGCTTTCGAAATTGGCGCGGTACCGGGAATCAAGTCTATGACGAACTCGATCACCCGATCCGGCAGTATTCCCGGCAACTCCGCGGGAAATACATCTGGGAATTCCCGGGTCGTGGCGGCGACTTCACTTTAGACGCCGACGGTGCACTTCGATTTCAAAATTGGTGGTGCGTACCAAACGACGAGGAGATCCGAGAGCTAATCCTACAAGAGGCTCATCGGTCGCCTTATTGTGATCACTCGGGCGGCACCAAGATGTACCATAGATTGAAAGAGCACTATTGGTGGCCGGGAATAAAGGGTGATATTGGGCGCTTCGTGGTGAAATGCATAGTATGCCAGCAGGTGAAAGCGGAGCGTCGATTTCTAGCGAGAAAGCTTCAAAGCCTTCCAATCCCCGTTTGGAAATGGGAGGATATCTCGATGGACTTCGTGGTCGGCTTGCCTCGCTCGACGGGCGGCCACGATGCGATTTGGGTGATTGTGGATCGATTGACTAAGTCGGCACATTTCTTGCCGATCCACACCACTTGGGCAGGAGATAAACTAGCGCAGGTATATCTTCACGAAGTAGTGAGGTTGCACGGGGTGCCGAAATCGATCGTTTTGGATCGCGACCTCCGGTTTACTTCGCATTTCTGGAAGAGCCTGCAGAAACCCCTTGGCACACGGCTCGATTTCAGCACAGCATTCCATCCTCAGACAGATGGACAAACAGAGAGAACCATTCAAACTCCGGAGGATATGTTGCAAGCGTGTGTCAATGACTATAAGGGGAGTTGGTGTAACCACCTGCCGATGGTCGAGTTCGCCTACAACAATAGCTATCACGCTAGTGTAGAGATGGCACCGTTTGAGGCTCTTTATGGGCGGAAGTGCCGGTCTCCTATACATTGGAGCGATGTAGGCGAAAGTGCCGAGTTCGGCCCCGACGTGTTGCGAGAAGCGGAGGAGAAAGTCCGCATTGCTCACAAAAGATTGCTCACGGCGCAGTCAAGGAAGCAGAGTTATGTTGATAAGCGCCGTCGAGATATAGAGTTTGCAGTGGGCGATCGCGTGTTCTTGAAAGTCTCACCGATGCGGGGTGTGAAGCAATTTGGAGTGCGGGGGAAGCTAAGTCCCCTATATATCGGGCCTTACGAGATATTGGAGCAAGTAGGCACGGTGGCCTATCAGCTTGCCTAGCCGCCGAAGCTCGCCGACGTGCATAATGTCTTCCATGTCTTCAACCTTCGCAAGTACATCCATGATCCGGAGCACGCGATGTTGTATGAACCGCCAGAACTCCAAGAAGACTTGAGCTACAAGGAGTTCCCGGTGAAGATTATCGCCCGAGAAGTGCGAAAGCTTCAAAATCGAGAAATTCCCTATGTGAAGGTGCAGTGGAGCAATCATGATGATCGCGAGGCCACTTGGGAACTCGATGAGCTGATGAAAAAGCACCACCCTCACTTGTTCGAGAAATAAGGTGAGAATTTAAGTTAAAGTTGAAGAATTGATAAGTTTCGAGGATGAAACTCCTTTTACGGAGGGGAGGATGTAAGGATGTGAATTCTCGAAATCCGAGAGTTGCACTTCATCCAGAATCAACTAATTGTCGAGTCGGTACACTTCGAAAAAGCCGAAGATGTCAACAACCCAAAAAGTGCATTGCAATTGGAGTCCACGAGAGCAAAGTGCGAAAATCTGCACTTTTGCGGTTGGCTCTCGAGGGGCCAGGTCTCAGTAAGAGAGGCAGGTTCCGTGTAGTCTTGTGAAAAAATCTTGCGCACCAATATTGCTCTCGGGGACCGATCCCTGGTGAGGGAGACTGGTCCCCGTAAGCAGAGGGTCCCTATGGGGACCGGTCTTCAAATTGAAGACCGGTTCCCGTACGCGTCCCACGAGAGTAAGCTCTCGGGGACCGGTCTCGGGTAGAGAGACCGGTCTTCGGGGGACCGGTCTTCAGGGAAGGGACCGGTCCCCGCCTGCGAGAAAGTTCTGGCAGAGCTTGGGATGCTCTCGGGGACCGGTCTTCAGGTAGGGAGACCAGTCCCCGAGCCCGAAAAATGCCCAGACAGACTGGGTTGAGAAAATAAAAAGTTGATGAGCTTTTATGGAAAATGACATTAGTAGGGGTATAGAGTGCAAAGAGCACTCTTTCCCTCTCTCATTTTCACCCTCACTCCCACCTCTTCTCTCATTTCTCTCCCTCTTTCTCTCTAGAAGGAAAAGAAAGAAAGGAGAAGGAGAAGAAAGGAAAGAAGAAGAAGGAGAAGAAGAAAAAGAAAGAGGAGAGCTTGGAGAAGGCTATCTCCACCACTTTCCTCTCTCCCTCTTCATTCCATAGGAGGCTTTCATGAGGTAAGCTCCTAACCCTAGTTGTAGAACTTAGGGTTTTGGATTTTGATGCTTAGAAATAGGTCAAATGGACCCTTAGTAAGCTTCTAAAGAGATCAATCCCATGTTCTAGGGTTTTGATCAAGTGGGTTTGCTAGTGTGCAAACCTAGGGCTCCAATTTGGGGTTTTGTTAAATGGGCAGGTTTGATCCCAATTGATAGTGTTTAAACCTAATTGCTAGGTGTCTAAACGCGTTGGTGAAGACGGATTCACGTTTCGTCGAACGGATAAAAAGCTAGAGGCAAAACGAGATTGTTCGGGTATCGTTACCACCAAGGAGGCCGAGGCTTCGAGCAAGCAATGGAAGGGGAGTGTTCTTAGGACCTCAACATCTTAGAAAGGCATTAAAAGGTGGAGGGTGCCTTATCGAAAACTTCGAATTCCTTTCTATGTCTTAGAAATATATAAAAATTCATCTCTTGCATGTTGCATTGTAGGATTGCATGTTAGACATTTCCTTTTGCTTTCTAAATGTTATCCTAGTGTACGTG
The DNA here is from genome assembly GCA_025177825.1 of Aechmea fasciata. Classification (NCBI taxonomy): domain Eukaryota; kingdom Viridiplantae; phylum Streptophyta; class Magnoliopsida; order Poales; family Bromeliaceae; genus Aechmea; species Aechmea fasciata. Next base: position 1,060,344 of record CM045926.1, read on the forward strand.
GAATGCTAGGTGAATGGATAGGTGAGGATTGGGTCTGGACATTGAATCTTATAGTGCTAAAGAAAGAGATGGACTCGGTGTTATTTAGTGACATAGATCGAGTGGCATATAATGTTAAAGAACATGACGAGTGGTATTAATATAGTGTATTTGACACCAGGGGTCTTTGGACATAGGGATAGGTGAAATCCCAAGAGAAAATGACTCGAGAACAAGAACTTAGTAAAGCTAAATAGCAATGTACTATTGGCCATAGTTCGTAGGGTATCCTCACGTGGAGATGATAGATCAAGCTCACGGTCTGTATTTGGGGTGGTATAGCCATCCATGTCGTCGAGTACTCCGGAGTGTTGCACGATCGGGACCACGTGGAGGTCCACAGACGATCCTGGGTTTGAGTGCACGTGGAGCCTCCTACCCAAAAAGGGATTTATATGTGAGGCGTAGGCAAACCCAAGGGTTTCGCAAAAGATTGGGTAAATGGTAAAATAACTTGGTTATTGAGCATGGAGAGAACTTGTTAGCATGATAGTAAACCTTTTACTATATGATACATACATTCATTCCACATGATTATGGGCATAGTAGTATAGTTTTCCTATTATGCATTTACAGCTTTTAGATATCTATCTACATATTTAGTTGTTGCTTGTGCCCACTTGGACCTAGTGGGGAGATCGGTGGAGTCAGTGGCCGAGCCCACTGAAAACTATGGAAGATAGTTCCCACCCCACTCTATTTCCAGTGCTAGGTCCAGGTTCGTCGGGCGAGGACTGCGGCAAGGGCATCGCACCCGTCTAGTGAGGGCCTGGTAGTATAGTAGCTAGATTTCTGCATTAGAGTACTATTGTATCTAGATGCTTTACATTTTGGAAGAGCTATGTATTTGAGTAAATGAACATGTATTCATTTTGGGAAGAAATGATGTAAATTGTAAATGATTACAAAATTGTAATAGCTAAGTAGTATACTCTCTTTATTTTCCTTGTGTATTACTTGTGGATCACTTGCTCTTAGTTGATGTTGGCACTATTTGTGCCCTTCGTTGATTGTGTATGTTAGAATTTAGTATTTTTATCCTGGGAGAATTCTTGTACACAATCTGTTGTTGAGCCTTAGGCGGGCAGGGGAGGTGCTGCCTGTTCAGCGTCCGCTCGACGCGCCCGAACCGGACCAAATCGATAGCGGTTTTCGGGGCGGGCCGGGCATGACACTACAAGCCGGCACTCCGGAGTTAGCATATGCGATCTATGTTGGCTCGTGCAGTATCGAGAAACTTACGGGGCCAAGTGAGATAGACTCCTTCCTTACGGGAGATGTTGGAGCTACCACGGCACTTAAGTGGCACAAGCCGAACTACACTTGTGTAGGTCCTATAACAAGATTGAACAATGACATCAATTAGGAAATGACAATCACTACTAGATAGGTTATAGTAGTTAGATTATTTGGACATGCTTATAGCATAGTTTTAGGACATGTAGTATACTTGATAGTTTATTTATTTTCATCATAGTATACTTGGTTGTCTTGCTAGAGTATATTCATTATATGCTGACATATTGGATCATGATAGCATGTACATTCATCATATATATTTGTGGCATAGCACTATAGCGTTTCATATATACTTTCATATTGGCAGTTATTTATCGCACTTATTTATACTTACTTCTTTTGGGCCTGGTGGTGCATTTTGCTCAGGTCAGTAATTGCCCACTGGAAACTATAAATTATAGTTCTCACGCCCTTTGTTTTATGTTTATTTTCAGAGCCTGCTGCGCCGGGGGAGGCCAGGGATCGAGGGAAGGGGATTGCCTCGAGTTAGCTAGTTGCAGCGAGGACAGATCGATAGGTGGTCTACCTCTTTCTGTAACATGCCGAAACTCGGTAAAAAGAAATCGAATTTTAACCAAATTGGCTAAAGTACGCGAACGGAATAATTGGACAAGTTCCAATTACCTTTCCAAACATCTTGGAAGGGTTAAAAGAGGGTTTAAAAGAGTTATGAAGGTTTTGGCGTTATTCGGCGCGAACTAGAGTCGAAACGACGCGAAAAACCAAGTATGGGCAGTTTTATACCGATACAAGCACGATTTTGTACCGGTATAGCCACCTTTACCAAGAGGATGAGAGCTCTCGGGTTTGAGAAAATTTTGGGGTCTGTACCGGTACAAATCGATTTTGTACCGGTATAAATCCTGCGAAAGGCCAAGGGCAGCTCTCGGATTTGCCCTCTGCGCCAGTTTATACCGATACAAATCGGGTCTTGTACCGGTACAAACAGGTCTGGCAGCAGCTTTTGGACTGCTTCGCAAATAAAAGAAATTGGGGCTTAAGTTGCAATTATAGCAACACTATACACTCCCAAACACCCCTCTCTTCACAGCCACTTCATCAAACACACTCTCCCTCACATTTCTCTCTTTCTCTCTCTAGAAACACATTTTTAGGGCAAGGAGATCAAGGAGAAGAAGGAGAAGAAGGTGGATTTGGTGGCTTTGGTGGTTCAAGAAGCTCTCCTACAAGGTGGACCTTGGGTTAGCTTTGGGCAAAGGTGAGTTTATGCAAACCTAAACCTAGGGTTTGGGATTTCTCCTTAGATTTTCGAGATTAGGGGTTTCTACAAGTGTAGAAACATCCTATGCACATAGAACACATGAAAACCCTAGTTTCTTCATGTGCTCTCATGGTGGATCCCTAGGGTATCAATGCATGCCGTAGAAAAGAGTGTAAATGATCTTAGATGAGTTTCTAGAGTATCAACAAGCTCTCTTTTGCTTGTTTAAGAGATCAAAACCTAGGGTTTCACATAGGGCTTGGTAGAGCACCCAAATTTGGGGCTTTTGACTATAGAGGTTCTAGGGTCAAATTGACCTTGTAGAAACCTAATTGGGAGTATCCCCGATGGGTGGGACAACTCCGTTTATTTAAACGAAAAGCCGATATATGAGCTACCATGTAAACTAGCCTGATTAAGGCTCTGTTTAACGCGCAGGTGATAGACTAGAGTTCGGTTGGGCACAAAACTTGTCGGACAACCCATCTTGAATATTTAGAGGTGGGTGGTGCATGCCAAAGACATCGAACTTCTCTTTATGTCTAAGTGTCATATTTGAACATACTATATACATTGAGCATAATGCATAGTAGGGTTAATTGTGAGTTTCTTACTTTTGTGAGTTCAAAATGCATGAGAATGATTGTATGATATTGTAATGGTAAAGAACAAAGAACCCTATGTATGCATGCTAAAGAACAAGAATCTAGTGAACCTAGTGAGCTATTATGACATTGGACATGTGTTTAGAGAACAAGTGTGACAATGATGAGTCTAGAATACTTAGACAACTGTGTGACATCAAGAACAAGAACATGAACAAGTAGATTACTTGACATTAGTACAATTGAGAGATTGATATTATGACAACAACCTTAGAGTTAAGGGTCATATGAACATAGTTCTCCTTGAAGTCAAGGAGTGGATTGAATTGGAATCCTTAAAGTTAAGGATTGATCGTACTCACCATATAGTCCTTGCTCGAGGCGCGGTAGCTCCCCCTCGGGCGATGTGCTCCGAGTTGTCATCATTTGGGTCGTAGTGTTTTCTCTCCCCAGAGGACGGTCCCGTCGGGTCGTAGTATTTTCTCCCCGATAGTAGGGATTTGGTTGGTCGAGTATTGTGAGGGCGGAACCTACGGGTTAGCCAAGAGATTAGGTATTGGACTTAAGATCTTGCATGAGTTTTACTTTGAGCATCTTACTATTTACTTTCAAGCGTATTAGTTGCATTTGTTAGTTGGTTATTATCTTACCTTTCTTTCTATTACGCTTGAATTAGACCTAGTGGGAAAGTCGGCGTGGTTGGTTGCCGAACCCACTGAAAACTTTGTTGTAGTTCTCACCCCACTATCTCCACAGGGCCGGGACCGAGCGAGCCGGCCGAGGATCGCGGTAAGGGTATCGCGCCCTAGATAAAGACCGCCCGAGTTATTTACTTTTGTCATAGTTGCACACCTTTATTATCATCCTTTGTATTTGATGATTATAGTTGTTTACTTTAATTGTAATCAATTTCCATTTGGGGTAAATGTGATGTAAGAAAGAAATGATGCAATGAATGTAAAGACTTTAAAGAGTTCAAGTTGTAAGAATTATGCATGTATGTGATTGCAATTAATCATAATACTTGTATGTTTTAGTTTAGCATTTCACTTTGGCTTTGGCTTGCCCTCGTGCAAGATGATATGTTTTCTTCCGCATGTGAAAAATTTTATACTCTATCTGTACTTGTTGAGCCTTGGGCGGACAGGGGAAGCTCTGTCCGTTCGGCGTCTGTTCACGCACTCGAACCGGCCAAATGGATCGGGCTCGGGGCGTGACACTCTCAGTATTTTATATTTTTGGAGAAGTTTTTGGAGAGTTGTACTTATGTAAAGAGACCACCCTATTTTTGATATTCGAGACTGATGATGTATTACTTTATATTTTATCCTTACTGTTCAGTTCTCTCTCGCCTATACCTGTTGATAGAACTTAGTTATTTATTGTTCTGATATCTCTAGTTATAAACTTTTGCTTGTTTTATTTTCGCTGTTTTCGTAGACGCTTTGTATGTGTTGACATATGGCGGGTCTGGGCGCGCTACTGGGAAGGCCTCCGCCGGTCCCGGGGTGTGACAGTACCGGTACACTTTGCTCCAGAGTCCTGTTTTGGCTTCATTTCGACTCTATTTCACGCTACTCGATGCCAAAACTATTCTAACTCTTTTAAACTTACTTTTAATCATTCCAACACAGTTGGAAAGTCATTTGGAACTTGTCTAGCATTTTCTCTCGATACTTTAACCAATTTGGCTAAAGTTTGATATTCACTATCGAGATTTCGATATATTACAATTTTTGTCATTTTTTTCTTTAATTTGTGGATAACTTCAACTAAAATAATCAAAATCCCATAAAATTGGAGAAATGAATCTTCTACGTTAGAATAGTAAAATGAATAATTCTATGACAAAAATTAGATTATATATATATATATATATATATATATATATATATATATATATATATATATATATATATATATATATATATATATATATAAAGTATAAGGAGTAAACGGAGTAAAATGTTTAACTTAAAAGTACTTAACCATGTCACAATATCAACATATTACATATATTATTGATACATTTCATCTTTATAAATGCAGAGAAAAAAAAACATTCAAGGGTTTGTTATCACAAATTTAAGTCAAGAGAGTATTTTAAAACCTTTAAATTTTAAAATTAATTAGTTGTTAAAATTTGAACTCATACTTCAATACCAAGAAGCAATCTATTAACCATTTTAGTAGGTTAAGATTCTTAATTTAGTTTATCTAATAAAAGTTAAATTCTTATTTTTGGCATTTTACTAGGTTAAGATTCTTTACTTTATCTAATAAAAGTTAAATTATTATTTTTGCCAATTTTAGTAGGTTTAAATTTTCTACAACTACTTGCCAATTTTGTTTGTCTAATAAAATTTAAATTATTATTTTAGAAATTTAAACTACCGGTTTTAAATATTTGAGCCGGTTATTATTATTAGGGTGGAGTTTCCTTATATACCTAATGACAATTCTATTTACATCCGACTATTGTTACACGACGTAAATTAATAACATATAAACTTTCAGAGCTCAGTTGACTCGAGTAACGAAAATACATAACGACATAACGTCGATGTAAATTAATAATATATATATTCTCGATATCCAAATTCAAATTCTAATTTTTCTAATATTCAAAATATTTTATAGTTTGTAATACCATATTCCTATTAGAATTCAACTAATCTGTATCAAAATATTTGTTATTCTAATACAGGTAAGATTAGATACATGCACACATTCGGATGAATATATTCTGACTTAGTTTTATCTGTATTTTTCTTAATCCTTCATGCTATCTGAGAATTAATCAATATTTTAAAAATCGCGTTGCACAATATAACCGGAAAAATATTACTAAGTCAAGGATTATTGGTTCATCCCGTGGGTCAACTTGATTAAACTAGTGATACTGATACTGGCATGACTTTATAAATATTTAATTATTTTTAAATTATATATATATATATAGAGAGAGAGAGAGAGAGAGAGAGAGAGAGTCATATATATATATATATATATATATATATATAGCGGAAGTCTCCGTGCTTCTAAGTATAGTTTTCTACCGTTAGATCCATCCCTTTGATGATTTTCACCCGTTAGATCATACTATTCAACCATCCACCCACTTAACCCTAGGGGGCCCACATTATCCTAACCACACATCTCTTAATCCAATGGCAATAAACTTGGTAGCACCAATGACTTGGTGCTATTAATAGCATAGTAGTCTAATTCTATATATATCAATATATATCTATCAATATAAAAGGTCTCCGTGCTACCAAGTTTTCTAGTTAGATCCATCCCTTTGATGATTTTCACTAGTTAGATCATCTTATTCAACCATCCACCCACTTAACCTAGGGGCCCACATTATCCTAACCACACATCTCTTAATCCAATGGCAATAAACTTGGTAGCAATGACTGGGTGCTATTAAAAGCATAGTAGTCTAGTTCTATATAGAGTAAATTTTCTATGCTATCAATAGGAGGTCTCGTGCTACCAAGTTTTCTAGTTAGATCCATCCCTTTGATGATTTTCACGTTAGATCATACTATTCAACCATTATCCTAACCACACATCTCTTAATCCAATGGCAATAAACTTGGTAGCACCAATGACTTGGTGCTATTAATAGCATAGTAGTCTAATTCTATATAGATATATATATATAGATATAGCATAGTATAGATATATATATATATCTATATATATATATATATCTATACTATGCTATTAATGATAATTTCTTTTATTTTAGAGATATTAGATGATGTCAGGTTAATATTTTGAAAATATCTAACTTAAAATTATCATGAATGGATCTTTCTTTTCTATATATATTATTTGAATTCAAAATATCTTTTCTTTTAAGATAATAAATTTAATTTTTCTGTTAATTTCAAAATATTTTTTTACATTAATAAAAAAAATATTTATATATATAGGCCGGGACTACTATACTTTTATGAGTATAGACTTCCTTATACTCATAACTTTTTAACCGATTGATTGATGGGATGCGCGGTTAGGATAATAGTGGTCCTCACTTAGAATGATAGTGGTCTCATAGGGTTGAGTGAGTAGTTGCTTGAATAGTATGATCTAATGGGTGAAAATAATCAATGGAATAAATGTAAATACCGAAAAGTTATGAGTATAAAAGAGCCAATACTTATAAAAGTATAGTAGCCGAACTCTCTCTCTCTCTTATATATATATATATATATATATATATAGAGTTGAGCTATAATACTTTCAAAAGCACCATTGAGGTGGTCTTTTGAGTTTTTAACCATTGGATGGGGAGATGTAAGGTTGAGATGATGGTGGTAGGTGGTGGTTCTTGGGATAGGTGGTGGTAGGTGGAATAGTGTTAGATCCAAGGGCTATTAGTATTCAAAAAGTCGATCCAATGGCTAGAAACTTAGAAGCACCAAAGTTGGTGCTTAGAAATATTCTAGCTTAATTCTATATATATATATATATATATATATATATATATATATATATATATATATATATATATATAGTAGAATTGAGCTCCTATGCTTTTAAAAAGTACCAAGTCATTGGTCTTGTAAGTTTTTAGCCATTAGATTAATAGATGTGCGATTAGGATGATGTGGGCCCTCTTGGATTAAGTGGGAGGGTGGTAGCATAGTATAATCTAACGGGTGAAAATGATCGAAGGTGTAGATCTAATGGTAAAAAATTCACAAGCACCAATGGCTTGGTTGATTGAATAGTATTATAAGATCATATTTACTTAATTACTGATTATTAATCCAAATTAAGTGTATATAAATTCTCAATTTTTATTTTTTGTAAGACTAATATGTGTTAATATAAAATAAAATCAGTAAGTTGATTTTAAGCTTTTAGATTTTAATATAATTTAATCATAAAAATTCCGCTGATTTGATTAAAACTAGTTAAATTCAGTGATTGAACTGTTTATTCGAATGGTTGAAAATAATTTTTTAATTTAATTGGTGTAAAGGTTGAAACAAACTGCTTTATAGACTAAATGATGGCCATGCCGGTCAAGTCGACCTGTTGGTTCAATTTAATTTTAAAATTATAGAAATTAATGCTCATTTTGAGTACAAAAAGGAGAAAGAACAAGAGGAGAAAAATTTGAGTGTTTGTTGAAAACAGGGGAGAAAAAAAATAAAACAAAGAGAGAAAAAAGATTGAGGGTTTTGTTTGTTGAAAAGGAGAGGCAGTTGGGGACCTCTTATAAAGTTGAACTAATGCCATGTCTAGTTCTATTGGAAAAAAATATTTTCAATTTAATCTTAATTTCAAAAACATTTCTAATCTAGCCTTATTTTTATAAAAATTAAAAGACGACTTAATAGCATTTATATGTTAATAATTAGGAGATAGAAATTTTTTTCTCACTCTCTTCTCCCAACCAGCTGATATTTAAAAATATTTAATTTTTATTATATCAATAACAATTAGAAATAATAATATTTAATTAATATTTCATAATATAATAAGCATTATTATTACTAATAATAATAATTATAATTATTATAATAATAATTAAAAATAATACTTATTATTGTTATTAGTATTTAATTTGACTACACAAACAAATATGATTAAATTTGAGTTGTATAGTCAAATTAAATACTTGTAATAGTTCTAATAGTAAAAAAAAATTATTATTATTAAATATTAATTATAAGAATTATTATTATTTATAAAAACTAATTATTTTGAAATATTAATAGCTGGGGAGGAAAGAGAGAGAGAATTTTTGCTCTCCTAATTAATATTACTATATATATAAAATAAATAAATATAAATGTTATGAGGTTATCTTTTATTTATTTTTTAATCTTAGAAAGATAATAGGCTAGATTGAAAATAAATATTTTCTTGTTTGAATAAGGCTTCAACAACCATACTATATACATATATATACAACCGAAGATAGGGGGCAACATCCCTCTCGGCTTCCTCTTTGTTCCCAATCTCGACGGCGACAAGAAGCTCCTCGCTCCGTCCCTTTCCTCTCATCCTCAGGTGAGTACCCCGAAACCCTAAAAAGATTCTCGCCATTCCTAGGGCTCTTAGATGCGCTTCTTCTTCTCTTTCCCTAGTTATTCCATGTTATTCTGGTCGCCTTCGTCTCTGATTCGTATACCTGTTGCAAATTAGGGTTTTTTTTTTTCCGTGTTGCGTCGGTTGTTCTTTTTTGGGGTTGGGTGGGATTAGCGATTCTTGATGGAGAACGGAAGAGAACTGGAAGTTGGGCGGCGGTTGGGGGAGGCGGCAGAGGAGTCGGTGAATGGTGTTTCTGAGCACAAATCGTTGGAATCGGAGCATGCGGCGAAGGATCTTGCGGAAATGGAGATTTTTGAGGAGGCCGTGGAGCCGCCGCGTGATGCGGTGTCGGATCTGCTGATCGGTGAGTCGAATGGAGGAGGGAATGCAGAGATGCCGGCCGAGGAGGATGGCGATGAGGTTGAGAAGTTTGTTGAGTCAGTGGAAGCCCATGCGATTTCTCCGGAGCCTAAAGAGCAAGGTCAGGGTTTTGAAGAACAACAAGATGATGATTCTGAGGATGGCAATAGGCGCGTCCGAGAACAGGAAGCAAAGGATGTTGGTGGCTTAGATAGCGCTGTTGAAGTCGGAGTGGAAGATGGGGAGCAGCATGTTATGCAGCCGGAATTGGATAGCGCGGAATCGATTGGTGTGGCCGATGATGTGGCCAAGGATGAAGTGAAGGATTCTTCGGTTGTTGCGCAAGATGATGTTGAAGTGATTGTTGAAAATGGTGACAAACCTGATGGAGAAGTGCTTGATGTTTTGGACTCGAATGGGGTGAACCTGGATGAGTCTGCCTCTATTGTTGAAGATGAAGCAGTGAACGGAGGATCCGTCGGAGTGGGTTCGGATCAAATCCGTGTGAATCACGATACTGAATCCGATAAAGTGATTTCTCATGTGGAAGTAGCTCAAGGGAGGGAGGACTCTCCGGCATCACCGGCTATCCTTCCCAATGAGCAGCTTGATGACCTTCCTAGTGAAGTTACTGCACAACCAGATGCCGAAATTGCAGTAGATAGAGAAATCATGGAAGAGCTCCCAAAAGAAAACAGGGAAGAGGAAACTGTTTTGGTGGAAGACTTAGACGACTCTATTTCTGCTTTTGATGATGATGATGATGACGACAAAAACGCTTACAATCAGCCAACACCTAATGCTGCTCCTTCGCGTATTGAAAGTTCAGAAAAAGGCCCAAATTTGCCTTCTCAACCTGCTGGCCTTGGATCCTCTTCTCGCTTGCTGGGACCATCGTCCCGTCCTATTCAGCAGCTAAGGGCAAATGGCTCTGCCTCCCCAAGACAATCACCGCAGCCTGTAGATCCTGTTAATGATGAATCAGAGGAGAATGATGAAACCCGCGAGAAGCTCCAGATGATCCGTGTCAAATTCCTGCGCCTGGCTCACCGCCTTGGCCAGACTCCTCACAACGTGGTCGTTGCACAAGTACTTTACAGACTTGGTCTAGCCGAGCAGCTAAGAAGAAACACAAACAGACCCGGTGTATTCAGCTTTGATCGAGCCAGTGTAATGGCTGAGCAGATTGAAGCAGCTGGGCAGGAGCCGCTCGACTTCTCTTGCACTATTATGGTCATTGGGAAAAGCGGGGTTGGTAAAAGTGCCACCATAAATTCGATCTTCGATGAGGTTAAGTTGGAGACTAATGCCTTTCAATTGGGCACCAAAAAGGTTCAGGAGATAGTTGGCACAGTGCAAGGCATCAAGGTCCGGGTCATTGATACACCCGGTCTAAACTCCTCTTCTGCTGACCAGTGCCGCAATGAGAAGATCCTCCACTCTGTTAAGAGGTTCATTAAGAAATCCCCTCCTGATATTGTTCTTTACTTTGATAGATTGGATATGCAGAGCCGGGACTACGGTGATATCCCGCTGCTTAAAACAATTACTGACACGTTTGGTTCATCCATTTGGTTTAACGCGATTATCGTCCTAACTCATGCTGCGTCAGCGCCACCGGATGGTGCTAATGGAATTCCATTAAGTTATGAGATGTTTGTTACCCAGAGATCCCATGTGGTTCAGCAAGCGATAAGGCAAGCAGCCGGTGACGTGCGGCTCATGAACCCGGTTTCTTTAGTGGAGAACCACTCGGCCTGCAGAACAAACAGGGCAGGCCAGAGAGTGTTGCCAAACGGTCAGGTTTGGAAGCCACAGCTGTTGTTATTGTCATTTGCTTCAAAAATTCTCGCGGAGGCGAACATGCTTCTCAAGTTACAGGACAGCCCACCTGATAAAACTTTCAGTCGTAGCAGAGTTCCTCCATTGCCTTTTCTTCTGTCTTCTCTTCTGCAATCAAGGCCTCCACTAAAGTTGCCAGAAGAGCAGTTCGGTGATGACGATAGCTCTCTGGAAGACGAGTTGGGTGATATTTCTGATTCAGATGATGGGTCGGACTATGATGATCTTCCTCCTTTTAAGCGCCTCACGAATGCACAACTTGCGAAGCTGAGCAGAGCACAGAAGAAGGCTTATTATGAGGAACTCGACTATAGAGAAAAGCTCTTTTACAAGAAACAGTTGAAGGAGGAGAGGAGGCGCCGAAAGTTGATGAAGAAAATGGCAGCAGAGACTGATAATATACCAAGTGATTTTGGTAATGAGAACGTAGAAGATGAAACTGGTGGTGGTCCTGCATCTGTTCCAGTGCCAATGCCAGATTTAGTGTTGCCTGCATCATTTGATTCGGATAATCCTACCCATCGCTATCGTTTTCTTGATTCCTCCAACCCGTGGCTTGTTAGACCTGTTCTTGAGACCCAGGGTTGGGACCATGATGTTGGTTATGAAGGCCTGAATGTTGAAAGGTTATTTGTGGTGAAAAATAAAGTCCCCGTATCAGTCTCTGGCCAGTTTACAAAGGATAAGAAGGAATGCACTCTTCAAATGGAGTTGGCTAGTTCGATCAAGCATAGCGAAGGAAGCACATCTTCTTTAGGTATGGATGTGCAGTCGGTGGGGAAGGACATGGCTTACACATTACGTGGCGAAACTCGATTCACGAATTTTAAACGCAACAATACGGCAGCTGGGCTTTCAGTCACTTTTCTGGGTGATTCGGTTTCATCTGGGCTGAAGATCGAAGATAAGCTGACAATCAGCAAGCAGCTCAGGTTGCTGGTCAGCGGAGGTGCGATGACCGGGCGTGGTGATGTGGCATATGGTGGCCGCCTTGAGGCAACTTTAAGAGACAAGGATTATCCGATAGGGCGGATGCTGTCAACTCTCGCACTCTCTGTAGTCGATTGGCATGGTGAGTTAGTAGTTGGTTGCAACGTTCAATCTCAGTTACCTTTGGGAAGAGGAACGAATTTGATCGGCCATGCAAATTTGAACAATAAGGGGACTGGACAAGTTGGCATTCGCCTGAATAGTTCGGATCAGCTTCAGATAGCTTTAATTGCTCTTATTCCAATATTCAGAAACATCAAAAGAATGCTCTTTGATTCTTCTCAAGCTTACTAATTCTGCAACACATGAGAGCTGTGCTGTTTGAGTCCATGGTTAGTAAAATTTATAATGTAGGTCTTTATGTTTTGGATAGTTTTCCAGTTTACGGTTACTACACTTCTTGTCAAAGCTTAGTAGAAGAAATGGATTTCTTGGCCGTCAATTCCTTTAGGGAAGATATCTCCTGTATGCACTATGAATGATGAACTTTTAGGGAGTCCAGTTTCATTAGTTTTTGGTAGTACGTCATTTGCTACCTTTTCATGCAGATCTCACGAACCTTCCATTTGCTGTTGCTTTTCTCATTTTATTGTCATTGTGTTTGTTGCATAAGTAGGATATCGCTCATATTTAGAGTTCTTGCAGAAACCGTATGGCATAATTTTGTGATGCATTGTAAACTTAGGCTAAAAGGTGTATAAGCTTTGTCAACTAATAATATTTTCAAATTTCAACTGGTATTTCTCATGCAATTCCTTCTATTGCTTTTTATCTTGAACTTTGTAAATTATAATCATAAGATACATCAATTTTGAAGAACAGTATCCTGCATTCTGAGATGACTGTGAGACAATTGCTAGAGATTCTCTTCTTTCACTGAGACTTGAAGAGGAAAATTATTTTCTTGTTTAAGATGAACTGCCTCTTTTGTAGTTTTGATTACGTACATAAATTCAAACATTTGATCTACAATTTCAAGATAATGGCTTTGATCGATTGTCCTAGTTGACATCGACGGTAGACTTGTCATTTGTAGTTGTCATTCGTAGTTCTATATGTGCGAAGACATAGACAACCTATATTGTAACTGTAAGATTCTGTTTTGTTGTGGCTCAATGTGCCCGACTCCAGTGATTCTTTCATCTAGTGCAGAGAAGACAAGGAAGCCTGTAAAAGGAAATATATTTAAACACCCATCTATAATTCCATCTGTATAAGTTATCAATTAACAAACAGAGACACTGGACGTGTTCTAAACTATAGCAGATAACGGATTAACGTGTAAATCGGCAGGTATGCTATATAACTAGCATCTATAAATGGAAAAGACTTCTTTTTTTTTTTTCCCTAGTAGTGGACGACGAAAGATAGAGGTTTTATGTTCCATAAGGGATTATTGAGGTGGAGAAATGAAAATGGATTTAATTATGTGCGTGCAAAAGAATGTTAAGAGAACCAAAATACAATCGCGGACGTATTCTTCTTCACGCAATTTAAGTTCCTTCTTTATCATGAGGGGAGTGAAAATTGTTTTCTCCTGCACAACACTCAGCAATTTTGTTGCATCTTATTTTTCTGACATGCTTAGATTGTGGGGAAAAGAATTATTTTTAATCAATTACGATGTTAGAAAGTCATAGGATAAGAGTTTCACAAACTTAATGGAGTTGCCAAAGCAAGAGGAGCTATATTTGAAGTTCATGTCACACTTGTAGTTTCAACACAGTGAATCTCTCTCCAGAAAAAGACACTTTCGTTTTACAACCATAAGGCAGCAAGAAAGATTTATATATTTGTTTATGTTCTCTCCCTTGTTTTTTTTTTTCTTCTTTGAAGTGCTGATGTCACTAGCAGAACATGTACCAATAGATAGGCTTGCTGTATAGAGAATGCACAGCCAATAAGTTAAAAAAAGATAATCATGAACCTTATTTCCTTCTGATTACAGTATTCGGATAGCTTATATAAATCCATCTTGCTGCTGCCCCCTAGTATGTTATGCTGGGCTAGGCGTGGAAAGAACAAAAGGAATTTTCGGGGTCTCTTCCCTGATTGAATATAGGGTGTCACCTTGAAGCACCATAGTATACAATGGATGTTCAGCCTGCAGGTTAAATGAAAAACATTAGTCTAACTGCTTAGAAGGGTAGAAAAGTTGACTCTAGCGAAGTTCTAGCGAAGTGTCGAATTGCCAATGGAAAATTGCTTGACTGCTCTCATATATAACCTTTTTGCAACTTTAGATTTGCTATTATTTCTGATGCTCTGAAAGTTGAACTAAATTTGCGTGGCTCACATTTCTTTTATGTTGATAAATATTATAAGGATGCATGGCAGCATACATAAAAGGATTTGTTATATGGTTCGAGGACCAAAATATTCGATTATGGCTGGACTTCCATTTTTTTTTTCTTTTTTGATGGTTGGTTTTTCATATTGAACTAAGGAGTTCTGCTTGGAGAAGCCCTTGAAGGTTTAAATATAACATAAAAACAGACCGAGGAAGCTGTAAAATTGAAAATTATTGCTGCCATTTTGTTTCAGCATGTCGTTTCCTGCTACTTTTCGTTGTCCGATTGACTCTGGTAATGTTGCTGTGGAATTGAAGTTCACTATTGTAGTTTTCTCTGTAATGCTCGGCATATTGAAATAAGACTAGAAAGAATCAGTTGTTTGACTGCTGTAACTATGTGACTGGATCTTCATGTTATGTTTTAAGATTTGTGGGTGTGTTTCTACTTATAGAACCGAACAATCATAGATTAACATGTTATATTCTACTCAAAATGACATGTATGAACTTGTATTTTGAAGTGAGAAGGAAGATGCCAACTTCTTCAAATACCATTGCCCCTTGAAGATTTGAGAGTGGTGATCTTTTAAGATAAATTGTAAGAAATTTCTGCTTCGATGTCGGTCATTGTTATGTTCTAAAACTGCCTTTTCCCATCTTAGGTAAACTTCTTGTTTTGAGCTGCCTGGTAGATTTCTTCTTCTTTTGTTTTCTCTCTCTCTCTTTCTTCTCCCCTTCATAAGTGAGATCAGCAGTATATGCCTATCGTTACTGTCTCATTTGTGAAGTTTGATGGAGAAATTAGTAATATTGGAATAACGAGTTTTCAATCTTAGTTTACATCTTTGCTTTTCATTAGTTTGGCCCATGTTAGAATCTTAGTCTGCATGCAATCTGTCGAGATAATTTAGGCTATATATAGCGCTTAGAATTGACAAAGATAGAATAAAATAAGAGAGCAATGGTAGAGGAGCGAAGGGTATAATATTTCAATGGCCTTTTGAGATCATGATTGATAGGGCTAAAGCTCAATCCAGAGGGCTAGAAAGGGATTTTCGGAATTCAATCCAGCCTAACTCAATCGAACCTAACCTAATCTAAACAGTTAATCACTAAGTTAATTATTTTTAAAAAAAAATTATGAAAATTTGGAAGATCATCCGTATTGCTTCCATGAGGGATTCATTTGATGACTAGACTAACTAGAATAGAACTTGCAAATGCGCCGATAGTTCTTTTTCATTTTAAATTTTTTCTAAAATTATTTATGAAATGAATTTGAAGAAAATTGTTTTTTTTTCTAAATTTTTAAAAAATAAGATAAAATCTATCCACGAAAAATTAATAATAAACCATATTTTTTCTAATTTTCTTTTAAAAAAATTATAAAATCTATCCAGGAATATTTAATAATAAACTATATATGATGAATAAATTAAGCAAGTTTATGATAAAAATTGATTAACTTTTAAAATTTGTTTGATTTTAAGAAAATCTTTTAAGAAAAAATTTTGAGATCTATGTATGAAGTTTAACAATTAATCATATGACAAATATATTAAGAAAATTTAAATATCAATTGTTTTAATTTACTTTTTCATTTTAATGTTGTAGTTTTAAATTTAATAACGGAATTTTAAGAGTTAAAAATATCATAAGTCTCATACAAAATGTTAAATTCATCCAAGAAAATTTAAAACTAGACCATATAATCACTAAATCAGGTGGATCTATTTTCATGTTTTTTGTAAATTGTAAATAAAAATTTGTATAATTTCATATTTCTTCACTAAAAGAATTTTACAAGTTAAATATATTCTAAATTCTAAATGTATATACAAAAATTTAAGTTGTAAATTTTTTGACTTACCTAATGAGTAAATCTTTAATTTTTTTTAATTATTTTTATCTTTTTTTTTTTAAGATAGAAGTAATCAAAGGAAAAAATAGAAGGGATTGAAAGAAAAAATTAGAGAAAAAATTGTGAGAATAAAAAGAAAAAAATAGAGGAAGAGATGGGTAAGGACTGAGATTTTGACAGTGCAACTAAACTCTCTGTTGATGATGTTTATATGTGTAATGTAATTACATAGGCACTCGTCAAGTTTCAGGAGAAAACGAGCTAAAATGTAGAAGATACGCGGTTTTTAGTTTTCACTTAAAGTGAATAGTAACTCCGGTTTTTCCGAGAAACCACGAAGTAGAGTTGGCTTTCGGCGCGTATCGGACTCCGTTCATAGCGATCCAATAGCTCGTTTTGACCGGTTCGGCTATTACGGATCCAATGGCAGCAGTTTCGGATACGATGTACGATTTTCGAGAAAAAAAGTTTTATCGAAATGAGGGTTTTTTCGCTCTTCACGCCATATCGGTCATTAAAATTATAGATATTGTAATATTTTGATCGTTGAGTTAGTGATGCCAAAAAATCATGAAATTTGATTTCTAGATAATTTAAATGGTCTAGATTATGTTCAACAGTCTTGATCGTCGATTTGAAAGCTCAATCCTAAAAAACAAATCGGTAATAAACTACGATAGTAGCCAGTCAAACTCTCTCTCTCTCTTTCTCTCTTTATATATATTTATATATATATACGGTAAATTGCACCTTTGTTGCCCCGAACTTTTGGCGGAGTTTCACTTTACTCCCAAACTCTTAAAACGGTCATTTACCCCCCTATACTTTAATATTGCATCTTGTTGCCCATTCCGTCAGTTAAAGTTAACGGAGCTGAATGGGAGTTGACGGAAGGGTTAGGTTTTGGCGGTTTTTGGGATGCAAAAACTATGAGAAGAAGAGTTGGAGGGCATAGAAATGGAGAAAAAAGAGTTTTTAAGGAATAAAAGTGAGTTGGTTGGAACAAGGGACAGTATAGGCGGTAGATTTCCTGCCAAAACCTAACCACTTTCGTTAACTCCCGTTCAGCACCGTTAACTTTAACTGATGGAATGGGCAACAAGATGCAATATTAAAGTATAGGGGGGTAAATGACCATTTTAAGCGTTTGGGGGGTAAGTGAAACTCGCCAAAGCTCGGGGAGGCAACGGTGCAATTTACCCCATATATATATATATATATATATATATATATATATATATATATATATATATATATATAGTAGGGGCAATTGCTTATATACCCCCGAAAGGTTTCCGATTTTCCGATTTACCCTTCTTAGAAGGCTAATATTGAAAATACCCCTCCTACATTCCAACCTATTTCTAATATACCCTTAGAGTTAAAATCTGTTAAGTAACTCTGTTATCTCTGTAAAATTACTATTTTGCCCTTTTCAAATATACCCTTCTACCATCACTTTCTTTCTTGTTTGCCCTTAAAGTCAGGGGCACAAAAAGTATTTCGACTTTTGGTCTTTTCCAATATACTCCTCTCAGTCACCAACCTTTCTTATTTGCCCTTAAGTTAAGGACAAAATTGGTATTTTAATTTTTTTAAGCGTGGTAGATATTTAACTCACGTTTAACCCAGATTAACTTAACAGGAGATAACTGCGGGGGTATTTTGTAATAACGGTAGAACGTATGAAGGGCATTTTAGAAAGAAAAAAAAAGTAGGGGTAGATCGAATATTTTCAGACGCATGAGGGGTATATAGGCAATTATCCCTATATAGTAATTATATATGAAGAGAGAAAGAAAGAGTAGAGCTAGAATACTATTGATAATTAATTTGGGAATAGTACCATTAATATTTTGACCATTTACTATCAAAATCATTAGGAATAATAGAATATATAACAGTAAATCGTGCCAAATTCGTCCCAAAGCGGGTTATAAGCGGGTTATGATAGGAAAATTTTATGTAATTTAGTCCTATACTTTCTAGTCAACATATATGTTTTATTTCTTCATTTCTATCTTGTGTGATTCATTAATTAAGAGAGGGATGGAGGAAAGAAATAGTATAAAATTCATATCATCACATACAGTCACCACTTAATCTAATAGGCCGGAAGAAAGTATAATATAATCACGCAACAATCTAAACTAAATAAACAACTCTTAATTTGCAAAATACGTACACACGCACTTTATTTGTGAAAAGTAGAAATATATATTCCAAAGTACCCTTACAAATCCAACTCTGAAGTTTTTATATATATATATGAAACTAATTACCAGAGCATTAATTCATATAACATTAATATAAGCAACCATGCAACTAGAACAAGAATAATTAATATACGCAACCATGCACGTACTCATGCAACATCATTCCAACTGATCGATCAACTGCTGATCACATCGATCAGTAGTGCAGCAAGGTGACATCGTACTCTATTACGGCGTCTCCGTTCGTCGTGTTCAAGTAGTGCGTGCGCAGCTGCGCGAAGCCCCGGGCCAGGCGGAACGCGCCGCGGCCGCCGACGACGGCGAGCTCCCTGTTCGGCTCCGTCACGGGGTTTCTCGAGAACACCACGAACGAGCTACCGCTGTAGGGCCCCGCCGTGAGCTCGAAGTCGACGCCCAGCACCAGGGACAGCGGTCCCTGCAGGCCCGACGACACGTAGAGGCCCTGCGCGTTGCCGACCACGCCCGAATCGAGCTCGGGCCCCGCCGTCAGGGGGTCGTCGATCACGAACGCGGTGCCGAAGGGCGTCGGGTCGTTCGGAACCCCCGTGTGGTTCTCGCGGTGCGCGACGAGCACCGCGGAGGGCGTGCTCCCGCTGAGGGTGTCGTGGAGGAAGAAGTGCACCTTCGTCAGCTTCTCATCGCGGAGCAGCGGGTGGCCGGCGCCGAGCGCTGGAAAGCGGTGTGCAAAGACGCATACAAAGAAGGCGAGGAGAAGTAGCAGGGTTTGAGCTCTCTTTGAACTAGCCATGTTTTTTATATTTTTTGAATATGGTTCATATATTATTGCTTTGTGGGCCTTTTATATAGGGTTGCCATCGATCGTGCGAAGATAACAGAAAAATACAGTTCAGTGTGAATTGGTAAAAGTGTAAGTGTGTATGGAGACTCCCCCTCAGCCATACGTTCCTTTGAAATAGCCCCTTCTCCTTTGAATTTTTTGATTTAGACTAATTGCCCTCTTAATTTTCAATTATTATTTGGAATTAAGACATTTTTGTCATTCATCGATGATATACTCCGATCAAATTTAATTATGTTAATTCATTTATTTAACTACTTTTTTATGCAATAATTAATGGTTACTCACTATCAATTATTTATCGAAAGTTGTAACTAGAATAATTCATTTCTAATTTGTAAATTAACATGGTCAAGCAGAATATAAAAATAGTTCAAGATTTAGCAGGTTAATTACTACTATATTTTCCATATTCTAATAAAGCAATAAGATTTAACAAACTTTTCAGCATTATAAAAAAGTAAAAGGAAACTTGATTCAAAACAATCAAACTTTAGGGGGCTATTCGAAAATAGCATTTCCTTCATTTCATACATTATTAGCAAATACAATGCGCCGAATCATTTTGGGTAATTTTATATTTATATTTTGATGAGTTACTGTATTTGGGCTGATTTAAATTTGGAAATAAATTGATGGAGAAAATCACGTTCGAATACAATTAATGAATGAGTCATAATTAGTTTGAATTTACCTTTGCTAAGGCGACCAGATACATAACTTTGAATGTACGTTGTTCGATAAAACGACCAATTGCATTGAGTAGAAAATTATTACTGTACGTATACAATGCAATTTAATTATGCATTATATGCTACTACTAATTAATAAATTAATGCCCACTAGTAATGTTACATGTGTATTACGGAGGACTAATACAATTAAAACACAGAACATTGGTAAATTAAAAAATTTAATTTTTTTTTTATTTCCCATGAGACATCAATAAATATAAATAGTATATATGAGAAAAAAAAAGAGTATAATGAAATTTTATTTTACTTATTTTTTCTTGTAAAAGCGATTTATTTAGATGACAATAGATCATGTCATCAATGTATTAATTCAAAAGTGGGTGGGTGGGGAGACGAACCATTGAGTGCCATGTGACAAATTCTATAGAAAATAATGTATAGGTATAGATCGTAGCTAATTAATTCACAAATTATTAAAAATCGAAATAAAATAGTCTGTATACGATTTATTCCTAAAAGGTGGAATGAAATATGAATTTTTGGGTTAGATTTATTATTTACGAGTAATTCGTGTATGCCGAACTATTCGTCCAAAAAAACGTGCAAAATTTTTGGATAAAATTCCTTTCCGACTTATTTCGGAATTATTATCGAATTATTCGTGAATTATTGAAAACTTAATGAACTTCCAGGAAATATGTATCATGGAAAAAATGACGGTAAAGATGATAATAAACATTGCTATTACTTTTTTTTTTACTTAATCTATTTTATTTTGTAACTTTCTATTTTCATATTCTCAAGAATTTATAATTATGTTTGCTCATAGCATAAATCTGGTGAATCTGTTTTTTAAGCCTAATTGAGATACAAATTTTATTCGAATTATATCCATACCGAATTTTTGCCGAATCTGAATGAACTAACTATGGTATAGATTGCATTAAGTGAGCCAAAATCGTGATAATATTAAATAATTTAGAATTGAGTTTGATTAGATCCAGTAAATTGAAAACAACTCAAATAAGTTTGCGCGAGGACTGAGGTTTTTTTTCCCTAGGTATGTTTGACAATATTTAAATATTATTATATGTATTTTAATTTTATACTTACCTGCAAAATTTCAAGGAAAAAGAGTTTAAATTAAAGTTTTTAATGCGATTATTACTTTTTCAATTAAAGTGAATAGTAACCTGCATTTCCGACAATGATCGAGGAGTGAGGTAAGCTTCGGATGCAAATCGGACTCCGTTTCAGACATTCCAATAGCTCATTTTCAATAGTCTAACTATGTCGGAAACATTGGCGCTGAAGAATTTTCTATCTGATAGGCGGTTTTCGAGAAAAATCACTTTTATCACTAGGAGAGCATTTATTATGCATTGCTTTTGCTTTTTAGAAGCGATCGGTGCTCTGTTTTGCGTAAAAGCTTATAGACATGGGTTTTTCTGTGAGGGAAAGATGTTGGAGAGGGGCTGATTCATCAATTTAGAGTATTAGAGGATTTTAGGGCAATTATTCTCCAACAATAGTGGGTTTTATATTTTTAAATTGGATTTGGGGATTTTGGAATCGAAACCCTTAACCTCAACCCTCATCCTCCTCCTTTGCCACTTGAGAGAGGATCCTGCCATCATCGTTGCTGCCGCCGGCTGGAGAAGAAGAGAAAGCCAATCTCTCTCATTCTCTCTCTCTCTTTCTCTTTTTTTTCTCTTTCTCTCTCTCTCTCTCTCTCTCTCTCTCTCACTTTTATTGCGTGTTGTGAGGGAGAGGAGCCCGAGCCCCCTCGTATTCGACCACCGCCAACCTTGACCATTGCTGGCGTCACCACCAAACGCTGGGTGGTTGTCCCCGATGTTTTCCCCGATTGTCGTGTCCTGGGGAGCCGTCGTGGCCAAGGTAATTGCTACAGAGCTAGTGCCGCCGTGGGGAGCTTATTGGCCGTCACCACCATGCCGCGCTGCCACAAGGCGACGCTGGAGGTCCTATAAAGGCCATCGATGCCACCCCCCTCACCGTCTTAACCCGCTGCTGCAGAGATTGTTGATGCCCTAGCCGCGGGCCTTTTTGGGGTACTGCTATCGCGATAGGCCATGTAACATCCCGGATTTTAAGAATAAAAATAAAAGTAGATAAAAATAGCGTGAGATACTATTTTTATTGGATTTAGAGAAGTAAAACATGAGTTAGAAATGACCTGTGCTGAAATTGGAATGAAAATAGAAAATTTAGAATTTTCTGTGTGGGATCGGGCAGATAAATTAGCGAAAAATGCACGATTAATCGAGAAAATTATGAAAATTGAAGAATATGTCAGGATTATTTTTACGAGGCTAGATTTAAAGTTTCGTGCCATTCTGACACCCGGAAGATGAGAAATAAAATCCGAATGTTATCTGATAACGATTACAGTTCGGTAGAGTTTGCAGTGACCAAACGGAGTCGAAACTGGAAAGTTAAGATATTTCTAAGCTTGTTAAGTAAAATCGAGCCTGACTGTCAGATTTGAGCGCAAACGAACATTCGGAAGGGCTCCAACGAGACCTAACTACTAAACTAAAAGTTGTGTGTGAATAGTATGACGTTGAGGGACTAATGTGTAAAAAGGGTTTTGTGCCCTTTTCTTCTTCAGCCAGCCACGTACACACACACACACTCACGCACACACCCACACACGCATACATGGGAGGGAGAGAGAAACCTCCATTTCTCTCTTGATCTCTCCCAATAATTGGAGGATTTGGTGGAGAAGCAAGCTTGGAAGATGATCTCCATCTCCTTCATCTTCTTCCTCTCTATTGGAGCTTGCTTGAGAGGTAAGCTTCTTGAACCCTCTAATGGTAGATGTCTATAACTTTGATTATATGTTCTAAAAATAGATTTAGAGGAATCCTAGCATGCCAATTAGAGGATTAATACATGAATCCAAAGCTCTAACGGTGGATTTTCACCTAGTAGCAAACCTAGGGTTAGAAATGCTAGTTTTGTAAGTACAAGGGTTTGATCTAATTTGACCCACTGTAAACCTAATTGCTATGTAACCGAACGCGTTGGCGAAGTCGGTTCGGCGATTCGTCGAGCCGTTGTGAAGATATTGAAGAAACAGAGGATTTAGCTTCATTTCTGCCTGGAGGCCTTAGGCGATGTCGTAAATCGTGGAAATAGAATCGTGGGCTCGTGGCAACAAACCGCAGACCTTTAATTTTCGGATCGCGAATCGGAGGTCGTTTGGTGGTCGCGCGTGGATTAGGTCGAGCTGTGCGGTGTGCGCCGCGGGAGACCGATTGCAAGTGACGACGAGCAATCGGAACGCTATAAAAGGTGGGGGGTGCTTTCCACTAACATTGAACTTCTCTTTATGTCTATGTGTCACTCTTTGAGCATATATGTTTATAGCTTCTTTCCATGCATAATAGGATAATTGAGCTAATGTGATTGCATGCTTAGAGTTAAGTTGCAAATGAGATAGTTGTGAGCAAAGAGAATGAACAAAAATCCTATGTATGCATGTGTTGAGACAAAGAACCTAAAAGAGTTAAAGAACAAGTGACATTGTGACATGTAGATTGAGTGGCATCTATGATTGCAAAGATTGTAATGATCACTAGAGTTAGTGTGATATTGAGAATGAGAACAAAGAAAATAAAGGACACTAGAGGTAGTGTAATAACATAGTCAAGAACAAGTATGCATATGAATAAAAACACTAGAGTTAGTGTGTGGCATGACAAGAATGGCAAGTGTGAAATATGATAACACTAGAGGTAGTGTAATGACGACAAGGATGCTTGAGAATAAGAACACTAGAGTTAGTGTCAAGACATGTCATATTTTTAAAGAACAAGAACAAGAATGCAAAGAGCAAAGAATGTGGGCTAATGACAAATACAACCTTAGAGTTAAGGGTCGTATGAACATAGTCTCCTTGAAGTCAAGGAATGAATTGGACTTGTAATCCTTAAAGTTAAGGATAGATCGTACTCACCATATAGTCCTTGCTCGAGGGCGGTAGCTCCCCCTCGGGCGATGTGCTCCGGAGTTGTCATCACTGGGTCGTAGTGGTTTATCCTCCCCAGAGGACGGTCCGGTCGGGTCGTAGTGGTTGTTCCTCCCCGACAATAGGGATTTGAGTTGGTTGAGTTTGTTGAGGGCGAAACCTAAGGGTTAGCCAAAAGATTGGGTTATGGAATTATGATCTTGCATTCATCATTATTAGTATGTTGAGCATAAGCAATCTTTACTATTGGTCAGGTATATTAGTTGTATGCATTATAGTTTGGTTACTATCTGCTTATTCTTTCAAATTATGTTTGAGATAGACCTAGTGGGAAAGTCGG
Organism: Aechmea fasciata; assembly: GCA_025177825.1. NCBI lineage: Eukaryota > Viridiplantae > Streptophyta > Magnoliopsida > Poales > Bromeliaceae > Aechmea > Aechmea fasciata. The sequence goes on from CM045926.1 coordinate 1,084,983, forward strand.
TGTAATTGGGGGCCGAGCCCACTGAAAACTTTGTTGTAGTTCTCATCCCACTAACCATGCAGGTTCTAGCGCGAGTGGGGCGATCGTGGCCCGAGGCATGGTTATCGTGCTCTAGGTAGTGTTCTACCATTGTGTATAGAGGCACCCTTTGTATATTTCAACTAATATGTTGATAATTGAAAATGTAATAAAATTATGTGAGAGATGCAAATGTATTAAGTTCATTTGAGAAATGGCAATGTTTATATTGGAAGAACGAATGTAATAATTATATAAGCTTTGTATTTGGTTTAAAGTAATCAAGATACAGTGTATGAGTGGTTTAGTTAGTTTACTTTCACTTATGCTTGTGTTGCTTGCCCTCGTGCAAGCCATGTATATTGAAATGTTATCCTGAAAATTATTTATTTCTTTATACATGTACTCATTGTTGTTGAGCCTTGGACGGACAGGGGAGGTGCTGTCCGTTCGGCGTCTGTTGGCGTGCCTGAACCGACCAAATTGGCGGTCCCGGGGCGTGACAGGCCACCACTGCCCCCCGCCCCCGCCGTCGGCCAAGGCGATCGACCTCCTCCCCTAGGGACGGCAACCTTCCCTTGGCTGGAGCCCACTCCACCTTGCCGCTGTTGGCACCCAGCTTAATGCCTTAGCTCAACCCTTTTGCTGCTAAGATGAGTTCCAGAACTTGAGTTGGCCGAGCTCCCTTTTTCGGCCACCGAAGACTTCGGCAAGAACCCGAGAGGTGAGGGGTCATGTAGAGTCTTGTGCTCACCTCTGTTGTTATCTACGAATTTCTGATGCATGCGTGGGACTCGACCGTTTTTGGGAGCAACCTATTGGAGGAGTCTTTCTGCTGTTTTGTAGCCGCCCGGCCGTCGATCGCGCTTCAGATAGTGAGCATGGGCATCATCTCATCGAGATAAATAAAATTGGCAGGTTGGTTCGATCTGTTGCAACGTAGATCGGGGTAACGAGCTCAAAACTCATGTTATATTCGTTATTTATATCGTAATTGACGCTATAATGGGTTGTTTGCAATTGTATGCAATAGGGACCCGGTGCACAACCTCGGACAACATGTAATCGCTGTTAGTGACCTCTCGACTGATTGTCGAAGGTTGGGGAGCCATTGCAGAGTGGAAACGGGTTCCCATGGTGTCGTTTGGTGAAAATTCGCCGATCAAATGCGATTTATGTTGCAGTTTTTGCAATTGGCCTTTCAAGTGCCCTAAAGACCCCACCAAGTCTTATTGGTTGGTTTTTATTGCCACCTTTGAAGACCGGAGTCGGTGGATGAGCGATGGAGGGGTTTCGATGCATTTTCTAGCAAAATCACTAGTAGAACGTGGTTTCGAATCTCGATGAGCTTTTGGCTGTGTGGTCTCCCCGAAACTCATTGCCTAGTCTCATTGGCTGGCCGCTGGGGTTGCCTCATGTGTTTAGAGGTGGCAGATCAGCGGCGAAGGCTTCCGAAACCAAAGTGGACACTTTCGAAAGTTTGGCAGTGAACGGTCGATTGGCAACGACCGAGTTGATTTGGAGACTTGTGTTTACTTTCTGTATGTCCAAATAGGTGTGTTTTGGAATAACAGGTGATCCTCGATGTGAGTCGGCGCATTTAGAGATGTTTCATTGGTCTCGGGGGCATCTCGGTGCATTTTTGAGACTCCTGACAAGTTCGGGGATTGGTTTTGGGAAACCAATTCAGCAGGTGGTTTTGGCTTTGTGAGTGATGTATTTGAGTCATGTGGATTAGATCCAAACTCGGTGGACCTATCGTAAGTGCGATCGGTGTCCCTCACCTTGCAGAAGCTAGACGCGGCGATGAACACAGGCAGTTGTGGCTTGCTTGAGGTTCTTAGACCGACAGGCCCCGGGCCACATGGGCCGTGCACAGATCGCGTGCTGATGTCCGCTGCACGCGGGCCACACGGGCTCGCGGGCCACACAGCGCGCAGCCTTGCGGGTGGCGCGCTATCTGCATGGGCCACGGGCCGCGCGGGCCACGCGGGCCACCGCCGTGCCGCGGCCGCGGGTGGGCCGCGCGCTAGCCACGCGAGGCGCGCGCGCGTGGGCCACCCTGCAGCCGCACGCACGCGGGCCCTGGGCCGCGCGGGAGGGCGGGCCACTCGGCGCACGGCGCGCCAACGGAGGCCAGCCCGGCGGGCAGCCGGGCCGCTGCGGCGCGCCTGCGGCTGCTGCCCGTTTTTTCCTGGTTTTTTCTTTAGTGTTTTTGCACCAATTTTTTTTTTTAAATAAATAATTGATTATTCTGCATATTCGATGATTAGTATGCTTTCATGATATATTATGCATAGTCGATGGTTCAAAATGCCTATGTGACATATAGCATGCATTTAATTTTTTCATAATGCCTGTTATGATGTATGGATAAAATATTTTAGCATAATATAAATTTTTATGCATGCCTTGTCAAGTGGGAATTTTATTTTTTGATAGAGTAAATGGTATGCTTTTACTCCTAAATATTTTGTGCAGCTTAATTAAATAATTAAAAAATTTAACATATGGTCTGTGATGTTATTATGAGCATAACGAAGTTTTCCTTTACGCATCTATGATCTAATTTTTAATTTATTTAATTAGAGATGCGTTAAAATTAAATACATGTATCGTGTGCTGATTTTAAAATATTTTTTTTTGCGCATTGCATGAACTAAGTGAGATTTAAAATAGACCGACCCACAGAGGGCACCCATGCCTAGGCTCGCCGAGAGATGGAAGCCTGTAATAATTGGCTTAAAAAGAATCCCATTGCTCACATCACGTTGCTGAGCAGTATGCAGAATGATCTCTTGTGCGAGTATGAGATGTGGGAGGCTCTCAAAACTAAAGAGGGTGCGACTTCGGTTACAAGGTTGCGCAGCCTAACAATGCGGTTTGATAGTTATAAGTAGCATGCCGATCAGACTATGAAACAGCACGTGAAAATAATGTCAAACATGAATCATGAGTTAAAGTCGGCTAGCGGCACCTTAACTGATGAGCAGCAGATCCAAGCTATGATTCGCTTACTTTCCAATTCGTGGGAACATATGCGAGTAAATTTGACCCATAATGAAAATATCAAAATTTTTGAGGATGTTGCACGGCATTTGGAGTTGGAGGAGGAGAGCCTTGAGGCTGTTAAAATTCCAACTGCCAATGCTGCTGAGTCAAATTTTCGCAAAACATTTGGGTTCAAGCGAAAGAGGACTACTGGGCCTCAAAATCATAGCGGATCCGCGTCTAAGAATACGAAGAGCACCAAAAGAAAGAGAAGCAAACGAGGTGGTAAGAGGGGCAAGTTGAAAATGACCTGTTTTATTTGTAACCAGCATAGACACTTCGCTCGTGATTGCACTGAGCCGAAGAGGTACCGCTCTATCCTGATTCTCGCTCTTTTTGTTGCTGAATCTCTTACTGTGTGGATTGTAGACTCAGAAGCAATAGACCACGTAGCGAGGGATCGGATAGGATTCATCGAGTACCGTTGTGTGCTTGCTGGGAGCAAAAGAGTATACATGGGGGCCGATTCTAGTGTCGATGTATTAGGCGTTGGCACGTACAAGTTGATCATACAAGGTGGTCGAACTTTGTACCTTCCTGATGTACTTTATGCTCCAGGAATTCGGCAGAACTTGTTTTTTCTATTCTTGCTATGCTGCAGTTAGGCTTTTCTTTTCGTTTTGAGAGTGATGTAGTTTAGATTCATCTTGGTACTATTTATTATGGTAGAGGTTTTATGTCAAATGATTTTATATTTTTGGACATTGATTGTAATATTAATCATAGTGGTTGTTTTTCCTTGCTATCTTCTGTTGAGAATGATCACAATGTTTCAATTAAATGGCATGCACGTCTTGGTCATATTGGGCAGGATAGAATGAATAGATTAGTTAGAGACGGGCTATTGAGCTCGCTCACTAAAGTCGACCTATCCACCTGTGAACATTGTTTAGCAGGAAAAGCGACCCGAAAACCATTTAATAAAGCTTCTAGGGTAGAATTTTCTTTACAGTTGATCCATTCCGACATTTGTGGCCCAATGAGTGAGAGGGCAAGACATGGTGTTTTTTATTTCATCACATTTATAAATGACCATACACGCTTCGGTCATGTTTATCTGATCTCCCATAAGTCTAAAGCATTGGATTGTTTTAGACGTTATATTAAGAGGCAATTGCTTATATACCCCTGAAAAGTTCCCGATTTTTCGATTTACCCCTCTTAGAAGGCTAATATTGAAAATACCCCTCCTACGTTCCAACCTATTTCTAATATACCCTTAGAGTTAAAATCTGTTAAGTAACTCTGTTATCTCTGTAAAATTACTATTTTGCCCTTTTTAAATATACCCTTCTACCATTACTGTCTTTCTTATTTGCCCTTAAAGTCAGGGGCACAAAAAGTATTTCGACTTTTGGTCTTTTCCAATATACCCCTCTACCGTCACCAACCTTTCTTATTTGCCCTTAAGTTAAGGGTAAATTTGGTATTTTATTTTTTTTTAACTGTCGTAGATATTTAACTCACGTTTAACCCAGATTAACTTAACAGGAGATAACTGCGGGGGTATTTTGCAATAACGGTGGAACGTATGAGGGGCATTTTAGAAAGAAAAAAAAAAGTAGGGGTAAATCGGATATTTTCAGACGCATGAGGGGTATATAGGCAATTATCCCTTATATTAATGAGGTTGAGAATCAGTCAGATATGAAAATTAAAAGCTTAAGAACTGATCGGGGCCGCGAGTATCTATCTGAACAATTCAAGGAATTGTGTAGGAAATAATCAGACAGCTGACAATTTCTGACACTCCGCAGCAAAATGGTGTAGCGGAAAGAAGAAATCGCACCTTGCTTGACATGGTTAGGTTAATGATAGCGCAAGCAAATTTGCCTATTTTCTTTTGGGGAGACGCATTGTTAACTGCTGCCTACATTCTTAATCGTGTACCCTCCAAAACAGTACCTTCCATCCTTTAAAAATCATGGACAGGCAGGAAACCAAATTTGGAGCACCTGCGTCCTTGGGGTTCGGCAGCTTATGTACACAACACTTCTCATAAGTATGGAAAGTTGGGTCCTAGAGAAAAGAAGTGTATCTTTATAAGATACCCTGAACACTCTAAGGGATACGTGTTCATCGGAAAGCAGCCAGATGGAAGTTTGACTGAGATTGAGTCGCGAGATGTTGAAATCCTTGAGGAGAATTTTCCTTATAGAAGTGAGGTTCGAAATGAAATTGAGTTCCATGAGATGGATGACTCTGGTAATGGTGCTTCTATTCGCTCAGTTGAGGCGGAGGAGGCGACTCCGATACCTCCTGGGGATAGTGGGAGCGACTTATTTTTTGATAAGGAGCCTCAACTTAGTAGGAGCACACGTGTGGGAGTTTCCCGTCGTCGTTTTGAGATTAAGAGAAAAGCTTTCATGGTTGCTGCGCATGATGATGATGAGCCTAGATCTTTCCAAGAGGCTCTCTCATTACCTACTCGTAAGGAATGGATGGATGCAATGGTGGAGGAAATAGAATCGATGAAGTCAAATCATGTATGGAACTTGATTGACTTGCCGCAAGGCAGACGGTTCAATCGATAGGTATAAACCTCGCCTGGTAGCAAAGGGTTTTACCATACGAGAAGGCGTTGATTATGAGGAAACCTTCTCTTCTGTGGTAAGGTTTGCTTCGATCCGCCTAATCTTGGCCATTGTCGCATATTTGGATTTGGAACTTTACCAAATGGACGTTAAAACTGCATTTCTCAATGGAGAACTGGATGAGGAGATCTATATGGATTAGCCTGCTGGCTTCTCTGTATAGGGTGAGGAGCATAAAGTTTGTAAGCTCCGACGATCCATTTATGGATTGAAGCAGTCCTCCAGGCACTGGTATATTTGATTTCATCGAGCCATCACTGAAGATGGATTTACGATGATTGAAAAAGATCACTGTGTGTATGTTAAATGATCCAAAGGATATTTTCTAATCCTTTTCTTATATGTTGATGACATTCTATTGGCCGGGAATAATAGGGAGATGATTGTCGCCACTTAGACGTGGCTGTCCTCCAATTTTGAGATGAAGGACATGGGTAAAGCGAATTATGTGCTCGGAGTTAAGATCCTACGAGATTGTTCAAAGAAACTTTTAGGTCTGTCTCAAGAGACTTACCTAAGAAAAGTTTTAGAACAATTTCTGATGCACAATTGCAAACCCATTGACACTCTTATTGCTAAAGGTGAGAGTCTGAACAGTGCCCTAAAACTTCTGAAGAGAAGGATAAGATGAATCCGATTCCATATACTAGTGCGGTCGGAAGCCTGATGTATGCTATGATGTGTACTCGGCCTGATATATGCTAAGATGTGGGGTTGGTTAGCCTTTTTCAGTCCAATCTGGGATTGGACCACTGCGAGGCAGTGGCGCAGAAGAAAATAATCCTGGAACACATCTCTTCGAGTCACATGGTTGCAGATCCTCTAACTAAGCCTATTGTTAGAGAATTCTTTTTGGCTCATGTTAAAGCTCTTAGACTTCGTAAGATTTGATTATGTAGACAGTTGATTATTTTTTGGCCATTTCCTTTGTAATATTTTTGGCAAAGATATTTTATAAAATTAGCACACGTGTATAGATTATTAAAGAACATATTGATAGTATGTCGCGGGCTGATTGACCCTCTCACACGGGCAACCATACTTTTCGGCGCTGTAGAAAGCGAGCGAAAATTGAGGTATTTATGGAAGCCGCCTTGGTTGACACCAAGATGAGGTCATTAATGAGACCGCATACGAATAGTCCCACGATTCGTATGGCCTGTGTATTAAGAGCCGGATGTGAGCTCATCGTTTGGCGCTTGAGATAGCGAGCAAATGGAGAACTCAGGCTAGACACTCCGGGAGTGACTGAGCTAAGATCCGTATGACATTGAGAAGACATACGCTTATTGAGATTCTCTGTCATAGCATGTATTTCATACTACATGTGCTCGGCGACCAAATAAACAAGATGAGTGAATGGATCCCTGCTTCCTCATCGTGTGAGTTCTTTTGGACATTATTTTGAGGAAATGTCCTATGTATGTTAGATGCCCTTAGTGACTTTTGGCTATGTCATTAAGTGAAAGAATTGATGTTGCTACTTTGGCATGTTTCCTACGGCTATGATTGATGCAGCTTTACGGGGCATTGCTGGGAAAGCAATCAGTTCTCAACTTGGTAGCATGAGGGCTCAAGAAAGACTAATTGAATTACATTCAGATACTTTGACTCATTGTTCACAGGTTGTGTCGCTTCAGTATAGCAAAACATCATGAGTATAGTGTCATAATGTGCGCAGTAGAGGTTAGCATGGCTCTTTGAGGGATTAGAGATGCTGAACCTGATGTAATTAAATGGTCTAGGGCATCACGAGTCTAACATTTTCTTCTTTTTGAGGGTTGATGTCTCTATGCTGGCCGTATGCGGTTTCTATTGTAGAGATCCCAAAATGCAGGTTGACTCCGCGGTCGCACTGTTCATTTTCCTATATGAATAGAATTAATATTGGTGTAATGTTGAGGAAGTGGTTACGATAGCATCGATCCTGTCATGTGCGAGTGGGAGATGTTGACATTCGGTTAAATCGAATCGGGTGCGCCCATAATCGGGCTCGATCCGACGGTTGTCATGTTGTCTAATTGGATTAGGATTAATCTCACTTTTAATTGGAAAGCTAATTAGAGATAAGTTCTAATCATGTTAGGATAACAATTTATAACCGATTTAGCCTTATCTCTTATGCGATTAGGATTCTGTAATCCCTTATAAATATATGGGCGATCCCACATTAAACGTGGAACGGAAAAAACGAAAGTTCTCCACATCCTCCATTAACCTATTAATCAAGAGGGACTTGAACGGTGGATTTGCGATCGCTTTCGTTTGTAGTTCGATCCACCACGAGTTCGGAGTGCAAGAAGATTGATCAAGGATGGTCCAAGGACACGTAAATTAACCTCTACGATCCGGGTGTTGTAACGCGAATCGCTTCCGCAAAAAAGTACGAACGAATACTTCCGCTGCGTTCTACAATAATGTTTCAAAACCTATCAGTAAGGAATAATGAAGTCTTAAAACTCAACGGTAAAAACAAAGCTATTAATTGATATATTGAAAATAAGTCTCCAAATTTAAAATTTTTGATAATTTTAATATTATTATTATTTTAAAAGTAAAATCTAGCCTGATAGATATTATCTATACAAATTAAAACATCTATATAGAAAATATTATAATGTTTCAAAAGTGGTGGGAGCCGAATGTTGGACTGTTGACCCGGTCAATAATCTGCTCCGGTAAACGAGGAGAGAGTGATACGGTCCTACCATATCAATAGGGATAAACGATCACTTTGAGGGGATCGAATCTCCTAAAGAATTGAGAAGTAGAGAAGTAGAGAGAAGAGGTAGAAAGAGAAGACAAGATATGAGGGAAAAGAGACAATATTACCTTATTCTTTCTTGTAACTCCAGGTTACATTATATAGAGTCCAAATCCTTAAACTACCTCTAATCATATCTAATAAATCTATTCTCAAACAAGATCACTGCCTATTCCTAAATATATTCTTAAATAACAAGATATTTGTCACACCCTGAGCCCAATCCTTTTGGCCGGTTCGAGTGCGTTAAACGAGAGCGCAAGGCTCAACAATAGTGTAGATAGAGTGTAAAATTTTACACATGTGGAAGCATACATATATGGCTTGCACGAGAGCAAGCAATAACCAAAGTGAAAGTACAACTAAACATCATACAAGTATTATGATTAATTTAAATCACATACTTGCATACTTCTTTAAACTCTTTTACCATTCTTTACATTCTTTCTCTTAACATCATATATACCTCAAAGTGAACCTTTAATATATTTAAAGTTAGCATCTATAATCATCAAATACAAAAAATGATATAAAAGGGTATGCAATTATGAACCAAAATGTAAACCAACTCGGGTGGTCTCTACCTAGGGCGCGATGCCCTTATCGTGATCCTCTGCCGGCTCGCTCGGTCTCGGCTCTGTGGAAATAGTAGGGTGAGAACTACAACAAAGTTTTCACTGGGTTCGGCAACCAACCACGCTGACTTTCCCACTAGGTCTAAATCAGGCATAATAGAAGAAAGGTAAGAAAGTAACCAACTAACAAATGCAGCTAATATGCCTGAACAATAAAGAATAGTATGCTCGATACAATACTCATAATGAATGCAAGGTCATAAGTCCATTACCTAATCTCTTGGTTAACCCGTAGGTTTCGCCCTCAACAAACTCACCAATCCAAATCTCTATTGTCGGGGAGATAAACTGCTACGATCCGACGGGACCGCCCTCTGGGGAGATAAATCGCTACGACACCCAGTGATGACAACTCCGGAGCACATCGCCTGAGGGGGAGTTACCGCCCTCGAGCCAGGACTATTAGGTGAGTACGATCAATCCTTATCTTTAAGAATTCCAATTTCAATCCATTCCTTGACTTCAAGGTGAATCGTGCTCATATGACCCTTAACTCTTAGGTTGTAATGTCATAATGTTACTAATCCAATTTACTTGCATTCTTTAACCTCTACTAGTGTCATGTACACTACTTGTTCTTGTTCTTTGTCATTGATGCCACACTTGTTTTCTAAGTGTTCTAGACTCGTCAATGCCACTCACTATGATCATGTCCAATGTCATATTTGTTTTCTAAGTCCACTAGGTTCTTATTCTTTAACATGCATACTTAGGGTTCATTGATTCTCAATTATTATACAAATATATTACATGCATTTGAACTCACAAAATGCAATAAAAGCACATAATTAACCCTACTATGTAATATGCTCAAATATGACACTTTAGACATAGAGAGAACTTCGAGATCCTTGGCATGCACCACCCACCTTATAGGGTTGCAAGGATGCTCCGGTGAATTTCTCGAAATTTTTGGACTCCTATTCCGCGTGCTGCGGCTATCTGTTAAAAATTTATCGTTTAGTCCATAACTTTTTGTACGCTTGTCGGATCAACGAACCGAGCGCACCAACGCGTCGAACACACCTCTAATTAGATTTCTACAAGGTCAATTTGCCTTAGAAACCACTTTGGGCAAAAGCTCCAAATTTCATGCCCTAACAATGCCAAAATAGAATTTCTCCTAGATTGATCTCATTCCTAAGCAAATGCTAACTTAGAATCATCTAGGAAGTTCTCTATTACCATTTCTAAACCATTTGGACCATCCCTAGGGCATCTACTTTAAACCCTAGGTGTTCACCATTAGAGCACCATGAGTTTTCATGGGTTTCATGGGTCCAATGTCCCAACCATGCCTCTAAACATGAAAAGCTTCAAAAACTCTATGTTTCTTGGAAGAAATCCAAACCCTAGCCTAGGTTTTCATGGAACCTTACCTTGGCACAAAGCTATCCCAAGTTCTCATTGTTGGAGAGCTACAAGGTCTTCCTCAAGCTCCGAAAACACTCCAAATCCACTTCTTCTCCTCCAACTCTACCTCTTGGAGAGCCCTCAGAGAGAAAGTGAGAGAAAAGAGAGAAGGAGAGTGTAGAGTGTTTTGGCTGTGAGGGGGGGAAGAGATGGGCATATAACATATTGTTACAATTGCAACTAGGTCCCCCAACTTTTAATCTCGAAGCAGTTCACTCTTTGTTGACAGAGCCGAAATGTCTGGTACACGGAATTTTGTCGTACACTTTGACTTTGGAGCAACTTTCGATTTTTCGCAGCATTTGTACCGATACACTTTCCAATTTGTACCTGTACACATTCAGCCGAATTCACACTCGAGAGCAACTTTCTCTCGGCTGATCGCAGTGGTTATACCGATACAACCATCAATGTTGTACCGGTACACTTTGCCCAGACTTGTATTATTTTCGCGTCGTTTCGACTCTACTTCGTGCCGAACAACGCCAAAACCTTTCTAACTCTTTTAAAACTTCTTTTTAACCCTTCCAACATTATCAGAATGATAATTGAAATTTGTCCAATTATTTCTTTCACAAACTTTAGTCCATTTGGCTAAAGTTCGATATTTATTATTGAGGTTTCGGTATGTTACAATATTTAAATTTGAACTTATTTATTAAAAGGAAACTATTAAAAAAGGAAAGTTGAGGTCGTATCATCTTCTCCGCCCTCGAAAGCCACCTTGTCCTCAAGGTGGAAAATCCTCAAGCTTGTCTAATCCTTTTATATCATCTTCTCTGTTTTCATTAGGTTCAACCTCGATGAAAAATAGTTGCTTTGATTTGCATCGATGTCCGAGTCTATATTTTTCATCACAATTGTAGCAAATGCCTTGATCTCTTCTTACTTTCGCTTCAGCCGGTGTGAGGCGCTTTATGGGTGGAAGCGTTTCATTAGACATTGGTGTTGTAGAGGCAGACAAAAGAGAAGGCTTAGAATTTATAATACGAGGTTGAGCTATCAACTTTTCCTCTTGTAGACGAGCAAGACTGATGGCTGCTGACATAGAAGTTGGTCGGAAGGCTCGGACATCATGCTTTAGGTCCTCCCTCAGCCCACTAACGAAGCAACTTATGAAAAATGCCTCGGTTAGTCCTGAAGTGCGATTGGCTAGCATTTCAAATCGAGCCTGAGAGTCACGAACACTCTGAGTAGGTCCTTGTTGTAATTTCGATAATTCACCCATATAGTCTTCATACATGGTTGAACCAAAATGAGTGCAGAGTGCTTCTACAAAATTCGTCTACGCTACAACTCCACTGCTTTTCTCAAACCATTGAAACCATTGCAATGCTTCTTTCTCCATATGGTATGATGCAAGTGGAACTTTTTGCGCGTCCAGTATTTGATTAAATTTAAAGAATTGCTCTGCTCGATACACCCATCCAGCTGGATCCTCGCCATCAAATCGAGGAAACTCCAGCCTTGTGACACGAAGTTTCACCATCATAGAGTTCTCCATAGAAGGAATCAATGCCCCTTCCTTGAAGGGGGTCGGAAGAAGAGGACGATTTTTATCAAAACTTGCAACAGATATATCTTCGGGCAATGCTTGCTGTCGCACATCCATCTTTGCATTCATAGCGATAATTATATTTTTAAGATCGTTAATAGAATAATGGACCTTACCTCGGTCTCCAGTTTGTTCAATCGAGTATCAACGTTATTCATTTCCTCCCGTCGTACAAACTCCCCATCCATTCCTCGTAAGAATTTTTTTTTTTGCTCGAGTCAGGACCGTGCAAGCTCTGATACCAAATGATACGGTCCTACCATATCAATAGGGATAAACGATCACTTCGAGGGAATCGAACCTCCTAAACAATTGAGAAGTAGAGAAGTAGAGAGAAGAGGTAGAAAGAGAAGACAAGATATGAGGAAAAAGAGACAATATTACCTTATTCTTTCTTGTAACTCCGGGTTACATTATATAGAGTCCAAATTCTTAAACTACTCCTAATCATACCTAATAAATCTATTCTCAAACAAGATAACTGCCTATTCCTAAATATATTCTGTTGGAAATTTTAGGGCAGCGGAAACTTACAAACCGGATAGCCAACGTATCCGTGAACCCAAATCGGATCGCTCTGCTTGTTTTACTAGCCTTCTTGGATCGTCCTGTCTTGATGCTTCTTGATCTCCCACGTTTCTCGTCTTCTCCCACGCGTACGCCTTACGCCACGGATCGTTGGATCGGATGCGGATCGGATGCCAATCGAAGAGGGCTACCAGAGTCCTCTTCAATGTCCACACTCCAAAACCCCGGGAACGTAGGTGGAAATCCGAGAGAGGAAGAAGAGAGATAAAGAGGAGATTTCGTATTCGATCGTCTCTCTACACAAGAGAATAGGGTACGTATTTATAGAATAACGAAACCCCTAAATATCCTGAATCCTACAGGGATTAGGATAAGATTCGGAATATCTATTAACAACTAATAGATATTATTAGCAGATACGTTTCTTAACGGATAAGAAACATATAATTTATTCTTATCCTAAACTTATTAGGATAAATCCCAATCCACAACTTAAGTGGATCGGGTTTAATTAAGACCCGCCAATGTGGACATACCACATGGCTTCAATCTCCCACTTGGCCACATTGGCCAATTCTCTCTCACTCGTTCATCTCTTCATACGGGTAATGGAGCGTGCGACCTGACGAAAGAACCACATGCAGGAGTGCTATATTAAGTCACCACCAAACTAACATAGCACATCACTGACTTAATTCGTCTATGCCCTAGACGTTTCAACACACCGGATCAAGCAACACAAAGTCCCTCTCGTGATGACGGCTCGACCCCACAATTATTTCTTGTACTCATGATTATCTCAAGTAACATAACCGAGATAACCGCCCGGGCAATGAGTCACAAGACTTACGTGGTGTGTTATCAAAACATCTTCCTCAGCCCCTCACGTTAATCCACATTGGTCCAAGCACTTTACTAGACGTGCTCCGCGAGATCGTATTTTCTCATGACCCTGAGATACACGCTAAGTTAGTTACTTTGGACCTCCACTTCGTAACGTAGTTCTAAGTCGAGGGCACAAAAGGGTTAGTGCTCACACAGTGACATGGAGAGAAGAACTTATGTCACTCTACTAACTGGTCGACAAGCACATACAGTATGATATGTATGCTATGGCGGAGCTCCCACTGAATGGGTCAAGTCACGCTCTGGAAAATACGCCATACGAACCTTGGTCTAGGTACCACTAAGGCATCTAACCACCACAGCTCAAGTCATCTCTCTAACTTGAGCACTTAGGTTCGGCTACTATACAGGCTCGATATGAAATTTCACATAAAACTTTCATATCCAACTCTTTAGAGTCTCATCTTAAACTAATTAAGGCGACTTTAATTTATATCAACACTTCATTCATAACATATATAAACAAAGTAATCATATTACAATTACTCAAGTTTAATATGATCTAGTCTCATCCTGCTCACCACCTAGGTGCCAGGGCGATCACCCGTGTGAGTGGGCTGATCTGAGTCTGGTGACTTCTCGAATATGTGCCTTCTAGTATCAATTACGCAATCACATTTAAAAGAAGAAAAACATATTTTCATTAATAAAGCGTAAGATACAAAAGAATGTCCATATATCAAAACCTACGGAGACCCAAACTCCTAACGTGGGTCTGGAACAAATCCCCAGCTATCGGCTTGGTCAACGGATCCGCCACCATCCTAGTGGTGGAGATATGTCTAAGAATGACCTCACCTAGCCTCATCATGTCTCGAATGTAGTGAAATCGGATGTCTATTTGCTCGATCTTGCCATGATACTCGGAGTCTTTCACATACTCCATGGCAGCAATGCTGTCAGAGAATATCTCAACAGATTCATCAGCTCGAATCACAAAGTCGAGATGCTGGAGAAATCTCCTTAGCCAAACAGCCTCCTGAACGGCCAGAACAAGCAACGTACTCGCTTCCATAGTAGACAAGGCAACGCGACCACATTTCTTACTACACAAGAAAATTGCACCGCCTCCAAACACATAGCACGAGGTGGACTTTGCCTCTATCACCGCCCCGATCAACATCCATATCCTTTCAATCTCAAATCCCCAGTTTGAAAAACATAGGACGAGATCACTGGTTTCTTTTAAATATCAAAGGATTCTCTTGACCGCTTGCCAATGAATAGGTCCTGGGTTGCTCTGATAACGACTTACCAAGCCAACAGCGAAGCAAATGTCAGGTCGCGTACACATCATAGTGTACATCAGGCTGCCAATTGCACTCGCATAAGGAACCCTACTCATTTGCTCCTTTTCTTTATCCGTTTTAGGGCACTGATCAAGACTCAGAGTTTGATTCTTCTCCACTGTAGTATCAATGGGTTTACAATGATGCATCCTTAAAAGTTCTAGAATAATATAAGTTTCTTGAGACAAACCAAGAAGCTTTCTAGAGCCATCACGGATGATTTTTACACCGAGCACATAGCTCGCCTCACCCATGTCTTTCATTTCAAAGTTGAGAGACAACCACTCCTTAGTGGTATTGATTAACTACATGTCATTTCCAGCCAATAGTATATCGTCGACGTATAGAGAGAGGAACAAAATCCCATTCTCTATCTTCTTGACATATACACAGTGGTCCTCCTCTATCATGGACATACCGATAGAGGTAATGGCTTCGTGCAACCTAAAATACCACTGTCTCGACGACTACTTAAGACCATAGATGGATCTTTTAAGACAACAAACTTTGTCTTCTTGACCTTTGAGTACAAAACCCTCAGGTTGATCCATATAGATCTCCTCCACTAATTCTCCATTGAGAAAAGCTGTCTTGACATCTATTTGGAACAATTCCAAATCTATGTGTGCCACTAAGACTAGAATCAAACGAATAGAGGCAAATCGCACAACGGGAGCCAACGTCTCGTTGTAATCTACCCCTTGCCTCTGAGTGTAGCCCTTAGCCACGAGCCGAGCCTTATATTTATCGATTGATCCATCCGCCTTGCGCTTAATTTTTTTAAAAAATATTTATTTCCAATAGACTTGCGCCCAGACGGAAGGTCAACCAATTCCCATACTTGGTTCTTGCTCATGGAGTCCATCTCATCTTTTTCATAGCCGCCATCCACTCACTGCAAGCTGATGTCTCTAATGCTTCTTTACAAGAAGTAGGTTCATCATCATCGAGCGGAGTGCACATGAAAATATCCCCTTCGATCTCAAAATGTCGACGGGGAATATGTCCACGTTCACTTCTACGTAATTGAGGATTCGAACTACCGACTTCCATAGGTATGCTCTCATTTAAGGGAGCACTCCCACTAGCCGGAGGATCGCTACCACTTCCTTCAGCGACTTCGGGAAGTGATCGATCACCCTCAACTGTAGATGGGGTAGCGTCGTCCCGTAACTCATACAATCCGACGTCTTTTCGCATTTCACCAATGCTTGGAAATTCCCTTCTAGGAATTCCACATCACGAGACTCAATCTCGGTCATACCACCATCTGGGTGTTCACCATACATCACATAGCCCTTCGAATTTTCAGGGTATCTGATGAACACATGCTTGCTTGCTCTAGGGCCGAGTTTCCCGAATTTATGTGAGGAGCTGTGAACATATCCAGCTGAACCCCAAGGGCGTAAGTAGTGTAAACTTGGTTTTCTACCACTCCACAACTGATATGGGGTAGTAGGCACTGATTTGCTAGGGACTCCATTAAGGATGTAGGCTGCAGTCAAAAGTGCATCTCCCCAAAAATTTATGGGAAGTTGCGCTTGCGCCATCATCGACCTAATCATGTCTAATAGAGTGCGGTTCCTTCGCTCTGCAACACCATTTTGTTGCGGAGTACCAGGAATAGTGAGCTGTCTACTAATGCCCTTTTGCTCACAATAAGTCTTGAACTGATCAGACAAGTACTCACGACCTCGGTCAGTGCGAAAAACCTTTACACTTCTTTCTATTTGATTCTCGGCCTCCAGAAGCGCTTGAATCAATCTAAAGCTTCAAATCGGCGAGAAAACAAATACACATATCCATAACGGGAATAATAATCAATGAATGTGAGAAAATAGCACGCACCATGCCGGGCCCTCACATTCATTGGCCCACAAATGTCTGAGTGGATTAGCTCTAAAGGATGAGAGGCGCGAGTAGCCTTACCAAAAAGGCTTTCTACATGCCTTCCCAGCCAGACAAGGCTCGCACACAGATAGGTCAACTTTGGCGAGAGACCTCAAAAGGCCTTCTCGAGCCAATTTATTCATTCTGTCTTGACCTATATGGCCTAATCTGGCATGCCATTTAACGGATTCATCACAGAGATTAGAAGTAGAAGTAGAAGTAGAAGCAAATGCAAACGAATCATCCTCCAAATCTAATTTAAAGAAACCATTAATGTACCATATCCAAATAAAGTACTATGAAAGGAAATATCAAGGCGGTCTCTGTCAAAATGTCTCTGCGAAATTTTCCAACTCCACCAAAAAGGGAGCTTGATTTCGACTCTTCTGTGCTCGATTATTGTAACGCTCCTCACGCTTGGGTGCAATCCCACTGCGCTTCTCGGAGCGTGCAACAAGAGCGACAGAAATGTTCACTTCCAAGCGCTCTGCCTCGAGCTCAAGATAGCGCGAGATGTCATTAAACGTTTTAATGTTCTCGCCGTGCATCATCAGGAGCTTTATCTGGGACCATTCAAGATTAGACAGTGAACAAATCACTGCTAGAACCTGTTGCTTATCAGTGAGCTCGTTTCCAGCGGTCTTAAGGTCTCGAATCATGGCGCTCATCACACGAAGGTGCTCAGCCATTGAATTACCTCGGGTCCTTAGTACACTGCTGAAACTTTATATTTAAGGCACGTAGCCTCGTGGCTAAAATTTGCCCAAAAGCAATCTTCAGATTGTCCCACATGTCCTTGGCAGTCTTGTAGGTCTCAAACCATCCAATAAGGTCGTCTTGCATAGCACACAACATAGTGTACCGAGCAATTTCGATCTTCATTGAACCATTTGTTATAAACCTCTTTTAATGCTCAGAACTTGTGCCTTCTGCAAGCATGACTCATTTGACAGAGAGAGTTTCGAGAACTCTTTATTCATTAAGCAGGTATTGTATTTTCCTATGCAAAAAAAAAAACATAATTCTTTCCATCTAGCTTATCACCCCTGGTGAGATCGGCTATGATGATTTTGGAAGTCATTTCACTACATTCAAAAAATAGGTTTGTACATTAGGCACATATTCCGAAGAAAAATTAATAAGATTGAAAAATTATCCTCGACACAACGGGATCGAAAACTTCGCTATGCTCGTAATCATCACCCGATCTTAGGTTCAAAATATCGCAATCTTATTAATTTTCTATTAATTTTGAAACTTATCCAAAAAATTGGAACTCATCCATTTTGAAAGAACATATCTTTTGAAAAATATTCATATGAGGAGAACTAATCTCATAATATCA
The DNA here is from genome assembly GCA_025177825.1 of Aechmea fasciata. Lineage (NCBI taxonomy): Eukaryota > Viridiplantae > Streptophyta > Magnoliopsida > Poales > Bromeliaceae > Aechmea > Aechmea fasciata. Next base: position 1,102,971 of record CM045926.1, read on the forward strand.
TCACACAGATAAAAAAAAAAAGTACTTATGCCAAAATTTAATCTGAAAAACGTCGACGCTGCGCAAAACACAATCCTTTACAAGGCCTTAATTATTGCATCACCTTTTGCATAATTAAACCTATTACATCACTACAAGATGTACATCAGGAAAGAATATTCTACAGAAATGCTGCACACGTCGAACCCGTTTTTTCAAAATTAAATTTTGTTGAAAAACACTGAAATAACATAAGTACTTATATGCCAAACAAATAAAAATACACAATCATTCAACATGCTACACAAGCATTTAACATTCACCCACAAAGGATAAAATTTAAACAACACATGCATATTCTAAAATTGGCATAATATATATCCCAAAAAGTATAACAATGCAGGAAAAAAAAAATTTACCACACAGGATTAAATTTTAATTTATTATTAACAATTACGAAGCTGCGCGGGCGGTGAGCCTCTAGTCCACTGAGTCTGCGAGGTTGCTCCTGTGAGTAGCGAGCCACGCAGGCCGACCGCAACAGTCGGCCTGCGCTTTGGAGCACGTACGCACCCACGCCCGCGGCCGCCGGGCTGCGCGGTGCACGCGCCCAAAAAAAAAGCCGACGCGGGCGCGCCCGCGTCCGCGAGCCTACGCGGAGCGCGCGGATGAGCCACTGCTCACGCGGCGAGCCCGGCCGTGCGGAACGCTCGGGTGAGCCCCGCTCCCGCAGTGGCCGGGCTGCGCTATGCACGCGGGTGCGCCGCGCTGGAGCGGGCCGGGTTCCCGTAGCGGGCACGAGCCCGCGCGGTGATGGCGCCCCGCTCCGGCGCGGGCCGGGCTGAACGGAGCGGGCGGGCGCCCGGCCCGCGGCCACGGGCCCGCGCGGAGCGGCGGCGCGCGAGCGGCGGGCGCCCGGCCCGCGGCGGGCCGAGCCCGCTCGGAGCGGCGGCGCGCGCCAGCGGCGGCGCGCCCACTCCCGGCGGGCCGGGCCCGCTCGGAGCGGCGGGCGCCCGGCTCGCGGCGGGCGGACCCGCGCGGAAGCGGGCGCCCGCTCCGCGGCACGAGCCGCGCGGAGCGGCTGGCGCACCGGCCAACGGGCGGGCCCGCGCGGTACGCCGGCTCAAGCGATGCGGCCCGCGCCAGTGTTGGTGGGTGCGCCTGCGCCACGCGGGCCGAGCCCGCAGTGTCTTGAGTGCGCGCCCACACCCGTGCAGCCGGGGCGGATGCGCGAATGCTGTGCGTTGAGTGTTGCGCATTATAAAAAATATCACGAAATACTAAAACAAAAAATACAACTTATGTAAAAAATAAATCGCATGATCAATTTCAGAGAAAACTAAAACTAATTTAGTTAATTTCTTTCGTCAATTTCACATAGAAAACGAAAGAAATTGTAGGACCAAACTACCATATTTTCTTTCATCGATTTCACATAGAAAACGAAAAAGAAAAAAACGTAGAACTAATCTACAACCAAAATTGATCAACTAAGCATGCGATCTAAAAAACACACATCACAAGGATGATCAAAGGCGAAAGCAAGCATGCAGGCTCTGATACCAATTGTTGGAAATTTTAGGGCAGCGGAAACTTACAAACCGGATAGCCAACGTATCCGTGAACCCAAATCGGATCGCTCTGCTTGTTTTACTAGCCTTCTTGGATCGTCCTGTCTTGATGCTTCTTGATCTCCCACGTTTCTCGTCTTCTCCCACGCGTACGCCTTACGCCACGGATCGTTGGATCGGATGCGGATCGGATGCCAATCGAAGAGGGCTACCAGAGTCCTCTTCAATGTCCACACTCCAAAACCCCGGGAACGTAGGTGGAAATCCGAGAGAGAAAGAAGAGAGATAAAGAGGAGATTTCGTATTCGATCGTCTCTCTACACAAGAGAATAGGGGACGTATTTATAGAATAACGGAACCCCTAAATATCCTGAATCCTACAGGGATTAGGATAAGATTCGGAATATCTATTAACAACTAATAGATATTATTAGCAGATACGTTTCTTAACGGATAAGAAACATATAATTTATTCTTATCCTAAACTTATTAGGATAAATCCCAATCCACAACTTAAGTGGATCGGGTTTAATTAAGACCCGCCAATGTGGACATACCACATGGCTTCATATTCCTAAATAACAAGATATTTAAATTTGAACTTGTCTATTAAAAGGAAACTATTAAAAAGGAAAGTTGGGGTCGCATCAGAGAGACGGAACAACTTCTAGAAGTGATCCTCGAGAATGCGCCTACAACTAAATCAAGTGATGATCAACTAATCAGCGATTCGCTCAACCGGGTTCAAAGCACTCCACTATATATTCAGCTAAAATGAGTCGAATGACTCCAATATGTATTTCAAAAGTTAAAGATGTTTATAGTATGATGGGTTTCGCTACTCTCTTAATTGCAAGAAAATCTATCCTAAAAACTACTCTGATGAAACCAGGAAATGCAAGGAAAGTCAAGATTGCAAGTAGACTATTCCTAAAAAGTGGAAAAGTGCTGGAAATAGATAGTCTTCTTGTTTGCATGGGGCTTATAACAAGCGTATTCTGTTTATTTATAGTCTCGCCTGCCGTTATTCAGTTATTCCCTATTACGAGGTGTGTCTCGGCCATCTCCCTATTTCTGTAGGCCACTTTTAGCTAGGGTTGTCAACGAACCGAACTCAAGCGAGCTCGAGCTGGAGCTCGGCTTGAATGTCTTCAAGCACTACAACAAACACGGTCTATAACGACACTTTTAAATGTTGGTATAAGTCAAAAAAAGTGATACTAGCTAAATTACCGATACTTGTAAAAAGTGTTGCTATATGTGAGGTCGTTAGGTATATAGTGACAGTTAAAGAGTGTCGTTATAACCTAAAAAGAGCGTTGTTAATTTGCCAACACTTATTTAAGTATTTAGCAGCCGCCGAAACTCTACCTCGTTGGCTGCGGTGGCGGAGGAGGATGAAAGCGAAGGACTCTTCGTCTAGAATTTCAATGGATTGAGTGAAGGGAGAAGGGGAGATGGTAATTGATTTTTCCTTTTCTTTTTTTTCTGTTTGTAATCGGGTCGAATGGGCTGGGTGGGGTGAGTTGAGTAAAGTAACCTTTTATTTTTTGTTGGATTGTGCTTTATATTTAGGCATTAATAGATGTTTTTTAAAGTTTTGACATAAATGAGACACTTACACAAAAGTGTCCCAAACATGTGTCGCTATAATCTAATTCTGTTGTAGTGTCTAAAAATTTTAATATAATTATCACATCATTAGTAGTCCCTTTATAACTTGCATGGGGAGCAATTTGTACCAAGATTAGGTATTTGAGATTTGGCCCCGTCTTTTGAGTTTATAATTAAAATTTTCAGCTGGATATTTTGCTTACAGCAAATTAAGAAGACTAGTATTGAACCCGCGCTTTGTTGCGTATAATTTTGATGCTAATTTGAAAGTATAATTATAAAAGAAAAAAGAAAAAAAAGAGAACAAAAAAAAACTGAAAGAGAATGGCAACAAAATATGTCATTATCAACTATGCAAATATATATTTAGAGTGCATGATTACTAAGTATTAAGATATATTGGTTAAATATAATTTGGAGAATATATAAAAATAAGAAGGAATTTCAAAATTTGACACAAACTTAAGCTATACAACGATCACTGTCCATCCTGTCGGCACCACTAACAGTATGAGCTTTCAAAGATCCAACAAAAACGAGAATATAAAGTTCAGTGTAGAAATCAATGTGAAAGAAAGGTGAGGTAGAAGAGACTATTAAGGTGCAAGCTCAGGTTAAATCTTTTTGTATGCATATGTGCAGTTTCACCTTTTTTTACCTCCATATATAGGAAAGGTTTTGGTCCAAGGGAATATCTTGGTCTAAGATATCGATCCTTCCCGATGTTGGTCCTCTTCCCGATGTTGGACCAAATATGGGTAAAGTCCCGAGGTTGGACCAAATCTGGGTGAAAAAACTATTTTTTTTTTGCGTGGAAAAGGAAACCATATGTGAAAACTATTTTTTTATTCGTGAATAAAAGAACTGTCAATTAATCTATTTGTATGGATGAATTATACGGATTCGTGAAAAAATGAGCCATATCTGAAAACCTATTGAAAAAAATCTGAGATATACTACAGAGAATATTAAATAATTGATGAAATATTTGATAATAAATAATATAAAATAAAATAGGATATAATATATATAATATAAAATATTATTATTCTACAGAAACTTATTTTTGATCAATATTTTAGAGTTGGTTTACGGTGCAATAGGCTTATACAAAATTTTTTAGGACACATGGCAAGCTCCCATTGGCCCATGCCTTAGTGGCTTCTTTTTTTATTTCTAAAAAAGAAAATGCCGTCACGTTTACATTTAGAACTGTCAATTAGTATATTTGGTATATGGATTACTCAGAAAATACGTATGAAAACAACAATTGAAGACAATAATTACTGATTACTTAATTAAATCCCTCACTCCACGAAGCACAACGACATCACTTTACGTTACTGCCTTTCAATTACCATGATCTACACACCCAAATCAACTAAGACCACACCTCCAATTGATTTTAACTAAAACCCGAATCCAAATTGAACCACAACCATAATTAGACCCAAACCCAATCCCAAACCCGAGCCAACCCAATGCTCAATTCCCGCCAAGCAACCGCTATCGTACGGACTGTTATCCACCAACGGCTGGCTGCCGAACCCAACCGTCTGGCTGACCCCATGCACCTCCGGCAGCTGCCCACCTGCACCCTGCCCGCCGCCCTGCCCGGCCTGCCCGAACGGTAGATTGTTGTTGCTCCCGATCGGCTCCGCGAAGGGCGGCAGCGCCGGCGCCACCCCTGGGGACCCGGGCAGCCCGCAGTTCTGGTTTGCCCGCGGGTCGTCGCTGGCCTTCCAGGCCAGCTCTCCCTCCTTGTCGCGTATCCGCATGTCCCCCTCGTCGACCAGCTCCAGCGTCTCCAGGAAGTTGTTGTCGGCCGACTGCGCCCCCGTGTCCCACACCGACGTGCTCCCGTCGAACACCTCCAGCCCGTTCCACGTGAACAGCAGCGCGCACGAGTTCACCGTGCTCACCGGCGTGCACTCCGACTCCCACATGCTGCTTCCGCTGCTCGCGTCCTCGACTTCCACGTAGCAGAAGTCACTGCCGAACCCGCCCGCGCCCTCCGCCGTCGGGCGACGGAGCAAGTACGCCACATATTTCCCTGAGGGGGAGGTCAGGAAGGGGACGGATCCGCCCGTCGGGCCTGGCGGGATGCTGACGAGGATCTGCTGCTTCGTCGTCCTCTCGATAGTCCCCACGGGGACTCCGGCGGTGCCAGTAGCGGTGGCTTCGCATGGACATGAGTAGTACAGGAAATAAGATGACACGAGAAACAGAGACAGAATGAGAGTTGAGGTTGGGACACCCATGATGAACAATTGGCTCCTTGATCGGAATCGCTTATCTTTTCCCAGGTGAGGTGTGGGGGATAGCATGCATGCACGGAACACCTATATATATAGAGATATGGCCGCTTCGAAGGGGTATGGTATTGGATTGATTCAGCAAATGGAGTTGGCCTAGGTGGTGGGATTTATTATTTGTTTTTCTTATTTTTATGAAGTTACAAAATGTGTGTATGCATGGATACGTGGGGTTAGTGCCATCACCTGTTCCAGTATTAAGGGGGATTAGCTAGGTAGGGATAAGGTTATATTAATGTTAATTAATTGTTGTATAAAGGACAAACAATTAACTAGAGCTTTCTTTATTTGTTATACCATATTATATATCTAGTGGTCTTGTATTAGCATGCACGCTGATATCATGCAAAGCAATTAGCAGTCGAACAGTCAACTCCCAATAGCCGACGACTTCGTCAGCAGGTTGACCAGTTTGTTCTTTAGTCAAACTGTTCACTTCCTCAACAATGTGATCTAGAAAAAGCTGCTTGTTTGGCTTTCTCTACACAAAAGCTTTCAAACGCTTGTTTCGTCCTATCTACAGACATTAAACTTTGGAAAATTCTACTTTTATGCCACGAAAGGGGTATAGACCTTAGAGTACCCTCCATCCCAAAATAATAATAACTAGTTAAGGAAACCCGCGCGATGCGCCGGGTATTTTTTAGATATTTTATAAAATTATTTTTTAAAAAAAATTTAGTAAAAATGTTAGATTTAAGTTAATTAAAGGCATTTTAAATAATTAAATCAGTTGGAATAGCAATGAGAATAGTAAGTAGATTGCTTTGAAATGAAAATTAGAACTTCAAATTTTGCAGAAATTTGCAGTAAAAATGATAGCTTACATACCCAAAAAAAAAAATCACAATATTTTACGTGAAATTTTCAATTATAGACTTAAAAAAATATATCTTATACTTTTTCAGATAGTTCCAGTAGAAATATTCCACCTATTTTTTGCGTTCTCCATAGTAATCGATATAAGTCAATAATAATAAAATTATCGTACAAACATTTTTCGGGCGATTCACCGTAGGCGAAAGTGAGCGACTTGCTCGAACTTCAACTGCCAAATGGAGAATATCTCAAAACAAAGAACAGCCGCTACACGAACTGGCAACTATGTCCATCAACAGTAATAATATTGATAGATTAGCCACCGAAATAAAAACATTATTACTATAAGAGCCTAGGAGCATAGGTTGAAATCAAGTGTACTCTGACAAAGGAGAGGAAAAAAGAAAAAGGAAGGGAGAAACAGAAGAAGAAGAGAGCCAATCGGTAACTTAAGAAAGTAATGAGCAACAACCGACATGAAAAGAAAGTATGTCAAATAACAGTCTACTAAATTACAATAACAAAACTTGAAAGGATTTATTCTTTATTACGAAACAGGGACTGCCAGCTAAGGTTGCAGTCTCAAACCATTTAAGCTCTGTCATTTACATAACATGCAGCCTTAAACTGTCTAAAAATTTATACAACCTCCAAGCATCCCAAAATCCTCTGCTTTCACAGCTTTGGCGCAAGCGACGCAGAAGTCAAAGTCCAGGCCATCGTGTTTGTGGAGATCATATGGCCTTGCATTGGGGCTGTTTTTTACTGATTTTTTCCCATACTTCCTCCTTTGAATCCATCATCCAAAATCTCTACCTCTGATCTTGTTCTAAACCCAATCCTGCTCCCAATTTCCACCCTCATCCCCTTCATCTCATCCCCACAGTTCCTGCATATGGTAAACAAATTAATTAACCACCGAGAAGTAATGAGTCTACAAAGAGAGAAATTACAAAGCAGGTCTTTTGACTCCTTTAAAAATTTATTCTACATAATCATAATTAACTCATTTAATTCGCCGGACGAAAGAGTATCATGTTTTGCACCATCATTGGAATAGTAATTTCTGAAAGTAAGACTGAAATCGAGATCACATAGTAGCAATGAAAATGGAATCTGCACATAGTTTCTAAGTTTCAACAGAAAGTCTGACAGAAACCGACTTTCCGAACGAAATTGTTACAATTGAAACTACATCGAGAACGAAAGCGAAATCGAAATCGAAATCGGATCAAACTTCAAAAAAAATTAAAACTTCACATAAACCCAACCAGTTTTTGAGAGAAGCAGTAGCAGCTACAAATTGTGAGAGCAAAAAAAAAAATTGAAAAACATGATAGCAAGCATACATTATCATATCAGCTGTTGGGTTGCTGCTCGTAGTAGCCTTCGTCGAAAGCTACGCACGGTCCACGCGCTGATCACCTCATGGTGGACTGCATGAGGGAGGGTACTGGACCCCGCTTCCCTCTTTGATAATACATGATAGCCTCCCTCTTTGGTTTTATATATATATATATATATATATATATATATATATATATATATATATATATATATATATATATATATATATATATATATATATATATATATATATATCTTGGAATTTAAACCTTTAAGAATGCAGAATTCAAAAGAAAAAAAGAATGCAGAATTCAAAATTCTGGAACACAGCCGCCGCAATTTAGATTGCTGAATTTGAACCTTTCATATGCACCAAATACCCTTATGCAAATCAGGCCATAATTCCCAAATCCAAACTTTTATATGCACCAAGCACTTTACTGTGATTCTGAATCATGCCTTCTAATTTCTGAATTTAGAATTCTGCTAGAGAATTTAGAATTAAGCTAGAGAATTGAGAATTCAAGTAGGCAACCCAGAATTCTACGAAGAATAGAAGGGAAACAAATATTCTGTGCTCAGATTCTCCATAAAATTGAACACCATTAGTTTGGCACCGAAGTCTCGTTAGTTAGTAGTGCTAGTTGTAGAAAAACTGCAAGCATTTCGGCACAAATATGAGGAACTGGTTGCTTATAGAATAGGCCATCCAAAGTACCTCATCAGCAACGAAGGAGGGTTGCGCTCGTCTCAACCACCGCAATTATTTGATATTCAAGGAGGAGATCATCATAGTACGGGAATTCAGGATTAAACTTTGCAATTTGGAATTCTATGAAGAATATAAGGAAAATAAATATCTTTTGTCCAGAGTTCGTATTCTGAATTAAGAACCCGAATTTCGGAACTTGGAAAGCAAACTCACATATATTGTTTCATATAAAAATGAATTGTCAAATTTGAAAGGCTGCTGATGTAAGCCACAATTCAGAATTCGAATTTCTGATCCACAATTTTTTATGTGTAATTCTAACACGTGAGAAGGTAGAGAAATGAATTCTATAATACTGCTGTCAGAATTCAGTATTCTGAATTTGTACCTTGCGTGTGGAGCAAAAATCTTGGTGCAATTCAAACAACATATCTGAACTTGCAACTATTATTGACAGCAAATAGTTCTCTATCAATGCACCTGATCAATTCTGTTATTGACCTGATATCTGGATAAAATGTACCCCTCAAACTATAGCTCCACGATCATTACTACCAAATTGGAAAAGAAATATTTGCATATATTACCCTGAATTATGTCAATTAAAACATTATCCTATTCACACTTATGAAACATGATTTTTTTTTTTAGAAATATGTCCTTATAATTAGGAAAACATCCCTCTTAAAAGAACTCTTTTATGGGAAAAAATGAACCCCCCCTTATCCTATAGATAACTCCTCATCTTAATGGTATTTTTTTTTAAGAAACTGCACTTACAAAGCGCATAAATCAAAATTAGATTTAATAAGGGCATATAGGTAAATAGATGATTTTCAAAGGCATGCAGTAAATCAACACAAAGATATCTCTCTTCGGAAGGTCCAACTTCAAAAGGTAAATAGATTTAATTACCTTCCAAAATGTGCAGACCAACGAAGAGGGGTCCATTCATTTGCATCACAAAAATTTATGCTGACACCAGCATTCATTATTGGATTTAGGGCCCATTCATATCCCAGACCAAAAATTGTCTATTCATCAATTGTTCACCCCAAAGTAAAAAAAGTACACACTACACAATTTTAAACACACTACATATAGAAAAAAGAGTGAATTATTTGGCCTTTAATCACTCTCATTTCTAGTTCATTACTGCACAGGTACAAACAGCTAATTATTTGGATAGGCCACCCAATCCATTCAGGAAAAAAGGGAAAAAGTAACCATTTACTCACAAATAGTGATTAGAACAAAGAAGCAAGCAAAAGAATAACCCAAATCAGATTATAATTATGCTATATTAAACAAAATTTGTTATTATATATATATATATATATATATATATATATATATATATATATATATATATATATATATATATATATATAGGGCTCAGATTTGTTCGACATCAATCACCAGCTAAACATGGACGTTTTGTTCAAATATCAAAACAGAAATGTAAGCATTGGTGGAAAGCAAAGTATAGGTTGCAAGTTATTTATCTCATGTGTCATTATGTGTAGAGACACGAAAATTAATTTGAAGCGCATTAGTAATTCTGAAATGTCGGGGCAAAAAATCTAGGTGCGTGAGAAAGGCGCGAATGGGCCTTTCTTAGTACACAAGAAACGAAGGCAACGTGTCTTTCGAGAAGTCTGCGAAATTTCAGATTCTGTGAGTTATGCCAGTACAGTTGGTTCGCCTCTTAGAGTCTGATTGATCATTATCTGAAGTCTGAAAATGCACTACACCAAAATCCATTTTTGCTGACACTATTTTGCTGGCCCATGTTAAAAGAGCCAGTAAAAGCAACTTTCTGCAGGCATTTTACTCAAGTGCCCTTAATATTTACCCACCTTTTATTTTAATATTGATCTCACCCAAAAAAAAATCTTGAACCACCATCAGGCGGGATTTTTTCGCCTTCGCGCGGGATATTTTCGCCGCTACCCTTTTTCTTTTGCGCGCACACGGAAAAAAAAAAAAAAACCCTAGCTTGTTCCCAAAATCGAAACCCATGCGAAGCTACTAGCGACTCCGGCTTGTTCCCCGCTCTGCCACCATCTCCGACCCCGTTCTCCACCATCGTGACTACAACTTCGCCAAGGACCCCTTCATGCGAAACCACCTCGAAAGGCACCGCTAAGACCCTAAACCTAACCCTAGAAATGCTTACTCTACCAAAATCTTCGTGTTCATTTGGCTTGGGTGTGTTTGCGTGTGTTGGTGCTAGCCACGAGTGCAAGCTGTGCCTGACCAACCTCGCCAAGCGAGCCGCCCGCGAGGCCAAGGATGCCCCCGCCCCCGCCCTCGACAAGCGCAAGGTTGGACTTCGCAAGTCGGGTATGCATACCTCGCCGTCCTTATTTCTTTTTAAGGTTGCTCGTGCGATTGTAATCTAGTAGGAGTTTGATTTTAGTTCCTTGGAGTTGGAGGTTTTTTTTTTATTATCATTTTTCGTAGCTATATATAATATGTTGCTTCCCCTGTTCTAATTAAGATAGAGCTTGGTTCATCTCCCTCCACAGCGTGTGGGTTGGTTTCTTTGAACGGATTTTGACAAATTTTGATATGTTTTTTTTTTTAGGTTAATCTGTAGATTTTTTTTTCTTGGGACATTATTTTGAGGGAATGATGGGGAATATTGGTACAATCAAAGTATGTTATATTTGTTCTTAACAACATCTGTTTTTTGATGTCTCTAATTTGATGGAATGAGGAATAAAAGACTTATTTTGTTGAGTAATTTGAGCAAAATTTATAGAAAATGTTTAGTGAATTTTTGTGATTTAAGCTTGTGGGATTGAAAGCATTTTATTTTAACCTCAAAATTTATAGAAAATGTTTAGTGAATTTGTGTTCTAAAAATGCTTTCAATCCTTCAAACTTGAGTTTGTTACTTAATTTACGACTAGTTGATTGATCAGCCTGTGTCCTGCTATAGGCGGTTCCCTGATTGGAATCTAATTAGGACTTTTTATTAGTAAGAATTCTTCCAAACAATCCAATTCATCTCCACAAGGACCTAGAACCTTACTCTAACACAGGTATTTGAGTTCTTAGATTACAGGCTTGAGTTATTTCTCCTCTCTTGTTCAATGCTGAAAGTTACTCTTTTACTTAATGTGTTAATTCTCCCTCTAGAAGTATTATGATCTTTTCAAAGGTTATATTGGTATCAGGATCAAACAACTTATTCCAAGATTGAGTAAGAGTTGAGGAATTCAATCTTAGTATTAAATTAAAATTCTGCTCTCGTTGCAAGTTGTTTGATTACTTTTTGTTAGGCGAAGACCTATTCTCATTCTCTTGCAATTGACCAACTTTGACATGTCTTGTAATGAAGTCTTTAATTTTTCACCGGCATGCTTGTTTTGTTGAGTGATTTGCATAATCCGTGATATCGTCGTCATGCTTGTTCTATCATTAAGAAATCTTTTGGTCTGTTCTTCATGCTTCTCGTCCTGTTATCACAAAGGCAGGAATCTCTTTACACATTCAGTTGCAATTGAGACTATTCCTTCAAATCAAGTGCTCTTGCTCCCTCATTACATGCTTTCAGGTTACTCCCTTTTGGTGTAGTGAGAGGTTGAAGGACTCCATGAAGGGGCTTCTCTGCTTGAAGTGGTAAATTCTTATTGAACTATTTTTGTAAATTTTCTTTTTGAGACTACTCATATCAATGAAAGTTTAACTCATGTTTTTTGTTGCATCATTCGAATTAACTCTGATGATGGCATGCTTATCAGGTAAAGAAAGTGAAGCCTCATGTGCTTTAGGCTTGTCTGGTGTTGGGGGAATATTTAATGCAGAGGTAATAGCATTGCATAGTGTATCCCATATTGTTGTATTACATATGGAAATTAACATAAAATTACTTTACCTACTTTGCTGCATTTTTTTTAAATTCCTGTCAAGAAGAGAAGTTGATTCTATTAGATATATACTACATATAAACTATTTATCATTATTATGCCCTTTTCTTGCTAGTCACCTATGATGATTTGTATTAGAATACTTTCCTGGGCCAATTAATTAATGCACTTGATAAAAAGTAAAACTAATTCGAGCTTTTAACTTTATGCTTTCTTGGCAGGTGCTTAAGGTTACGAGAGAATCTGATTGCCCGCGGCATGCAATATTTCCCATGTCAAATCCGACAACTAATGGTTTGTGCTTGTTCTTAGCATTGCTTAAAACCCTTCAATGATAAATTTTTATATATATAGACCACTCAAGTGTATTTTGTTTTTTTTCAAAATTAGCTGAATGCACTCCTGAGGATGTATTCAAATATGTTGGAGAAAATGCAATTTTTGCTAGTGGAAGCCCTTTCAATGATGTATCAGTTTCGCTTTTATCCTGTCAAGCACAAAATAGATAGCTTTCTCTAACTGAGAAAATTTTGCCTAAAATGCAGGATTGGCCTAGGAGCTCTTCTTTTAGGTGCTCGACACATTTGGGATGGGATGCTTCAAGCTGCAGCTAAGTGGTAAGTAATGATTCATCAGATCTTTTAGTAGACACGAATATCTTCTGTTCTTTGGTATTCACTTAGAAGCATAAGGGCCCTAATGGCAATATCATATTTCTGCTGCTTTACCATTTTATGTTGATACGCATCATTTTTAGCAAATATAGTTCATTAAACTTTATAAAGAAATTAAGTCAACTGTTATATTCTTTCTACCGTGCGACTGTGGAACACGGCATTGGGGGCGCTGGAGTTAAGTGATAAGGATAAATAATTGCACTTTAACCCTTCAAATCAGCAAAAGTGCATTACAATCCTGCAGTTTACAATTCAGTCCCTGCAGGTTTACATTTCAGTCCCTGCACTAACAACAAGCTGGCAGCAGCAATTTGAAGCCTTTTTTTGCGCGTCAAGTTCTCTTCAAACACTTCTAATCACTTCCAAATTATGCCAAATAACCTCTACGAGCTGCTAATTTAATTTGGAAGCAATTAATTTTCGTTTTGGCATTATTTCGATCAATTTGATCAAGATTAGCCACGAAGTCGAAATTCGACATATTACAGATGCAAAGATGAATTATTTTGTGTGAATGACAAACTGGTGGAGGAAAATCATCCACATCATTCCTCTCTTCCAAATTTGCATCAATTATCGCATAGTAGACGGAGTACATTACTTTTGAATTGAATCTCTATCTACCTTTGTTGAGCTATTGAAACTTTGTAATAGGGAGTTCTACAATCCTAAGAGGACTTAAGTTTGACTAATCTTGAGTATGTAATTCTATGTTAGTGTTTTCTTTCATGTTGCTGTTGTTTCTTACTAGTATTATGCTGTACCTTTTAGTAACTTATTTTGGATTGTTCACTTGTCTCTAAAATAGCAATCTTTAGTGGGTGAAGTGTGTTTCCTGCATATGCATGAATCAAACTTATGCATACTGTGTTTGCCAAAGTTTATGCATAGGCTAATTAAGAATATTGGCCTTGCATGCCAAGTAAACAAAAGCATGATTAGGAATTAAAATTTGTAGCAATTTGAACTCTTGGTTTGAGTCATACCTGGAGCAATGTAGCCGTTGGATCCGGCGATTGCCGACATGCACTCCGACGCGCCGGTGTCCCTCAAATACTTATATGAAAAGGCATAACTTCGACATTACACATTGGGAATGAATATGAACTTTAATTAGCATCTGTCCTTAGGATATAAGTAATTAAGATAAACTGTAGTATATATCAACACCAACTTTCGATTGTTTATGCAATATTTTTTGCTTGTATCTACGCTTTCTTTTATTGTTTATTAAATAAGATATGTAAGTTTTGTCGATCTAACTCTTTTTTCATTGGTCCTCTTTTTGTCTCGTAAAAAATCGAAACATATATAGTGGTTATTTATTTATTTATTCTGTGTGTTGATTGAGAAAATGATTAGCTCCTTTTCGTATGATTTTATTATCTAGATGTAGGTTGGAGATAGTACGTATACTGTGTTTCATAGGCTAATTTATTTATTTATTTTTTCTAATGCAGGTTTGGTTATTAGTTAAGAAGAAGAAGTAACCTGTTGATCGACTCTTTCGAAGACTTCATTTCCTTTATTTTGTCAATGATTAAAATGTGTATTTGGAGAATATTGATATTGTTTTGTTGTTGGGACTAAACTAAGGCTTTTTTTGTTTATTATGGATATTGAATATATGATACTTCTTAAAACTTTATGAAGTTATCTTTTTGTGATCTCGAGTATGTTTACTAAAATGTGTACTTCATTTTATTTGACGTCGACGTTTGTGTGTGTCTAAATTTTTATGACATTTTGTGTTGACATATGACATATTTAATTTGGCTAATTAAATTATCATTTTATTGGTAACGTGTAAATTAATCTCTAATTACAATATACGATATATATGCATCAAAATTGCAACTATTTGCTTGCATTTTTTTTGTTTGGATAAATTCAATACTTTTGCCGGCACTTTTTTCTGCCAGAATATCTAATTAGGAGTAAAAATTTAAAATTTATTGCCGGCATTCACAAGTGCCCTTAATGTTTTGCTGGCAGTATAAAATGCCGCTAATAGAAAGAAGCCCTTAATGTTTTGCTGGCAGTATAAAATGCCGCTAATAGAAAGAAATCTCGGCACTTGTGAGTGCCGAAAAAGAGAAATTACCCGGCACTTATAAGTGCCACTATATATTTTTATTGGTGGCACTTTAAGGTGCCGGTCATTTAATATTCTGGCGATTCATTAGAAGTGCCGATAAAACATTCTTGACGGAGTTTTAGCCGGCACTTTTGAGTGCCGGGAACAACCGCCGGTAAAACTCTTTCCTGGCACTTTTCATATATTTTCTGGCCGTTTGAAGTGCCGCTAAAAGCCCCTTTTGGTGTAGTGATGGGATTTGTACCGGTACAGCCCGGCAGCATGGCTCAGTTTGACTTTTTGAGCCCTTTGTCCCCCTCTCTACTTTAGCCCATGCCTTTTATACTGCAGTGAGAGAGAGAGGAGCTGCTGCTGCTGCGTTCTTCTTCTTCTTCTTCGTTGCAGCCAGAGGGAGAGAGAGAGAGAGAGAGGAAGCTCGAGAGAAGCCCGAGCTTCGTCGACGACGCGCCGACGCGTGGTTTCCGCGGGTTTTCGACGACGAGACGCTGCGAGGGTGCTAGGCGCGCGTGCGAGATCACTGTCCTCGACCCAGCGACGGGCGTGGGGTGTTTTCTGAGGTGAGTTGACCTTCGACAACCCTCCGTTTACCTCGAAGCTCCTTGATTTTCGAGTTTGCTGCCGCTGCTGTGGACTGCAGCGTCGACGTTTAGTGTTTTGACTCGTGCTCTGTGTAGGAGACTCGGAATCCGGCGAAATCTGCGGCGTTGGATCCGTGACTTCCGACGATTCAGCGACACCTTACTTGCCGATTTGGATCGGGTTTGCCTGTCGGAACCCATGATTCTTGAACCATTGTTTCTCGGAAAATTACGAAGTCTTCGATTTGTCGTTTTCCGGCGTCGACCGTCGGCACTTTGGCTGATTCTCCGCGCAGGGTGGTCGGATCGCGTCAAGACTTGAGGCGTTGGATTCCTGACTGCGAGACGAAGATTCTGACACCAAAATCGCGAATTTTGGTGAAGGTTAGCTTAGTTAACTTTAAGCTTGCGTTTCGGGCGATTTCGGAGAATCGGTGTTTTGTTCAATTCTTCGCAGCGGCGGACATCGGCACTTGGCGGATCAGCAGAGGTGATCGAGGCGGACCTTGGACACTCCTTGCTGCCCGGGGTTTGCGGCCATCGAGGTGGGTTTACATCGGATTGTTTCTCAGTGCAATAGTCGACATGTATAGTAGTATGTTCATGATAGCCGTAGCTCGAATTCATGGAATTGTATATTGAATGACTGTATTTGGAGCCTGCTTAGCGACTAATATTTTATACTTGTTGGACTTGGATTTGACTTAGGAGAAAACCCCGAATTGATCGTCATTATATACATTGCCGGATTTAGCTCTAGGAGCCGTATTTTCGCGGTATCGTCGCGGGTTTCGGTCGATGGATACTTGGGGTAGTGTAGATACGGGGTGTCGGGCGCCGTCGGACCGGACGGTGGGCCCAAAGTCCGTTGCAGTTACTTGGGTTTGGCCGGTGAGGGCCGATTGAGCTCGACAGAGCTACGCCGCATACTCGGTTGGGTAGCTCCCCGAGTGCCGCTCCGAGTTTGGGCTTGTGCTTTCGCGTTGGTGTCGGGTAGTGCGGGTGGGACTTGCTCTCCACCGAGGCTTGGAGTGGGGGTAGTCAGTATAGTCACAACCGGCACGGGACGGGTGTGTTCACAGTGCCAGGGACGGGTGGGTTCACAGTCCCCTTGCAGATTGGGTCTGGTTGTTTGGAGTCTGTAGGGGTAGTTTTGAGCTTGATAGCTTAGTGACTTGTAGCTGTAGAGAGTTCCAACTTTCTTTACTTCTATCTTGCTTACCCTGTAGACTTAGTGGGCGGACTGATGTTGTTTAGGGCGGCACCCACTGAGGACTACTTGTTTCATAGTAGTTCTCACGCCCTCTTGTTGCCTTCGCCTTCGCACGTGCTCGCTGCTCTCCTGAGTCGGACCGCGGGAAGGGCGTGGCGAGCTAGAGCCTACCCTTCGAGTTCTGTGCTAGAGGACTTCCACTGCAGGTAGTGATAGTTTTGTTTTGGTTTTCCACTTTTGTACATACAGTTGAACTCGCTGGAGCGAGTAGCGTTGTATCTGATTATTTGTATGTATATAAAGTTTATTTTTCCCTACCTGTGTGTTTATATTTTATTTCAGCTCTATGCTACTGTTTGTGGCATTGTATGTTATTACAGGTACAGCTACGCTTCGTATACAGAAGAAATTCTTTTGTATACGGCGGATTTGTCGGCGTGCCCGGTGAATATGCAACCCGGGGCGTGACATTATGACTGACCTTAAAAAGGATATATCCTCTTCTTTAAGTTTGAACTGCCTATAATGTGAACACATTATGCAACACCAGCTAAGATAATGGGGCTCCCTGCAATCTATAATATTGCAACCGTTGTGCTTAATATTGCTACTAACAAAGAAAAATAGGAGAAATATATGTAACAACAATCAATACGAAGCATTTACGAATGAAATATACCTTCGACTAAGCCCTATGCTAGTAAGAACAGTAATAATTAAGTACACCAACAAACCGATGTTATGCCATTTAGCATGTGACTGGAGCCGTAAGAAAGAATTGATAGTCTTCCCAACAGCTTAGCATGTTCTGCTTCCGATGCATCAGAGTTTCTAATCCTTATTTGTTTATCTTAGCTACTGTACTACTATAATTTCTACTTTTTGTTTATCTCCGTGACTCGCGATTTTTATTAACTTATGTATATCGCAAATGTGAATCTGTGGTGAATGGTGTATGAATTAATATAACTATTGAATGTTGTATGTTTATTAATTGTGGTTGTTTCCTTATCGTATTATTACATTCTGCGCTTCTGCGACACCGTGCAAATACAGAGGAGACTCTGTCCGTGTGAACAGTTGACTCCTTGTGTTTGCGGCGACTCTGGAATGTCTTGGAGCCAGGTTAAAAAAGGAAAAAAAAATTTCTAGCCAATTTTCCGCTGTGTTTTCCAGCTAAAAGGACCACGGGGCGTGACAAAAACTCAAAAGGATGAACCTTGCAATACGATAGTAGCATTAAATTAAAAATGAATAATTACCGAACTCAAATAGTTCTGGGAAAACTACTCTATCTCAAGTAGAGAAAAAATTTCACGAATAGGTTTTTAGAGAACAAAAACGCCCAACTTTCGGCTAAAACCATCAAGGTTGTTCTTTTGAAATTTTCATGTCATCATTGCTTAGAAAAACAAATGAGTACATCAATTATCCATTAGATATAGCTCTATATGATAAGTTACTGGGAAGGCTTTATGTGAATTGTATATGAAAAAAAAATTGTTCAAATCAAATAATTGTACACATTCAAAGAATTAAATGTACACAATTAATATATTTCAAACATAATTTTTTCATATGCAATTCACATAAAGACCACCCAACAATTTTCCATACAAAACTACATTAACAAATAACACATTAAATTTTCACCAAAAATCATATCAACTGTTAGCACAAATAACATTAAAAAAATAAATCTATCTATATAATTTATCCAAACCCAAGAATTAGCAAGAAATTTTTAGAAAGCAAAAATACAATAAATTTAATAACAAAAATATTGGCTCAAGTCAGCTTGTTATATCTGCAATATGCCGAGTGAGATTCAAGGGAGGACATAATAGCAGCATAAGAAAACATCAAAACAGAAGTACTTTCCCTCAGAATTTACTGCAAGTCATTGAATTTGCAACTAAAATCTAACGATGACTTTTTTTATGTAACTCATACTGTAGTTTTTCATATACCTTATTGATTGAATTGCCAAACTCGTTCTTCAGTAATAAAGATTCATCGTCAACAAATTTGATTTGCAATATTCTAGTTAATAGAAGCTTATATAGCAAAACAGTAGCACTATATGCTATTCTAAACTTTGTTTTACTTTGTCAATTTACTGCTGTTGCCTAAAGTTCTAATAGTTGAAAAATTACAAAACAAAGACAAAAGATATTTACATTAAAAAGCTAAATCTACTTATATAATTTACGCAAACCCAAGAATTAGCAAAAAAATTTTAGGGAGCAAAAATACAATAAATTAAATAACAAAAATATTGGCTCAGGTTGGCTCGTTATATCTGCATATTTACTGCAATTCGATACTAATATATTGCGAATAAAAATCTGTCACGCCCCGGGTCATTTTAGAGTATAGAAACAGCGGAATTTTTTTTTTTTTTTATAAACCTTGACCCCCAAGGACATGACAGACCTGCCACAAATACAGAGAGACCACTGTACACACGGACAGAGTCTCCCCTGTATTTGCACGGCATCGCACAAGTACAAGGAGTCTTTCACAATCATACAACCACAACAAAGTGTACAGATATTAATTCCAATCAACATACACATATTCACACCATTCACCACAGGTTCATTCACATTTACCTTTGTATATAAACAACATCTATCTTTTGAAATGTTCCCTACTCGGGAATGGGTTTTAAAACTCTAAGTTATAAAATCCCTTTTGAAAACCTTTTACAAGTTTCCATACGGAAACCCTTTCTTTGAAAACACACTACGAGGGGTAGAAATCCTTTTCCTTTGAAATGCTACCACGAAGGGTAGGAGACAGTTTAATTCACAAAACATGAGTTCTTTCATAAACTTCCAAAAATCATTATAAGTCTCAATCCACCATTAAAGTGAAGCTAGAACTGAACCATAATGTACTCTAAGTAATAAAACGAGAAGGGTAAGAAAATAACCGATACTGGTAGGAGCTAAGCGTACTAGACTCGCTCCTCACCTGCTGTCCCACTATGACCTGTAACGTCACCTGAAAAAGAAGAAGGCGAGGGGTGAGAACATGTAAACATGTCTCCCCCTCCCAGTGGGTATCCACTAGTAACGGAGTAAAACAAAGGAAAGACGGTAAGTAGATACGGTAGCCAAAGTAAGCGGTGAGAGAGATATATGTAGTATAAACAAACCGCTACCGTATGTATGCATCGAAAGCCGAGAAAGTAAATACCCAATCCATAACCGCCAATATTGGTCCGTTGCACCTCGTGCAATGCCCCCGTTTTTAAACTCCGCATTCAACCCAAGATAGCCTATGGGCTCACGGGTTGGCGTCCAACCACTTTTCCGGAAAAGAACAACCTGGCCGGTGGATCAGACCGCCTGTGTTCGTGATATGCGCTCGAGTCCTGGGCGATCGATGCTGTTATGCTCAAAAATCATACGTCGAATCGGTCGACAATCCCGTCCCTAAAGGGACATCGACCCCTTTGGGTCATTAAGTAAACTCGCCGACCACGTAGGTCACAGAAGCACTGAAACAAACCGACCGAACAGGTCACTATAACTGAAGCAAACTGACCGAATAGGTCACTGAGAAACTGAAACAAGCCGACCGAATAGGTCACTGAAAAACTGTAAACAAGCCGACCGAATAGGTCACTGAAACTGAAGCACACAGACCGAATAGGTCACTGAGAAACTATAAACAAGCCGACCGAATAGGTCACTGAGAAACTGTAAAGGATCGACCAAGTAGGTCGCTGAAGAGCTGTAAACTCAAACCACTCTACTCCTATCAAGTATACTAAGTATGCATATAACTGATTAGAGAATAGAAATGGCAGTAAGGTGCAAGTAAGAAAAGTAAAGTAGAGTAGAGTAGAGTAGAGTGAAAGAGTGTCACCAAGCGTGTACCACTGTACGGATGTCAAACCGGATACCCACCTGTACGACTGTAGAAGAATCTGTCGACTGTGGAAGTAAAGCGACTGGACCTACGAGAGGGTCCACCGGGTTAGTATCTAACCCACTAACACAAAACACTAATAGCACAACTCACAACTATTCCCACGGAGATTGGTTTTCCGAACCAATTACCGTAACTCACCGTAAGTCCCGTAAACCCCACCGGGACTTCGCCAGACTCACGAACCGTCCCGAAAGTACCGACTCGTGTCACGAGTCACCCGCCGCCATAAAACACTCCTAATTGGATGTTTTGGCAAAACACAAGATAACACTACAATACAATTATCGTCGGATAATTGTACGAATACTGAGTTCCCGAAAGTGTCTATTTCGACACGGAACCAACTGTCGCTCACCCGTCATTTCTAAACCCTCGAAATGACGCGAGTGACTAGCCAACAAGGCTCAGCGACACCGTAAATAATCCCTAAGAGTTGTCGGAAGAAATCCGAACTGTAAACACGTTTCCGTCGGCGAATTTTGCCGAAAAACGCTCCGAAAATCACTTCTGATTTTCCGTAAAGTCCTGGGGCCTTGGACGATCAGTCCAGAGGTTACCCGCAACACATACACACTGCCCAAGATAGCCCAGGAGGTTACAATTGCATAAAAAGTCCCTGAAGAATCCTAAATCGCATTATTTCATGTACAAATAGGGTTATTATGGGCCGTGCACGCAAACCGATGCATCGCAAATTCTGAAATCGCACACACTGTAAGTCTTCGACATACTGAAGACCGTGCTCGCCTTTCTGAGCACAATCGGACATCGTAGTGCGCGCACAAGCGACACTAAATTCGATAAATAGCGCGCACAGCGCGTAAAGGGCGGTCGTCCCGCTAAACGGAGGATCGAAACTCGGAGCGGAGGTGAGCATCGCGTTCAGCACGGAAAATCCTTGACCGTGCTCACCTCCCGAGGTTCATTTGACCCACCGGATCACCAGATAGGTGATCCGAACCCTAGACTTAGGTGCTGTAAACTATAAAGCACTCACCGGAGCCGAGGGAGCTAGGGCTCGGTCGCCGGCGGCAAGGAGGCGCGCGCGCAGGGAGGAAGCACCGGTTCGGGAAGTCCGGGAAGTCGTCGCCGGCGGCGAGGGCGGCCGGTGGTGTGGCGGCGGCGTTCCAACCCGGCACTACTCTCGGGTTGGGAGTTTCTCCGGTGGCGCTCCGGCGGCCGGGGATCACGGGGCGGCGACCGATCGGATGCGGGGACCACGGGGAGGCCGGGGCTCCCCTTCTTGGCCGAGGGAAGGTGCGGTGGAGGAGGTGCTCCTCCCTTCGTCCGCACCAAACCGAGGCGGCGCGGGTGGCTGCGGCGGCGGCGCCGGGGATGGCGGACGGGAAGCACGGGGTCCCCGGAGGTGCAAGGAGTGAACCGCGGCCGAGGAAGGCGGCGACGGCGGCGCGGCGGCCGAGAATACCTGTCGGGTCCGGGCTTCTTGGCCGGCCGCGGAGAGCTCCAATGGCGCGGCGGCGCTCCGCGCGGCGGCGGCGGCCGAGAGAGGTGAGCACACGAGTTATTTTGATCGGGGAACTCGATGCTTGGGTCGGATGCACTCCAAGCCCTCGGATCTTGATAACTTAAGGTACGATGGCCGGGGGATGAAGAAGAGGGTTCGGGGATGGTTTTCGCGGCGAGTTGATCGTCGGTGGCCGGGGCACAAGCACGGGATGGGCAGAGGCTATCTGAGGCGGCTGGGGGTTTCTTGGGAGGTGAAGGGCCTTTTAGGGTTAGGGTTTCACAATGAAACCCTAACACACACACTTATACACATTGCACAATTACACTTTAGCCCACAATTTGCAATTATTTATCCCTAGTCCCTGCCAGTGGATGAATCATGCGCGTAAGTCCCTCTATATTCGAAATCGCGCATTTTGGCGCATAAAATACTAGGACTTTTCGCATTTTGCCGTTTTGCGATTTTTATCTTTCCGCGTTCTTTTCGCGATTCTCGGAGATCCGTCCGACGGATTCACGATCGGATCGCGCCAACGCGTTCAGCGCGTCGAGGACATTGAATTTAGCCTTTTGCTTCATTCGAAGTGGTGTCGGATTCGCAAAGTATCCATTCTCTTCGTTTTCCTCCAATATCTCCAATTTGCTAAGTCTTTAAGTAAAATCGTTTGAACCCCTTTTTCTCGACAACCGTGATTCAGAATCGAATTCCGTCAGTGGCATTGGTTCCAGAATAGTCGAGCCGTTCGAAACGATCTATTGGAAGCCTAAGTTCGAGTCCCAGACGCTCCTGGACCTCTTCTTTACTCCGCGATTTCTCGAAAATCCGGAGTTACTATTCACTTAAGTCAATCTTCCGGGTCGCGTAACTTTTTCGTTTTAGCTCGGTTTCGCCTGAAATTTGACGCGTGCTCTTATAATACAATTACACACACATTCACCGTCTCCAAATATTTTATTTCTTGTTCTGAAAAAATGCCAGTTATTACAAAATCGATATGTTGCACATCTTGCACAGGCTGCAGAGATTATCATTAGAATAATCTACGTGCCATGCCTCAGTAAAAAGGGAAAAAGGAACACAGTAATACTTCAGGCAAGTTTTGCTAATTTCACATTTAAAATTTAAATCTTTATTATGTTATATTTTAAAAAATCAACGAATTTTTTTGCATAAAAAAGTAACAAAATCTATAAAAATAATAAAATATTTACAACTACTTTTTATGGCTTGTTTATACCAATATAAAAAAAGTTATTATAAAAAAATAGTTCAAAATTTGTTTAAGTCATACAAGGAGAATACATTAATGTCAAACATAATACCATAACCTGCAAAAGCTACTTTCAGCTAAAGGAATATATTTTTTATAAAAAATACTCTATATTATTTGTTGTGTGCAAAGTGCCACTATAGACAAAGAGCCATCATCATTGCCTCAACAAAACCAATAAAAATTAAAATATTAAAATACAAAACAAACTATTACTCTAAAAAATACATATAAAAAAATATATAGAAAAAATATGATATGATTACCTAAAACTGTATTTTTATATATAGGTCATGCGTGGTTGCCATAAGACCATCCAAACCGCCATGCCTTAGTACCAAATTTATTACGACATATGCAAATAACGATATTTATAAACTTATTTATAAACATATGAATTGGCAACCAGAAGAATTCTAGGTCGGCACGTTGCAGATATTATAATTAAAACAAAAAAAAATGTTTATAATACACCATAATTAATATGTACACAAATCAATTTTCTTTTATATACTAAGTAACAGCAACAGCAAACATTCATTTCTATATAAATATTATTTTAACTTTATTATAACCATAAGTAAAAATATGAATTCAAATAAAAATCTCTAGAATATTTTCAAAATTAGATATTTCAATTATGCGAATTTCGCACAAAATTTAACTTGTACAGCTATTTTTAAACAAAAATTAACTAACTACAGCTGTTTTTAATTTATTTCATTTAAATCTATACAAATTTATTATTTTTATTTTTATATTTTTTAATTATTAAAACGCAACAGTCAACATCAATAGTAAATATTCATTTTTTATATAAATATAAATAATATTTGAAATTTATTTGAAGTACAATTAACAATATAATTTGCAATAAAAAACTATAAAATGTTTTGACAGTTTAATATTTTATTTCATGGAATTTTCTAGTAATTTTCATTTGTACACCTATTTAAAATTACTGATTTAAAAAAAAAAAAAAACATTTAAAGCTCTATACAACCAACATATTTAATCGGTATAGGAATCCTATATAGCATAAAAAATATTCATAGTAAGTTGTTCTTATACAATTTCACCATATCTATCTAGAAAGTTATTAAACACACATAAGTTTCTTTAAGTTACATAGAACCAAACCAGACACATCTAGTCATAAAAAAAAAAAACAAAAAAAAAAAAAAAAAAAAAAAAACATTTCTTAGAACCAAACCAGACACATCTAGTCCAAAGCCAAAAACAAACCATTACTTTCTAGATATGTCTATACTGAGAAGCACATATGTTCGTAGTAAGAAACCTAGGAGAAGCAAAAGTTAGCAAAGGCCAAAATAGATCACTTGTATAGCCAGAGATCACCCAAAAAACACCGAATTCATTCAAGAGTGGAAACTCCCATAACCAGGCGGCGCTACTGGATCCTCTTCAGAATCATCAGCATCATCATTTTGATCCAATTCAACAGCATCCGGGCGATCAAGTATATCACGACACTGAACAACCAAATTTTTTAAACCATTTCGCTCACTAACATAGCGTTTCTTCTCAGCCAGAAGATTAGTGTAATATCCCCAAAGAAGGCTATAGTCTTTCTTCAACCGTTTATATTTTTTCTTGACCATATCATTCTGTAAGGAAAGTCGACCGTATAAATCTTCAAAAGCTTTCTTATCCTCAAAATTAAAGTCTTTAACATCAAACTTAAACTCATCACGTAGTTTTTCAACACATCGGCGCGCTGCATCTTCTTCACTCTGATCAATATTCGGACATGGCACGCTCCAACATCGCACAGCTTCTGTTACATTATCTCCTCTAACTAATTCAACTTCACCGTAAACCCTAATTGCACCTTTTTCATTTTCAACTGGGATACCATACATCGGCATCGATAGAGAATATTTCTGGCATACATCACGGAGTAATTCACGAAAACAAACTGTAAAAACAACCGGCGCCATAACAGCAGTCTAAACAGGTAGTAAACATAAAAAACACACAATCAAGACACAGTACAATCAAACAAAAAATAAACAAACAGACAATATCTACGGGTACATTACCTTGAAAGCTACAAATCCAATGATAAACCGACTGCAATGATCAACCAACTGCTGACAGACCAAAGTTTCACCAGAAACTGTATTAAATTGCAAAAGAGTAAAAAAGAATACAATCAGAATATACAAAGGTAGTAAAAATTAAAAAGGAGCAATTTAATCAGGCTTACAAATTTAGTTAAAACAATACAGTAACAGAAAAAGAGCAATACCTGTACAAACAAATAAAGACAGAAGAACAGCAATATCTGCTGGTAAACACCGTAGTACACATATACATATACATATACACATACACACACACACACACATATATATATATATATATGTACAAATACACATATACATATACACATACAGATATACATATGCATTTATATATATACATGTATATATATACATATACATATATATGTATAAATATACATTCAAACTGCTCCAATTTGGTTATCAATTTGCATACCTTTAAACTGCTGCAATTTAGCGATGCAATGGTCCATCCATAGTCCCCCAAAAAAGGACCCACCACATATAGTTCCAATCCATATTTGAGAGAAATATCACCATCCCGAGTTTTAGTCTATATATCAAATAAACAGTGCCAATTGGTTGCCTACATTATAGGCCGTCCAAAGATTGGGCACTACTAATAATTATACGAACAATACTGTCATGTCATTCTGAATGGAGCAAAGCCATATTAGACGCAAAATTATAACAAATACAAAAAATACACAAAATTTAATCCAATTCAAAAACTTCTGTGAATCCTACAATTTACGAAGCGATAACAAAAATTATACTTTTTAATATAAATATAAAATTAGATGAAATAGTCTCCTTTTAAAAACGATGAAAAAAATAATCATAAACCTGCCACCTAAATATGAAAATAGAATGATCATCGTAAAATTAGATAGGATGGCCAACCTGTAGAATCTTAATTAGAACTTTAGAATACTTAATCTGCTCACATTCACCATATTCAAAAGGTATATCTACCACCTTTCTGCAGTAATCAACATGATATTAATATATGTTTTTTAAGTCCTTAAACAGGACACTTCAAAATCTGGATATATATATCATATTTACAATAGAAGGAGTACTAAAAATGATTCTACACAAAGGCTCGAGATAAAAGAAATGCACGAAAACATCTCAACATAGTTTTTCATAAGCAAGGATAATCGAAATAAATTTCACTGTTTTTTGGGAAAGTCTGCAGCATAGGACAGTCACTAATTAAGTCCCAAAAGTTCTAACGTACTACTTGTTTACTAATAGGTAAACTCAAACCTTATACCTGCCATCAAATTTAAATAAACGTTTTAAATATTTATAAGTTTTTATACCTTCCAACACAAAAAATATAGATCTGGGGAAGAGAACAAAAAGGTCCAAAGGTCCATAGAGTAATATCTAATCCCTTATCTTCTAAACTCTCAAGAAAAATAGGCGAAGCTACTAACTACATAGAAAATCAAAACCGAAAATGGCAGAACATAACAGCGTACCAACATAAATCTTATAAAATTCAGCAAAGAAGTTTTTCCTAATTAAACATCTCTAAATTTATTACAACTTTTATAACACCAATGCAAAAATAAGCCATCAAATATGCAATGTCATTCGTGGTACAACAGTTGCCAAATGGCCTTCTAAATTGCAATGTACCAACCACTTGGTTACACACTGTAAGGAAGTGAATTCTCGAAATCCGAGAGTTGCACCACGATTAGAATCGACTGATTGTCGAGTGGATGGACTTCGGAAAGTTCGAAGTTGATCCGAAGGCAAAAAGTGCACCGGAGTTGATCCCGGTGAAGTTCGGAAGCATTCGGGCGTTTTGGTGCGCTTAGGTGCAAAAATGGAGACCGAAAAGCTATGTTGGGCCATGAGCTAAATTCGACATTAGCGTGGATGAAAAGATGATGAAAACGTGCTCGAAAACATGTTTGGAAAGTCTCGATTCGATTTGAAACGAATCGGAGGTCAAACGAGCGAAACGGAGAAAAAACGATGAAAAGTGAAAATTTTGGCTAAGTCCTTGAGGCGGGCTGAAGGTCCCGAGGGGACCGGTCCCCCGAAAAGGGAGACCGGTCCACGAAGGTCGTCCCGCGAGAGCGAGCTCTGGGACCGGTCTCTTAAGGGGAGACCGGTCTCCAGCGCAGTGGAGTAGGGCTCTCTGGGACCGGTCTCTTAAGGGGGAGACCGGTCCCCAGCTGCGCAGAGTGGAGCAAGGCTCTCTGGGACCGGTCCTGGGTTAGGGAGACCGGTCCCTGAGCCCGAAAAATGCCCAGTTTGGTGCAGTTTGCATAGTTGAAGGGCCTTTTAGCATCTTGTTACAATAGATGCTATAGAGGGACTCTCCCTCCCTCTCACACTGTCATTCCCTCTCCCTCACACACACAAGCTCTCTTTCTCTCTCTAGAAAGAAGAAGAAGAAGAAGAAGGAGAAGGAAAAGGAGTGGAGATCTTGGTGGAGGATCAAGCTAGGAGCAAGCCTAGCATCATCTTCCTCATCTTCTCCACCATTAGGGCTTCTACTTGAGGTAAGCTCTTGAGAGCTCTCATGGTAGACTTTGCTAGGATGGGTTTTATCCTTTGGGGATAATTTTTATGGAACCCTAGCTTCTCTAAGAAGTGATCTACACGGTCGATTTGAGCTCTAGCGCAAGATTTTTGCTCGAGGCAAAATCTAGGGCTCAAATTGGGGCTTTTCTTAGGATGAGGTTTTGATCTCTTTTAACCTCATTTCTAACATATTGTTAGGTCCACGAGGCGACGGTTCGTCGATTCGGCGAACTGCTTAAGCGATCCGAGCCAAACGAAGGCTTTCCGCTTCGATATTGGGCCGGGGAGTCAAAGTAGTGGTTGGAAGCGTCGAGAGCGGCATTCTAACCTCGTGGAACATCCCAAAAGGTGGGGGGTGACACTCGAATACTTCGAACTCCTTTCTATGTCTTAGAATTGCATAATTTTCATCTCTTGCATGTAGCATAGTAGAATTGCATGTTTAGGCTACTCATGCTTTCTAGTGATAACCTAGTGTACTTGGAATGCTAGGTGAATGGATAGGTGAGGATTGGGTCTGGACATTGGATTCTATAGTGCTAAGAAAGAGATGGACTCGAGGGTTATCTAGTGACATAGATCGAGTGGCATCTAATGTAAAGAACATGACGAGTGGTATTAACATAGTGTATTTGACACTAGAGGTCTTTGGACATAGGGATAGGTGAAATCCCAAGAGAAATAGCTCGTGAACATAGATCTTAGTAAAGCTAAGTACATGTTACTATTGGTCGGAATAGTGGAGTTCCGAGAGAACTGTTGGCCCTAGTCGGTAGGGTATCCTCACGTGGAGAGGATAGATCAAGCTCACGGTCTGTATTAGTGGTGGTATAGCCATCGGTGTCGTCGAGTGCTCCGGAGTGTCGCACGATCGGGACCACGTGGAGGTCCACAGACAATCCCGGGTTGGAGTGCACGTGGAGCCTCCTCCCCAAAAAGGGATCTATATGTGAGGCGTAGGCGAACCCAAGGGTATCGCCACGGATTGGGTAAAGGAAATATTAATGTTAGCATTGAATAGTCATTGTTGAACATAGTGAGAACTTCTAGCATGTTAGTAAACCTTTTACTATATGATGCATGCATTCGTTTCACAAGATTATGGGCATAGTAGCTTAGATTTTCTATTATGCACTTACAGCTTTCAGATATCTATCTATATCTAGTTGTTGTTACTTGTGCCCACTTGGACCTAGTGGGGAGATCGGTGGAGTCGGTGGCCGAGCCCACTGGGAACTAAGGAAGTTAGTTCTCACCCCACTACTTTTCCAGTGCTAGGTGCAGGTTCGTCGGGCGAGGACCGCGGCAAGGGCATCGCCCCCGTCCAGTGAGGACCTGGTAGTATAGTAGCTTCCTTTCTGAATTAGAGTACCATTGTATCTAGATGCTATACTTTTGGAGAGCTATGTATTTTGAGTAAATGAACATGTAATCATTTTGGGATGTAAATGTAAATCAAAGTATATGTGATGTAATAGCTAGTTGTATTCTCTCTTTATTTCACTTGTGTATTACTTGTGGATTACTCGCTCTAGTTGTTGGCACTGTTTGTGCCCCGTTGATTGTGTATGTTTAGAATTTAGTATTCCTGGGTAAATTCTTGTACACGATCTGTTGTTGAGCCTTGGGCGGGCAGGGGAGGTGCTGTCCGTCCGGCGTCCGCTTGGCGCGCCCGAACCGGACCAAATAGGTAGCGGTTTTCGGGACGGGGGCGTGACACACACAATAGTAGAACAAAACCATCAGAAATTTGACATTTTTAATATAAACCGCTGTTATATTATATCTAAAAAAAGAGAGCGAACATCGTTTGTATTATCAAAAAGGGTACAAAAGTTATCAAATGAATAAAATATTTAAACCTGGTTTTTATGTTAAGCTTATACAACAATAAAGAAATTATTTTAAAAAGGTAGTAGAAAAATAAATTAAGTCAGTCATGTATGAAATATTCCCTTGAAAACAAAAGGGCAAAAAAGAGGATCACATAGTGTGATTTTAAACGTTATAGTTGATCAAGATATCAAAAGCTTTTCTCTCCTATTAGTTGGATGAGTGGGTGAACTCTTATTTACCTAGTTGTAATAGATTTATGAGCTTCAGTGCATAAGGTTTCAATGGGAGTTGAATCAAACTTTTAGATATAAAAAGACTCAATAAGGAAATCAAATTTTTACTGCAAATATATTTATCTTTTCCAAAATTAGAAATTTAAATTTACAAAATATACACAGGTTCACACATTTGTATACATACAAATTTCCACTATTATTATTATTATTATTATTACTATATACTATTCAGCAAATGTGGAGACACAGGAGCCTACATGGAAGACACCCCTATCGAAAAAGAGGCATCATCATCACCTCCACAAAAAACGAAAAAAATATTGGATTAAAATAAATTAATAGGCACTAAACAGGCTGCGGTGGTTGCCATAAGACCGTCCAAACCGCCATGCCCTAGTATAAGAAACAAATTATTTGACATATGCAAATAACAATATGTATAAATTTATTATAAACTAAATCAACGATAAAATTTGTAATTAGATTGTCGTACAATTTTTGTTACCCTAAGTTCAAAAGCAAAATTTTGATTTAATTTAAAATTCAATTTTTTAATATCATTAAAATACAGCACAATCAAGAAAAAAATAAATACACACACAACATCTACGGATATATTACCTTGGAAGGTACAAATCCACTGTTCAAGTCACAATTTCCAATCCACAGTTTCACCAGGAAGTGTATGTTAACATGCAAAAGAGGGAAAAAGAATATGGTTAGCATATAGTATACCATACAGAGCTACAAATTATATAAGCAAAACATTAAAATACCTCTAAATAAGTCACACCAACTATCAGCTTGAATCTGCTTTCCAAGATGGGAAATATAGACATGCACAAAGTAACAGAGAAAGAGGAACATATCAGGACACACAAAGACTAACAAAAATATTAAAAAATTAAAAACAGAGGCCAGACTAAAAACCACACTTCCACACCCCACGGCGCCAGGTAAAGCAGAGAACCGAGAGAACTAAGAACTCAGAGAACAGAAGAGAGCAAAGGTAGAAGAATAAGCATAAGCATCAGAGAAGGGACGCCACCGGGTAAAGCACAAAACCGAAAGAACTAAGAGCTCGGAAAACAGAACAGTCTCATGTAAAAAGGATAAGCATAAGCACCGGCGTTCCTAATTTTAGATAAGAGCTATTATTTATACCCAAAATATCAGAGATCAGAGAAACAAATAGGTAGATGAGATTGAGAGAGCAAAAAAGGAGGAAAGAGATAAACTCTAGGGTCAAATCCGAAACCCTAAAATACTGTCAAATCCGGTCGCATCCCAACAGCCATCTCAACCGGCGACCAAAATCAACCAGATCCAGTGAGTTGCTGCAGATGGAGTAACCTCGGATCCATCTAACCAAACCAGAGGGCCCCTAAATCGTATATGGCTTCTCCGCAATGCCACGGCGAAGATAACCACAGCAACAGTAACCAGCCATCCTGGCAAAAACCGCGGTAACGGCGGCTTCTCATCGTGGCGACGGCAACGGAGAGGAGGAAGGAGAGGTGGGCGAAAAAATCTAAACGACGGAACCAGACGGGGTTAGGTTTTCCTTAATGGCTGCATTAATCGCAGCATTCATACCGGAATAGACAACACAGAACACAGGCAAAAAGACAAAAGTCTCAACTTTATATATATATATATATATATATATATATATATATATATATATATATACTTAGAGAGAGAGAGAGAGAGAGAGAGAGAGAGAGAGAGAGAGGGGGGTATATATATATATATATATATATATATATATATACTTAGAGAGAGAAAGAGAGAGAGAGCTATATATATATATATATATATATATATATATATATATATATATATATATATATATATATATATATACTTAGAGAGAGAAAGAGAGAGAGAGGGCGACGGCCACGGCATGCGCCTGCCCCCACCTACCCGCCCGCCCGTGCCCGCTGCCCCGCGCCCGCCTGCCCCGCCTGCCCGCCCGCCCGCGCCCCCGACCGCGACCGCAGACCCGCGCGCGGCCCTGCCCCGCCCGCGCGCCAGCGCCGCCCGCGCCCCGTGCTCGCAGGCCTGCTCCGCCCGCGCGCCAGCGCCAGCCCGCGCCCCGTGCCCCCGCCTGCCCGCCCTCCCGCGCCCGCCTGCCCCGTCTGCCAGCCCGCCCGCGCCCCCTGCCCGCTCGCCCGCGCCTGCCCGCGCCGCCCGCCACGCCCAAGCCCGCCCGGCCCGCGCCTGCCCCGCCAGCCCACCCGCGCCTGCCCGCTCGCGCCGCCCGCCCGCGCCGCCCGCCCCGCCCGCGCGACCCGCGCCTGCCCCGCCCGCCGCCCGCCCTGCCCAAGCCGCTCGCGACGCCCACCCGCGCCGCCCGCCCCGCCTGCGCCTGCCCGCTGCCCGCTCGCGACGCCCGCCCCCGCGCGCGCCTGCCCCGCCCGCCCGCCCGCTCGCCTGCCCGCGCCCCTGCCCCGCCCGCGCCCCGTGGCCCCGCCTGCCCGCCCGCCCGCGCCCCCTGCCCGGGTGCCACGTGGCACGCCAGGGTTCTCCCGGTTGCCAATTCATATGTTTATAAATGTGATAAATAGAGAATTAAAATTCTAGATAAAAAATATATATATAAGATTGATATTCTACTTCGGGGGCGCACCAGTAGCATTCTAACCGAACTTGGAACCTCAGATATCATAACTTGCGCTAGAAACGATCGATGTCTGCTAGTAATATTAGATTTAAACTTTAGCCATGCATATATGTGTTAAAAGATTTAGAAAAACAATTATCTACTCTTGCTTTTTGCAATACCACAACGCTATAATTTCGGTAACTTTTTAGACCTATGGCAATAAGTAAGCCGCCATCTTTTGTGACACAATGCTATTTTGTCACTTTTTTATGATGTTAGTAAAATCATGTTGTGACATTTTGATGCTTTTAGTAAAATTATGCTGTAAATTTTTGGAAGCTGATAATAAGTGTTGGTGCTTCTTTTTTTTTTTTTTTGAGAGAGAAAGAGAAAGGAAAGATGCTATCGCCTTCGTTTATTTTATTTATAAATAAACTTAATTAATGTAAATACGAATCAACTAATTCAACTCTGTACTAACCAACAAGCCGTTTTGAAACTAATATTGTTAACAGTGATAAATCATGAACACGCAATAAAGGACGTACAGTTCAATTTATACAATACAATAGATTAGTGTACGGCATCTAGAAATTTTGCAGCATGCATGGCCCAAGCTCCTGGCCCAACTTTCCGGAATGGGCAGGACCAATTCAGCAGCTTCTGTGAGAGTTGAAGCATTCCAAAACTGCTAGAGTTTTTTTTTTTTTTTTTTTTTTTTTTTTGAGAGAGAGAGAGAAGGTATGCTACCACTTCATTCATTTAGAAAATGAATTTGGCTACAGATTGAGGCAACTTAGGCCTCGGAAAAATAAAAAATAAAAAACTAGAGGCAAAAACGGTCCCAGGAGTCCCTCATGATATGGGTATCCGACAAAACTCCACCTAGAGCGCGTTTGGATTTCTGAAAATTTCTTCTATTGCACTCCAACCAAATAGCCCACCACACAGCGGCGATGGTCGTCAGCTCTTTCCTCCCATGTGCACCCCTTTTTAATTTACTCGCTTCCCAAATCTCTAGAGGGGATGGACGGTAATTAAAAGAGAGTTTGTTGGGGAGTAATCCTTTAAGCACGGTAGCTGTAAAGGGACAGCGAGAAAAAGGATGGTCGACGGTCTCCGTCTCGTCGAGACATAAAACACAGTATATCTCTCCGCTCCAGCCTCAAGAAACAGTACTTCATGGGTAATCCTTGGGTTTAGTTACATTAATATAAACAGTTTTTCTTTAATTATATCCTGGAGGGTTATAAATAGAAAAATAGCTAAAGCAAATTTAGAGTTGTAGACAAGCTAGGGAGAGTGTATTTCTATTTCTAAGTAATAGAGTACTACTATTTTTCGCAAAATTTCTCTCTCTCTCTCTCTCTCGTCTCTCTTTCTTGCACTTAGTTTTCGAGCTTGCACTTAGTTTTCGAGAGTGAGTAGGTCCAGACTAGTAAGATCAAGACAGCTTTGCTCATCTTTGAATATATAAGAAGACGGACGGATGTTGCGCGGACTTTTGAAAGTAATTAAAATCACTAAGTCCGTAACATAATGCTAGCTAAAATAAAAAGAAAACAGCAGAAGAAGAAGAAGATTGGATACAGCTAGTAGTAATACAGAAGCACAATCAGACAACACTCTCTAGCTACCTCCATTTTAATACATATCTTAATTTGCTATATCACATTAATTAACTATGAGAAAATCACACATAAGAATATCACCAACATCGCCAATACATGCAACACCAAATATTGTAGCAGTTTTTATATGCTACCAATAACCAAGGCCAATTACAACGACACCAATTGACAAGGACTAGTGAATTAAAATACAAGTATATATGCATCTAAGAGCACGGAGTAAAGTTGCAGGTAGCGTTAGTCCCACGTCCAGCAACACCTGCATTTGCCCTTCGAAACCGCAAAGCCGTCATCAGAGCCTGCCGTGGTGAGCTGAGCAATGCGAGGTTTGTGAGCTCGATCACGCTCAGCGTCGGATAGAAGAAACCTAAACTGTTGTAGGAATTCAGAAGCGAAGTTGTGGCTTCTCTCAGCAAAGTCCTGTAGACATCTCCCCTCCCTTGTAGCCCCTGCCACAGTGTCATGTCCATGCCGTATCTCACGGCCGCGACAGGCCCAAACGCGAGCGCAACGCTCGTTCCGGGGCTCACCACCTTCCAGTAGCACATGTAATCTGGCGTGATCCATTTACTAGCAAAAGATAGATGCAGTATTCGTTAGAAAGATTTAGTGTTATATTAATTAATGGAAGGATTAAATATCTATTTAGAGACTTCTTTTATCATTGTGGGGGCATATTACACGGTGAAGTTACTTTGCTCAATCACATTAGGTGGAGAGAATTGGAAAATATCCAAATACCTGAAACCATAATAAACTTGAATAATCAGGGTCTTTCTATATTGACGAAGGTCCCCGACCTAAGGATATCAATTTAGTCACTACCCTTTCAATAGTTATCCATATACGTCTATTTGAATGCATGAATATCTTATTCAATAAAATTATATTTTGAAAGTCGGAATAAGTTGTCCAAAAATATATAATTTATTAAGTTTAAAAAAGTTTAGCACATGGGGCCAAAAATGCGTACTCGTAAGAGCAAGCGGAGGCCTCCACTTGGCGCGCCGGCGGAGGGCGGCGCGACACGGGCGCCGGCGGTGGGCGCGCGAGGGGCGGAGGTGACGGCACCACCGGAACAACCACTGGTGATGGCGGCGGAGGCGGAACGACGATGGCGGTGCACCACCGCCCGATCGCCCGCTGCCGCCTCCGCCTGCGCCTGAGCCGGGGGGGCAGAATCCGACGGGCTCCCGCGGCTCCGACAGCAGCGGCTCCTCGGCTGCGTACAACGCCATCCCCAGCATCCGGAACATCAGCGCCAGCGGCCGCGGGGACCCGCTGCAGCACTGCAGCTGCTCGGCGCCGCGACGACGCGCGCCGTGCACGCGCTCAGGTCTTGGCTGCCGTCCACCCGCACCGTGTAGAATCCCAGCCAGTTGGTCGTGTCCTCCTTCAACACCGCCCCGCCGCTACCGCACTCCACTGCCACCGTCGCGCCTGTCCACGTGCCGAAATTAATTTTCAAACCACCGAAAATATATACATATAGTTTAGAGAAATGTACGTAAAGTCCATCTACAGCCCAAAAAGGCCGTGGCATTACAATCCTATGTTTAATTTCAATAATAAAGAAAAGTAGAGAAAAGTAAAATTTTGAATTATAGAATTCTAGGATTACAACCACAAAAAATAATTATAGGGCAAGCATGTATTAGTTTGTTTTCTTTTCTTCTGAGAGAAAGAGAAAGGAGGAAGCGATATGCTTTGTTTAATTTTTTTGTTCAAACTATTTCTTTCACTTATTTTTTTTTTAGAAAAAAGTTCAGCTGTAATGTAAGATAATTATATTTTTCAAGCTACCAGTTTTTATTTTTTTATTATAAAAATAAACTTAATTAGAAATGTGAAATTAATAACTAGATTTTCATCTTGGATTCCTGAACGCTAGATACCAAACACTT
This sequence comes from Aechmea fasciata, assembly GCA_025177825.1. NCBI lineage: Eukaryota > Viridiplantae > Streptophyta > Magnoliopsida > Poales > Bromeliaceae > Aechmea > Aechmea fasciata. The sequence goes on from CM045926.1 coordinate 1,139,307, forward strand.
AGTCAACTATGCTAGGCGCGCATGGTAGATAACATTGCTCAATTTGTTATCCAAAAGACCAACATTATAGCAGAATTAGATTATAGGGACACATTTTGAGATAATTTTGAGTAAGTATCTCCTTTATGCTAAAACTTAAAAAATATCTACTAATGTCTAAATATAAAGTCCAATCCAATCAAAAATAAAAAATTACACTCAACCGACCACCCAAATTTCACCACACCCAGCCCATTTGGCACGATTAAATCGATTGTTATCTTTCCTTCTCTATTCACTCAATCAACTGAAATTCTAGACAAAGAGCCTTGCCTGTCGTCCTCCTCCGCCACCGCAACCAACGAGATAGAGTTTCAGCGGTTGCTAAATGCTTAAATAAGTATTGATAAATTAGCAGCACTCTTTTAGGTTATAGCGACACTCTTTAACTGTCACTATATACCTATATATAGCGACCCTATATATAGCAACACTTTTTAAAAGTGTCGGTAATTTAGCTAGCAGTATTTTTTTTTACCTGTACCTATATTTAAAAGTATCACTATAGACCGTTTCTGTTGTAGTGCAATCTATCTATCATTGGACTAGAATAATCTTAACACTTTGTTTCATGTGCATCTATGGAGCTCATGTATATAAATCAGACCATGTATAGTAGAGATAATGTAATAGGTAAAGAAAACAAGTTTCAGGTGGAGATTTTTTTTATTTTTAATAGAAAGATAGCATACCACCCGTTTTCTTTATTTTTTTAAAATATAAACTTAACTAAAAATGCGTACGAACTATGGAAGTCATTTACTACTTGTGTTAGGGACAATGGAAAAAAAAAGAAAAAGAAAAAGAAGTTACTATGAACTGTTATTAATATTGACAATGTATATGACATTTTTACCTGTAATTAAGCATAAATTAATATAAAATGTTGTGTTATTGCCAGAACCATATATAATGGGAAAAAAAAGAAACATATATCAGAGGCTTTCTCCGGAGAGACTACAATTTTATTAACTATCCATTACATGTAATGCATCCCTCTGGGCCCGGCACATTTTTATACTCATATATCATGAGAGAACAAAAGACTTTAGACTGACTCTCATACTATATTATTAAAAAAAAGATTCAGAATAAGAGAGAAATGAATGAATAGAGTGAAAATGTACCGGAGAGGGGATAATCGAAGATGCTACGTTGCCCATCTTTGCACTGGTCGCAAAATACCGTGCCGGTCACCATTGTATCGGCCCTAGCAAGCATTACGCTCCCTCCAATGGCAACTCCCAACACCAAGAGCAAAACCCTAATTATCATTAGGTGCTCCATGAGATGAGATGAGATGGAGTAGCTAAAGTACGTGGAAACTTTGAGAGGAAACAAAAGTGAAGGGTCAAGTGGATCGAGTAAGTGAGTGGTGGGGATAGGAGATGGAGAAGGGAGGAGGGTGGAGGGCTTTTATCTGTTGGTTTGATTTGCTGTTTATTTATTTATTTAGTTTAATTTTGTTTGTTTGTACAATATATATATTCATTCAGAGAAGAGAGGGTGGGAGGTGGGAATGTTGTGGAGGTGAAGGGGCTAAAATAAAAGGCGATGGGTGAGGCAGTAAATGGGGTTTGTGTGCACACAGCTGTCCCCATTTATTGTACCCTGTAATTAAAAATAGGAACGTTGCAGGGTCTCCATGTATTCAAATGTTGATTGTACTAAGTTCGCATTCAATTTATGTGCAGCGACTCAGTTGTAGTCCCCACCTCTGCTACACTTAAACCCTAAACCCTAAACCCTTTTTGGTAACCCCTTATACTCAAAAATAAATAAATAAATAAATAAATTGTTAAGCTGTGGGATAGTTGTTCCCAACCTTTAACGGGTGGGATAGTTGTTCCCATCCATGGCGGGAATAAGAGTAGAAACAGCTGTTCCTCTTTCTATTTAATTTTTAAAATTTAAATTTAAAAATTTTAATTTTTTAAAACTTTTAATTTTTAATTTTAAATTAATATTTATATTTTTTAAATTTAGATTTTATTTTAAATTTTAAATTTTAAATTTTAAACTTTGAATTTTGAATTTGAGGTTTAAAATTAAAATTTTAAATTTTAAATTTTAAATTTTAAAATTTATATATTTAAATTTAAAATTTTAAATAAAAAATTTAGAAATTTAAATTCGTATATAATATAAGGGGTAATATCATTCTTTCCTATTTATAACTATGCATTTTTTTTTTATTTCATCTTATCTCTCGAAACGCTATTTTTTTATTTTTTTTAACAACTCAATTTTCAATCAAACGCTAAATTGGTGTAGTTCTTACTTATACACTACAACAAAAACGGTGTATAGCGACACTTTTAAATATCAGTACACGCAAAAAAAAATATTGTTGGTTAAATTACCGACACTTTTTAAAATGTTCCAAAAAATATGTCCCTATAATCTAATTCTTTTATAGTGTACCTAAACTTATAGCTATTCCTGGAATAGGCAATTCTTTCTTATACCAATCCCTCGCTTAGGCTCATCAAATTATATTGAATGTAGTTATAAATATAATATAATTAGAAATATTTATATAATTGAAAATACAGTATTTATAATTATATGTGAAGACCGAAATTTTGACTGTGCCATTTGACTCTCTGTTGACGATGTTTATGTGTGTAATTTAATTACATAAGCACTAGCTGGTCAAGTTTCAGGAGAAAATAAGCTAAAACGAAAAAGTTACGCGACCCGGAAGTCCGACTTAAAGTGAATAGTAACTTCAGTTTTCCGGATAAGCCGGGAATAGAAGTTAGGTTCGGGTACGTTTCGGATTCCAAATATAGGCTTCCAATAGTTCGTTTCGAACGGCTCAGATGTACTGGAACCGTTGGCACTGACGGAATCGAATTCGATGCACGGTTGTCGAGAAAAAGTGGTCCCGAACGATATTACATATATAAAGTATATATGTTAATAAGTTGGTTTATTACGGGAAAAGATGGAGAGATGGGTTCGTCGCAAAACGGAGATCAAATCGAGTGAAACAGAATGCTAGTTTCGATGTCCTCGACGTGCTGAACGCGATGGCGCAATCCGTTTGTAAATCCGACGAGCGGATCGCCGGAAATTGCGAGATGATCGCAAAGGGGTCAATATTGTCAAGATCAGATACTTGGAGAGCGAACGGATTTCATCGCGAATCCGTGACCGATCAAGGCGAAACAAAATCGTGAGTTTGATGTCTTCGACGTGCTGATCGCATTGGTAAGATCCGTTCGTAAATCCGACGAACGGATCTGTAGAAATCACACGTTGATCGAGGAGAGGTCAAAGTTGGCAAATTGGTAATTTTGCAAAAGTCCTAATATTTTATGTGCCGAATCGCGTGAAATCGCACGTGGAGGGGCGTTTGTGCAATTTACCCATGCTGTGAGGGACTTAGCTAAGAATATCGATGTTTCGTGGGTTAAGTCGCAAGATGTGCGTATACTTGTATAGAGTTTACTTAGGGTTTCTTGAGGATGCCCTAGCTTTTGGCCTCCCTCACCCTCAACCGAAACCCCCTGCGCCTCATCTTCTTCTGGGCCAACCCCTACGCACCCCCTGGCCGCCGGCGAGCCCCCCCGGCCACCGGAAAACCCCTCAGCCATCTCCCTCTCCATGTCTCTCTCCACCTTTCTCTAGATCTCTCTCTCTTATCTCTCGAGTTTAGAACCCGGTTGAGGTGCGTAGCCCTATCCCCCGCCGCATCGCCCGACGTAGTCGAGCCTCCCCGCCGCCGGAGTCGCTCTCGCGCCATCGCAGCGCCGTGCTGTGCAGCCGCCTGCACCCGAACTCGGCCGAGGTCCGGGAGAAGCCTCTCCACGCCGCCGCCTCCGCCTTGGTCCGGCGCGCCGCCTCCTGGACCTCCGACGGATCTCGCGCGCCGACCGCCGTTAGCCCCGGCCCCGCCGTCGCCGCCGCGCGCGTAGAACACCGCCGCCGCCGCCCTTGACCGAGCCCGGATCGGATTCTATGCGCGGCCTCCCCGCGCGTGGCCGCCGTCTCCATGACTTCCTCCGCCTCCGCCGATGCTTCGCCGTCGCTCAGCGCTCCGGCCACCGTGGTGGCCGCCGTGATAGCGGAACCCGAGCCGAGCCCGTGCGGGCTCGGGTTGCTCCCGAGCCGCCGCCGCCGCCTTCCGATGTCGGCCGACCCGCGCACCACCCTACCCCGGGCGGCCGCACCCGGCGCGCCGCGCGCCCGCCGCCGAGCCTCCTCGCCGTCGGAACCCGAGTCCGAGCTCTCCTCGATTGGGAGCTAGGGCATCGCTCCACCGCGGCCACCGCCGTCTGGGCCGCCACCGAGGTAAGCACGGTGGTCCTTACCTTCCTCACCCATCACGGGCCGCGCCGCGCCGCCGCCGCCGGTGACCGCACGGAGCTAGCTTGCTCCGCCAAGGTCCAAACTAGAGTTTAATTATGATGGTTTGCTATTCCGAGCCACCCGGGCCTCCTCGATCCTAACGGAAGGGAGCACGATGATCAGGACACCTCGCTGATCACCGTGCTCACTCTACTTTCTGTCGGCGAAGCTCCGTTTCGCTGATTTGGCGATGTCGGTCCTTTCCGGGCCTTTTTGGCTGCTGTCTCGGCTTGCGCGCGCTATTTCGAAGACCCAAGGCTGTTCCGATGCCTTCGGAGGGGAGCACGGTGATCGTCTGTCAGTGACGATCACAGTGGTCACCTTATTTAGGGTCAGCGGATCCCTGGTTAGCGAGATATACCTATTTTTCGTGCAGTGCGCGCTGTTTTCATATTTTCGTGTCGCTTCCGCGCCCTCTACAGTGTCCGAAATTGCTCCAAAAAGTGAGCACGGTCTCCGGCACGCCGAAACCTATCAGCGAGTGTCTCGGTTGGTCTGATTGACCTCCGGTTTGCGTAGTCGGGCCATAAAAGCCCCAAAATCACCTGAAATAATGTGATTTTGGATTATCGGAGGGCTTTTATGCAATTGTGTTTATCGTGGTCCGTGGACGGCAAGTGTGAGTTGTGGGTAACCTTTGGACCGATTTTCGAAGGTCCCAAGCTCGTGGAGACCGGAAAGTGATTTCGGCGCGTTTCTCGGCGAAATCCGACGAACGCGGTTTGGTTCGGAAGTGTTCCGATGGTATTTTGTGAACTATTGTGTGGTCGCTGAGCCTTGTTGGCTGGTCACTTACGTCATTTCGATGGTTCGGAAATGACGGGTGAGCGACGGTGGGTTCCGGTGTCGAAATAGACACTTTCGGGAAACCGTAGTCGTACAATTATCCGACGATAATTGTATTGTAGTGTTATCTTGTGTTTGCTGCTAAAACATCCCAATATGAGTGTTTTATGGCAGCGGGTGACTCGTGAAACGAGTTGGTGAGTTCCGGGACAGTTCGTGGGTCACGACGGAGTCCCGGTGCGATTTTCGGGACTTCCGGTGAGTTACGGTGATCGATTTCGAGAAATCGATTTCCGCGGGTTGTTGGTAGAGTTGTGCTATTAGTGTTTTGTGTTAGTGGGTTAGACACTAACCTGGTGGATCTCCTTAGGTCCGGTCGATATTTCTTCCTCAGGCGAGAGTCAGATGCCGTGTTTGTACAGCGGGTACTTCGATCCGACGTCCGTACATGGTACACGCCGGTGACGTTCCTTCGACCTCATCGTTTATATCGTTTATCCTAGATATATCTTGCACCTGTTTGTTACAGTATTACTCTACTCAGTGTTTTCATGTTTAGTATCATGTGTAGGAGTAGAGTAGATTACTTCTTGTCAGCCTATGACATCTGTGACCTGTTCGGTCAGTTCTCGTGTTTCCTTCACTAGTACTTGCATACAGTTGAGAGGATGTTGAGTTGTTCCATCCTAGTTGACCTGAGTGGTCAGTTCTTGTGTTTCCTTCAGTAGTACTTGCATACAGTTGTGAGGATGTTGAGTTGTTCCATCCTAGTTGACCAGTTGGTCAATTTCTTTCTCTACTCGAGACCTGGTTGGTCAGTTTCTTTCTCTACTCAGGACCTGGTTGGTCAGTTACTCTGCATACTTTGGGACCTGGTTGGTCAGTCACTTTCGTACTTGGGACCTATTTGGTCACCACACTCGCACTTGGTACCCGGTTGGTTCTTCTTGTTACTTGACGACCTGTCGCTGGGCCTGGGGGCAGGATTGTCGGCTAGTTGCCGATGGATGATCTTTGAGCATATCTACATTGATCGCCCGATACGTACTCATCGCATTTCACGAGCACCAGCGGTCTGATCCACCGCAAGTGAGGGTGTTCTTTTCCGGAAAAGTGATTCGACAGCGGATCGACCCGTGAGCCTTAAATGTGGTTATATACTTGGGAGAGTAGTAGGGGCATTGGCTTGAGGTCTGCAGTGCTGACCAAGAGAGCTGGCTTGAGGTCTGCGGTGCTGACCAAGAGAGCATTGGTTCAGATTGGGTACTTTTGAGCTTCTATACCTGTTGACGCATACTTACAGTAGCTGTTGTTTTCATATCTATATATCTCTCTCCATTTACTTGTTTATCATAGCTACTGTACTACTATTATCTCCTCTTGTGTCTATCTCCGCGAGGTATCCGGGGAGGGGAGACATGTTTACATGTTCTCACCACTAGCCTTCTTTTTCAGGTGTTTAATCAGGTTTTAGTGGGACGACAGGAGAGGAGCGTACCTAGCACGCGTACTAGCTTCCGACCTGTGGTTTGTTTACCTTACAACTTACTTTATTTGATTAAATAATTAGCTTTGTATATGGTTCAGTCTCTCTAATACTGTTTTGGAATTATAAATATCGTTTAGTTTTGGAATATAATATTGGTTTTTGGAATTTCAATATAAAATAATTTTCTACCCCTCGTGGTAGCGTTTTAAAGAAAGAAAAGGTTTTCTTGTGGGAAACAGTTTTTAAAATGCTTTTCTTGTGGATTTTATAACTTAGCATTTCAAAATCAGTTTCTGAGTAGGAAACATTTCAAATGATAGATGTGATTTTATGAATGAGTAAATATGAATGAACCTGTAGTGAATGGTGTGGATATGTGTATGTTGGTTGGAATAAATATCTGTACACTTGGTTGTGGTTGTTGGGCTTGATTTAATTGTCTGGACTTGTGCGATGCCGTGCAAATACAGGGAGACTCGTCCGTGTGTACAAGTGGTCTCTCCGTATTTGTGGCAGTGGTCCGTACGTCCTTGGGGTCGTGGTTTAAAAAAAAAAAAAAAAAAAAAAAAACATTTTCGCTGTTTTTATACGCTAAAATGAACCGGGGCGTGACATTATATGTATGTTATTTGTTTGGTTGGTAATATATATTATTTGTTGATTCATTTACATATTTGAAACTATATTTTATAAATTTTATTACTTTATATATGGCGTGGTAAAATTATTTCTACAATGAAAATAAAAATATCTTTTTGTTTAAAATATAATTTATTATCTTTGGTTAAAATTATTTTCGCCATGTGCATTTTCAATTATAAATAATGGATGGGATTATAAATAACAGGAGGGATTATAAATAGCCAGAAGACACCAGGACAAATAATTTTTTTTTCCCTTGAGAACAAGAAAACCAATTTATTTTTGTGCACTTTTTCGCTTTTTAAGGGTAGTCTACTTGTAATCTTTCTTTTCCTTACATTTTTTATTTTTCTGGGAGTAGTTTTAGTTAGTTTCCCTTAATATTAGACATCTTAGCAGCATCCACCTTTTGTAAATATCTTTCTTTCATTTTTTAACTACTCATTTGATAGGTAAATAATGCCGAAAAATTATGAAATTTAGTTTCCAAATACTTTTAATAGAGTAAGATCAGTATCTGATCTTAAATTCAAGTCTTTTATTATCATTTTTTATGAGATTTTTATTTTCAAATTCATTTTTTATGAGATATATATATAGGCCATGGCCACTATACTATTATGAGTATTGGAGAGCACGTACTCAAAAGTTGCTTTCGATGATGGAGCTTACGACTCGACGATCCACTCTGTTAAATATGATCTAAAGTATTTGCAACTTCTAGAAAATAAATTTCGTAAATGTTCGAAATCATAATAAAGTCCATCAAGCGGACATAAAATGAACAGTCAAGATCGAACGACGTCTTAAAAAACGATGATCGGATCCTTCAATTCAAAATCGAAGTTATTGATCTTTATCTAGGTAATGAATAGAATTTTCTATCAAAAATTCAACAAATTTCGATTCTTTTACACCGTTAAACTGGCAAGTATTCCATACCGGCCGTTAAAAATTGTCAAATTTCTGACCTCTTGATCGTAAGGTAAATGATGTTGAAAAATTATAAAATTTGATTTCTAAAAGTTTTAAATACTGTAAATAACGTTTAATGATATGGATCGTCGATTCAGAAGCTCTATCATCGAAAATGATTTATAAGTACGAGAGTGATCGTACTCATAATAGTATAGTAGCCGGACCCTATATATAGGCCATGGCTACTATACTATTATGAGTATTGGAGCGCTCGTACTCATAAGTTGTTTTCGATGATGGAGCTTCCGGATCGATGATCCACTCCGTTATATATATATATATATACATGTATATGTATATACATATACATATATATATACATATATATACATATACATATATATATACATATATATATATACATATATATATATATATATATATATATATATGTATATATATATATGTATATGTATATATATGTATATATATATGTATATGTATATACATATATATGTATATATATAGAGTCATTGCTATGCTATTAATAGCACGAAGCATTCGGTGCTACCAAATTTTCCGCCGTTAGATCCACCCCTTTGATGATTTTCACCCGTTAGATCATATTATTCAACCAACCACCCACTTAACCTTAGGGGCCCACATCATCTTAATCGCACAACTCTGGTCCAAACGGTCTGAACTAATGACTTGGTGCTATTAATAGCATAAGTAGTCAGTTCTATATATATATATATATATATATATATATATATATATATATATATATATATATATATATATATATATATATATATATATATATATATATATATATATATGACTGCAATGCTATCAATAGCTCCAAGTTATTGATGCTATTGGGGGGTTTCGGTCCTTAGATGAAGAAATGTACGGTTAGGATGATGTGAGCCCCCTAGGGTTGAGTGAATTGTTGGTTGAATAGTATAATCTAACGGATGAAAATAGTCAAAGAATTAAATCTAACGGCGGAAAACTTGGTAGCACCAAGTGCTTGGTGCTATCGATAGTATCCCAGCCGGACTATATGTAAGGAAGTGAATTTTGAAAATCCGAGAGTTGTATTTTGTCCAGAATCGACTAATTGTCGAGTGGGTATGCTTCGGAAAGGCCGAAGGCATCTAAAATCCAAAAAGTGCATTGGAATTGGAGTCCACGAGAGCAAAGTGCGAAAATGCACTTCGCAGTTACGCTCTGGGACCTGGTCCTGGTAGGAGGGACCGGTTCCGTAGGCGTGCGGCGAGAAACTCCTGCGCATGAGTTTGCTCTCGGGGACCAGTCCATGGCGGGAGGGACCGGTCCCCCCTGAGCATTGGAGGCCCCTGTGGGGACCAGTCTCTAAATGGGAGACCGGTTCCCGAACGCGTCCCACGAGAGCAAGCTCTCGGGAACGGTCTCGGATGGAGGGACCGGTCTCCGAGGGATCGGTCCTCGGGGGAGGGACCGGTTTCGTATGCGAAAAGGGCTGGCATAGGGTCTCTGCCAGCATTGGAAGCTCTCGGGGACCGGTCCTCCCGTAGAGAGACCGGTCCCCGAGCACGAAAATGCCCCAGTTTGGGCTGTTGACAGGAAGAAAAGTGGAGGGGCTTTTATGCAAAATGGCATTAGTGAGAGGCTATAGGGGCTGTGGGCTCTCTCCCTTTCTCTCATTTCTACCCTCACACTCTCATTTCTCTCCCCCTCTCTCTCTAGAAAGAAAAGAACAAGGAGAAGGAGAAGAAAGGAAAGAAGAAGAAGAGAAAGAGAAAAAGAAGGAGAAGTAGGAGCATTTGAAGGAGATCATCTCCATCCTCATCTCCCTCTTCCTTTCCTCACCATTGGAGCAAGCTCAAGAGTAAGCTTGCTAACCCTAGTTGATAGAACTTAGGGTTTCGAGTTTAATGCCTTAGAAATGGGTCAAATGGACCCTTAGCAAGATTCTGAGTAGATCAATCCCTAGTTCTAGGGTTTTGATTGGGTTATTTGCTATATGTGCAAACCTAGGGCACCCAAATTGGGGTTTCGATAAATAGAAAGATTTGATCTCAATTGATCGTGTCTAAACCTAATTGCTATGTGCATAAACACGTTGGCGAAGACGGATTGATGTCTCGTCGATCGGGCTAAAAGATAGAGGCAAAACACAATTAGCGGGGCTTTGTTTCGACCTAAGTGGCCGAGAAGACGACGAAGCAAGTGCCGAGGAGTCTTCTTAGACCTCCACGTCGTAAAACTTCTTCTAAAGGTGGGGGGTGTCATCCCGAATAACCGAACTCCTTTCTATGTCTTAGAAATACATTAATTTCATCTCTTGCATGTTGCATTGTAAGATTGCATGTTTAATTCTTTCCTTATGCTTTCTAATGTTAACCTAGCGTACATGGAATACTTGGTGAATAGATAGGTGAGGATTGGGTTGAGACATTGGATCCTATAGTGCTAAAAAAGAGAGGTGAACTCGATGGTTATTTAGTGACATAGATCGAGTGGCATATAATGTTAAAGAACATGACGAGTGGCATTAATATAGTGTATTTGACACTAGAGATCTATGGACTTAGGGATAGATGGAATCTCTAGAAAATGACTCGTGAACAATGAACTTAGTAAAGCTAAGCACCAATGCATGATTGTCGGAATAGATGAGTTCTGAGAGAGATGTTGGCCCTAGTTCATAGGGTATCCTCACGTGGAGAGAATAGATAAAGCTCACGGTCTGTATCTGGGATGGTATAGCCATCCATGTTGTCGAGTACTCCGGAGTGTCGCACAATCGGGACCACATGGAGTCCACAGACAATCCCGGATTTGAGTGTACATGGAGCCTCCTACCTAAAAAATGATGTAGATGTGAGGCGTAGGCAACCCAAGGGTTCGCCACGGATTGGGTAAATGGAAAGTAACATGTCATTGAACAATTACTTGTTAAACATAGAATGAACTTGGTAGGATGTTAGTAAACCTTTACTATATGATGCATGCATTCATTTACATGATTATGGGCATAGTAGCATAGTTTTCCTATTATGCAATTACAGTTTTCAGATATCTATCTATATCTAGTTGTTGTTGCTTTTGCCCACTTGGACCTAGTAGGGAGATCGGCGGAGTCGGCGGTCGAGCTCACTGGGAACTATGAAAGATAGTTCTCACCCCATTTCATTACAGGGTCGAGTGCGGGCACGCCGGGTGAGGACCACGGCAAAGGCATCGCGCCCAAGCAGTGATCACTAGTATAGTAGCTTTCTTTATGCATTAGAGTACCATTGTATCTAGATGCTTATATTTTGGAAGAGTTCATGATGTATTCATTTTGGGACAAATGTAAATGTAAAATTAATGAATGAAAGAATGGATGTAATAGATAGTAGTTCTCTCTTTATTTCACTTGTATCTACTTGTGGATTACTTGCTCTAGTTGTTGGCACTGTTTGTGCCTTCGTTGATTGTGTATATTTAGAATTTAGTTTTTCTAGGTAAATTCGTGTACACAATCTGTTGTCGAGCCTTGGGCGAACAGGGAAGGTGCTGTCCGTCCGGCGTCCGCTCGGCTCGCCCGAACCGGTGGGTAGCGGTCTCGGGCGGGGCATGACAGCGTTGGTATCAGAGCAATTAAGAGCAAGTAAAGAGAGAGTCTAGAATGACCTAGGAGACCCTAGGATGGAAACCCTAAGGCTAATAGGTGCGTGAGTGGAACGTGAACCTATGCCGAGTGGCGGAAGTTAATTCGATTGGGTCGAAGTAGTTGATATGTCTCTAGTAGTTGCTAGAGATAGATTCAAGTGGTGCGAATTCTTGACTTAAGGTAGTTGTGTTGGCGAAACGACAAAGATGACGCCGAGAGGTGGGAACGAGTACACTTGCAAGCTTCCGATTCTAATGTTTATTCGTTACGTGTCGAACTAACGACGGGTATTGGTTAAGTAATTAACTGAGTTGTTGCGTTTTCAGGAGCTATGGCACCTAGAGGACGCCCCGGGAAGGGTACCACGCCGGCACAGCCTCCCGAGGTGACGGAACATGCGACGGCCCCGAGCAGGCGGGGCCTAGCGAAGTGCAACAGCTGCAAGCGCAAGTGACTGCCCTAGCTAGATGATTCGAACAACTCCAAGAGTTGATGGAGCGGCAGTTGGCCGCGACGATAGCGGCGGCTGCAGTGGCCACTGAGGGCCGTGGTGTACTCATGCCCCCGACTCGCGTGCACCGGCTACCGAGGGTGTAGGTATCCGGTTAGGTTCCGGTGGCGGCACGTCCCCGCCGAAATAGTTCCTCAAGCGGCGTCGAGTTCGCCGACATCCGATGCGACGACCGAGGAGGTGGAGAAGAGCGTGCGTTGGCGGCTCTTATCAAGTTTAACAAGTTCAATCCGCCTATCTTCGAGGGCGGGAAGGTAGAACCTGAGGTGGTCGAGTCATGGATCGACTCGATGGAGACCCTCTACGACGATTTGAGCACCTTGGAGAGGGACAAGGTGTACCTCGCCACCCACTGTTTGGACAAGGCGGAGAAGGTCTGGTGGAAAAGAATGAAGAGTGACCGCTCCTCTGACCTTCCCCCGATGATCTGGGAGGAGTTCAGGAGGGCGATGTTCGCCAACCACTTCCCCGACACTGTGAAGCGGAAGCTATAAGAGAAGTTCCGCAAGTTGAGACAGGGGGGCCGCTCAGTGGCGGACTATGAGCAAGAATTTTCCCACATCATCGATTGCGTCCCCGATGTGGTGAAGGATGATAGAGATTGGGCTGATTGGTTCTTACGAGTACTACGGCCGGGGATATACAAGGTCGTGCAGATCTTCAAGCTCACGACCTTCGCGGATGTTTTTGACCACGCACTTTGGGCCGAACATGGAGATGCCCACGTGCGCAAGGAGCGAGAGTTGCTAGCCGAAGCCAAGGATAAAGGCAAGAAGCGCCAAGTTGGTGGTGCGGGGGGACAGTCGGGCTCCAAGAAACCCCCGAAGTATCCGCGGACTCAATCTAAAGGCCGCGAAGCGCGACGGTGCGTCATCTGTGGTGGAGACCACTAAGTGTCGTGTTGTGAGCAGCACGAAGGCAGGTGCTACAAGTGCGGGCAACCGGGGCACTTCATTCGTGATTGCCCGAGTGGAGGAGCTTCACCTGCCCTATCGATTGCATCGGCACCGGCTATCCCAGCTCACTATGGAGGAGTTCCACCGGCAGCTGCGTCGGCGGGACGTGCTTCGACGTTGTGTCAACCCGAGGCAACGCGATCGACCCCGAGCGGACGGGTATTCGCCGCTCAGGCCCAAGCTGATGGACCTGCCGAGCTTGAGGAACAACATGTTGTGGCAGGTATGGTTTTAATTAATGAAATTCGCTCCAGAGCCATGTTCGATACGGGTGCCTCGCATTCATTCATAAGTAGGCCATTCACACAAATGCATGGTATAGAGTTTCAGTTAAGTGAGGACACTTGGCGTGTGTCGGGCCCCGGGCGGGACTTTTTGATCCGCAAGGAGTGTAGAGCGTGTCCGGTACAAATCGGTGATTGGGTGATGCCTATCCGGATGTTAGTACTCAAGAAGCTGTGACACCCCAATAGTCCCACATCGGATGGGAATGGGATTGTTATTGGGTTTATAATAGACTTAGACACTAGTAATAATAACTGGGCTTAAGCATTTTGGGCTGTTGGCTGGGCTCAACGAGTTATTATTGCTAGTGGGCTGGGTCGTTACATTTGGTATCAGAGCCGGTTCACCAGCTGGACATATGTGGCAAGTCTCGGCTGAGCCAGGGTCTGGATGACAGGCTAGCGAGACGAGTCTCACATAACCTGGTGATCGTGGGCTGTTGTGTGATTGGACTGACGAGGACGTCAGGGCCTTAACGGGGGGAGTCTGTGACACCCCAATAGTCCCACATCGGATGGGAATGGGATCGTTATTGGGTTTATAATAGACTTAGACACTAGTAATAATAACTGGGCTTAAGCATTTTGGGCTGTTGGCTGGGCTCAACGAGTTATTATTGCTAGTGGGCTGGGTCGTTACAGAAGCTTATGGAGTTTGATGTCATTTTGGGCATGGACTGGCTCGCAAAGTACTACGTAACGATCGACTGTAGGAACAGAGTCCTTACTTTTTGTGAGCCCGGACGGATGAGTTCACGTATAAGGTTTGTCGAGCTCGTGTTTCGTTGCAACAATATCGGCGACGAGAGCGAGGAAGTTAGTCAACAGCGGTTGCGCCGCCTATTTGGCGACCGTTGTAGAAGTGGACCGAGTGGCTCCAACCTTGGAGGAGTTGTCAGTAGTCCAGGAATTCCCGGATGTATTTCCTGCGGAGTTGCCAGGGATGCCGCCGGATCAGAAGATCAAGTTCGTTATAGACTTGATCCCTGGTACGGCACCAATCTCAAAGGCTCCGTATAGGATTGCGCCAGCAGAATTAAAGGAATTGAGGAATCAATTGCAAGATCTACTTGATAAGCAGTTTATCCGGCCGAGCGTATCACCTTGGGGAGCCCCGGTGTTATTCGTGCGGAAGAAAGATGGATCGTTTTGACTCTGCGTAGATTATCACGAGTTGAACAAAGTCACGATCAAGAACAAGTACCCACTTCCCCGAATCGACGACATATTCGATCAGCTAAAGGGGTCGTGTGTGTACTCAAAGATAGATCTACAGTCTGGCTACCACCAATTGAAGATTAGCGGGAGGATGTCCAGAAGACCGTATTCCGCACGCGGTATGGACACTATGAATTCACAGTCATGCCTTTTGGGCTTGCGAATGCCCCAGCGGCATTCATGGACTTGATGAACCGTGTCTTCAAGAAGTACCTGGACCGATTTGTCGTGGTCTTCATAGACGACATATTGGTCTATTCTCGTAGTGACGAGGAACAAGCCGAGCATATGATGTTACTATGCAACTAACAGAAAACATGCATCGCAATATACAATATGCAACTATCAAATAGTTCTTAGCTTTTCTTTACGATTTAGATATCGCTCATTATCTTTCCCTAGCTATTTCTTAGAATTAGCCGCTCACATTCTTTACTCTTTATTCTTTATTCTTGGGCACTCTATGCTCATTAGCAAGTCACCTCTAAGGTTACCTTTACCTTAGCTCTCTATGCCACTCGACTCGGTCTTGAGTCAATCAACGGCGGATAATCCGCGCTCTGTCTAGCTCGAGGTAAAGGAACTCTCGCAAGCACCTCAGCTTTCAACAACCTACCGCGCTCTATGACCTAGCCACCCGGCGGCGAAATCGTCGCACACGCCACGATAGTGGTTTGAGTCACCCAGCGGTATAGTCCACAACTCGGCTCAACCATCCGGTGGCGAAATCGTCGCACTCGCCACGACAATGGTTAGCTCTGGACGGCGAAATCGTCGCACACGCCCGACACCCATCTCGGTGTCCAAATCTCAGGATTCCGGAATCCGTTCCTCATAGCTTGCGGCTTGGTCTTAACCCTCAAGAGTCGACCCACTAGGTCCACTATTCTTTCCATCAGCTAATGACTAATTTTCTAGTAGTGGTATGGAGGCGTCCTAATGAGCAGCCACATCCTATTCGCCCAATGAGAAACGACCACTAGGCAAGAGGATCCTCCTCATCTGTCCCTTGGTTGAGGTCAAAGGTGGAACGGCCAACCGAGGCCGAACCAGAAAAAAAAATGACTAGGAGGAAACTAGAAGACAAAATAGCTTCCCTGGAGACGATCATCAAAAGAGAGCGATGGCACCCCAAGGAGAGGGAGGCCCGAATGGAGAGTGATTCATCAGCCGAAACGGCCAAAGAATCAGAGAAGAAGAAACAAAGGATTAAAGGAAAGTCGGCTGATGAATCACCAGCCGACGTGAACATGGTATATGCTCTGCCTCAATCTTTTAAAGCAGAGCTTGTTGAATATGAAGAGTTTAAAGAAGAAGAAGAAATTGGGCTTAAAGTAGCCCAATTGCAATTGGAGGACTGTCAACCGGCTGGGGCGGTTGTTTTCGAAAAGCCCTCGGCCATGCAGACAAGGTTCATAAGGCCCCTGTTCATCCGGGCCTTAATCGAAGGTCGGCCAGTAGGCCGAGTAATGGTAGATGGTGGAGCCATGGTCAACGTAATGCCCACTTCTTTCTTTAAGAAGTTGAGCAAAGATGAAGACGAATTGAAGCCCAATGATTCAATCATGACCGACTTCACTAGAAGCGATCAACGGGCAGGAGTGCTCACCACCGAGATCACGGTAGGTTCCAAAACTTTAAGAACTGTATTCTTTGTGGTGGATGTAGATAGCCACTACAACCTACTACTCGGACGTGATTGGATACATGCGAGTGAGTGCGTACCGTCCACCCTTCATGGAAAATTGTTCTAATGGGTTGGAGACAAGGTGGAAGAGATTCGGGCCGAAGAACAGCCCCAAATGATAGACGTCAACCTGGAAGACATCGACCACACTAATTGGGCCGATGCAGATCCAGACTAGATCTCTTTTGTAAGAGTTACCGAGGAAGGTGTTCAGTTGATCCTCTCTAAGGACATAGAAGCCATGGTGGCAGCCGAAGAGCCACCAAGATGGTTGAAATGGAACATCAGAGATCAAGAGTAGAGGCTTTTCAAAAGCCTCAAAAAGACGAGACGATCGACAGGATCGGCTGTAAGGAGAGTTCGGCTTTTGTAGCTGATAGCATAAGTTTAACTAATTCGGCTAAAACAGCCGAAGGTGATATGATAGACTCAGCTCTTCAAGCCGAGGATAAGAATCAATTGAAATCGGTCATCGAGACCGATAAACCACCCGAGATGAAAGGGCGAACGAGTAGGCTAAATCTAGAAGAATCGCCTATTAAGGTCTGTGAGAAAAAGTTGGAGACCCAGAACCCGCTAGTCGAAGTAAATCTGGGATCCGATAAAAATAAGAGACCGACATACATAAGCGCGAAGCTTTCGGCTCAGCAGCAGGAGGAACTGAAAGAACTATTAAAGAAGTATAAGGACTGCTTCGCCTGGAGTTATGAAGAAATGCCAGGTCTAAGCCGAAAGATTGTAGAGCATAGGCTGCCTTTTAAAAAAGGGTTCAAGCCTTTTAAGCAACCGGCTCGTAGGTTTGAGCCGAGTATTGTACTGCAAATCAAAAATAAAATAGAAAATCTTTTGAAGGCCAGTTTTATTAGAGCGGCCCGTTATGTTGATTGGGTGTCTAATATAGTTCCTGTACGCAAAAAGAATGGCAAACTTAGAGTTTGCATCGAATTTAGGAATTTGAATTTAGCTATATCTAAAGACGAGTATCCAATGCCAATAGCCGATATGTTAGTAGATTCACCATTAATGAAATTTTGTCTTTTATGGACGGTCATGCGGCTATAATCAAATTTATATTAGGAAGATGTAGCGAAACGGCGTTCGGATGCCCTGGTTCGATTGGAACTTTTGAATGGGTAGTTATCTTTGTTCGGTTTGAAGAATGCCGTAGCTACTTACCAAAGGGCAATGAATTTTATTTTCCATGATTTAATCAGCAAGATGTTGGAAGTATATATCGACGATATAGTCGTGAAATCCAAGTCGCAAGCCGAACATTGGATTGATTTGAAGCTTGCCTTTGAAAGGATGAAAAAATACAATTTGAAAATGAATCCTTTGAAATGTGCCATTGGAGTCTCATCAGAAATTTTTTTGGGATTTTTAGTGCACAAGAAAGGGATTGAAATTGATAAAAATAAAACAAAAGTAATATCAGAATTACCGCCACCAAAAAGCAAAAAAGAGTTACAAAGCTTGTTGGGGAAGATCAATTATCTTCGGCGGTTCATATCTAATTTGGCCGGAATAATAGAGGTTTATACCCCACTACTTCGGCTCAAAGATAAGGAAAAATTCATTTGGACAAAGGAGCAACAAGAAGCGTTTGAAAACATAAAGAGATATTTATCAAACCTTCCGGTATTGGTGCCTCCAAAGCCAAAACAGCCGATGAAATTATACATATCGGCTGCAGAAGAAAATTTAGGATATTTATTAGACCAAGAAAATGAAGAAAAAGAAGAACATGCCATTTATTATTTAAGCCGACGTCTCTTAGACACTGAAAAACGATATTCGACCATTGAAAATTATGTCTGGCTTTGTACTATTCATGTACAAAATTGAGATACTATATTTTACCAACCAAAGTATCGGTAATATACAAAACCGATCTAGTAAAATACATATTATCTAAGCCATTGCTGCGAGTACGAATCGAAAAGTGGGTGTTAGCATTATCCGAGTTCTTCCTCAATTATATTCCTGCAAAAGCTGTTAAAGGACAAGCCGATTCAAAATATGATCAGCTGTCAATCTTGGATACTTCACTTTGACGGCTCAAAAACAGCCGAATCAGCAGGAGCAGGAATAGTGATACAGTCTCCTGAGTGGTATGTTTGTCAATTTACTTTTGAGTTAGATTTCGGTTGTTCTAACAATCAAACCGAATACGAGGCCTTAATAATCGGCCTTGAGATTTTGCAAGAGTTAAAAGCAAAATCAATTAAAGTCATCGGTGATTCACAGCTAGTGATCAAACAAATTAACGGGGAATACCGATGTGAAAATCCGAATTTGTAAAATTATTTAAGAAATTTCGACAGTGAAATTACTATGTAATTTCGGAGAAGCTGAATTCGAACATATGGGTAGACAGAAAAATGAAAAGGCGAATGAGTTAGCCCAGTCGGCTTCAGGATATAAAGAGCCGAATTCAGAATCAATAGTAAGACAAAGAAGGTTGTTATCTTCGGATCATGTACGAGAACCGATTATAGCTCCAGTAGAGGTAAAAGAGGATTGGAGAAAATCCTTAATCGAATATTTGGAGGACCCTAACAAAAAGGTTGATTATAATATTCGAAGAAGAGCTCTCGGTTATTGTTTGTTAGACGGATAACTCTATAAGAGAACAGCCGAAGAGGTACTATTGAAGTGCCTAGGGCCCGAAGAAGCTATACTGGTAATGGGAGAAACACACGAAGGGGTATGTGGAACCCACTTAGCAGGAAAAAATTAAGATGGACGATCCGACACTTAGGATATTATTGGCCGACTATGTATCAGGATTGCATAGATTATACTAAGAGTTGCCAAGATTGCCAATTTCATGGTTCGATACAAAGAATTCCTGCTTCTGAAATGTATGCCATAATTAAACCGTGGCCGTTTCGAGGGTGGGCCATGGATTTAATTGGAGAAATACAGCCGAACTCATCGGCTGGTCATAAATTCCTAATAGTGGCTGTTGATTATTTTATTAAGTGGGTTGAAGTGAAACCTACTCGGTTGGTCACTCACAAGGAGATTATTCATTTTGTTGAGGATCATATAATACATCGCTTCGGAATTTCTGAGACAATTACAACCGATCAAGGGACAATGTTCATAGGAGGACAGTTTGTTCAGTTCATAGAATCAAGAAAAATAAAGCTACTTCATTCGTCTCCTTACTATGCTCAGGCGAATGGATAAGTGGAAGCGGCAAACAAAATAATTATTAATCTCATGAAACGGCATATCGGGAAGTATCCAAGGAAATGGAATGAAAAACTTTCCGAAGTATTATGGGCATGCCGAACTTCAATAAAAACGGCAACAGGGGTGACGCCGTTCCAATTAGTGTACGGCCATGAGGCCGTAGTACTAGCCGAAATAACGGCTCCATCTTTGAGAATAGAGAAACAAAGAGAACTTTCGGCTGATGAATACAGTAATTTAATGAAAGAAGAAATGAAAAAATATAAGATACTGGTTGATAGCCTTGGATAATATGCAAGCACATCAAAGCTGAGTGCGTAGTGCATATAATAAAAGAGTTCGAGCCAAGTCGTTCGCGCTTGATGACTCAGTCCTTCGGCTAGTTTTTCCAATCGGTCAAAAGAACCGAACATATGGGAAATGGTTCCCAAATTGGGAAGGACCATTCCAAGTCAGCCGAATTGCAAAAGAAAATGCATACTATATCAAGGATATAAATGGATCAGAGAATGAAAAACCAATCAATGGAAAGTATCTAAAGAAATATTACTCATCCATATGGGAAAATAGTTAAAGTGAAAAACATATAATACAAGCCGAATCAAGACAGTAAGTCTTTAAGTTGGTTCCATTCGGCTATTAGGTTTGCCTGAGCAGTCTCAGCGGCCTTTCTTCTACGTTTCATCAAGGGATGTACTTTGTATAATTGGGAAAGCACATCACGAATTTTCATCCCCTCTTCTCTCTTTGTCTTCAATTGGTCTTGTAGGAGGAGCCGACGCTCAGAGGTATGAGCCAAAGTAGATTCGGCTGCAGGCAGTTCCTCTTTTAAAGTCAAGATCATTGTTGCAAGGCCAATTCTTGGTCTCTAAAGATTGATCTTCACGACTCGCTTCGATAATAGGAGCCGCTACTTCAGAATGGTCTTCTTGGTTTGATCAACTTAATGAAAATGTTGATCCAGAGATGAAAGCTCGGCATTCAAAGATTGTTGTCGAGATAAAAAAGAGGAAAGCTGAAAGACAAAATTTCTACAAAATATTTATTGACACGAAAGATATTCGATTGATCGGCTAAGTCATATAAAAGAGCGCATAACCGATCAAATTGCTCTAGATGTCGAGCTAAAGAAGGGAGACCACGACTATATAGTTGTAAACACTCATCAAATTTCTGCTAAGTGTCTGACGGCATGATAGTAGTCGTCGAATCGTCTCCATCGTTTGAATTGGGGCTTGAAGCTAATAAAGTATAGAGGGTGGAAGATAGAGGATCTTCCCAAATTGATTCTGCTGGTGTGCTCTTGATGCCTTCTTCCAGAGGAGCGCTTACATCCTTCCTCGCTTGTGGTGATACTGGAATGGAAGGAGAGGATACTACATTACTGGGCGACGGATTGTGAATCGTCTCATGAATCGTTGGTCGTTCCTCGGTTTCCTGCCTCTTTTTAGATCGAGTTTCCCTACGGATTCGACGTTCAATCTGCGTCTTCAAAGAAGAGGCAAAAGAGATTCCTGAGTCGATTTCAGGTGAGGACTGTTTAAGGACAGTAGATAAGTCGAGGGAGTGAGGCGAACAAAAGCGAAGCAAGCTATCAAAAAGGCATACCTCAATATCAATGGGTGCAACTGATTCGGCAGGAATAGGGGATTGTCCTGAAAGATCAGCCGAAGGAAATGGATTGGCTAGGTCCCCTAGAACAGTAACTGAAGGTATATTTGCGGTTCGTTCTTCCGGAAGATCAGATGGAAGGGGTGACCCAGTTCTTTCCTCTTCGATTTTCTTCGATTGCGGTCTTTTAGCGACCGACTTGCGCCGTTTTGGAGGCGGCGGAGGAATGGTTGTTGTAATCTCAATCGATCTTTTCTCTGAAGCTGGGACCGATGAAGAAGTAGAAATAGACTGTCGATAAAGAGGAGAATAAATATCGAATATGTCGAAATAGGAAAAATCATATGAAGAATAAGAATTATTACAGAAGGAGGAGGCGATGATTCAGAAACGTTCTCCGATTGCTCTTCTGATGCAGGGCTTTCCGATGGAGCCCTGCTTGGAAAAGGAACTATAAAAGGAAAAAATAGATTAAGAAGCAATAATTATGAGCATGAAATCAACCAACCTTAAGTAAGATTACATGCGAGTGGGTGACGAGTCTTATGGAGCATAGTCGAAATAGTAAGAGAGAAGGTACGTTTGAGGAAAATATCCCAATTAGCAGGGTAACGGAAATCCATCACTCCTGTATAATTCGGCTTAAAACTTAATAATTTGAAAAATCGCCGAAGACGATTCCCCATCACTAAAATCCGGTCAGCATCAGCTATGCTCTTGGTAGGAGGACGATGAACGGCAGTGTTGGCCGTGAACAGTTTGGCCGGAGCAGGGATTGCTTGGGTAAACCCAAATTGACGCGCCACAAATTGTGGAGAATAAACTTCGGTACTAGGCAACAATTTCGAACGCATCTTCAATCCAATATGCAAATCCCGGGGAGCCAAGAAAGAGTACCAAACGTCGAAATGTTCACCCGCACGGGAAGAAGCGAGCTCACCTTGAAGAGCCTCATACCTGGCTAAGAACCAAGATGGGCCAGTGACGCAGCCGGCTAGAGGAGACCAATAAACAATGAGATGAGGACTCGAATCATAAAAAACAGAAAAATAAGTGAGAAAATCAAGAGGATGGCCAGAAGTCAATGGTGGAGGGCGGCCAAGAGCAAGCCCATATGAATCAAAATGAGCAACCGAGTCCATGTCTAAAGGTTCTCGGCACAACTTACGAAAGTAAATTTGCAAAAACATTTGCAAAAACCAAAAAACGCCGCAACCCGAACCAATGGTTACACCATCTCCAGTGGGTGACGGCTTAATGGAATCGAAAATTTCTCTGTAAACAAAAGCAAGGAAATAGGGCCCCAGGCTAATTTATCGCCGTTAGATAAACCAACGGCGATAGGAACAAAATCTCGGTTGATTTTTTGTGAACGAGTACAGAAGAGATTTTGACGGAGCCAGTATAGGTATGTTCTTCCCTGGTAGCTGGAGCAGGAGATTCACCGGCAAATTTGCGAAGAAATTTAGAATAAGCTAAACCATTGAGGTCGAAATGAGCCTCGAAATCAGATACGCCATCAGGATTGTAGGCCATAGAGAGGATGATGCCATGAGGACGTAAACCAACAATAGCGGCTACGTCAAAAAGAGTTGGGGTAAGAGGTCCCCCTCTGAAAAGAAAAACATTGGAAACAAGAGACCAAAACAGAGCGAAGGCGACAAAAGTTATCGGCTATAGGAGGCTTCCGCAATAAGCGAATGGCTTCATAAATCCCAATTTCCTTCCAATTAAGAATCGCCATAGCGACTTCTACTCGGTCCAACCGGGATAAATATGCATACGAGACACTCGGCCAAGTACGAAGACTTTTTCCGTCGAAGACGAAGGGTACCAAGAGTGAAGATGAACAGCAGTCGGCCATCAATGGGAGGCGAGTCCTTTGGAAAAAGGAAAATCCTCGGGAGTTGGATCTTGGGTGAAAGAAGGACCCAAGGTTAGTACGCTGCACGGTCAGGGGAGACATGATTTGAGCAGGGTGTAGTCCAATGAAGGGTGAGTAGGTAATGGAGGAAGCGGTGCCATTACTCGAGAAAAGAAAACGAAGAAAGACAAAAGGTAAGTGCTCAGAGAAGACGAAAGGGAAACAAGAAGAAGACGAAGAGACCAAAAGAATGAGAAGCTTGGTGAAAAAGGGAGTCGTATCTTCAAATCGTCATATCGACACGAGTTCCAAAGTCGGCTATAATGATGACTAAACGGCGGTAATTAAGAGGGCGCAATTAAGATCGCATGTAAGACAAAATTTGAAGGCGAATCAGGGCCGTAAAAGAAAAGTGAATGGCCAGGATCTAGTCGTACACAAGATTTCATATTGCATCACCCACTGGCACAAATGATTTAAAATTGATTGGATCGAGAAACATGCCTCGGATCGCACCTTTTCCGAAGCCATGACCGGGTGATGAGCGAGCGGTTAGAACAAGGCGCGTTAAAAGTGGAAACGCGTCTCGGAAAAAACGCCCGACTACGAAGCGTCGCTTTGAAAGGCTGTAGATGGGGAAATTGTTGAGCCGATTCGGCGCGAACTGCAGCACACCGGGCCTATGCTAGGTCAATAGCCTTGCGGTGCAGGAGCATATTGGGAGCATTAGAGGGAACATGAACCGCACTTGATCAAAGAAGTTATAGTAACTGCAGGCGGTTGCAAGTGGTTACCGATCGGCTGAAGGTGGTCTGAGATATCAGGAGATGGGAGATAGTGGCCGATCGTGCAAGGATCATAACCAACTCAGGGGCAACTCTATAAATAGGCGCATGATACCCTTAAAAGGGGTCTTTTTTCCTGCGAACAAAAGACCACTATTATTTTCTCGCATTTTCTTTCCTGCATCTACTGCTTTACTACGAGTAGCCTGTAACTTAGTTCTGCGGAGTCTGTCTACCCCTCGGGCATCACTCCTAGAATCTGCCTGCCCCCAGGACATCACTCCGCTGTAAACTACAATCCGCTCTTCTGTACCTTCCCCCAGAGATTTTAATAGAAAGTCTTCATTCGGCTGCTTTTGGCCGATCACTTTCAGTGTTTTTTGACAGTTCGGCTATTCCTCTGTTTTGTTATCACTATCTTATGTTCATTCGGATCATCCGGCCGGACCGAGAGTAGAATAGAACTTTGAACCCGGTTTGATCCCTCGCCGACCGAGTCGCTTGATCAGTCGAAGGGCGCAAACTTCGAGATTCATTATCCGCATGCTAGTTTAGCACTCGACGCGCTTAGAAGGAGGATCTTTGACCGGATCAAGGGTCGGAAAAATAGGCACGCAACACAGCTATATTTATTTTCTAACAAAAGAAAAAGCAAAGTGTGAAGCATACTACCTATCTCTCTCAAAAAAAAAAAAAAATATTTTGATCAATTTGAAAAAAGAAAAATTGAATTGAATTTGCAGAAAATAAAAGAAAAAGGGTTACGTTTACAAAAATGCAAAGCTAGTTGATTTTTTTTTTAATAAAAAAGGCCAAATATTATCATTTTTGTTTTTTTGAACCGAGAGTTTTTAGAACCTACCGACTTAACTCGGGATGTTGAATTTGTGACATTGCTCAGCAGTTATATACCGCTTTTATTTTGACGGTGGGGGCGGTGGAGAGTGGGGGGCGTTGGGAGCATATTTATTAATCTCCAATGTGCTGCGGGAAAGCAGAGAGCTCTTTTAATTCCTTTCTATGAATTGTCGGATTGGCCTTGGCCCAGTTCCCGCAGCGGGAATTTTTTTTTAAAAAAAACACTATTTTACACCTCATGATAAATAAATAGTGTATGATATATATTCCACTCATTCTAAAATAAAATAATTTTTACTAATCATATCGGGAGTCGGGCTACTATATTTTTATAAGTATTGGCTCTTTTATATTTATTAATTTTCGATTCTTAGATTTATTTCATTGATCATTTTTATCCGTTAGATCATATTATTCAACCAACTACCCATTCAATCTTGGGGGACCACTATCATTCTAAATAGGGACCATCATCAATCTGATCGCACATCACATCAATCAACGGTTAAAAATTTATAAGTATAAGAGATTATACTCATAAGAATATAAGAACCCCGCCCATCATATCGGTATGATTAGTGAAAACAAAAATCTTCATTTTAAAATAGTGGAAACATATGATATACACTTGCTCTTTTTTTTTTTTTTTTTTTTAAATGTATGTAAAGAATTGCTTGGCGAAAAATTGCATGATCTTGAGGGCTCCAATTACTAGTTAAGATTGGAGCCCGGGCTGGATGCACGCCGCGTGGGTCGCTGCGCAGGTGGCGTGCATCGAAAATGAAAGTCAGGGAGACACTTTTTTTTCCATTTAAAAATTTATGTTAAAAATCTATATTTTATTTTACTTATTCTATTAAGAAAAAAGTTTTATATTGGAGCATATGTTACTGGTAAGATAATTTTTATTTATATTTTTTTGTGTTATATTATTTGAACTTTTACAAGCATTTTTTTTCAGAAAAATAAAAAAACATTTCCTTTGTTTGCACAATTCCATGAAAGGAATAGAGCTAGCAAGTCAGCACTGCAATTACAACAACCCACTTTATTTGCAACTGCTTGGGTTAGTTTGACGATCATCTCCATCTTAGCATCAAACATTCACCTTTCAGGAAAGTACCAACAAATCACAACTAAGAACAGCAAATAACAAAAGCACCAGCATATAGAGCTATTTGTCACGGCCTTAACTTTTTCTCGCTAAAAGCCCGTGCGGCGCCCGCCTCCCTGCTCGAAGATGGGCAAGCCTACCCCTGTCCTAACCACGGACAAGTCCCAAACTTAACAGCGGAATACCAATCCAAGCATTTTGCCAAGCTGGCTCCTCTGCGAGACTTATAGCCCAACAATCCGCCTGCATTCGAACCCCTCGTTGGACTCCTCCTCGAGTACCAAACGAGCAACCCCAACAATGAGGTTGGCCACCAAGCAAGGTTACTTTCCTTCACCATCGCACCACATGCGCCTGACGGCATCCATGGACAACCGCCTATGCGGCCTGCACCCTCGGTCCATTGACGAACATCCGAAAAGCCACCCAAGTGTGCCACAAGCCCCACTGTCTCCCAATGCCAGCGACCATGCGCGACACCCCGCACGCCCATGCTCAGCACGTCCGTGCTTCGCATGCCACCCGTACGGCACCAGTGCCCCAATGCTCCTGACAAGGAATCCAACGAGTCCACACCGTGCCCTCGACTGTCCACTTGACCCTCGCATTGCCATGGCGCTCCGCGCCCTTGATTCCCATAAGTTCGCCACATAAGGCCCCAACACTGGGTTTCGCCCCTCTCGAGTCTCCAAGGCCTGCGCGCCCTGCGAGTCTCCTTCGACGTGCCTCTTGACAGCGATCCTATAGAGATCCAACTCTGTAAACCTTCGTAGGCGCCCCGCCCTACGAATCCCCGCTCAGCACACTTGCCTTCGCGAGCCTTGCCCTCCACGGCGGGCCAACCGTCGCAGGACTAACCCTCATCCGCTCGTACGCTCCCCGACAGAGATCCAAACGGCATAAGGTAGTGCAAGCGATCCTAGGAGCAAAACCTCCTGGGCGATACCCACTCCACAATGTCATCGACCTCTGTCTCTGACATTGCCCTAGGCCCGTGATCCTTACAACCATCCGATGCTCAGCCACACGGCGCACTAGGCTTGACTACTCCGCTAGCCAAGGGATGACCCATGTCCAATGGGTCAACGGGAGCGTTGGGGCCACCACCAATGTGTCCACCCCTCCACCTCTATATACCATGCAAGACATCCACCCCTTTGGCAACCCGGGGGTACAAAGGTGCCCACCGAGGGGTACGTTTTGAAGCCCCGCAAGCGGTACCAAAATCCATGCCATGGCATGGGCCATTGCTAGAGAATTGCCTCTAAAGACTTGACAGCGACTCGCGACGAACTCCGCAACTCCATAGCTTCGTCAACTCAATGACTACCAAATGTGGCCCCCAGGGTCGTCACGGTCGAGACCAAACGATCGACCCGTGACATATTGCTTGTATGCACTCAGAAGCAATGGTAACCTCCGTGCTATCAAAGCGTTTTCGATACTAAAACTTTCGAATCGAATGATCGATTTCGTTAGAATTGATTTAAAATATTAAAAGTATATAAAAAATAAATTTTGAAATTTCTTAATGTCGCTGACCTAAGAATCCAAAGAACTTAAAACCAACGGCTAAAAATAAAAATCCCACAGAGAATACTAATATAACACTAAAATTTTAAATCAAAAAGGGCTGATTTTATTTTATGTAGTATATAGAATTTCTTAACAAAATTTCATGTGATTTGAAATATTTCTATACCGTTAAACTTATAAATGGCTCACCACAACTATTTAAATTGTTGATTTTTAAGCTCCTTCAATTACTAGGTAAATAATATTGAAAATTATAAAATTTATTTTCTACATAATTCAAATAGTATGGACTAAGTTTAACAGAACTAATCGTCGATTCGAAAGTCCTAACATTAAAAACGACTCGATAGCACAAAAGCCACCGAGCAATTAGAAGTACACAAGCTTATAGCTCTAATATATATATATATATATATATATATATATATATATATATATATATATATATATATATATATATATATATATATATATATATATATATATATAAAGCTAGACTCCTATAATATTTATAGTCTCGATTTCGATTTTAGATTGTTTAAATCAACTACCTACACCATTAAAATTGTTCTAAGATATTTAAAATTTTTAAGAATAAAATTTTATATTTTTTTGACATAGTTTACTTTATGATCAAACTATTTTAAAATTATCAATTTTTAATAGCTGCTATAGCAAGTTTATAGTTTAACAATACATAAGAATCTGCATTTATTCAAATTTTGATAAAAAAAAAATACTTTAAACTACCTAGATTAAGGTTGGCATCTTTGATCTTGAATTCAAAACTCCCATCCTCAAATTTTAAAATTTGTCCAATTTTTACCATTCATTTTCGCATGATTTACTAAGTAAACGATGTTGAAAAAATATTCAAATTAATTAAATTTTTGTTAGAAAATTCTTTGAATTATTTAAAACAAAATTTATACTCTGATCTTGATTACAAAACTTCTATCATCACTTTTTTAAAAATATTTATTTTCAGTCGTTTATTTTTATGTCCATTTGATGAACAAAAAAAGCATAAAATTTGATTTCCAAATATTTCAAATGATATAAATCATGTTTAACAGTGCCGATCATTAATTTGAAGGTTCCATTATCGAAAACAAATTGGTAGCAACGAAATTCGTTTACTACTAATAGCATTATAGCTCAACTCTATATATATATAGAGAGAGAGAGAGAGAGAGAGAGAGAGAGAGAGTCCTATGGTGTTGTAAAAGCACCAAGCATATGGTGCTTATGAATTTTTTACCGTTAGATCTACAACTTTAATCATTTTCATTCGTTAGATTATACCATAGTTGGTTAATTCGCGAATTATTCGTGAATAATTCGCGAATTTTTGAAATGGCGAATAATACGGCCGTTTTCGAATTTTTGCGAAAAATTCGGAATAATTCGCGATTTTTTGGCCAAAAATAATTATTCGCGAATAAAACGGATTCGCGAATAAAACGGCCCAAAAAAACGGCCTCTTGGTACGTCGCTGCGAGCCTGCGACTTCGAGCGGAGTCGTGGGCTTTGCCTGGCCCAAAAACAGGAAAAAAACCTGTCGCTCAAAAAAAAAAAAAAAACAAAACAAAAACCCTTTTTGATTATCTGAAAAGCATCGCCCCTTCCTCGCCTCCTCTCACAGTCCCTCGGTACTCCCCCCCAACCCTCCCAAAAAAAGGGTTTGCCCTAACTTCTCAACCCCTCCGGCGGTGCGGCCTTGCCACCGACCCCTGCGCGGTGCGGCCTTGCGACCGACCCTTGCGCGGTGCGGTCTTGCCCTAACTTCCCTTCCGGCCGCTCGCCGAACGCCATCGGAAGGCCGCCTCTTCAGAAATCGAAGATCGAAGATCCGGGGTTTTTCACTCTTTAGAAATCGAAACCCTCCTCGTCGCCTCTTCCTCATCCTCTTCCGCTTCCGCTTCCGCTATCCAACGGTAGATCAGATTAGTAATCGGGTGGTTCTTTACAAAATACAAACCAGGTACGATTTGAGTTTAGACTTTAGAGAAGGAATTACTTTTGAAAGAACAAATGCAGCAGATATATAAAAGAAATATTTATTTCACTAGAAAACTCTATTTGCCCTACTGCAAACATACATACAGAGAAACCTTATGCCAGAAAACTCTATGTTTATTCAAGTTTTTATGTATGCTTATATGTGGAATTGTGTGCTTGTATGCCCTATATTTATTCAAGCTTTTATGTATGTTTATATTATGTGTCTTTCTTTTATTTGTTTCCTGTAATCCTGTTTAGTCTTTAGAATTTAAATATGCAAGTGTGCAGTTATGCACTATGCAAAGTGCCAATTTCATCTTATATTTAGTTTCTAGCTATGATTGTATGTGAACTTTTTATATTTTACATTTAAACATGGACTATCTTGATCTCTTATTCTTAAATTTTTTAAAAAATATGAGTATTTATGTTAATAGTATAAATCTTGAGAGGAAAAAATTTTAATTTAATAGCCGAATTTTTGATCCCGAATTTTTAATTGGTGACCGTATAATATCCGTATAAATCACGTATCCGAATAATTGGCAAATCCGTTTTTTAGCCGTTTTTTTCAACGAATTTAAAAATTCGAAGGCGAATTTTATCCGAATTATACCCGTACCGAATTTTTGCCGAATCCGAATTAACTAACTATGGATTATACTATTCAACCAACCACCCACTTAACCCAAGGGGACCCACATCATCCTAAAACCGCACATCTATTAATCCAATGGCTAAAAACTTACAAGCACCAATGACTTAATACTTTTAAAAGCATAAGAGCTCAATTATATATATATAGTAGGTCTTGTGTGCTATTAGGAGTACGGAGCTCTCCGTGCTCCTAAGCCGTTTTCGATGATGGAGTTTCCGAATCGACGATCGGCTCCGTTGGACTTGATCTAGCGTATTTGAAGTTTCTTGAAAATAATTTTTACGATTTTTTGATATCATTTACCTAGTGATCAAAATAATTCAAAATCAATAATCAATAATTTTTAATGGTTGATATCTGTCGTTTTCAAGTTTAACGGTGTAGAAGCATTCAAATCGGATGAAATTTTGATATAAAATTCTTTATACTATCTACAACAAGATCAATATTTTTGATTGAAAATTTTAGTGCTATATCACCACTTTTTATAAGATTTTTATTTTCAGCCGTTAAAAATTATTGATTTTGAATCCTTTCGATTGCTAGGTAAATGATATCAAAAAATCGCAAAAATTATTTTCTAGAAAACTTCAAATACGCTAGATCAAGTCTAACGTAATGATCGTCGATTCGAAAGCTCCATCATCGAACGCAGAGCACGGAGGGCTCCGTGCTCCTAATAGCACACAAGACCTACTATATATATATATATATATATATAGTGCACGTGCAATGCACGTAATATTTAATTAAATTAAATTTATATTTGTATTTTAAATTTAAATAATTATTGGTGGTATAAATTTATTTATCAGTTAATTTTTTCTAACATTAATTTTTTTTAATGTGTATCCAAAATTTTAAAAATTTGAAATAATTCTAAATTTTAAATTAATAAATTCATATTTAAACTTATGAATAAAACTCAAAAATTGAAATTAATTTTGAATCCATAATTTGAATATAAATAATTATTAAAGACATTAATTTATTTATCATCCCATCTATTTTTCAAATTTAATATATTTTCAAATTAATTAATTATTTTCAATTCGAAATACTGTTTACACACCCAAAATATTAAAATTTTAATTAATTTCAATTTTTGAATTAAATTAATACATTTGAAATTATGAACTAAATTTAAAATTTAAAGTTGATTTGATAAGCTTATTTAAATCATTTTATTTTTCAAACATAATTTTTTTTAGTTAGTTAATTGAGAAAGAGTAGATACAAAATATTTTCAATGTTTGGTGCATCAAGATTTTCATTTTTTTGATAAGTATGGAATATTATTTTGTGAGGCGTTTACGAAAAATATTCTTAATCTAAAGGCTAAAAATTTATAAGTACCAATGTCATGGTACTTTTAAAAGCATAAGAGCTCAATTATCTATACTACTTATAAAAGCGTGAGTTTTGAATTTTTTTCGTAGGGTTGAGTTGGTGATTGGTTGAATAATATAATTTATCATGGGTAAATGGTCAACGGTACAGATCTAACGGCTAAAAACCTACAAGCACCAAGTGCTTGGTGCTTTTAAAAGCATCATAGCCAGACTCTATAATATAAAGGCTACTATCCTTTTAATATGATAGGAGCACTTGTCCTATCAGTTTTTTAGCCTTTGGATCAACTCTTTTCATCATTTCTAACCATTGAATTAAATATTATAACCCAATGGGGACCACTCAACCCTAGGAGGACCATTCAACTCTAACCGACTAATATCATCCTAACCCTATAATTTCTCATCCAAAGGGTAAAAACTTGATAGAACAAGTGCTCCTATCCTATTAATAGGATAGTAGCCCTAGCCCTTATTTAGAGTGTCTTATTATTGTTATCATTATAATAACAAATATAGAGCACAATGTTGACAAAATTATTTCAAGCAACAATCAAATGATTTGAATATAATAAATAAACATGGAAAGAACCCAAATTCCCCTCCCACAACAGTTACTTCTAGATACGCACTGATAGTCAAGACATACGACACCAATCAACAAGTGCAATTAAATAAAGTATAGAAGTATTCTCTCTCAAGCAATAAACATTAATAGTACAAGCTCTCAGAAAAGTTCAAACGAAAACAGAAATCACAGTGTCAGTATAACTTAATTCACATTATACTCCACTGATCTAAGGAAAAATAAGAAGTGTAAGCAGGCGACAAGCCTAAATTCTCCATGCAGCTCCACTACAGACAACATGCTACCAAGATGTATGGATAAAACACCAATCACAATAAAGTGCCTTAGAACAACAAAGGTATTCCACAAATTAAATTACTTAAAACATAGAAAATAAGATAGAACAAAACTGACTTGGAACACACCTCAATTGGAATGTGTTGATCCTTGCAAAACCAGCAAAGCTATCATCTTCAGACATTTAGTTTTCAGGTACACTCTCGTCAACAGTCTCGGAACTACATATAAAAACTCAGAATCAGTCAAGTCTTTGAAAAGAGGGGGAAAAAAAGGAAGAGCCTGAAGATGATAAACAGCCGTTATAAAATTTCCATAAAAGGGGGGAAAGTGTACGGCATTAACATCGTGACCAATCAAAGAGAATACAATGGTTATAAGAATATATAATATATATGCATATAATAACACAAAACACCTCCAACATTTCAAACAATTGTTTCAATACTTAGCCAGAAGATTTTAGATCTTGATAACTTTAATACAAATAACTTCAAAACTGAGATGACAATATATCTAGATTATTGGAAATTGCATCTGTATTATAGTACCTGTGACATACTTATCATATCGGTAAAATTAATTTTGAAGTATCCGCAGGGAGAAAGAATAAAAGGAAAAGGATATCCATTTAGGTAAAAATAACAGCCTGCTCATTTTCTCCCATTTTCTGCATCTATTTAAGAGAGTTTAGTTTCTGGAGGTCTAAAGGGCAAAAAAGTTAATGTATATTTTCCTATCGACAGATACATCAGTAAAATTGTTTAACTTCAAATTCCCAATTTCCCTTTCCCTTTCATCTAATTGTATGCCCTTCTGCTTCTCTTTCACCAACTTTTTCACAAGATTTTGTAGGCTTCCCCCTCATCTGTGTTGCGCTATGAATAGTACTTGTTGCTGGAATTTCAATTCTGCTTTTTTCACAACTTCTGATCATATCTGTTCTGAATCGTATCCAACTTTTCTCTGTATTCAACCAAGCCAAATTGAAACAAAAGCCAAACCTAGTTCACAAAAGTCTTAATACAACACCAATCACTAGTTTCTATTTGTGACATTTTTGTGCAACTGCTGCAAGCAAATCATGCGACCTTAGGTCTACTTCATTATAGACCATGGGTGGACTATCTAAAGAGGCCTAAACATGGACATTTTTCAAGCCATTCCAAGAGTTCTCATACGAAGAGTTAACTTGGCATTATATAAATCCCTCATTAGCCACTAATCCTTGTAATTGGTTCACATTTATTTTGTTACTACCACTCCAATCCTAAACATATTTGAAGCCAGCCTCCATAGAAAAGAAAAGTCCCTGATAAAAAACATCCAAGAGAGAAAACTCTACTTCAAATTAGCTTCCAACAAATCAAAAACTGATTCAGTAACATCATGCAATAACAGCATCTACCAACCTACATCTACCGTTGTCTTAGTTATAACAACTGGGATACCTTTTCCCCAGTGTTTGTTGATTTCAACACAAGGCATCATGATGGGCAACATGATACAAAGTGAAGCCTGCCACCTTCACTTTTCAATGGGGCTTGCAGACTCACATGCTTTCCCATTTTGACTGCCTGTAGCTACAAACAACATCTATTTGAAAATATAGTACGATACAGACTATCACAATATTTCTTTTCCTATTCGTCCAAGTGCTGGAAAAAAATGTCTTTTACATATCCACTGAATTTATCAAATTTGCGGAAATGATAGAAATGAAAAATGCCCCAACAAATATTTATTCCATAAACCAGCATAACTCTTGGGATTACAGCAAAAAGAAGTTCAACTTGAGAATACATTCGTTTGTCTAACAGAAATTCTAGAAAAAGACAAGGAATTTGATTATATCATGGAAATTTAACTTCCCAGCACATATAAGTGAATTAGAATTTGATTTCTGAGACTCGATTATTTTCATGTTTCAATTAAACTTGCAAAGTTCTACTAGTAATTAGAGAATGAAATAATTAACTCTTCTATCAGTTGATTTAGTCTCTTTTTATCTAACCATTTTTCAATCAATCTAGCTCCTCTTTTGCTAGTTTCTCTATTTTTGTTCACCAAAAAATGAAGTGATTTTCCCATATTTCTAACATTTTGGGCTGCAAATTGCAATCAACTATAACATAGACCGACATACAATTTCAGTTAATGGCCATACGTGGAGTCGTGGCTACATCAACAATGACATTTAAAACAAAGTTCATAAAAATGAATATTAAACATTACAACCAATTAAAGCAGAAACGCATATTGGATTAGGACTTTGCAATGCCATGTTGGTAAACTGAAATAATTATTCTTCGTTTGGATGGAGAGAATTGAAAAGAAAAAGAAAAAAGGAAAAAAAAGGAGAGAAAAGAAAGTGATTTCTCTCCTGTTGTTTGGATGAATGGACGAAATGATGAAAATATAACTGTCCCTTGCCCTCCACTTTTGGAGAGAATAAATTGAACATTATGGGAGGTCATTTTCTATCCCCTTTCTTCATTTCTCTTCTTCTCTCTCCTCATTTGTCAATCCAAACGCAAGAAAATGAACTTCCTTTTCTTTTATCTCCTTCTCTCCATCCAACAGGAAGTCTTACTGATGATTGCAATTATCAAATGACGTGATGCTAAAACAATGAAGCGGAAGATCCATATACATACAATAATAGCACAATTTAGGAATTTTTAGACGAATAAAATATATATATATAGTGGTTATATATATAGTGGTTAATACTTGTATTCCTCAGCTCCTCTTCATCCACTTTCTGTCTTTCTCCTTGCATAATGATGAAATTCAGAAACTATTGGATAAATAAAGTGATATCTATTAAGTTAACCCATTTCTTCGTCTATCTGGTGTTTGTTTCTTGTTTTACTCCAAACACACTTGACCTCTCGAGTGTTTTTTATATGAAAAAAAAAAATACAAAGACACATTTTAAATTTATTTTCTACTGCTGGATTATAGAAAGGCATTTAAAGGTAGAAAAAGATATTTTCATAAGTATCTGAAAGATTAACATTCAAATCCCATGCTCAAGTTCCCTGGTTACAACAAAAAAGAGAAATAGAAGTAATTAACAGCACAAGAAGGCTAGAGCACAAGGGGAAACACAAACTGAAAAGGAAAATTAGTGTTTACCGAAGCAGAGGAATTAAAGGTAGTAATGCACAACGAATATAAGTCAACAAAGGTAAACACGAGTTGTTGTATTAAACAAGATGTCATGGAGGACAGGAAGGGGTGGACTAACTGAATAAGAAAGAATAGGTAAGATTATGGTCTAGAATCTAGATACTTTAAAGGGGAATATACAATGGGGAATTGAGCTAGAATACTTTTAGAAGCACCAACCTTTGGTGCTTCTAAGTTTCTAGCCCTTGGATCTACTTTTTGATTACTAATAGCCTTTGGATCTAACACTATTCCACCTACCACCACCTACCCCACCAAGCACCACCTACCACCATCATCTCAACCCTACATCTCACCATCCAATGGCTAAAAACTCAAAAGCACCACCCCATTGGTGCTTTTGAGAGTATTCTAGCTCAACTCATACAATGGGTAAGCATATAATGTAGAAATGCCACTAACGAAATAATGGGTAAGCATATATTGTAGAAATGCTAATAACAAATATTAATTTTAACACATGTAAAAAAGATTTGTCGTAACAAGGATAACAAGTAAATATCTTGCCTTTCTTAAACAACAGATTTCCAAGACTTAGGCAC
The DNA here is from genome assembly GCA_025177825.1 of Aechmea fasciata. Taxonomy (NCBI): domain Eukaryota; kingdom Viridiplantae; phylum Streptophyta; class Magnoliopsida; order Poales; family Bromeliaceae; genus Aechmea; species Aechmea fasciata. The sequence continues at coordinate 1,175,424 of CM045926.1, forward strand.
TAGCATGCTTATCAGGCCTTGCTGAAACTTCCTTTCAACTTTTCACATCTTGAGAAATTGGAGATAACAACTACATGACAGCTTAAGGACTTAAAATAAATTCACCTTCGTGGAAATTACAGAAACTCATTTATAACGTTAAGGGTCTTGAACATAATTTTAGGTAAAGAAACTTGGGAAAAAGAGAAAATAGATGAAAAAAAAAGAGTAAGCCTTGTTGCTTGCATTGCCTTCATAAATTGGCACCTACACAACTTCTGAATAGTGTTTCTAAAGCCTAGTATTTATAACTTAACAAATGATCCTAGGTAGTAAATAAAGAAAATAGAGTTTAAGTTGGACAAATCAAAAGATAATAAAACTTATGCACCGAAAGGAATTGACTTATCTCTGTATGTCGTTAGTTTTCTACGGTATACGCTGTAAGATTGTCCACTTCTATCTACACTTTCATCAGACCACATTATAGTTTGTTACTTTGTTGGTTGCTTAGGTTAGATTAGTTACTAGTTAGTGGTTTGTTTTTGGTTTATTTGTGCATCGGTTGGGACAATGAATGGCAAAATCTTTCCATGACTTCCAGAAGTGAATCTAATCAAATTTCTAAAGATGTTTTAATGATTCCATATTGCTGTTTTGAACTCTGCGATGTATAGGTATCCATTTAATATCTTTCACTGTTTAGAATAGTTTTCTGCTGATTATTGTGTTCTCTAATCAATTTCTGCTTGATTATCCTCCGCAACCATATTTTCTAGCTTTACATGCAACCAGCCTTTATTAGTCTGAGTTTTAGGTATTGCTGGCCCTTTATCTGCAATTCTGTAACACAGAAATTCTGGAACTATAGCTGTCACAAACTTATTTTTAGAATAATAATGGCAGCCAGCTTCTGCCAACTTAATCTATCACGCCCCGGATTACCACGTTTCCCCGGGCACACCACCGACCCATCGTATAAAAAAGAATTTTTCCTATATACGAAACGATAGCTGTATCTGTAATCATACAAAGCTACTAGTAGTATAGAGCTGCTAACAGAACTGTAAACATATATAAATAAACATCAGGTTCACCATATATACATAGTCTCCAAAATACAGACATCACTCGCTCCAGCGAGTACCAGCATAAGTATGTGCAAGCGTGTCTCTGCTGAACTCAATCAGGCTCTAATCAAAGCAACTGGGTCTAACAACCAAAACTCACGTGCCCCAGGTACAATCTGCTGCAAAACAAAGAACTGGATCCACCATTAATCATGACGCACCCGACAAATAAGCCTACACACTACTATAAAAGAAACTCGGCATCCCAGTACAAACGTAAATTCATCCTACACTAATCTGGATATCCACCGCATATAAACTGCAGCGATACAAACAAACCATAGCTCCTAAAGCTAAATCTGGTAGTTTTCAAAAAGTGACAGTGTAGGTTCTAACTGTTTTCTCCTAAGTCAATTCCAAGTCCAACATGTACAATTAAACTACTAGCTTAACTCCAAATTCAGATTTAAATACTAATCCATAAATTCGAGTACTAGCAAGAAACTACACAGGTGATACATGTCGACGACGCAAAAACTTAGAAGATATTTCGACGATTTCGATAAATTTCAACCCACCTCGAAATGTTAATCCAACCACGGCGAGAAGTCGAAAGGTGATGAAATCACGCGCTCGCCCGGCCTCCAACAGCGCAACCGCAACGTCCACACGCTCAAACGGCTCTCCGACGCAACGTCGACGTCGATCCGGGCTCAAGCCATTGTGGCCTCCACCAAGCACACAATTAACACTCAAGGGAAAGGAATATAATTAAGCAAGGTACTCTCCCTCAAGTGGATAATTATGAGGGAGTTGGTAGTGTGGATAACCATCAACACAAAAAGACGGTAATAACCCCTACCAACTTAACATGACAAATGAGTACAGTACCCGATTAGGTTACCGGTACTCGGCCTCTCAGCCCGATGTCGTACCGGTACTCAACACTGAAATCCTGCACTTTGCGGATTTCAGGATCAGAACTCCACTCTTGCCTCGCGTCGAGTCCATTTTGTGTCCGTTTCGCACCAAAACAACTCCGACTTGTCCCGACACTCTCTAGATATGTCGTCAAGCCTGAGATCTACAAGCAACCCAAAAACTAAGGATACTACATCCTCCCCCACTACAAAAATTTTCGTCCTAAAAATTTAAAGCATACCTCAACCGAGTCTCGAACAAGTAGGGATAGGACTCCCGCATCACCATCTCCGCTCCCACATCGCCTCATGCTTCTCGTGATGACTCCATTGCACTTTTACATAAGGTATGACCCAGTTGCGTAATTCTTAATTGCCGGAAAGTATAAGCAATTACCCTACCATGTTGCATCAGCACACAACCCAAACCACTATACGATGCATCACTGTAAATCACAAATCCTTCCCCTAACACTGGGAGGGCAAGGATAGGAGTTGACATCAGCCTTTGTCTCAACTCATCGAAGCTCCTCTGACAATCCTCACTCCAAATAAACATAATTCCCTTTCGCGTCAATCGAGCGAGGGGTGTGGAAAACTTCACAAAGTCTTCCACAAATCGACGGTAATACCCAGCCAGTCCAAGGATACTCCTCACCTCGGTAACCATCGTCGGTCTAGGCCAATCTCGAATTGTATCAATCTTCTTCGGGTCCACTACTACTCCAACCGCAGAAATCACATGGCCCAAGAAAGAAAACCTCCCGCGGCCAAAACTCGCACTTTTTTAACTTAGCATACAACTTCTTCTCCCTCAGAAGCTGTAACACTATCCTCAAGTGCTCCTCATGCTCAACATCACTCCGGAAGTATATCAGGATATCATCAATAAATACAACCACGAATCTATCCAAGTACGACTTGAACACTCGGTTCATCAAATCCGTAAAGGCGCCATAGACATTGGTCAATCCAAAAGACATCACAGTGAACTCATAATGCTCGTACCGAGTCCGAAAAGTAGTCTTGGAAACATTCTCGGCCCTCACCCTCAACTGGCGGTAATCTGACTAGAGATCAATCTTCGAAAAGGCACAAGATCCTTGCAGCTGATCAAACAGATCATCGATGCGCAGCAAAAGATACTTGTTCTTGATGATCACTTTATTCAATTTCCGGTAATCCACACACAGTCTAAGTAAACTATCTTTCTTCTTGACGAATAACACCAGTGCTCCCCAAGGCGACACACTGGGTCTTATATTTAAGCACAACATTTCATTCACAGACAGATGGTCAGTCAGAGCGGACCATTCAGACTCTGGAGGACATGTTGAGAACATGTGTCCTGAAATTTGGAGGAATGGCATCGACATTTGAGACTGGTTGAGTTTGCGTACAACAACAGCTATCAAACGAGCATTCAGATGGTTCCGTTTGAGGCATCGTATGAACACAGATGTCGATCCCCTTTGCATTGGAGTGATGTGGGTGAAAGGAAGACTTTGGGGACTAAGATGCTGATAGAAGCAGAAGAGAAGGTTAAGGTTATACGACGACATATTTTGACGGCCCAGAGTCGACAGAGGAGCTACGCCGATACCAGGAGACGAGACTTAAGAGTTTCAGGTTGGAGATCATGTGTTTTTGAAAGTCTCGCCGTCCCGTGAGATACGTAAATTCGAAGAACGTGAAAAGCTCAGTCCACGTTTTGTAGGCCCTTTCGAGGTATTGGAGAGAGTTGGACCAATAGCCTACAGGATTGCTCTAACCCCACGACTGGTCGGCATTCATGATGTTTTTCACGTCTCGGCATTGAGGAGATACGTATTCGACCCCTCACACGTGATTGATTTCACCCCACTGGAGCTTGGTGAGGATTTGAGATACGAGGAGCGACCGATGCGAATCGCTCGTGAGACGAAAGAATTACGCAACCGGTCATACCTTATGTAAAAGTGCAATGGAGTCATCACGAGGAGCGTGAGGCGACGTGGGAGTCGAAAACGATGATGCAGAAGTCCTATCCCTACTTGTTCGAGACTCAAGTTTAAGATATGCTTTAAGTTTCGAGAACCAAACTTTTTGTAGTGGGGAATGATGTAGTATCCTTAGTTTTTGGGTTGCTTGTGGATCTCAAGCTTGGCGACATATCTGGAGAGTGTCGGGACAAGTCGGAGTCGTTTTGGCGCGAAACGGACGCAAAACGGACTCGACGCGAGGCGAGAGTGGAGTTCTGACGTTGAAATGCACAAAGTGCAGGATTTCAGTGTTGAGTACTGGTACGGCATCGGGGTGGTACCGGTACCCTATGCGCGAGTGTGCGGGCTGAGAGGCTGAGTACCGGTAACGAAATCGGGTACCGGTACTCCAGCTGTCATGTTGAGTTGGTAGGGGTATTACGGTCTTTTTGTGTTGGTGGTTATCCACACCACCAACTCTCCCTCGTAATCATCCACCTGAGGGAGAGTACTTTGCTTAATTATTTTACTCTCTCTCAAGTGTTGATTGTGTGCTTGGTGGAGGCCACAACGACTTGAGCTCAGATCGACGTTGACATTGCGTCGGAGTGCCATTCGAGCGTGTGGACGTTGCGGTTACGCGCCATTGGAGGTCGGGGAAGCACGTGATTTCATCACCTTCCGACTTCTCGCCCTGGTTGGATTAACGTTTCGAGCGGGTTGAAGTTTACCAAAATCTTCGAATATCTTCTAAGTTTTAGCGTCGTCAACATGTATCACCTGTGTAGTTTCTTACTAGTACTCAAATTCATGGATTAGTGTTAATCTGAATTTGGAGTTAAGCTAGTAGTTTAATTGCACATGTTGGACTTGGAATTGATTTAGGAGAAAACAGTTAGAATCTACACTGTCACTTTCTAAAAACTACCAGGTTTAGCTTTGGGAGCTGTGGTTTGTTTGTATCGCCGCAATTTATATGCGGTGGATATTCAGATTAGTGTAGGATGAATTTACACTTGTGCTGGGATGCCGAGTTTATTTTACAGTAGTGTGTAGACTATTCTGGACTGTCGAGTGCCGTCGCGGTTAACGTTGGACCTAGATTACTATTTTTGCATCAGATTGTGCCTGGGGTACGTGGGTTTTGGTTGTTAGACCCAGTTGCTTTGATTAGAGCCTAATTGAGCTCAGCAGAGGCACACTTGCATACTCGGTTGGGTAGCGCCCACGAGTGCCACTCCGGAGTCGGGCTTTGTGCTTTTGCGTTGTTGTTGCAACAGTCCTGTTTGGATGGTGCTTTAGGACCGGCCCTTCAGTGGTGGTGTGCGGTACAACTCGGACGCAGGCAAGATGGGCCTGTTGGCAGTCCCTGGACAGTATAGTCGTTGTAGAGGATGCATATCTATAGATAGCTAGAGTTGGTTAGTGATAGTATAAGGGCATATAGCTATAGGGTTTCCAGCTTTCCTTACTATCTCTTGCATACTATTCTGTAGACCTAGTGGGTAAGCCGTTGAGGTCAGTAGTAGTACCCACTGAGGACTACTTTTTGCAGTAGTTCTCACACCCTGTTGTTGACCCCATTTTGCAGAGCCTTCTGCTGTCTTGTCATGCCCGTGAAAGGAGTCGCAAGCTAGATCCACTTCCCCAGGTGCAGTTCTAGAAGAGTACCATCTGCAGGTAGTTTGAGTTTTTGGTTCATGTACATACTTATGCTGGTACTCGCTGGAGCGAGTGATGTCTGTATTTTGGAGACTATGTATGTATAGTGAACCTGATGTTTATTTATATATCTTTACAATTCTGTTAGCAGCTCTATACTACTAGTTGTAGTTTTGTATGATTACAGGTACAACTATCGCTTCGTATACAGGAAAAATTCTTCTGTATATAGCGGGTCTATTGGTATGCCCAGGGAAATGTGGTAATCCGGAGCGTGACAAATTAAGTTGTTCCGTTTTAATCCTTCCGGGATAAAATTAAATCTATTGCAGCCTATTTAAAAGGGCAGTCAGCCGATTTCAATCAAATTTTATGTGATCTTACTCACGTTATTCATGACTAAGTTTTTGTCCCTATGCTTGCTTCTCTTATTCTTTCCTGAAAGTTTCTAGTCTAACTTATTTTCTTGTCCTCTTTTTCTTACCAAAACCCATTATTCATGGTTTTTCTCTTCTGTTTTTAAAAAATTCTCTGTTGTGGTGTCTCTTTTATTTCTCACTCACACTGACAAGATTCAAAACTATTATCCACTGTTCAACCTTTTTGGATTTCAATCAAACATCCCTTGTGACAAAAGAAATGTCAATTTAAGAGCACAGTACACTATGACGCCATCTCATCCAGGATAATTGCATATGTATCACTGCAAAGTTGGAAAACCACGTACTTATCCTTAACTTTAAAATATCAAAAAGAAAAATCCCTATAAACAAGCAATTGTGACAAGTCAATTTTTTTAGAACAGTCATCACATCGCTTTCCCTCTTCTCCCATCCCTCTGCCACTATTGCCTCTGAATTGCCTCTCTCTTGCTACCGTTTCCTCCTTGCTCTCAGACCTTCACTGCTACCATTTTTGTAACTAACACCTCCCCTCCCTATTTGCCGCTGTTGCGTCTCCCCTTCTTCGCTTCTCCCTCCCTCTACCTCTTTACATTGCCCCTCCCTCTTTGCTCTCTGATTTGCCTTCAGTGCGGCTCCAACCGTCCGCCTCCTCCCGTTCGACGCCACCGTCGCCTTCACTTTCACACTAAATCCACCTCTCACGATCTCTTCCCAGTGAAATTAACATTGGAGCAACTTAAGCTAAAGGCCGAACTTGCTATTTACCCAACCCAAAAAAAAAAGAAAAAAAAAGCTGAAGAACATTTTTATGCTAGTCAGGATTTTTATAGAGATAAAATGCAATTTCCCAACTTTAAAACTTTGAGGGATACATATGCAATAATCTCTTTCAATTAAATGATTTGTATCATAAATACCAAGAACAAATCTAGTACGAAATGACTAGCTTGACCTCACACAAACCCACTAGCTTGACCTCACACGAACCCAATCAAGGCAACTCATTAGTCATACAACCTAACAATCAGTGCCAATTTACATGATACACCAAGTTACATGACATAATTTGACCTTTATAACTTGTGCCATTCTTGTCACCTCTCACCTTCCTCCCTACTCAAATTTTCCCACCTTCAAATAACCATCTATGTACCCCGCTCCCTCTAAACGCAACCTGTATCCTCTACTGACCTCTCTTTCCCTCTTTCCCTAGCAAACTTTTCACTATAGTCTGCTTTAATCAAACCCACATATCTGTCATGCTCCATAATCCATGCTCCTCTCCTGTATCCTATACTGACCTCTCTTTCCGTCTTTCCCTTGCAAACTTTTCACCATAGTCTGCTTTAATCAAACCCACATATCTGCCATGCCCCAAAATCCATGCTTCTCTCCTTGCATTTGCCATGCAACCTAACATTCCTTGCCATTAACCAATATTTTCTTCCTCCAATCCAATGAGCAATTCTCAATTCTTCCCTCCTCTATTAAACTCAATCCAGAGCCAGAGTGGGAAACTGGAATTACAGGCTTAAGCACCACAAATCGGCTAAAAGTTCTTCGGCTTAACTCGGCCAAACCCTACGTTGGCACAATTTATTCAAAGTAAAAGGACTTGGGAACTAATAAACCCACGATGTAAGCACATGGAAATACATAGCAAGTAGAAACTATGATTTGAGAGAACAGAACACAAGCACCAAAGACCACAGTAACATCTCATTACGCTAGATGGATAACAAATGTAAATCATAAATGAATTAAGCTAGCATCAGATTAGTGATTTAAGCTAACATTAGACTCCAAAGATATTGGACAAGAAATCAAACAGCGAAGAGAAGAGAACTAGAAGCAGACCTTGCAGGACGAGCCTCGACTATATCTGCCTTCCTCCAAGCCCTCTCAGTACGATCCTCTGTCGAAGTAACAATCCCGTTCCCTGCTCCAAAGCCCTTCTTCCCAGAGGGAACCCTTTCATGCAGCCCCTCCCCTACCTTCATCGCCTCGAGCTTCTCATCAATCTCCTTCCAATCCTGGCCCTTCTCTGCGAGAACTTGCTCACGCGGGCGTGCCTCCCCAAAGGGGTTCGACCCCTTCCGGTTCCCGTTACTTCCATTAGCTAACGGCAGAGACCGTGGCTGCAACACCAGCCTCGGCCTCCCACTGCTGCCGCTATTACCTTCCTCCCTCTTCTTCCCCCAGGTCTCAGCATCCAGCCCATTACCTTCCTCCTTCTTCTTCCCCCATGTCTCTGCATCCGACCCAGGAACGCTATTCAACACATCAAAGCCCCCACCACCCCTCCTCTCCCTCGGGCCGTCAAAACCCCGGCCGCCGATCCTCCGTGCATCTGAAGGCGGCGGCACGAGGCTCTTATTCGAGATCCAGCTCCCTGAATCGTCGGCTCGGGAGGGGGAATCAAAGAATCCGCTCGATCTCTCCCTCCTCTCGGACACCGAGAGGGGCTTCTTCCCCGCGCCCCAATCGTCGACCTCATCAGCTCGAGACGGGCCCAAATCCCTACTAGATCCGCCCCGTTTCGACTCGTCCGAAACCCTAGACGATCCCCATCGCGGGTTTGAGGACTCCTCCCCGGGGTTTCGACCGCGGCCGCCGCCGCCGCCGCCGCCGAGGTTGTAGGAGGAGTAGCCGAAGCCGCGTGTGGAGGAGCGCTCGAGCTCCTCGGCGGAGCGCTCGCGGGGGCCGGTGGGGAGGCGGAGGAGCTCGTCAGGGGTGAGCCCCTTGGAGGAGGAGGAGGCGGCGGCGGAGGAGAGGGTAGTGAACTCGGCCAGGGAAAGGGGTTGGGCCTTGGGCTTCTTCTTCGGGGCCTTGGAGGCGGCGGCGGCTGCGAGGGTGGGGAAATCGGCCGCGGCCGCTGAGTCGGCGGCGGCGGCGGCGTCGTCCGCCTCCGCGTCGAGGGCCCAGGCCCCAGGTTTCGTAGTCCACGCCGAGGCCACCGCCATGGTCGTCGGAAAGGTTGGTTGAAACTTCGAGAACACGGTGGACTCGGGCGAGATTGGGCGGAGTTACGGTGAGAGAGAGCAGGCCGCGTTGCGGCGAGAGAAATATTTATTTATTTATGTAGGGAAGAGGAATTAGATGCGGGAACGGATGGATTGTGGCGGCGGACGAATAAGAGAGAGAAAGAGGCTAATAAGCGGGAATCTGAGACAGGAGGAATCGGTGGAAGGACGTGGCAGACTGCTGAATGATCTGATGTCGGCTGGCGGACCGGATTTAGCGGAATTAAAGAAAATTTTATATTATTTTTAGAGAAACCCTTTTACAAACAATCATCTAAATCTTTAATTTGGCTATTAGACCACTTGAACTTATTAAATAGTTTAATACACTCGTCTCTTCAATTAAAATTATTGATTATTGATTACACAACTATTTGGCTTAATGTTGTCAGCAGTCATACCCCGAGAACTTTTTTTTTTAAATATATTTTACGAAAATCAGCAAAAAGCTTGTATTTCATTTTTTTTTTTTAAACAACTAATAAAAACATATCTGAAACATGCATAGAACTATCACATGGAGCCTCCCTTATATAAATGAATATAGTCTTCTCTCTATATATGCACAATTTAGTATATGAAATACAATAGCAATTACACATACAATCATAATGACACAACAATAATTATACTAAAAATAGGTGACGAAATGATGAATAAAAATAAGCATCTATCAACGGGTAGGTAATCAACATATCCACAAGTATGAATCACTTAAATAATTAAATTTAAATCCACAATTATTAATCACAGTTAATGAACTAATCAACTGAACTAATCAAATAACCAAATAAACTAATGTAATATGAACGAATGTAGAAGAGTAATAACTGGTCATCCATGAATCATAGCTTGGGACACAACTATACAATACTGTCCTCACAAACCATCTCGACCTTTACCTTCTGTGTCACCCGTAAAAATAGAGGATGAAAGACATGTAAAATAATTTTTCGGTAGGTATTGCAAGCTGATAAAGACAAGCTGCACTCATCGGCAAACAGAGGAGATAGTAATCAACTGATATGAATAGATATAACACATACAATAGCAATAATGAGCCGAAAGGAAATAATCAATTATGAACATAAATGCAACTAACAACTACTGTAAATGCAATATACTAGGAGTATCCATCAACCAGTTGAACATTCCAAATATATCCAATCAAACCATCATATTGGTATAATGACCTTAGATAGTACCAAAATCTACTCGCCCGCGGGCATAGGGGATTGTTTGGCCTTACTTCTGAAAAGTATATTCTGAGCTCAAAAATAATTTTTGATTTTGTAGAGTGTTTAGCAACAAGTGTTGGAAAATCAAATTATGCTTTTTAGAATCAGAAAATTAATTTTGAAAGTTTCAAAAACAAAAAAAAAAACAAAAAAACAAAAAAAAAAAAATTGCTTCTTCAAATCTGATTCTGATTTTAAACTCAAACATCAAATTTTTATTTTAATTTTAGATTCAAACTTTAAATTTCAAATCAATCCTAATTTCTAAATTTTAAATTCATATTTAAATTTTTAAATTTCAACTTTTCATATTTCAAATTTAAAATTTAGATTTTAAAATTTAAATTTAAATTGAAATTTCAAATTTCAAATTTAAATTTTAAAATTCAAAATTTTAAATTTTAAATATAAAATATAAAATGTAAATTTTGATATTTTAGATTTTTAAATAAATTTAAAAATTTAAAAATTTAAAATTTAAAATTACAAGTTTTAATCTTCAAATTACAAATTTTAAATTTTTAAAATTTAAACTTTTAATTTAATTTTGAAATTTAACATTTAAATTTTAGAGATAAATTTTAAATTTAGATTTTAAATTTGAATTCAAAATTTAAATTTAGATTTAAAATTTAAATTTTAAATGTTAAATTTTCAATTTTCAAATTTATTTTTAAATTAAATATCAAATTTTAAATTTTGTACAAATTTAAAATTCAAAATTTTACTTTTAATTCAAATTTAAATTTTTAATTTTAATTTGAATTTTAAATTATTTTAATATAAAATTTAGTAAAAATATTAGTTTATGCAAACATCAAAATTTTTTTGCCAAACAATTTACAAAATCACTTCAAAAAAATAATTTTGTTCTAAACTCAGTCAAACGCTTTGCAGCTTTTAACCAAAATCAATTCTCCAAACTAAAATCAATTCTGTAGAAATCACTTTTCAATAATTTAGGCCAAAGGGACCCATATACCCGTATCCTGCAAAGGGTTTATTCGTCGTAAATACGACCACTTTTTTTTAAAAAGAACATCATTGCAGTGACCAAATCGCTGTTGCATGTGAAATGCTCCATGTGCTTTGGCGATCGATGCTATATGCCTAATAGCCAACTATTGGCAAATAGCCAACAGAATATCCAACAGGAGTCACCTACCAATCAAATCAACCATATCTCAAAGAATGTCACCAACCAACAGGTCAACCATATTACAAAGAATATTACCAACCAATCAGATCAACTATATTACAGGGTCATATACTACAATCATACAATAGATAACTCAACTACAACGAAAAACCACTCTACAACTTAGCCATGAAAATATGAGGTATAACAACAATCGTAGAGCAAGTAGCTATAAAGTCAAGTGGTGTATGAGAACTCAATCATACTAAAGGAAAGGAAATTATTTTGTATTTCAATCAAGAGATTTGTGTATAGCTGGGATTAGGAATAATAATAGGCATGATGTCTGGTGCTTATGGCTAGAAGAAATCATAGGAATCCTAGCTGTAATATACCTAGTATAGTTGTTCTTTACTGAGTATAAAGCAAAATGCTTGTAATGATCAGAGAGATACATAATATATAAAGAAATTTCTTCACATTAATTTGTTTCTCTTCTACATTTTCTAACATGGTATCAGAGAGTTGATACCAACGACCTGAAATCAAACCACCTTCTGCCACAAATACATCATAAGTGAAAATAAGAGTGAAAATAAGACCCCTGAAACATCAATTGATGATTCAGATACTCTTGTTTTGCACCACTCTGATCATCCAGGAATGATGCTCGTCTCCAAGCCACTTGAACGATGAAACTATGGGCAATGGAGTCGTGCCATGCGAATCAGTCTCAATGCAAAGAACAAGATTGGATTTGTAGATGGATCCATCAAGGTACCAACACCTTAAGATTCGAAATTTCATATATGGCAGAGATGCAATGACATGGTTTTGTCATGAATCCTAAACGTTATTCATCCCGATCTAGCGGGAAGTATCATTTATGCCAAAACGGCTGCTGAAGTTTGGGAAGATCTTAAAGAGAGGTTTTCGCAAGGAGATGATTCTAGAATTTTTCAGATTCGACAAGAAATTGTTGAACACCGACAGGGACATCAATCCGTCTTTGTTTACTACACTAAGATGAAGGGCCTTTGGGACGAGTTGGCTTCATATCACAAGCCCCGTTGCTGTACTTGTGGAGGATTGAAAGCACTTGTTGAACGAGATGAGAAAGAAAGGGTTATGCAATTCCTTATGGGATTGAATGAATCATATGCAGCCATTTGTGGATCAATTTTGATGATAAGACCTTTTCCAGGTACTCGCAAGGTCCACACCCTTGTGCTCCAGCAAGAACGGCAAGCCGATGTTGCTGCTAAGCATGAGTCTAGTGTTGGCCACCATGCAATGCAATATTTTAGTCTGCCCCAAGCGAATCGACCTCCCACATTGTTAGAAAGCGGAACTCCAAAAAGATTACTCAAGTGTAGGTATTGTGATCGTGAAGGCCATCTTATTGATCATTATTTCTATTTGCATGGATTTCTAATAGGTCACAAATTACATGCGAAAAACATAAAGCCAAAAGGAAAGAGACCTGTTGCTCATAACACTCAAAACAATGATGTTGAACTGCTCAAAGTACCAACTACAGCAACAACGACATTTACCACCGAGGAGTACAATCAACTCATGGATCTCCTTCGCAAAGGAAACAGTAATGAGCAGTCCTTTGCCAACGTCACAAGTGCACTTGCACCCACTTGCAATTCCACTCAACATAATCCATTGTCAACATTATATTGGATTGTGGATAGCGGTGTGATAGACCATATATCCAAATTCCCACCTACAAATAATGCATCTGACAATCATTCTAATTTTGTTCATCTGAAAAAATGGTGGTAAAGCGAAAATTAAATCTGTGGGGTCTATCAAACTATACTTTGATTTGGTTCTTGATGGAGTGTTGCATGTGCCAAAGTTTCGAGTTAATTTGTTATCATTTAGCAAACTTACTCAAGCGTTGAGATGCAATGTAATTTTTTATCCCGTTTGTTGTGTGGTGCAGGACGTGGTTACGAAGAAGAAGATTGGCCTGGGCAAGCAATATAATGGGCTTTACTCTCTTAAACCAAGCCAAAATCCACACCTCGCACACAATATCAATAGTACCTCGGCCCTTTGGCATCAACGTATGGGACATCCTTCATCTCTGCTCCTTTACAAGAATTATCAAAGAATGATCCTGAAATACTTCCGAATCTCTACATGCATGTGATGTCTCATTAGCCAAACAAACACGTTTACCATTTCCTCAGCTTTATTTCATCAGTTGCACCATTTGATTTAATTCATTGTGATATTTGGGGACCTCACAGAGTTAATTCTCATACTGGGGTAAGATATTTTTTGACCATTGTGGATGATTTTTCTCGATTTACATGGGTTTATCTTATGAGTTTTAAATCTGAGACACGATCATTATTGAAATCTTTCTTCGCCTGGGTAAAAACCCAATTCAATTGTGAGATTAAAGCTCTCCAATCTGACAATGGGAATGAATTAATTCACATCCATGATTTCTTTCTTTAATGATCATGGAACCATTTTTCAACATTCTTGCACTAATATACCTCAACAAAATGGGGTAGTGGAGCGAAAACATCGTTATCTATTGAATGTGGGTTGTGCACTTCAATTTCAAGAAAATATACGTTTAAAATTTTGGGGGGAAAGTATACAAACAGCTTGTTACCTCATAAATCGATTACCAACACCCTTATTGTCTCACAAGTCACCTTTTGAAGTTCTACATCGGAAGCCACCCATATATTTACATCTTCGAGTGTTTGGTTGTTTATGCTATGCAACTAACCTCTCACCCACACATAAATTTGATGTGCGAGCTCGTCGGTGCGTGTTTTTTTGGTTATCCTCTTGGTCAAAAGGGATATTGGGTTTACGACTTGGAAGCAGGAAAAATTTCACCACCCGGGATGTCATCTTTCACAAACATATCTTTCCATTTTCTACCTCCCCACCAGAAAATCAATCTGATCATCCCATTCTACCCATACCATTTGATAGCGATGGACTCTGTCTTACAATTAATCCACAAACTACACCAACTACACCACATATTCCACAAACGATCCAACCAAACTCAATACCATCCAACACCAACCTACTAGATACCATAGTTAGTTAATTCGGATTCGGCAAAAATTCGGTACGGATATAATTCGGATAAAATTCGTTTTTTAATTTTTAAATTCATTGAAAAATACGGCTAAAAAACGGATTCACCAATTATTCGGATACGTGATTTATACGGATTTTATACGTTCACCAATTAAAAATTCGGAATCAAAAATTCGGCTATTAAATTAATTTTTTTTCTCTCAAGATTTATGCTATTAGCATAAATACTTATATTTTTTATATTTTTTAAAAATATAAGAATAAAAAGTTACAAAATTAAGCTAATTAAATAAACAAATATTTCAAATATATTATGCCTCACAATAAATAATTAATTAAACAAATAAGATATTAAAATAATTTAAAAGAGATTAAATTTTTTTGATCGAGTATTTTTTTTTATTTTTTGAAGAGAGGAAGGTGAATGATTCGATAAGGGTTTTTTTTTTTTTTTTTTTTTTTTTTTTTTTTGAGCGACATTTGGAAGGATTTTTTTTTGTTTTTTTGTTTTGGACTTTTGGGTGAGGCGACCACGGCGCTCGCGGCGTGAGTCGCGGCTTGCGCGTGAGGGAGCCGCGGCTCGCGCGGGAGGGAGCGTGGCGCTCGCGAGAAGCCGATCGCGCAGGCGGCGCGGGCCGGCCCGTGGGCCGTTTTTCGGCCGAATTATTCAGGAATCGCGAATAATTCGCGAACAATAATTTTTCCCCAAAAATTCGCGTTTTTTTCTGAATTTTTCGGAAAAATACGCATACAGCTGTTTAATTCGTTTTTCCAAAAATTCGCGAATAATTCGCGAATAATTCGCGAATTAACTAACTATGCTAGATACCTCAACTCATGACGCTTCACAAAATAACAACACATCTTTCACAGATTCTCCTCCCCAAATAGAGCCCACACCAATTTTGTCACAAAATGAGATTCCTCTCCGTTGCTCTAATAGAACCACAAGGATCCCAGCTTGTCTTCAAGATTACCAGGTGAGCCACACTATATTGCTTACCCCATGAGTAATCTCTTCTTCCACATCTAGTACGAAACACCCTCTCGATCGGTATATTTCTTATTACAACATCTATTCTGCTTATCGGACTTTTGTGCACAATATCTCTCACATGGTTCAACTAGAACTTTGAAGAACTTTCTCATGGATAAAATGATGCTCGATCTCAATATGCTTTGAGCGCGCATGACAAAGCGGATTGGTTGCAAGCTTTAGTGCGCTTCAAATAGTGGATCAAGAATACCACTAGCCCAAGATCATACCAAGCTAGAGAAGAAGAACAAGAACAATGGAGGGACAAGACAACTTTCTCTCTTGATTAATAATAATTCTCACCACACAAGCAGAGTCCAAAAAGGGTGAAAAAATACAACTAAGTTAATTCACATGTTCTCATAATTAAGATGCATACATGCTGCTCACATAGACCAAGAGAAAATTAAGTTGGAAAGTGTGGTATATTTATGAATGGAAGTTGAAAGGTGAAATGTGAAGATGAAGGTCAACATGTGTGTATGGATGACCTTGGGCTATGTGAGATGCAGAGCAATTAAGTTATGAGAACACATACAAAAACAAACTTAAACAAATAAAAGACAAAAAATTCACTTTAAAACTTAACACTCCCCCTTAAAGTGAATTTTTAGAAACAAGTCCGAGCTTGCCGCGAAGTAGTTCGAATAGTCCTTTAGAAAGGGACTTGGTGAAGATATCCGGGCAATTATCTTTACTATGAACTTCTTCCACATGAATGATGTTTTGAAGAACTTTCTCACGGATAAAATGATGCTCGATCTCAATATGCTTTGAGCGCGCATGACAAACTGGATTGGTTGCAAGCTTTAGTGCGCTTTGATTATCGCCAAAAATTATAGTCGGGGTAGAAATTGATGAATGAACATCTTCGACCAACCGCCGCAACCACACACATTCTTGAGCTGCTAACGAGGACGCCTTGTATTCGGCCTCCGTGGTAGAGAGCGACACCGAATCTTGTTTCTTGCTGCACCAAGAGATAGCCGCTGAACCACATGTAAACATATAGCCCGATGTAGATCGACGATCATCTAAATCCCCTCCTAAGTCCGCATCCGCATAACCTTGCAATATAAAAGAAACTCCATTCCTGAAAAGTAAGCCAAAATCAAGAGTAGAGTTAACATATTTTAATATATCATACCATGCCCTTGGCGCTTGCTTATGAGCCTTCTTGGAGATTGCATGTAGCGACTCATAAGGCCAAACAATAGGACTTCCAACAAGTGCTTGATATGGTTGAGGATCTGGGAGAAGATTGTCCTCTTCTCGTCGTAACTTAATATTAGTATCAAGTGGAGTAGAGCACTGTTTTGAACTTAGCATACCAAACCTTCCAACAATTTTTTTAGCATAGCCTTTTTGATGCATGAAAATTCCATTCTCCACTTTCTCCACCTCCAATCCAAGAAAATGGTGAAGCTCACCTAAGTCCTTCATTTCGAACCGAATAGAGAGCTCGGCTCGAAGTCTTGCAACTTCTCCATCACTATTGCCGGTGACAATCATGTCATCCACATACAAGAGAACAATAATATGCAAGTTTCCAGCTTTCTTGATAAACAAGCTAGAATCGGAATTAGAAGCAAGATAACCACAAAACTGTAAATATTCGGCAATTTTACCATACCATGCCCTTGGCGCTTGCTTCAACCTATAAAGAGCCTTCTTAAGCTTGCAAATATAATCCGGATGAATTTCCAAAACATAGCCCGGCGGTTGCTCCATGTACATGTCTTTGTCAATCTCTCCATATAAGAATGCATTCTTCACGTCAAGTTGCCATAACTTCCAACCGAGACTAGCCGCCAAGGATATCACCACACGAACGGAAGTCATTTTAGCAACGGGTGAAGGTTTCTTCATAATCTTCGCCATATTTTTGTGAAAAACCCCTCGCCACAAGCCGAGCTTTGCAGCGAGCAATGCTACCATTTGGGTTGCGCTCTACTTTATAAACCTATTTGCAAGTGATTGGCTTCACATCTTCAGATTTTGGAACAAGATCCCACGTCTCGTTCTTGATGAGTGCCTTCATTTCTTCATCCATAGCATCATCCTATTCTTTCACACCATGTGCTTCGCTGAAACTAGAAGGTTCAAGTTCATCAATAGGACCGGCAAAAAAACAAGAAACCATACTCACAAGGTTCCCGTCCCGATAGCGAATCGGCTTCACAATATTTCTTTGTGAACGTCGAAGTAATTGTACTTCTTGATGATCTTCATTATCATGGCTCCCCCTTGGACTTTGCTCCCTCTCCAAAATAGAAGCCGAAATAAGGGAAGTAGGAGCACTAGAAGGAACTTGCATGCTTTTGCTTACTTGAGGCACCATCTCTACTTGTGTATGGCTCATCACCTCAATTGTAGAAGTGGATTGAGAAGAGTAGTAAGAAGATAACTCATCGAACACCACATCCCTTGAGACCACAAATTTTTTGGTCTCCGGATCCATGCATTTCCATCTTTCTTCCTCTCGTCATAGCCAATGAATATGCACTTCTTAGCTTTTCGATCAAGCTTGCCTCTCAAGTTACCTGGAACATGAACATAACAAGTAGAGACAAAAACTTTAAAGTGCTTAACATTAGGTTTCTCACCCCACATCAACTCATAAGGAGACTTGAAGTTGGTTGGACATAAAGGCACACGATTTATCACATATGCTGCACATGCCATACCCTCCGCCATAAGGCTTTGGGTAAATTCTTCGCATGCAGCCAAGACTTGCATGTCTCCACGAGATGCCGAATTTTTCTTTCTGCGACTCCATTTTGTTGAGGGGTGTAAGCACAAGAAAGCTCCCGTTTGATTCCTTGTTGGCGGCAAAAAGAAAGGAACTCCTTTGAAGTGAACTCGCCACCGTTGTCGGTACGCAAACATTTGATCTTGCGATTGACCACACCTTCAACTGTCTCTTTGAACTCTATGAATTTAGAAAATACCTCGGACTTCTCCTTGACAAAGTACACCCAAGTGTATCTTGTGAAATCATCAACAAACAATAACATGTAACGAGAGCCCGAATAAGAAGGTGTCGAAGTAGGACCCATCAAGTCACTATGGACAAGATCCAATGGAGCTTTACTTTTAGTGACGGACTTATCAAATGGAAGGCGATGTGCCTTTCCATATTGACATCCTTCACATAATTCACTACTACCAAAGGTAGCAAGATTGGGTAAACCATTCACCAATTTTTTGACACCATAACCTTGAGTTTATCCATACTAAGGTGCCCTAATCTTGCATGCCATATGGCAGCCCCATTATTTGTTTTCATCTAATCAACATAAGAAGAAGAAATCGAAGCCGATAAAACAAATAAATCATTACCCTTGCACTGGTGTGAACCACCTCCGCTTGCAAGTCAGTGATGTTCTTTAAAAACTTCACGTCTTTAGGCCCGAATAAAGCATAGTGTCCTGCGTCCACAGCATTTGCGACAAAGAAAAGGTTTTTCTTCATCCCCGGCACATGATAGACACTATTAAGATTGATAGGATTGCCATTGTTGTTGCCTTTAATAGTAACCGGACCTTCATGCTCCACCGAGTGAATGGTGTTATCCGCCGTAATAATAGCATCATTGCCTTCGTGTCGTTGAAGGCTCAAGAACTTAGAGTCATTGCCGGTGAGATGATGACAGCATCCGGAGTCCACAATCCAATCTTCTTCATAATTAATAGAAGTCGAGGCTCCAATAGTAGAAGTCTCCACCATGAAACAATTTCCCCAATCCTCCACTTCATGAGAGCTCGTACATTTGTCTGCAATGTTTCCTTCTTTCAACTTGACTCGATAGTTCTTCTTGATATGGCCTAGCTTGCCACATCGATAACACTTGATCACTTTCTTCCACTTCTTCTCGCCATTAGAAGTGGACTCTCCATCTTTCTTATAATCTTTTTTCTTCTCTTCTCTGCTGTAACCTTTCTTATTTCCTGCGAACAAAACCTCCTCATTGCCCCCGGAAATAGAATATCCGGCCATTTGTCGAGCGAGCAACTCTTGGGAAGCAAGAAGGTTCTCAAACTCCACCAAGGAAGGTTGTCTTTGCCACCCCTGAATAGAGGTAATAAAAGCATGGTACTCCTTGTTGAGACCACGAATAATGTTACGTTTCATCCGCGCCTCCGAAATAAGCTCATCCGAATCCAACGCCAAAATTTCAGAACAGAGATTTTTGACTTTTAAGAAATATTGGGAGATAGAGAGATCACCTTTAATGGTATTAGCTAACTCATTCTCAAGGAGTTGTAGCCGAGCATTGTTCTTTTTATTCATCAACCCATCTAGAGTTTCCCAAATTTCTCGCGCTGTCTTGCACCCGATAATATGCTCGAACAAGTCATGAGAGATGGACCTCTTCAAGACAAACTCCGCCTTCGCATTCAAAGTCCTTCATCTCTTTAAGGCCTCCTATTTTCAGGAGTATCCGCTGGAGCTCGTCGAAAACCACCGCCGACGACATCCCAAAGATCTTCGCCGATAAGATACGACTCCAAACATGACTTCCAAACTTTGTAGTTGGATTGGTTGAGAATCTCCACCCCGAGTCCGACAACTCGACCACTTGCCTCCATCTTCTACATCGTCTTCTTCTCTAAGGGAAGTCTTGCAATGCACCGTCACCTCCGTCGAGGCTCTGATACCATGTAACGAAATAGCGAGATCCGCAGATTGGAAACTCACTACTTCAAATAGTGGATCAAGAATACCACTAGCCCAAGATCATACCAAGCTAGAGAAGAAGAAGAAGAACAAGAACAATGGAGGAACAAGACAACTTTCTCTCTTGATTAATAATGATTCTCACCACACAAGCAGAGTCCAAAAAGGGTGAAAAAATACAACTAAGTCAATTCACATGTTTTCATAATTAAGATGCATGCATGCTGCTCACATAGACCAAGAGAAAATTAAGTTGGAAAGTGTGGTATATTTATGAATGGAAGTTGAAAGGTGAAATGTGAAGATGAAGGTCAACATGTGTGTATGGATGTCCTTGGGCTATGTGAGATGCAGAGCAATTAAGTTATGAGAACACATACAAAAACAAACTTAAAACAAATAAAAGACAAAAAATTCACTTTAAAACTTAACATCAATCTCTTGAAGAAAACAACACGTGGACCATGGTTTCTCTTCCCCCTGGTCACAAACCCATTGGATGCAAATGGGTCTTCAAAATTACATATAACTCGAACGACACCGTAGAATGTTACAAGGCCTGACTCGTTGCTAAAGGATTCACGCCCCGCGAAGGAATTCACTACACCGACACCTTCCCCCCAGTTGCCAAACTTACTACGATTGTCTTTTAGAAGTAGCCGCTGTTCGTAATTGGAGTCTTCATCAAATGGATGTCCAAAATGCTTTCCTTCACGGGGACCTTTCAAAGGAAGTTTATATGCAACCTCCACTTGGTTTTCGTCAACAAAGAGAGCAACTCGTGTGTTGACTAAATAAATCATTGTATGGCCTGAAACAAGCATTCCGGAGCTGGTTCCATAAATTTTCATCCTCAATCCAAGATGCGGCTTCAAACAATTAAGGACTGATTACTCCTTGTTGACCAAGATTCGTGGTAACTCTTTTTGTAATAAATTGAAAATTTGAGTTGTGATGCTAACTTTCATCTGAAAGATCAAAGTGAAGTTTTAATTGGATGTGCATCATTCCAGAATGTTTCTGGACGTGTGGGAATGAACTTTGGGGTTAATTGAGTGTTTCGGCGCAAATTGGGTATGAAACGAACTCGATTGAGAAGTTTTGGATTACGACGCTAACTTTGAATAAATAAGTCAAAGTGAGACGGGAGGATGATTTGTAGTATCCTTGAAGCAATTTGGATGCGTGGGAGTGACTTCTGAGAACAATTGAGTGTTTGATGCAAATCAGGCGTTAAATGAAAGAGAGTTTTGGATTACAAGGTTAACTTGGAACATTATTGCTCAAAGAGAAGCAATAATAAAAATATGGTATTCCCGAACTAAATTGATAGCTTGGGGATAGTGTTGGCATGCTTTGGAGGTAATTAGATGGATTCGAAGTGAACTAGATGAGCAAATAGGCCTCCAACTGTTGCTAAAAGAAAATTTTTATAATATATTGTCCAGTTACATGGCTTTAACCAAGGGCATACCCTCGGTGTACATAAGTGGAGCATAAAAGAAAATGTTTAATTTCATCTTAGTTATATGTTCTAAGATGGTCAAATTAATTTTGTTGGACTCTATATATTTTGGAGCTCAACACTGTTCACCCTAAGATGAAAGATTGATTAAATTCCCTGTATATGTATTGGGATTTAATCGAATCTGATTCAAATTAAACTCTAATTATATGTATTAGAGTTTGATTTGGTTTATTGAACTTTAACTGTATATGATAAAGTCCAATAGAGTTTGATTTGAACTGTAATCCCATGTATGTATTAGGACTAGCTCAAAAATTTGAATTAGACTCTAATTTTATATTTTTAGAGTCTGATATAATTAGGCTCTAAGTTTATGTACTAGAGCTTAATCACATTTGATTTTGATTCATCTTAAGATGAAATATTAAGTAAATCCTAATTATATGTATTAGGATTAGTCAAATTTAAATTAAATCCCAAGTATATGTATTGGAATCTAATTTAATTTTGTTTGTTTGAACTCCGAGCAAATGTATTAAAGTCCAACAAGTTTAATTTGATTAAATGGTTTGATCAATTCTAAACATATAATTAGAATTTGATCGAATATGGTTGTGATTTGGCTCTAGTTTTATATGCTAGAGGATCAGATGATTTGTGAAAAATGGGTTTGGGTTTAGTTTAACGACATTTCGGTCAGTTGAGATTCGGGTTTAGTTTAACGACATTTTCGGTTGAAATTGGGTTTTGGTTTAGGTTTAGTTTAACGACGTTTCGGTCGATTGGTTTGGGTTTAGTTTAACAACGTTTCAGTCGGGGTTGAATTTGGGTTTAGTTTAACGACGTCTCGGTCGATTGAGTTTTGGACTTGGATTTAGCTTAACGACGTTTCGGTCGATTGAGTTTTGATTAGTTTAACGACATTTCGGTCAAAATGGGTTTTGGTTTAGGTTTAGTTTAACGACGTCTCGGTCGGGGTTGAATTTGGATTTAGTTTAACAACGTCTCGGTCGATTGAGTTTTGGACTTGGATTTAGTTTAACGACGTTTCGGTCGATTGAGTTTTGATTAGTTTAACGACATTTCGGTCAAAATGGGTTTGGATTAGTTTAACGACATTTCAGTCAAAGTGGGTTTGGATTAGTTTAACGACATTTCGGTCAAGTGGGTTTGGATTAGTTTAACGACATTTCGATCAAGTTTGGATTTAGGTTTAGTTTAACGACATTTCGGTCGAAATTGGGTTTGGATTTAACAACATTTCAGTCGGGGTTTTAGACTTAGGATTAGTTTAACGACGTTTCGGTCGAAGTGGGTTTGGATTTGGGTTTAGTTTAACGACGTCTCGGTCGAAGTTGGAATTGGATTTAGTTTAACGACATTTCGGTTGAAGTTTTGGACTTTGGATTAGTTTAAAGACGTTACGGTCATTGAATTTGGGTTTAGTTTAAAGACGTTTCGGTCATCGGATTTGGGTTTAGTTTAAAGACGTTACGGTCATTGAATTTGGGTTTAGTTTAAAGACGTTTCGGTCATTTGAATTTGGGCTTAGTTTAAAGACGTTACGGTCATTGAATTTGGGTTTAGTTTACAGACGTTTCGGTCATTTGAATTTGGGCTTAGTTTAAAGACGTTACGGTCATTGAATTTGGGTTTAGTTTAAAGACGTTTCGGTCATTGAATTTGGATTTAGTTTAAAGACGTTACGGTCATTGAATTTGGGTTTAGTTTAAAGACGTTTCGGTCATTGAATTTGGATTTAGTTTAAAGACGTTTCGGTCATTTGAATTTGGGTTTAGTTTAAAGACGTTTCGGTCGTTTGAATTTGGACTTAGTTTAACGACGTTTCGGTCGAAATTGGGTTTTAGGTTTATGGTATTGGGTATGTGAGATTTGGCTCATGAACTTGATTTGGTTCATGAATTTGGTTTGGTTTATGATATATGGACTTAGGTTCATAGGTTTATGGTTCATGAACTTAGATTCATTGGATTATGGTTCATGAACATAGGTTCATAGGTTTATGGTGTATGAAGTTTAGTTCATGATTTTGGTTCATAGTTCATGGACCTGGTGTATGAATTTGTGGTTCATGATTTATAGACTTGGTGTATGGGTTTATGGTTCATGATTCATGGACCGGGTGTACAGGTTTATGGTTCATGGTTCATGGACCGGGTGTACATGTTTATGGTTCATGGTTCATGGACCTGGTGTACAGGTTTATGGTTCATAGTTCATGGACCGGGTGTATAGATATATGGTTCATGGTTCATGGACCGGGTGTACAGATTTATGGTTCATGGTTCATGGACCGGGTGTACAGGTTGTGGGCTTTGGTATTGGGCCTCTATTTTGGATTGGGCTTAATGGATGGGCCATTTGAAATGGGCTTTTGGATGTGGACTTCTTTAGGTAAATGGATTTTGGGTATGTGGGTTTTGGATATATGTTAATGGGTTAATGGGTTTATTATAGGTTTATAGGTATAATGGTTTTGGTTAAATGGGTTAACGGGTTTATTGGATTAATGGGTATATTGGATATTGGGTATTGGGTATTTGGTATTTAAGTTTATGATATGTGGTATTGAGTACTTGGTTCCAAATTCGGGCTTAATTAGGGCTCGTTAGATTTAAACCCGAGTGTGGGATCTAATCAGAATTTTAAATTCAAAATCAAATGCTTAGCACTTAATATCATGAAATTTTAATTTGATTTCAATTTAATCAAGCAAAGTCCCCTCTCTCTCTCTTTGAGTGAATTTCTCTCTTTGATGATATTTTGCAAAGTAGTGCCGCCTTCTTTAATTCCGCCATCGACGATTGTTCGAGTCATTTCATCGAATAGTTAGAGCGTTCCGTCGAGCGGTTTGGTAGCACGTCGACGACAAAGCATTCCGTCGAGTGGTTTTGATCGGCGTTCCGTCGAGTGGTTTACTAGGCATTCCGTTGAATGGCTTAACTAGCATTCCGTCAAATGGTTTGTTGAGCATTCCGTCGATGGCTAAGCATCAGACGGGTCTTCATCGTCGTTCCGTCGTTAACTCCGTCGATGGCGAAGCATCAGACGAGTCTTCGTCATCGTTCCGTCGATGGCTAAGCATCAGACGGAGTCGTTAGCAGCGACTCGGGCATTTCATCGAACATATGGCGGGCGCATCTTGGTCGTCATCAAGGCTCCGTCGATTTCGTCGCCGTCAAGGCTCCGCCGATGGCTAAGCATCAGACGGGCTTTCCTCGTCTTGGTCATCGTCAAGGCTCGCCGTCGATTTCGTCGTCGTCAAGGCGTCGCCGTCAAGGCTCCGTCGTCAAGGTCGTCGCCGGCTCGTCGTCAAGGCGTCGCCGTCAAGGCTCCGTTGTCAAGGTCGTCGCCGGCTCGTCGTCAAGGTCGTCGCCGTCAAGGCTCCGTCGATGGCTAGGCATCGGACGGGCCTTCGTCGTCTTGGTCGTCGCCAGCTCGTCTTCAAGGCGTCGCCGTCAAGGTCGTTGCCGTCAAGGCTCCGTCGATGGCAAAGCATCAGACGAAGATCGCCTTCGTCTTCGCTGGTTCACCGTCAAGGCGTCGCCGTCAAGGCTCCGTCGATGGCTAGGCATCGGACGGGCCTTCGTCGTCTTGGTCGTCGCCGGCTTGTCGTCAAGACGTCGCCGTCAAGGTCGTTGCCGTCAAGGCTAAGCATCAAACGGAATCTTCGCTTCATTGCCTTTGTCGTCGCCGTTAGCAGCGACTCGGGCTTTTCATCGAACAGGTGGCGGGCACATATTCTCCTCTGTCAGAGTTTGGAGCAGAACGTTGGTGAAGCGGGTGGCGGAGCACCACACTTCCTGTCGGAGTCGGATCACTCAACAACGAAGCGGGTGGCGGAGCACCACGCTTCCTGTTGGAGTTGGATCAGAACAACGGCGAAGCGGAGCTGCAACATGATTCGTCGAAGAGAACCGGGGCGGGTGGCGAAGCACCACGCCCCTGTCGACGACGGCGGCGCGGTCCTGGCACGGCTGGTTCGTCGGAGAGGGCCGGGGCGGGTGGCGAAGCACCACGCCCCTGTCGACGACGGCGGCGCGGTCCTGGTACGGCCGAGGGCGGCTGATCCTGTGCGGCTGGTTCGTCGGGATCCTGCACGGCACGGGCGTCGGGATCCTGCGCGGCGCGGTCCTGGCACAGCCAATCCGAGGGCGTGCGAGGTCCTCAGGCTGAGCCGATCCAAGGGCGCGCGAGCGACGGCCGATCCGAGGGCGGAGGCCGTGGCGTGCGGGTAGCGAAGTCCTCGGGTTGAGCCGATCCGAGGGCGCGCGAGGTCCTCGGGCTGATCCGAGGGCGCGTGAGGGCAGCGAGGTCCTCACGGCGCGGGCTCCGAAGCGCGGTGGGTCATGAGCGGCGGCGATCTTCAGGGTTCGGCCGAGGTTCAAGACGGGGTTGACTTCAAGGCGGCGGCGGTCTTCAAGGCTCGGCCACAAGGGCGGCGGGCTCGGCTTCGAGGAGACGGCGGCTTCAAGAGCGGCGGCAGGTCCTGCACAGCGGAGGCGTGGGCTCCGCTAGGCGGATCCAAGTCCGGCGCGGGCTCCGAGTCCGACTGGGGGACGCGCCGAGCTCCAAGGGCGGCCGGTCATCAAGGCGGAGGCTCCGAGGTGCGGTGGGCGTGGTCCTCAAGGCGGCGGGTTCGAGTCCGGCGCGGGTTCCGAGGGCGACTGGGGGGGCGCTCGGGTCTGGCAGTCGAGGACGGCCGAGGTCCTGCATGGAGCTCGGGCGCGATCGATGAGCTCGGGCAGCGGAGTCGAAGGCGCGCGCGGGCGGCGGGATTCGGCACGGGCGGCGGCGGGATCCGGCGCGGGCGGCGGCGCCCAGCGCGGCGCGGACGGCGGGGTCCAGCGCGGGCAACGGGGTCCGCGCGGGCGGTGGTGTCGGAGCGGAGTGGGTGGCCGAGGGCGGCGGAGTGCGTCGGAGCTCCATCTCGAAGTCGAGCTTGACGGCGGCGGTGGGCGTCGGAGCGGAGTGGGTGGCCGAAGCGGGAACAGGGCCGAGGGCGCGGCGCAGGGCTGAGGGATCGATGAACTCGTCGCGGAGAGGGGTCGGAGGAGGCGCGCGGTGGAAGGTCAAGGGGGTCCGCGCGGTGCGTCAAGATGGTGGCGCAGCTCCACCAAACCGAGAGCAAGAGAGAGAGAGAGAGAGAAGGAGAGAGAGAAAGAGAGAGAAAGAGCTTTGACTTTCTCTCTCTTTCTTTCTTTTTTTATCTCTTTTTTTATCGAGAGAGAGAGAGAGAGAGAGAGAGAGAGGGAGGGAGAAAAACATATTATTTTACCTTTTTTTCTTTCTTCCTTCGTGAACAGGGGAATGGGTTTCTCTCTTTTTTTCCTTCTTCTCTTTTTTTTTTTCTTCAATTCAAATCGATTTCTCTCTCTTTTTCTTGTTGAAACAGCAATAGATTTTATGGCCTTTGCTTCTCCCTTCCTTCTTTAGATCGTGTGGAGATGGGGATCGTGAGAAGTTGGAGGGGTATCGTGCGTGTAATGGGGAAGTGGGAAGTTGGAGGAGATCGTGCGGAGGGATGGGGCGGAGTATTGGGGTGATATTTACAAGTTGATCCTTTCTATTTGCTTATATTGTATTTTAGTACAAAAACATGCTTATATACCTTACGTGGATCACTTTGCAAATATACAAAAGAGAAAGGACTAATTGCCAAATTGCATGTGTGTAACAATCATACACCTAGTGCGTGAAATCGACCCGTGCACCATTTTCATAATTTGAATCCAATTTTCCTATGCACCAAGTGCATGGATCATCACATTCAAACTTCCTCTCTCTTTACTTTCTTCTCTCTTCTTTTTTTTTTAAATGCTTCAACAAAGGTTAACTTGGAACATTATTGCTCAAAGAGAAGCAATAATAAAAATATGGTATTCCCGAACTAAATTGATAGCTTGGGGATAGTGTTGGCATGCTTTGGAGGTAATTAGATGGATTCGAAGTGAACTAGATGAGCAAATAGGCCTCCAACTGTTGCTGCTACCATGTAGTATGTTGGATGTGGAGTATATATGTTGCTAATCTTGATAAAATTGATCAAGATAAATGTTAAAATGGAAATTAAATGCTTCCATGCAAATTAAATTGGTAGCTTAGGCATAGAGTTTAGCATGTTTTGGAAGTATTTAGATGGACTCGAAGTGAATTAGAAGTAAGAAGCTGTAGTAACTGCTGCTGCTGCTGCTGCCAGCTGCTGTTTAGTGCAGGGATTGTTTTGTAAACTGCAGGGACTGTTTTGTAAAAACTGCAGCTTTAGCAGTTTGGAGGGGTTAAGGTGCAATTTTTCGAGCTTATCACTTAACCCCAGGTATTTTACACTTGCCCACATATTGGGACTTCATCTCTCAGCCTTCTTCTTATCTTTTTTCCCCCTTTCTTTTTCCCTCAACCTCAGAAGCAAGTTAGTGAAGGAGGAATTGAAGAAATGCAGATTTTGGAAGAATTGAGCTGAAAAATCCCCTGGTAGAGCCTTGAATCCAGGTAAGGTTGATTCTTATCCCTGGTTGGAGTTGTATTAGTTGCTTTAGAAGAGTTGTAAGCAATAGAATTACTTATTCTAAGCTTGTAGTGGGCTGTGAGGAAGAACCTGGTGGAGCAGATTTTCAGAATAGGCTCCCTGCTGTCGGAGCTGAAAGAGAAGTTGTTGGAGTAGGAAATCCAGCTGAGGAAGCCTAGAACATGAGGTAAATAGTTTGTTTTCAGCTGGGATTAGGTGTAGCTGTCCTAAGAGAAGGTTCTAAGTGGATAAAACTGGTATTAGTAGGAGAAAACTTAGAAACTGCACTAAGGGGCAGCATGTATATGGATTTATACTTGTAAATTGTTGTTAGAAAATGAAAAATGAAGTATGTTAAGGTTAATCCCTATTTTAGGGGTTACCTATTTACATTTCAAAGAAGTCTAAGCTACAGATTTGAACATTAGAACCCCCTAAAACCATGAAAACCTTGGAAAAATTTGATGCTGGTAGCATACAAGTATATGTATGTATATATATATATATATATATATATATATATATATATATATATATATGTACTCGTGAGTTGTATGTTGAAAAATGAAACCTGGGGTAGAGCAACCTTAATTCCTGGTTAGAAGTAACGCTATTTACTCTCTAAAGAGATTAAATTATTGATGCTATAACTTCTAAAGTTTATGCTGCCAGGGAGAAATCTAGAAAACAAGTTGTGTATTGTATATATATTTCTATACAAGTTGTGTAGAAACAGATTATGTGAAACCTAAGCCTAGAAATGCACTTTTGTAGGGTTTGAAACCTAGATTGAAATTAATCATGTGGAATCCAAATTGAGGGTGAAACGGACGTGTTGGAAAGCTCGGATCGGCGTTCCGACGAGCCTACGGCACACTAATGAGGAAAACCTCATTTTAGCTTTGTTTGTCGCGAGCGAGGATCGTGATGGTTTATAAATCGCAGGAAGTGGATTTCTCGCAATCCCGCATCATTCAAAGGTAGGTGGTGCTTTCCAGAGTCATCGAATGACCTTCTATGTTTATGTCGTCTTTCTTGAGCATACATGTAATGTTAGGATTTGGTTAGATTTGTAGTTGAATTCTATTTGGATTAGAATTAATATTTAAATCTATTGGAGATAAATTAAGATTTAAATATTAATTAGAGGATAAACCTAACTGGATTATAATTAATATTTAAATCTATTAGAGATTAAGATAGATTTAGATATTAATTAGAGTAGAAATCCTAAATATACTAGGATTGGGTACGTTCTCGGTTGAGCATTATACATTGGGGCTAATTAATTACCGAAGAAGCTAAGCCTTGCTGTGGGTGTACGGCAGAGAGACAAGTGCGCCTGAAGCTTGAGGACTGTACCGCATAGTTTGAGAGAGAAAGTTCCAACTATTCTTTGAGTGCACCTAGTGCACAGGTGCACATAGATGGATTGTCTTTTAGGTTTATAAAAAACGAAAGAAGGGTAGGAAAGATTCAAGAAAGAGGGCTCGGGTTGTAGTTACTCTGTGCAGAAGAGGAGTCAGGTGTAATCTTCTCTTATTTAATGAATCTTATTTTACCCGCATATTTTTCTGCTTTGTTTTTTTTTCTTTTTTGTGATTGTATCGGCTTCTACTTAGGAGACGGGTTTATGGTGGAAACCCGATTCGACGCTTCCGTTGCGGAATCCCAACAATCGATGCGAACCCACGATCAATATCGGAACGGGTTGCGGATTCACAAGATCCCGTGCGGGCGAAATCTGGGATTCCCAACAATTGGTATCAGAGCCGAAGGTTACCGATCTGCGGGAGAGATCGACGAAGATGGCCACGAAATTCGAAATCGAGAAGTTCGACGGTAAAAACAATTTGGGATTGTGGCAAATTAAAGTATGGGCGATTCTCGTACAGCAAGAATTAGACGAAACGTTGAACGGGAAGGAGGCGAAGCCTGCGGAGGTCGCGGATGCGGCATGGACGAAGATGGAGCAGAAGGCGCTGAGTACGCTTCATCTATCATTAGCAGATGAGGTTCTTTACAACGTAGCCGACGAGACGACACCGGGGAAGTTGTGGAAGAAATTGGAAGATCTGTACATGACCAAATCCCTGACAAACAAGTTGTATTTGAAGCAGCGACTGTTTACGCTGTGGATGCAAGAAGCGGCGAACCTACACGAGCACTTGAACAAGTTCAACAAGGTCGTAGCCCAGTTGACAGTATCGGAGTCAATTTGGATGACGAAGACAAGGCGCTGATTTTACTATCTTCGCTACCAGCGGCATATGAGCATTTGGTGACCACGTTGCTTTATGGTAAGAAGACCATAGGCGTGGAGGCGGTCACGGCGGCGCTTCTCTCGAACGAGATGGGGAAGATGACTCAGGAGTCCGGCACACAGAGCCGGGATACTGCTTTGGTGGTGAGAGCGAAGAAGGAGGCGACAATATTGGCAAACGGATACCGACAGAAGAAGCCGCTATCCGAGGTAGAGTGCTTTTATTGTCACAGGAAAGGACATATAAAGCGAAATTGTCGAAAACTTCAGGATGATCTGAAGGAGTTAAAGCGGCAGAAGGAGAAAACTGTCGTGAACCAGGATGAGATGGTACCGGCGATGGCACAGACGGTAGAGTCGGAGATGATCGATCCTGATGTGCTATATGCGGCGACCGGAGGTGCCAAAACTTCGGATGATGCGTGGGTGCTCGATTCGGCATGTTCCTTTCACGTATGTCCAGAGAAGGAGTCTTTTGCCACCTATAAGGCGATTAACGGTGGAAAAGCTCTAATGGGGAACGGGACGGCGTGCAAAGTTTTGAGAGTCGGCACGGTGAAGATCCGAATGCACGATGGGGTCGTGAGGACGCTGACGGGTGTACGACATGTTCCTGGATTGAAGAGAAATTTGATCTCGTTAGGCGCATTGGACTGGAAGGGTTGCAATTTTTCGGCTTCAGGTGGAGCTATGAGGGTCCGAAAGCGAGATCGGGTCGTGTGCGAGGCGAACAAGCACGTGAACTTATACGTTCTGAATGGGAGCACAGTCAGAACGGAGCGAAGACGGTTTGGGTTCCAAAAGTTCCCGGAGGTGCAGTCGCTCGAGGCGGAGCGACGGATGCGGCGACATCGAGCGGAGGAGACAAGCTCAAAGTGGAGCTTGCATGGTGAGCTCGACGCAGCGGTTGAAGGCTACAAATCCAACCAAAGTGGAGAATGTTAGGATTTGGTTAGATTTGTAGTTGAATCCTATTTGGATTAGAATTAATATTTAAATCTGTTGGAGATAAATTAAAATTTAAATATTAATTAGAGGATAAATCTAACTGGATTATAATTAATATTTAAATCTATTAGAGATTAAGATAGATTTAGATATTAATTAGAGTAGAAATCCTAAATATACTAGGATTGGGTACGTTCTCGGTTGAGCATTATATATAATGCATTGGGGCTAATTAATTACCAAAGAAGCTAAGCCTTGGTGTGGGTGTACGGTAGAGAGACAAGTGCGCCTGAAGCTTGAGGACCGTACCGCATAGTTTGAGAGAGAAAGTTCCAACTATTCTTTGTACACCTAGTGCACAGGTGCATATAGATGGATTGTCTTTTAGGTTTATAAAGGACGAGAGAAGGGTAGGAAAGATTCAAGAAAGAGGGCTCAGGTTGTAGCTACTCTGTGCAGAAGAGGAGTCAGGTGTAATCTTCTCATATTTAATGAATCTTATTTTACATGCATATTTTTCTGCTTTGGTTTTTTCTCTTTTTTGTGATTGTATCAGCTTCTGCTGAGGAGACGGGTTTATGGTGAAAACCCGATTCGACGCTTCTGTTGCGGAATCCCAACAATCGGTACCGAACCCACAACAGTCGGTATCGGAGCAGGTTGCGGATTCACAAGATCCGTCGGACGACAATCTTGGATTCAACATATATGTTTAGTGCTATTCATGCATTATAGGGTTGAGTTTGATATATGACATGTGATTCAATTGAATGCTTTGGAAGCAAAATAGTTGTGAACAAGTGGATAGTAAACATAGAACCCTATAGTTGTATGAACAAGGATTGACTATGACAATAGTTAACAAGTGATATTGTGAATAGACGGCATGAGTGGCATCGAGTATTGTGAATGTTAAACAAATTTAATAAACTTGCAAAATGTGTGGCATTATGTCACATATCGAACTTCTAAAGTCTTGAAGTTGCGAGGTATGTTGGTTTAGAAGGCCTTGGAATGGTTCCGGTGAAGTCCGGAGGCTTTCGGGTGTTTTCGGTGCACGAGGTGCGAGAACGAGACCCGAAAGGCTATATTAGACAGTGAGCTAAATCCAGCATTAGTGCGGATAAAGTGATGACGTGGACATGATCTAAATCATGCGTGGGGAGTCTCGGTGCGATTTCAAGTGAATCGGAGACCCACGGACCTAAAAGTGAGTTGGAACGGAAAAAAGATGGTCGAGCGCTAAAAATTGGCTAAGTCCTGGAGTGGCTGGGAGGTCCCTGTGGGGACCGGTCTCCACATAGGGAGGCCGGTTCCCGTAGCTGTCCCACTAGAGAAAACTCTCGGGGACCGGTCTTGAATGGAGAGACCGGTCTCCGAGGGACCGGTCTCGAGAGTGGAGACCGATTCCCGTACGCGTAAAATCCAGGCTGAAGGCTGTCCTGCGAGACACTATTCTCGGGGACCAGTCTTCACATATGGAGACCGATCTCGCACCCGAAAACTGCCCACTCTGGGCAGTGTGCAGATAGAAGAGTTGAGGGGCCTTATAGCAATTTGGCAGGGGGTTAAGTGAATAGAAAGGGTTAAAACCCTCTTCCCTCTCTCTCCCTCACTCAGATCACTCTCTCTCACCCTCTCTCTGTCGACCAAAAGAAAAGGAGAGAGAAAAAAAAAGGAAAAGAGAGAAGGAAAGAAGGAAAGGAAAGGAAGAAGAAAATGGAGGAGTAGAGGAAGATCAAGAGGAGCTCATCACCATCCTCTTCTTCTCCCTCCTTGTGCAGAGAGAAACTCTTGAGAGGTAAGCCGGTGCTCTCTCTCTCTCTCTCTCTCTCTCTCATTCATGGTGGATTTCTAGGGTTAGGTTTAAATACTCTAGAGATGATGGGAGTGGAACCCTAGCATACTATTTAGATGGATTCCCCCATTTCATAGATCGATTTGGTGGATTTGGCTATAGTAGCATCTAGGGCATCCAAAAGGGGGTTTTTGGAAATGGATGAGGTTGATCTCATTTGACCCCATGTAAACCTAATTGAGGGTCTAGCGAATGCGTTGGCGCGCTCGGTTCGGTGATCCGACGAGCGAGTGCAAAGATATTAATAAAATAATATATTCTTACCAGATGGCCGCGGCACGCAAGACAGAGGCCCGTAATTCGTGAAATCGGAACCGGGGCATCGTGGAGGCGTGGGGTAACGCCACAAAGTCTCATATCAGAATTCGGTGGCCGTTCGGTTGGTCGCGCGAGAGTTTGGGCCGAACTGGGTCACGGGTGCTGCGGGCGGCCGATTGCAAGTGTCGACGAGCAATCGGAAAGCTAATAAGGTGGGTTGTGTTTACCGAAGCGACTAGGTCGCCTGTATGTTTAAGAACGACATAAACCCATGTTGATGCATGTTGAATAATGCATATGTAGAAATGCCTGTTGATGACATAATATAGAAATGCTAAGTAGATGCACATGAATAAATAAATGCTAGATGTTGCATAATTTCAAAATACACATATAGATCGAGTGGCATCTAACCTAGTGTCAATGAACATAGGTTGTAGTAAACCTAGAGTCAGACAGATCTAGGTGAGTGACATTGAACCTAGTGTCAAGGACATAGGTTGGACAAAGATGATAATGGACCTAGTGTTAGTAAACATAGGTCGAGTTAGAATGACATTGAACCTAGAGTAAAGTAACCTAGGTTGTGTGATAAGAAAAGTGGCCCTAGAGTCAAGAGGACCTAGGATGAAAAGAATAAAGACCTAAGTGGGTCGACTCTTGGGGGTTAAAGCTAACCCTGCAAGCAAAGTGGAACGGATTCCGAAAATCCCGAGATATGGACACCTGAGTGGGTGTCGGGCGTGTGCGACGATTTCGCCGTCCAGGGCTATACCACTGTAGTAGCGTGTGCGACGATTTCGCCGCCGGGTGGGTGAGCTGAGTTGAGTTCTATACCGGTTGAGCCGGGTTGAGGATCAGGCCGCCAGGATTGACTGAAACCATTGCTGGGGGAGTGGGATACGTGCACCGCCAGGTGGCTAAGACTTGACTCAGACCATTGTTGGGTGAGGTGTGATTAGTTCGCCGCCAGATGGTTAGGTCATGGCTTTAGTCCTCGCTGGGTAAGTGCGACGTGTTTGCCCCCAGAATGGCTATGTCAAATGACTCGAGCCGTGTTCAGCGTGTGTGACGATTTGCCGTGAGGCCGAGTCCACGGGTGCGAGCCACGCACCGAGTTGTGAGACGTCCAACGCCTCGGGCTAGACAACGGGCGGATTATCCGCAAGTGATTGACTCAAGACCGAGTCGGGTGGCATAGTGAGCTGAGGTAGAGATTACCTTAGATGTGATTGCTAAATAGCATAAGTGCCCAGTCATATTTGATACTGATTGGAATCCTTAGGCAATATCAAATTTTAAACTTCCTCCTAAATATGTATTCATTTCTTTTGTTTTTCTTTGTCGTTTGATGATGTTTTCTTTTTGCTTGATGGTCCTTCAGGTTGATCTGCAAGCACAGGCAAGGGCCCACAGGCTTGGTCAGAAGAAGGATGTCCTTGTTTTACAGTTAGAAACAGTAAGTGTGGTTCAATCTCCATTAGAGCTTCTTAAAAGTCTTTTACACTATATTAGTTGTGGAAGCCACGGATTGCTCTGATGATCGATCCAGGCATAGTTATGTTCCGTGGGCGAGAGAAATTAAGAAATCTTGCACTGATCTTTGAGAAATTTAGTAATGCTTGTAACAATTTAGTTCTCTTAAATGACTTGTAAATTGAAAGAGTTTTGAGCTGAACATGTTTTTGGTTGTTGAGTTATAATTAAATCAAGTTTACTAAGGACTCAAATGTACCCAGGATGGTAAAATTTTGCCTGACACAGGCAGCAAATTGAGCATACTCAAATTATTTACAGTAATTAATTTTACATATTATGTTGAAGTAAATGATGCGAATTTGAACATATTCAATAAATTTCATACTAAGTAGAAGAAAAAGCAGCAGTAAACAAGAAGTCTACCAAACTCCTAGGAAAAGAATCAGCAGCAAGATCAGCGGGGGGTAAAACAAAAGATTGGTTTGGTTTGTGGGCGAACATCAATTCAAGATTTTAACGTTTTTCAGCCTAAGTTCTGGTCCATCTCTTTAGGGCTTGATACTTGTCACAATTTTGGAATTGTCGCTGTGTAGTAATGCAGTCATTTTATCCAATTTGTAATTTTGTAGTCCTGACAATTTCTTTGTGTTTGCTGCTGAAAGGTCCATACTGTAGAAGAACAAGTTAGAGCTGCAGCTGAACACAAATTGGGTGTTGCTAATCAGAGCATCACTGCAGGTTTTTTTGACAACAATACGAGGTACTCTCTTGATCTTATTTCTGTTGATAACGTAGTCTTATCTTCTTCACACTGAGCCTGGTAGCTTGTTCCTTACTCTTTATGTCGTATACTACATGTAAGCAATGGCTAGTCAAATGCAAATTGGTAGAAACTGATTACTAGGTTTAACAATCTGATTATTATGCACACTCCAAAAAATGACATACCCTACATCAGAATACAACAGTACAGATAAAGTCTATAAATGCATTAGTTGATAGTTGATGGAGCTTCTTGAGGACCAAGGTTTGGTACTGAAACCATCTTTTACAAAGCACTGAATAATTTAATGTAGTTGGATATTTTTGAACACTACTGAATCAATACCCAGAGGGCTCAATTCTCTTACAGAAAATATATATAATTGAATATATCTGGAACATAATTTCTATAAAGAAACAGAGAAAATCTTTCTCGATATCTCAAATTGAGACATAGTTATGGAGGACAGGACTCAATGATGAAGACGTTTAAAATGGTGCGAAAAGAAAATGATTGTTATCTGTTTGATTTTGAAGTGCCTTTCTGGTTGAAGATTTGTTTGCTTTAATTATATTGCTTAGGCAATTCTTTATACCCTTACACAAATATCTTCTGATTGTCAAAAAATGCTAATTACTTTTGTAATGGCAATTGCAATGATATTAACTCATATTTATTTATTATTTATGTTACGTCAGATGCTTTTTTAGGCATCGCTGCTGAAAAGATTTAGTTCTTATCTACACTTTTATTTTTTGGTATATGTTATTTAGGATAGATTTTCTGTTGGAATGAGCTTATGCAACTTGTATGTTTCAAATTTTTTTTGTTACAGATTGAAGCAACAAGCAGGATTTGACGTTCGCATTTCAAGATTGTTTAGTCGGAGCTTTTCACTTTTTCTTTTCTTAGCTTTCTAACATTTGTAGTTCAAATAAATTTTCTATTGTATTGATTTCTATTAGAACATAAAAACTTGTTTTGTTGCATTTTATCACTCCTCTAGATTATTGCTTATTGTTTTGTTTCAAGAATAATTGTATCATCTTATTACAATTTAGTAATATGACTCTTATTTTTTTTTTCGGATATTATAGATTGTTGGTTCTACAATTAATATCAAATATTGAAAAAACCCTATTGTAATTTATAGATATTAGTATTTTTTTTCATATTAATTTTAAATTGCCAGCGGTCAAAAACTGTCGGTACATACGCTTTACGCCGGTGCTTTTCTTATAGTTTTAACGACAGTTTAATAACTGTTGCTAGAGATATCTTCTCCAGCGGTTAGTAAAAATGCTGGAAAAAAGATTATACCAGCGTAATATATTATAGGGGTAATGGTCATTTATACTTTTACCAGCACTTTTAAAACTGCTAGAGCAAATACTACCAGCAATTTTTGTATTCTATACCAGCAGTTTTGACTGCCGGTATATGCCTATTTTTTTTATAGTGCGGTGGCATTCCAAGGGCGGAGGCGCTAAACCCACAAAAACAAAGACAGAGACAGACAACCAAAGACAGACAGACAAGAGTGAAGAAAAGTGTTAAAACAAAAAAAAAAAAAAAAAAAAAAAAAAATTAAATGGTTTTAAAAAAAAAAAAAAAAAAAAAAAAAAATGCTAAGCTGCCTGCCTGCACACCACAATCTTACACCCCCTAAATCGTACAGTTTATGTACTTCTTTGAGTTCTTAATATTAAAAAAAATGATAAGATAAAAGGGCAAAATAGGCCCGCGGATGAAGCAGTATAAGATTAGCATTGCTTCCTGTAAAATCGTCTTAATCAGAGGTTGACGGATAAGTAGAGATAGCATACCTCACTATAGAATACCAGCTACAATCCAACTTCCCAACAAGACCAAGGAAATCTAGGAGAGTTACAATGATCTAAAAAAAACACATGTACGCTTATCACAACAACAAAATGCAGCTAAAAAGTATTCTACACCCTCCTCGCTACACTCTGCACAACTACTGCAACTCAGTCTGGATAGGACTTCCATTACCAGCATGGAATAGCTTGGGCGGTGCATCAGTATCAATCCTCTCAGCGACATCAAGGACCTCATCAATCAGCTCATCCTCTGCGGCGATGTCCTCCACATCCTCGTCGTCATCATCTCCTGGTATCCTGCGAGTCTTAGGACCATGCTCCAGCCTGTGCGTCTCTAGCTCCTTATCCATAGTCTCCTGCAGATTAGCAGCATTGTTTGCTCTCCTAGCATTCCGAGCATTCTGCCATCGTTCCAGCTCCTTCTCCACATTCGTGACATTCTGCTCCTCGATTTGCTTCTGAAATTCAGACAGCTCGGCCCTTCGAGCCGACTTCCACTCTAGGAGAACCTGTGTATGATGCATGAGAAAACTAAGAATCACCTGTCTCTGATACCTGGAAATGGGGCACATAGACTCGGGAATTTTGCAAACAGATTGCACAAAGTGGGTGCATAGACTTCGAAATTTTGCAAAACAAATTGTTGTTCTTCACCCTTCTGAAGATTCACTACGAAAAGGCGTGAACGACAAGGAGCATCTTACATAGTCTGTCTATACTTAAGCTAATTATGCAACTTCGACTAGCCTAGGCACATTCATTATCCGGCTTCTGAAAGCACACAAGCCGAACTACATATATCCAGTGAAGCTAGTATGGGAATAATCTTTACAATCAATTTTTTGACCATTAAATGCCTACAGTTTAGTGATGGTTGGTGGAATAGTAATAATCCAAGGGTGGAAACATTGATAGTAGATACTATTCATATACTAACTCAACTCTACTATATATATACACACACATGTACATATACATGTATATACACATATATATGTGCATATACATGTACACATGCACGCGCACACACACACACACACACATATATATACACACACATATACACACCCTTTCAACCTAAGTTTCTTTTCATTTTTTTTGGCAATTGAGTGTTTTTTACCAACTAAATTAAAAATGTTATTCTCATTAAAAACCTAAGTAAAACAATGAATAAGAAAACTAAAGGTTCAAGGGATCTTAATGTTAAAAAATTGAAGTTATAGGAGTCCATTTCAAAATAACCTATAGGGGAGAGGTTTCCACATATATTACCCACTAACAGTGAGGGTAGAAATGTTATTTTTAAAATTTAGAAGAGTACTAAGGAAATCGCCTCTCAAGTATTTTCTGCCAAAAATACCACCCCAACCTTTGAGGGATAAATTAGTCATGTTATAACTTAACCCTTATATAACTATAATTTAACCATGGTAAAGTGATGGCACTTTAGAGGCAGGGGTAATCATGATAATTTTTTGCATTTGAAGGGGTATAACATGATATTTTTAACTTTGCAGGGGTATTTACAATATTTACATATTTGGGTGGCGTAGTAGTGAAATTGTCCCTATATGATAATATGCATACATGAATATGAACTAGAATTAGCCTGAATAAGACACAATGCAATTAAAGTTTCATACTCGTGTTCAAACTTTACATACCTATATCTTATTCAATAAAATTTAAGATTTAACAAACAAATATCTGAAAAATGCAGGAATTACAGTATTTGAGTGCACAATATCTGGAAATCATAATAATGTGTAGTTTGTACAGGTAATAATGCGGGATTAGATTATTTGAGTGCGCAATATTGGGACCTCCTAGCAATCTGTAGTCAGTACAGGGACTAACAAGCAAAACTTAAAAAATATGCTAGAGGGAGGAATTGGACCCAGCGTCTCTCTCATGCAAAGCTAGTGCACTGACATGGGAGCCACACCCATATCCATTTTCCTCCACAAAATTAATTTTTGAATATCCAAATTTGAACCCAAATTTTGCAGATATTTGAGACCACAATCGCGTCTGGATCCGACCTGAATACAAACATATACTATTCAGATGCAGATAAGATTGCATACAGGCACGGATACACTCGGATATTTTCCAATCCGTCTTCACCCCATAGCAAGGGATGTAAAACGGGTCGGGCGGCCCACCGACATGGTTCTACCCCGAGCCTGGGCACGACACTGGTACTGAAGAACCCATGATGGCCCGACCTATCCTGGCCCGAACTTTCAAGACGTGCTAGGCCTACAAAATTTTAGGCCCATCGGCCTGGAACAAGCCTGGGCCGTGCCGAGTCCATGGCCCGACACAATCAGGCCAGCATGGCGCGACCTCCAAGGCCTAGACTTGCCCCAGGCCTTAATAAGGGAATAATTTGGGACAAAGGAACCCAAGTTGAGCTCTCTTCTCCAACTCTGAAGGGGGCTAGGGCTAGCTCCCTTGGGAGTTGAGTCGTTTTTACAAAAAAAATGTTAAGAATATAGTTTTAACTTTAAAATTGTCCAAATGCCTTTTAAACTCTTAAATTTTCTTCAAATAATTTTTAACTTTAATTTTTTAAGCTCAATCCAAATAATTTTTTAAAACTTTTATTCAAAATAATTTTTTAAATTTTAGACTTTTTGTATAAATGATTGTTAAGTTTAAAATTTTTTGAAAAAGTTTAAAATCTTTAATTTTTTAGAAAAAATTAAAATCTCTAATTTTATAGAAAAAATTTTAAAATTTTTAATTTTTTAGAAAAAATTAAAATTTTTTAATATTTTTTAACCATAATAGCTAAAAAATTAGAATATTTTATTTTGTGATTTTTTTAAAATAAAAATTTAAAACATAAAAGAACAAAAAAAATGTTAGGCCAGCCCTGCATGGCCCGTGCTGCTGTGTTGGGCCAAGGGTTCAAAAAATCTAGCCCGGCCCACCATGGCCGGAATTTGTGGCCGGCCTCGGGCCGGCACGGCCCACATTACATCCCTAGCCCTTCTACCTAGGGATTACCTAACCACATTGACAGACTTCACTAATGCATGCAGGATATGGGAAGTTTGGTAAATTTTTGTAAATAATTCGGATATGCCCATTAATCTGTGTTCCCTCTTCCATGATGGCCAGGAAGAGTTTTACTAATGCATGCAGGATATTTTGGCAAATTAGTGACAAACTTCACTAATGCATGCAGGATATTTTATTTGGTAAATTTTTCCACAGGGATTATTGAATTAGCAGTTTGGTCCAAAACCAACCCATTAATCTGTGTTCCCTCTTCCATGATGGCCAGGAAGTGTTTTTCCAGAGGACTGCATGCAGGATATGGGTAGGTAAGCATATGTAAGTAATTCGGATATGCCAAGAAAGTGAAAGGCTTATGGTTTTATTTTTGGTGGTTTCTCCTTTGTTAATATTCATCTTGTCAATAGTCGCCTTGACAAGCCTATTATGTCAAAACATTTGCATGCGTAGCTTCAGAGTGAGCAATGGAAGGAAAGAGTTGTAGACAGTACCTGCTCTTTCTGCTGCTCAATGATAGTCGTATCATCAATTAACGGTTTGGCTGGCATGTAATATATAGGAGGCTCTGCCTTGGTCCTGAAAAAAAAAAAACCAAGAAAAAATTAAAAACATCAAAACTAACTTAAATATTGTGCAAAGAGCTAACATTTACTTCAATTCTGGTCTCGATAATCAAGATTTGAAAACAATCAGAAACTTATCTTTCTGAATTACTTGTCAATATGGACATTTTGGACCAAAAAGAAAAATAACCTGCAGCAAATCAAAACAGCTCTAAATTAATGTCGTAATAATAAGGAGTTAAATCTAGAATATACCTATTGCTGGAAAGTAGAGCAAAATAATTTAAAAACTCTGCTGAATAATTTTTTGGCAGGCAATGTAGGTAAAAACAAAAAATAGCCAAAGCCACTTACCTTATATAATTGGATAGCTTCTTGTGATGCTCAGCCCAGATAATAAACAGCAGCTCCAACCTCTTTTGCTCGGCCTTAGCAGCAACACGAGCACGCAGAATCTGAATTCCAAAAGCACACCATTTTTTAATATATATGAAAGTAAAGTAAACAACCTGCACATTGAAAATATCAGTGTAAACACATCGAGACCCCCTCACCTACAGGCCATTTCATTGGCCCCTCAAAACTTTTTTTGATTGATATCCCATATTTCTATTCTATCAGAATTGAATGATTTTAGCCAAATAAATTAGGGATTATATCAAATCATTACTAATTCCATTAAATTTAATGTGTTTAACCACCTAAAGTTGAAGCAATTAATGGCTATAGCTAATAGTGCCATTAACTTTTAACAAGATTTTCAACTTAAGTAGTATAACTCAATTGAAAAAAATAAAATAAAATAGAAGTTAAGGCAGTGTCGATCAGAAAAAGCAAAAGTGAGGGCCCTACTTCAAAATGGCCTATAGCTGAAGGGGTCTCTATACATTTACACCCAATAATGTTTGCCGGAAAGAATGTTAAAGTGTCGAAGAAAATTCACCAAATCACGCCTGCGTTTCTCTGCAATTTGTTCTCGTTCTTGCTGTCGTAGCCTTTCACTTTCCTCCTGTGCCTTCTGTTCAGCCTGTGTGCAGTTGAAGATTTTCATCATATTTACCAAGCAATGCTGTCTTCCAACTTAACTAAGTACAACCTCATTATAATAAAGAAAAATAAAATACGAAATTAATGCTCCAAATTTATATTTTTGCAGAAACAATTCAGTTTCACGAAGTTCCTTTTTCATCTATTCTATTTCCTGTTTTAAAAGATCTTTAGGATATGACAACGCAGTACAAAGAGTTGTTTCGGGATACCTAAGAACTAAATTTGGACTGGCATGCATGCAAAATATAATTTCTTAAGAAATTTAATCCACCTGCCCACCGGTGGGCAGGCTATCAGTTATTTGCTATCTTGAAATCCATTGTAATGCACTGAACTATCACAGATTGCGAAGTTCTAGTGAGTAAAAAATAGATTAGAAACCATTCCAATAATTTTAAGGGTGTTTGAGAGTCGACTGAGTGTTTTTCGACTCGAAAACGGTGCGAAACAGACTTCGGAGGTTCAATTCTGCTGAAAGTGCAGAGTTTGCACTGAAAGTGCAGATTGGCAGAATGGAAGGTGACCTTCACAACACACGCCACCGGGCAAACTCACTAGGAACCAGCTTGTTCTATTCAAATGCCATTTTCATCTTTTGCATGTCGCCATCATAGAAAAACAGAATATACCTTACAAAAGGAATAATTTCATGATAAAGTTATCCCAGTATACTACAAGAAATATAACAGTGAATATACCCTGGCCACTAGTGCTACAAATTTTCTAAAGAATTACCAAATTATACAATAATGTGCTAAAAGTCCAATTAGAGAGAATATTTTTCTATGTGATTTAAATTTCTCTTATTTTTATTCTCTTCAAAGATCTTCCGTACATCTCTCATTATTTTTTAATATTAGAAAAAAACTAAATCCATTCCTGCATGACATGCAGGTTCACAATTAGCATACATATTAAATAGATTCTTGCGGCGGCAACAAGTAAAATCACTGGCAAGTATGCCAACAATACACCCTTCTTGCGTTCATAAAATATCTACATAACCCCAAAACAGAAGCATCTAACATAAACCCATAATGTAAGTGATATTAAGAAAGATTGTAGCTTGAGCAAAATAGCTTTTCTAAAACCGTTGGGAAGAAAAATAGCACCTCAAAGCACCACTCTAATTAACATACCCAGAATATTCTTTACAGATGTGAGATGTCTTATTTATTCTACTGTCAACTGTTCAACAGAAAACAGCAATAATATACTTAAGCTACAACTTGAAAGGTTCCATAAAGTACATGGTAATTTGTTGACGGTGAAATGCCACTACCGTCCATGACAATTGAAGGACGAGATGTTATACCTCTTGCCAATACAATCAAAGTGAGCAGTCACAATACAATTTCATGTATATAATGATTTAGGCACATGATGGCAGTAATTAGGCACACACAAATGTGTAATATTAAAGAGGAATGATGATAATTAAGAAATATTATATAGTAGGCTATGTTGTTGCAGTTTCACAGATGAAAGACAGAATTTTCTATGCTTTTCCAGTAGTTCAACCCTTCACTAATAATTATTTGACAGTGGAGAATATATGGTCAGTTATGTAGTGAGCAATGCATTCTATTCCTGTAAGCTTCCTGCAATTTAAATCCGGTCATGGACAGAATGGCTCTTACTCATATCTGTTACGCACGGATTTGTACAGGAAAATTCCAATTTAGTAATATTCAGCCATAAATGCATATTCGTACTGTGCAATAAAACTGCACCAGAAAACCTCTGATTTCAGTCTAAAGTAACTATAGAGGAAATAAAATAGTCAGAGAAGGCAAAGAGCTCCTCACCCTTCGTAAAGAATCTGATCTACGCATGAAAGCCTCCGTAGATGATAATTGCTTGTCCTCTTCCCGAAATTTCTGGAC
Organism: Aechmea fasciata; assembly: GCA_025177825.1. Classification (NCBI taxonomy): domain Eukaryota; kingdom Viridiplantae; phylum Streptophyta; class Magnoliopsida; order Poales; family Bromeliaceae; genus Aechmea; species Aechmea fasciata. The sequence goes on from CM045926.1 coordinate 1,219,558, forward strand.
AACGATCAACATTTTAAAGAAAACTATAATCAAATAGAGTTTCACAAATGTAACTAGTGGAAAATGAAACAGAACATACTGTGCAAAATGTTGCAACAGCAAAGAACTAAACAAGAATTCATTTGGGTAAATTACACCCTTAGTCACCGGCTTTCTTGCAAAATTATGTACCTCACTAAACTTTAATTTATTTTAATCAAGTCACTAAACTTTAATTTCAATTTCAATTGAATCACTAAACGTCAAAATCAAGTCACTAAACTTTAATTTCTATTTAAATTAAGTCACCACTCATTTTGATTGACTTTTCTGGTAAAGCAATGAAGTAGCAACTAATTCAGCTATCAAAAAAATAATGACATGGTAACAAGGTTACACGATGCGGCTCCGAGGGAGCTGCATCCGCAACCAACGCAAGTCGAACGCGACGCGCAGCAGACACGCACTGACGCGTGCCTGCTGCATGTCCCGGACAGGGGAAAAAAAAGAAGATGCAGAGAGGACTCATGTGCATCATACAAGCCGTAGGAAGAGTTCCAAGGATTTTAATAACGGGAAATACCTTTGACTCCACCCGGTGTATAATTATCTATTATATGCCACAATCAATATATAATTAATGCTTTAAAATTAAAATCTGATTTGACAAATATATTTATAATATTTAAAGAAAACGTAAAAAAATCACAATTTTGAAAAATCTAATACTTAGATGTTAAGTAGTTTCAAGCAAGAATTAAAGTGTCATAGTGGTATGTTTGCACGGCACGGCACAGGTACGCTTCCGTACCGACACGTGGCAGACTTGCGTACTAATGGATACACATGACCTCCTAACAGCACGCTTTGGCACGAACTTATTTTTATTTTTTTGGTCCCAAAAAACTCTTATAATGTTATTTTGAAAGATTTAGTCAAATAATTATGAATATTAGCTATGTATAGTTTACTATACTCACCAATTAACATACTGATAAACTCTTTTATATGTAAAAAAGAGATAGAGAAAGAGATGGAGAAAGAGAACACCTTTAGAGGCTTTGTTGAAGAGAAACTCAACAGTGAGATGAGATAGATCATTTTTTTTATTAGGCTATATAATTTTTTAATCAGATTTTTCCAAAATACAATCCCTTTCCTTTTTTTTCAAACTATACGTTCTTTTATTAATTTATTTTATGACATGGCAATACCATATTTTTTTCCCATCGGAACTAATTAGTTCCTTAATTAGTAGTGTTTTGCAACTTGCAAGATTCGGCATGGACGTGCGTCGCACGCGCCTCCATGCTGCATACGCATCAGACGCGCGTCTAACCCCATGTCCATGATGCATAGGTTGGCATATTTCCTTTTGTTAATGTTTCATATAATAGAACCTAATGCTATTTGGAAATAGACATATATAATGAATGACTAATTATCTAATTTGTGCAACTAAATATATACTGTTAGCATTTAGTCAAATTGGATGATAGTTGTTAATAGTCTTTAAATTATGATTCCATGCCATTGATTATCCTTTTAATGAACAAAGTCACAAACCCAGAATAATTGTATGAGCTAATGTACATGTCTCTTCATATAATCGAGGTACGCTGACTGTCCATTATATCATTACATATAGTCAACATACATTCAAATATATTTAAAATAATATGTTATTCACGCATCCCCCATGTATCATAATCCTAGAGTATTTACTAATTCTCGTATTACCATATCAGTATTATGTCGTATCCGTCTCCCCATATCCCGTATCTATGCAACACAGAAAACAAATCATGTAACAAAAAAGGCTCTGCGAGAGATAAGCATAACCTCAACCACAAAATTTAGCAACATATAACAAATTAGATTTTAAACAAACATTCTATACTAAGTGTCCAACAACAAACAATCAGATGTCGACCTTCAAACATGGACAAACTAAACATCCTGCTTTCCAAGGATTAAAGTGTCCATCGACACGAGCCGTATCCACCATGCCGTATCATGCCAAGCAAAATAAAGGCACGATCAGCCTCTTCTCATACCGATGGCACAACTCAAACCTTCTATTCTTGAAATTAATAAGTAATTTTCTCAATAAAGTTCAAAAGATTTGATAAAAATACATAATAAATAATTGGCATATTTTGTTGCTAAAGAAAATAAAGAATATGTTTTATAAATAATACTATCAATTTTTATAATTGTAAAAATATTTTAAAAAAATTTTATAAAAATAGACTCCTAAATGCGGTGAATGATTCACCACATTCATAACTCCTCATTAGGAGTAGAAAAAGAATAAAAGCGGTAAACCATTCACCGCTTTTACCATCGTAGAAATATAGAAAGAAGTGAGAAAAAGAAAGAAAGCGGTGAACCATTCACCGCTTTTATAGGACCATATTTACAAATAAAAATTTAACAGGTTTATTTTTAAAATAAAATTTTAGGAGAAGACTATTGCACTAAAAAACCCGAAAATAAATATTTCATAATATTACGTGTCGGCATACATAAATTTCTTGTGACCGGCACTCATCGGCATGGCATGGCACACACCGTGCCGTACCGTGTCGGCAAGTTTCCAACACGACCCTATACCACGGCACTTTAACTCCTTGATGTTTTCCTGCTCAAGTTCCATCCTCTTTAGCGATTCTGACTTTGGGTATATAGGTGATACCTTTGCTTAGCTCAATAATATATTTTTTGTGAGGCTTGAGGCTTGAAAGACAACTCTGACTCAATTTCAAAGTTGAAACCAAATTTTCAATTCTAAAGTTTTTTTTTTTAACAAAGCCCATTGAATTATTCTATCTCAAGACTTTAATCAAAAACTATTTGCAATCTCAAAATAAACCAAATGAAAGAAACAAATATTGCAGTCCTCTTTGCATGATTAGATATATTAATTTTTAATATATACTGCTGAATATGTTTTCTTTTGGTAACAATAAATCAACCAGATCAGCAATCCATCTTCTTTAGTCTGTCTTTATTGTAGTTCAATACTTTGCTGTTGAATATAGAGCTGAAATTTGATCATATTAATCTCCAAATTATGCTACTAGAATTTGAAGATTGCGTACGATGCATCAGATTGGAAGAACAAGAACTATATTACAAATTCAATGTAGACCAATTTACTGTTTGGAAAGAACTAAAAGATGAAAATAATTAACTTCAAAATAACAGAGCTCATATGCACGCATGTATATACTAAGCGAAAAGCTGCCCTAGCATTCTTCTATTCCTCTTGACCAACTTAGGATCCTCATCCTTTGGAAATACTCTTGGAAGTGGTTCAGGGGGAGGAATATCATAGTCCTGACAATAATAAGAAACCAACCTAACCATTTGAATAAAAGAAAAACAATTCAAGAAGTAAAGCGGCTCCTCACTATCTTTCGTGACTGCATATTGCCATCCCGCCTGAACCTGCCATTGCCATGTGCATTTGAAGCCGCAGGCTTGCTATTTTTGCCCCCAAAAACATCAGCCTCTTCTTCTACAATGAGCTCCTTCTCATCCTTTGTTCCGTTGTCATCCACTTTATCCTCTTCTCCATCAGTCTCCAGTAACAAAATAACCCAAGCAAAGAAATTATTGACTTTGGGGCAAAAATGACATCAAGAAATTAGTTTTGTATGCTAAATACCTTCACAACAGTCGATAAAAGCCTTCGTTTAGGTGGTGGCTGGTACTCAGATTCTGCCGCTACTGCCTGAGATGCATCAAGTATTTTCACATAAAAAGAAATAGAACCAATAAAAAGTCACAAGAAGAACAAGTAGATTGTACAGGTCGAATGAGACTGCGAGTGCGGGGACTTCCTCCAATTGGGCGGTGATTGCCAGAGGCCACGCCAGAGCGACGGAGGCCTCTCGGGTCTCGGAGTCTCTCACTGATCTGCGAAGAGCAAAGACTGATAAGGGTCAAGAAAGAGATTATGAAGGAACTTAAACACAAGCTCTAATGCATGTAAATAAAAATAGAGAGAGAAATTACGAGAGACCTCTCGTTGCTGGCGATGGAGCTCTTGAATCTCCTTGCGAAGCTCCTCCACCGTCTTCTCAACGACACTGCTTGCCATCCTCTCCAGACCCTAGTAGGGGCGTTTACCGTACTAGTTTATGGATTTTTGTTCCCTAGCAATAAACCTTTCACAACAAAACTCGTGTTATATAGTTTTTCGGTGTCACTTCTAAATCAGTTTAAATTGGTTCAGGAGTTTGCCTAACCAGTTCTAAAGTCAAGTGAAATTAAATGGTATTATAATGCTTTTAACATAAATTTGTAAAATAACACCAATAGTGTAATTATGTATTATAATTCTTTTAACATAATTATGTAGAGATATTCACAAACTCAAAGCATCTGTACTGATAATCAACGTTCCAAAATACAGTATGCAGTATCCATGCGGTTACCCACCGTATAGTGGGTATTCGGTAAGCGGGCACATATACAGTCCAGCTATTAAAATATACAAAAATACATTTATAGGTACAAAAATACATATATATATATATATATATATGCTTCCTAACAAGGCAAAATAATTAAAGTAACAATTAAAAACTCACAAATTAAAATAATTAACTTCAAATAACAGAGCTCATATGCACGCATGTATTACTAAACGAATAATTAGCAGTTTACTCTTAGACATTAAGGGCTTGTTTGGTTCATCCATTTTGGATATGCAATGGGAATCGGTTTGATCAAATCCGGTTAATTTTGTTTGGTTCACAGGAATCGGTTTGGGATTCCTGTCCCGGATCGGAATGGGAATGGCCCATTAGCCTTCAACTTGATCCCGGTCTCCAAGCCCGGATTGAGATTTCATTCCCGAAGCCCACTAGGTTCCCGAGGCCCACGCGACTATCTCACCCTCCTCTCTCCCTGCATACGATCTCTCTATCCCTCTCTCATCAAAAAAAAAAAAAAAAACTATCCCCTCTCACAACCCTATCCTTAACCCTAGTGGCGCTCGCGAACGCAACACGCCGCGACGTAGGGCGGCGTGGCGGCGAGACTCGGCAGCACGACAACGAGACGGGGCTGCACGGCGGATTGGTGCAGCAGCGTGGCGTCGTGGTACGGTGGTGAGACATCGTGGCACAACACATTTGTTGTGAGGAGATTATTTGAAAAACCCTAGCTACGTCACAAAGGTTCAAAAATAAAGTCGTATTTTAGTGTCGATGCAGAAAATAAAAGGGTTTTCTTAGTATTTCCAAGTTTATTTGAAATTTCAACTTAAATTTTTGAGTTTCAATAAAATTAATCTTCGCTTTAATCTTCTCGCTAATATGCCCTAGATGTCAACAATGTGCATTGTCCAAGTCAAACACGAGGAAGAAAAAACAAATTTCAAAATCTTGCTTTTTATTTTTATAAAGAAAATATATATGCCTTTCAATTATACACAGTTTCCAGCATTTAGTGGAATGGGATACTTTGCAAGACATGATTATGAACAATCAAATAGGGTTTTGAAAAGCTTTAGATAGGTGGTGACGTATAAACAAGTGTATACATGAGTTATTTATCTTCCGGATAGAATCCTGTTTACTTGTGAACTCTAATACCCGAAATTTTTCTGAAGTGACTATTTTATCATTCAACATTATTTGAACTATAATTCTTTTTACTTTTTTGAATTACCAAACTTTTCTCAATTCCTTTTCTGTTGCAAACCAATAGTTTCAACTTTAAACTTACCGTAATTAAATCTTTTGGCAGATAGTGATATGTAGAATGGGTCGATTTCCTATAGATTTGGAAAGGAGGGGGCGGATGGTCATTATTAGCAATATGTATTTTATAGTTTTGCCAATTGTGTGGATGTATTTTATGGGTTAGCTTAGTGGACTTATGACTATTGGAAAGAGGTGATATCTAAAGATGAAAAAAATAGAAAAGAATTGAGAATTGAGAATTTACGTAAGATCATAAATGAAAATGATAGAAATTGTGTGAGTCAACTTCGAATGGACAGGCAAACTTTTAGTATACTTTGTGAGATGGTTAGAGACATTGGGGGTTTAAGTGGTTCTAGCAACATGTCTTTGGAGGAGATTGTTGCAATGTTTCTTTATACTTCGGCCCATCACCAGAAAAATAGGACAATTGCAAATTATTTCGATAGAAATGGAGAGACTGTTAGTCAGCAGTTTAATTTATGCCTGATGGCTATATTGAAGTTGCATGGAAAGTTACTCAAATCACCTGAGCAAATTTCCAATGATTATAAATTGATGAGAACTAGAAAGATTTTAAGTTATATAATATAATATTTTTATTGTTTTTATTATATAAAAGTGAGACAAAAGATTTTTTTATTTACATCAATTTTTGTCTAGCAGAATTGCTTAGGAGCACTAGATGGTACATTCATTCATTAAGTTGAAAGTTCCTACCAAGGATAAAGCAAGGTATAGAACAAGAAAATCAGATCTTGCAACTAATGTTTTAGGAGTGTGCTCACCTGACTTGCAATTTATATACATATTGCCCGGCTGGGAGGGTTTTGCACATGATTCTCGTGTGCTTCGAGATGCTATTACTAGACCACACGGATTACGAGTGCCGCAGGGTAAGTTTTTATACGTAGTAAATACACACACACACACATATATATATAGTTAGTTAGTTAATAATTTTTATCTAATTCTTTTTTTTTAACTTAAAGGTTGTTATTATTTGGTAGATTCTGGATATACCAATGCGGACGGATTTCTTACACCTTTTAAGGGACAACTATATCATATGCACATGTGGAGGGCTGGGCACCAACCACAATCAGCAGAAGAGTATTTCAACAAGAAACACGCCTAAGCTAGAAATGTAATTGAAAGATGCTTTGGGCTTCTTAAGGGATGATGGACAATTCTTAGAAGTAATTCTTTTTTCCCGGTGAAAACTCAATGCCAAATTATAATGGCATGTGCTCTTCTTCTCGACCTAATTAGGAGGTATATGCATAGAGATCCAATAGAAGAAGAGTATGAACTATGAAGTAGAAGAGGAAGAGGAAACTTATGAGGAAGAAGATATAGAGAATGGAGTTGAGTTCATCACAGCCGTTAAGACATCTGATGAGTGGACCAACTTTAGAAATACATTAGCTCAAGAAATGTTCAATATTTGGAGAGCTAGATCGCCTAACCACTGATTGTATTGTATTTCTTTTTTTTTTTTGAGTAGTACACATGTATTAAACTATATATATTGTTTCTTTTGAATGATTTTTCATTATGTTTTTCTTGGTATGTAGTAATCTTTATACTTTTGTTAATGTTTTGTTGTCGTTGTTGATTCCATCTTTCTAAATTGTGCAATTCTTATGCTTTTCTTAGTTACGTAGTTGTACTTAAGTATGCTCTCAAATTATTATAAATTGATCATTACAAAATATTGGCTAATGCTATGTCTTAAATCAGTTTTACTTTTATTCAATAGAATGGACTTTGATGAAAGTAATATAGTAAATCGTGGTAGAGGCAAAAACAAATGACCATGGAAAGAGATGGAAGATGAGATATTAGTTCAATGCTTAAAGGAGTTAGCCGCTGATCTCCGCTAGAAAGGAGAGAACGGCAGTTTAGGAATGGTTACTTCGGACGTTTAGAGAAAATGATTTACGAAAGGCTACCTGCCTACTGGCTGTGGTTTGAGGGCTAGCCCGCACATTGAGTCGAGTAAAGTATTTAAAACAAAAATATTGTACAATTACGAAGATCTTATCAAAAACAGCGTTACATGGGATGACCAAAGAAAAATGATTTCATGTGATAAAAAGTGGTTTGATGATTGGTGTAAGGTATGTTATATTTTACCATTATGAAATAAGTTATTTTGTATTACTTTCATTATTAATTAATATTTTATATTTCTATAGATGCACGATTCTGCTAAAGGATTATAGGGGATGCCTTTTCCACACTTTAGATGTTCTTGCAGAAATCTATGGAAAAGATAGGGAAACTGGAGAAGGAGTAGAAACATTTGTGGATCCAGTGCATAATATAGAAAGCGAGAAAGCAAATCCCATGCTAGCTTATATAGGAGGAGGAGGTCCTAATGTTGGAGATGACGATAATGATAATAAAACCCAATCAGCGGAGAGGACTGCTTCAAATAGTTCAAGAAAGGCCAAGAAACATAAATCCGTTAAAGAGAAAGAAGCCAAGGATCCTTTACAAGAGCACTTGGAGTTATTTTCTAGAACTCTTGGACCATTCATATCTTGAATGGAAGCACACTTTGCAACTATGGCTAATGTTATTACACGAGAACAGGAAATGGCCGAGAAGAGTACTGCAGAAAATAATACTGCTAGGGTGGTGGCAGAGTTACTTGCTGTCTTTTAATAGTAACCAAATTATAAAAGCAACTGATATTTTTGCCGCTAAACCTAGCAAGATGAATATACTTTTTAGCCTTCCACAACAATTGAAAAGGCAATACGTGCTTGATGTTCTTAATTTGAGTGTTGGAGAGCCTAAAGCAGGATCTACTTCGAAGCAACCTTAGAAAAGTTAAGCTATAGCCTATAGGATGTTTTAATTTGTGTTTGTTAAGCTTTAGGTGGTTTTCATTTATTATGTCATGTTGAGTATCGTACTTCAATTGATGTAATTCTTCTAATGATACTGCTGCTACATTTTTTCTTTTTTCTTTATTTTTTACTAGGTGAAGATAAATGCACTTTTGTAGTTTTGGTATTTGATACTACAAATGCATTAATGTTTTATTTCGCTTTTGTTATGCTTTGCATGGTGTTTGATATTTCTTTTGGCAATCTATTGATGTAATTCTTCTTATGATACTACCACTGTATTTTGTTTTCTTATCAAGTGAAGATAAGTGCATTTTTATAGTTTTGATATTTGATGTTCTAAAAATGCATTAGTCTATCTTATTTCGCTTTTGTTATACTTTAGATAGTGTTTGATATTTCACATTAATTAATATAAATTTTATTTTAAAAAAATTATGTATTTTTTATAATTTTTTTCTTGCATAAAAGTTTTTAAAAATAAATTTGATACTTTTATTGGAAAACTCTAATTTGAGAATAGTATTATATTTTTCATAAAATTTAAATAATATAAAATTTTATTTGAGAGTAAAATTAGTATTATGGTATCCAATAATTTTTTAGTTTATATGAACCAAACAATGGAATGGAAATAACTCATTCCAATTCCAATCCACAAATGAACCAAACGTCTTGGGGGAATGAGCAAATCCAATTACCATTCCAATTCATTCACATTCCATTATCCATTCCAATTCCACCCTTGAACCAAACAAGCCCTAAGTAGAAAAGTAAATTAGAGTTTTGTTTCAAAATCATAATAGAACAAATTAATCAAAAACATAAATAATTTAGGGCTGAAGTTTGATTCCAATTATAATTAACTCTTCAAAGTTTCTATTATAAAAAGCAAAGTCTGAAGCTAATTCTTGCGAGGCACCTAGTCTGCAGCATAGTTAGTTAATTCAGATTGCAAAAATTTACGGATATAATTCGGATAAAATTCGCCTTCTAATTTTTAAATTCGTTGAAAAAAAGGGGCTAAAAAACGGATTCGCTAATTATTCGGATACGTGATTTATACGGATATTATACGTTCACCAATTAAAAATTCAGGATAAAAAAATCAGCTATTAAATTAAGTTTTTTTTCTCTCAAGATTTATGCTATTAGCATAAATACTCATATTTTTTAAGAATATAAGAATAAAGAGCTACAAAATTAAACTAAGTGAAAAAAATAGTAAACTATATTATGCCTCAAAATATAAGAAATAATTAAGCATCTTCAAACCCTTATTCTCCAGATCTTCTCATTATATAGTAAAAAATTGCTGAATTTCTAATACTAAAAAGTTATGTTTCAAAGATTAAGTAGAAACCCCACTGAGTCAATGGTCCATGAAAGACCACAACAAAATTTTCCTTTTGCAACTGTCGACAAGATCATGAAATCGATTAGTTATAATACAAGAGTTCCTGGTCCCTAAGTTAATTAAGATTATTTAGCTCTATGTTTGGGTCTTCTTTGTGCATAACAGAGAATGGACACATTCAATTAAGCACTCGAGCCATTTGTGTATAAAAAAGTATCCATCGGATGGACTACTAAAGGCTTCCAACTTTTGCTTTGAAGAATGAAAACTCAAATCGTACCTGGTTTGGAAAGAACCAGCCGATTACTGATCTACCGTTGGATAGCTGAAGCGGAAGAGGAAGAGGCGACGAGGAGGGTTTCGATTTCTGAAGAGTGCAGAACCCGATCTTTGATCTTCGATTTCTGAAGAGGTGGGCTTCCGATGGCGTTCGGCTAGCGGCCGGAAGGGAAGAGGGCGAGGGGAGGGGAGGGGAGCGGAGGGGGTCGGTGGCAGGGGTGAGAAGTTAGGGCAAACCCTTTTTTTGGGAGGGTAGGGGTGGGACTGTGGGAGCGATGGGACTCGAGGGAGAGGGGCGAACTTTTCAGAGAGGATTGTTTTTTTTTTTTTTGTGTGTGTGTGTGTGGGGGGGGGGGGGGCGGGGATTTTGGGCGACAGGGCGAGGCTATTAGGCAAGCTGGGTTTTGGACTTCTAGGTGAGGCAAATCAGGTTCTGGGCCGTTTTTTGGGCGAATTATTCGCGAATCTCGTTTAATTTGCGAATAATTTTTTTATCCAAAAATATCTAAATTTTTTCGAATTTTTGGAAAAAATACGAAAACGGGTGTTTTATTCGGCTTTTCAATAATTCACGAATAATTTGCGAATTAACTAACTATTAACAACCTTCAGGACTTAAATTCTTATGATTAAAACAATATGCATGCATCTAAATTAGATTCACGTTTGTTGTTCCGAAGATTATCTAACAGAGGTCAAACTTCATAGATTTGTAAAACTCCTTTACTGCGGAAGTGATTATCGAATGTTGATGGTTGAGGGCCTACTGCAAAATGACTTAATAGTTTAGGGAGGAAATGGAAATCACACATACAGGGAGATATAGAGATCTGGGAGGACACCGCACACACACACATACACACAGACAGAGAAAGAGAGATCTCACACGTAGGGAGAAAGGAACGAGGTTGGAGGGCTGGCTCGCCACTCGCGCAGCGCTTACGCAAAGGAGAAAGGGAGGAGTGGGGGCCGCTCGCTCGATCTCTGCACTCGTCGGCCACTAGTAGCTGCGCCTTGTCGCCGCTGCCGTTGCTTCTTCAGTTCTTCTTGGAAGAGAGAGAGAAAGAGAGAAAGCGATTGAGCGGACAGATGGGAGAGGTCGGTTGATTGAGAGAGACAGAAAGATTAACAATAGGGTTTTGTTTTGTTTTGTTTTGTTTTTTCACTTAAAAGAGCCAGTCCGAAACCCAAATTTGCTATATAAAATCCGACCCATAAACCAACCCTCGACCCATAAACCAACCCAGTACGGCGAAGGAAAATAATCTTCTATAACTATTATTAATCCCAGTGAATTTCAAGCCCTTTTTGTACTTCTTAAAAAATAGTGGAGTCCACCTCTCCTCTTAAGCATATAAAATAATATTTTGATAAAATCTATTTTTTTAATTAGAATAAAAATTTAATTAAAATGTTAATGACTTTTCTTTTAAAACTTCTTGAACATTCTCTCTCCACCCAACCACCCTTTCGTCTCTCCTCTATCTTTTTTCTTTTCTTTTTTTCCTCATCCTCCCGTTCACTCTCTCTTGCCCTTTTCCTCGACCTCACCACCTGTAATAACCGACATTTTCTATAAAAAGAATTAAACCCTTTGTTGACGATGTTTATATGTGTAATGTAATTACAAAAGCACTCGTCAAATTTCAAGTGAAAACGAGCTAAAACAGAAAAATTATGCGACCGGACTTCGACTTAAAATGAATAGTAACTCGGCTTTTCGGCGAGCCGGGGAGTAGAGAGGTGTCCGGTGCGTATCGAACTCCAATCATAGGACTTCAATAGCTCATTTCGAACGGCTCGACTATACTAAACCCGATGGCACTGACGGAATTGGATTCCAATGAACGGTTGTCGAGAAAAAGGGTTCGAAGTTATATATATATATATATATATATATATATATATATATATATATATATATTGTGTGTGTGTGTGTGTGTGTGTGTGTGTGTGTGTGTGTGTGTGTGTGTGTGTGTGTGTGGTGTTCTTGAGGGAAAATAAAGAGGAGTGGTTCTTCGCGAATCGGAGACCAAATCGAGCGAAACAAAATGCTAGATTCGATGTTCCGTCGTCTTTGAAAGCGTGCGGTGCGGTCGATCGGAGATACGACGGACGGATCTTCGGGAATCGCAAAAGTTCGTGAGAGGTCGAATTGGCAAAATCGGTTAAATCGCAAAGGCCTAATATTTTATGCGCCACTTTGCACGATTTTGAATGTTGGGGGACTTACGCGCGTATTACACGTATTGGCGGGGACTAGGCCAAGAATAGTGGGCTTCGGTGGACTAAATCGCAATTGTCCATCTATGTATAAATATAGTTGTTAGGGTTAAATCTAGAAAACCCTAACCCTAGTCCACCTCTCCACCTTCCCCGATCCACCCTAACCGCCTTAGCCCTCCACCGCCCTTTTCGTGCGCGTGCCCGGCGCCGACAAGCGGCTCCAGTCGGAAGACCCACAAAGACATTTTCCTTCTCCTCTCTCGGCCACCCTCTCCACCGTCCTCGGCCGTGGAGCTCCAAGAAGCTCCGGCGCCCTTGGGTCCACATTCCTTGGCGAGACTCCCTCCCCGACGTCGTCCCCGCCTATCTCCGCCGTCTCATGCACCGCCGGCGCCACCCTGGCCGTCTGCGGCCACCCAAAGTAAGCCCGGACCGAACGGGAGTGATCTCGTACTCGCGCGTCGCCGCCGCTCCCCGCCGGCCGTCGACCTCCTCCGACCTCGGGCGATCTCTCGGCGCGCCTCCACGTCGTCCCCGCGCGCCGGCGCGCCGGGAGTCCTGCGGCCGCCCAAATCTCGTTCGGGCCGAGGTCGAGCCTCCTTGGCTTCCGGGCGCCTCCGCGCAAACCTTCGCGAGCACGACCTCCCCTCGGCCTCCGGCGTCGAGCCATCCCGCCCGACGCCCTCGGCCGCCGCCGCGCCGGAAGACTCTAAACCCGAGAGGCGTGGCGGTTTAGATCGCCGCCGCCACGCCACCGGCCGTCCTCACCGCCGAGAGTACCTTGACCCGGCCACTCGACCTGCTGCTTCCATCGCCGGCGGACCGCCGCCGCTTGACCGCCGGCGACGAACCCTAGCCTGCTCTCTCGGTCGCTATTTAGTTCACGACATTCGTTATCGGGTTTCGATCACTTTGTTTTGGGTGATCAGATGGGTCTTTTTGACCTCGTGAGGTGAGCACGATCATCGACTTTTCGTACTGAACGCGATGCTCACCTCCGTTTGGGGTTTTGATGCCCCAATTAGCGGGATAGTCGCACTTTACGCGTTGTGCGCGTGTTCTGATATTTCACGTCGCTCGTGCGCGTGCCACGGAGGCCGACAGTGCTCCGAAAGATGAGCACGGCCTCCGGCACGTCGAAACCTTCTAGAAGGTAATTGTGATGTCACTGAGCCTTGTTGGCTGGTCACCCGCGTCGTTTCGAGGGTTCGAAAACGACGGGTGAGCGACGATGGGTTCCGGTGTCGAAATTGGCACTTCCGGGAACCCGGATCGGAACGGTTGTCCGACGATAATCGTTCGGAGTAAAGTGATACCTCGGCTGCCAAGTCACACGTAAATACGTGTTTTGTGGCAGCGGGTGACTCGTGTCTCGAGTCGGCATGTTCCGGGACAGTTCCGTAGTCCCGGTGAAGTTTTCGTGACTTAGGATGTTTCGTGATCGATTTTGGGAAACCGATTCCCGTGGGTTCATTAGTGGGGCTTTGTGAGTAGTGATACTTGTGTTTGTGGGTTAGATTCTAACCCGGTGGACCTTTCGTAGGTTCGTTTTCTTCGTCTCCACAGTCGGCAGATCAGTTCCACAGTTTTACAGGTGGGTATCACAGATTGCCGTCGGTACAGTGGTGCAAGCTTGGTGACGTTCCTTCCACCCTTACTGTTTATATTGCTTACCATTTACATATTGAGCCTTGCACCCGTATTTACTCTTTACTCTACTCAGTTGTTTCCACACTAGTATCATGTGTAGAAGTAGAGTAGATTTATCAGTATATTCTATTTCGGTGACCTGGTTGGTGGAGTTGCATATCCTATACTTGTGACTTGGTTGGTCGATTTGCACATCTTATACTTGTGACTTGGTTGGTTGAGTTCCTATCTTTTACCCGGGACCTGGTTGGTCGGGTAGCGTACTGGATGACCTATACGATCGATGGGCCACAGGGGGTAGGATTGTCGGTGATTGCTTAGATGGATGATCTTTGAGCATATCTACATTGATCGCCCTCGTCTCATTTCATGAACACCAGCGGTCTGATCCACCGCAAGAGGGTGTTCTTTTCCGAAAAAGTGGTTGCAGAGGTTCGACCCGTGAGACCAAGAGGGGTTATATGCACTGGAGAGTAGCAGGGGCATTGGCTTGAGGTCTGCGGTGCTGACCAAGAGAGCATTGGTTCAGATAGGGTACTTTTGAGCTTGTCGTCCTATTGACGCATACATATAGTAGCTGTAGTGGTTCATACTTATACATCTCCTTACTTGTGTATCTTAGCTCGTACTACTATCATCTCTACTTTTTGTTTATCTCCGTGACTAGTGAGTACCCCTCGCCCACGTCAGTTTGGGGTACCCATTGGGAGAGGAGACATGTTTACATGTTCTCACCCCCCGCCTTCTTTTTCAGGTGATATAACAGGTCCTAGTGGGACAGCTGGTGAGGAGCGTGTTTAGCGTGCGATATAGCTCCGTCCCTTGTCGGTTATTTTCTTACTCAGTCTACTTACATGACCTAGATACTATTATGGTTCAGTTTTTGTTTTTACTTGGATATTAAAGTATCATTTGGTTTTGAATGTAATAAAGTACTTTGGGTTTTTATGAAATAAAAATGATTTTCTACCCCTCGTGGTAGTGTGTTTTAAAAGAAAAGATTTTCGTGTGGGAAACAGCTTTCAAAAGATTTTCTTGTGATTTTATCAATTTTTGTATATCTCAAATATGAACCTGTGGTAAATGGTGCATGTGAATAGATATAGCTGTTGAATGTTGTATGTTCACGTGTGTGGTTGTTTCTGGTTGTTTATTACACTCTGTACTTGTGCGACGCCGTGCAAATATAAGGGAGACTCTGTCCATGTGTACAGTGGACTCCCTGTATTTGTGGCGGATCTGGCATACCTTGGGGTCAGATTTTCAAAAAAAAATTTCTAATGATTTTTCCGTTGTCTTGTACTCTAAAACTGACCCGCCGGGGCGTGACACCACCTACAAACCCCAACCACCGCCCCCCTTCCCTTCTTCTCCACTGTTTGCTCCTCCTACCCACAGCCTTTTTTTTTTCACCTCCACAACATCACCTACCCTCTCTCTTGCGTTTGTCCCCCAAACTCTCCACGGCTCTACCGAATATCTTTTTTTGTGGAGTTTTTGCGAAATCCGTACAAGACGCTTCGGTTGTGTGGTTGTAGCGATGGCGGAAGCGATGAATGCGATGGCATTAGAGACCAAGGAGACGCTTCGGTTGTGTGGTTGTAGCGATGGCGGAAGTGATGAACACGATGGCATTAGAGACCAAGGCAGCAGCGGCTGCTGCGATTCGAGACGATGGCGCAGCGGTTGTAAAGGTCGCCCTCTTAGAGAACCAACGTCAAGTAGTGGAGGTGTTCTATCTTTTCGTTTTTTCTTTTTTTTTTTTATATTTTTTCTTCTACTTTAAAGTACAAGAAAACAGATGAATGGCGACGATAATGGAGGCGATGCCGGTGGAGATCGAGGTGATGACATTGGTGGGCTGAGACCTCGCTCTCTCGGAGGGCAACATTAATTGTGAGAGGTTTTTAATTTTTTTTTTTTATTTCTTTCTTTCTATTTTTTTCATCTACTTTTACCGATTTTACAGAATTTTTTGGGAGTTTAAGATAAGTTGGGTTTTCCTAAAAATCTAATTTAAATTTTTAATTTTACAATCTAAATTTAAATTTTGAATTTTAAATTTAAAATCTAAATTTAAAATTTAAGATTTGAAATTTGAAATTCAAATTTTAAAATTTAAAATTTAAAATTTAATATTTAATTTCAAAACATAAAATTTAAATTTTAAATATTGAATTTTCAAGTTTAAAATATTTCTTGGTTTACTTCTAAAAATAATACGCTAAATTCAGGTGTTTGAGCCTAATAGTGGGATGACATGAAAGAAAACAATCATTAACTAAGATATCTAGATTGTCTAGAAATTTTGTTAGGCATAATTGCTTGGCGAAGTTGTACCATCGATTTTTAGTAAACTACGGCGGCGGTATGGAAAATTGAAAATGCGAGTATAATTTTGGAGAGAACATAAGTACAAATTATGTTTATTAATAGGATTTTGTCCATTCTTTCTGCTAGAAAGATTGACCCAGGTTGCGACTTCTAACATTAAAAATATGATTTTTTTTTAATTTTATTTGTTATTATTGGATCTAACATCCCCATCAGCTTATTGTTAACTGTCAAAGATGTCCAAATCCTCTATGAATTTTATTTATCTGAAATCCTAATGAATCACATACATTACACTGCACATTTCTTTTAACTAAGATATCATTTGAAAATATCGACCTCTAAAGTTTATTATGATGTAATGCCACAGTACCTGGCATTTGAAACTTCATGACAATATAGTTGTAAAATGTCCTTCAGGATTATGGATGGAAAGGTTGGGGAGAGATCCTATGGAGGACCTGGATGCGTAAGGCGTGCTCAAGCTACAGAATATCTGGTGTGTGAGCTCATCATAAACTTGAATAACACTACAAAAAAGTAATGCATTTGCTATGGATTTTAATTTCGTATGTCACCAAAAAAACTTTTAATTACACAACAAAATAAAAATTGTCACAAATATAAGAGAATAGGACTTGAACCCGCAAAACTTTACAAATCTAATCCCCCTTAACCACTACACCACAATTATTATTTTAAAACATATCAACTGTTTATTTATTTATTCATATTTACCTGTTGTATTTTAAGTCCCAAACCTCACCTAATACCATTGGCATACCCCGATATTTTTTTCTCCCAAACCCTTCCCATTCGTATCCAAGTTTCGTTCCTCCCGAGCCGCCGAAGAGATCTCCGGCGATCACCATGCGGAATCGGAGGGAACGCGAACGCTTCAAACACCTCTCTCTCGCTCATACATAATACGATTAAGGTCTCCATTGATGAGATCAGGACGCGGCGAAGCGGATTTGAGTATTGGATGCAGCAACTACAATTGATTCGAGCTTCGGTAATATTAATTTACCCCAAATTTAAGTTTTGATACTAGGGTTTTTTTTTTATTTCCGATGCTATTTACTAGGTATTTTCCTCAATCTGGTGTTCATTAATGCAATGTTATATTATGTTGTGATATCGAGCTTAGCATAGAAAAATGATAGAGAAAAGGTTCAAATTAATGAGATAGATAGTTATTTGCTTTGTTGGTTTTGAAATTTTGAGCTTGATGTTGGAGAAAAATTCAAAATCCTTTATTTTATATATTATTTGTTCCAACACTTAGCACAGTCCCATCCTCTCATCTAAGATGAGTAGATTATTTTAGAATGAGATGCACATAACTTGTGGAGTTAAAAGCCCTCGTATCTTAATTGCACCCATTTGTTTATTAATTTACTTTTCGACAATTGGTTTGTGGGATGGAGAATGGAGATCCCATGCACCAAGGTTATTGTTAGATCATAGCTGTTTACGAAGAAGTCCAAAGAAAGCCATAAATAGAAGGGTTAGGCACAAAGTGGACCCATTTAATTTTTGGGAGTTATTTGAGTGATCGATCGTCCAATCTTATATTCAACAATCAAATAAAGTTGTGACGCACTGAATCTTTGCAAATTGCAAGATTCGAGTGTTTGGTTGGTGTATCAAACTTTTCCACACCTTGTGGAAGGTCATAGACAGAGTTCCGGCCCACGGTTCGAGTACTGGAGTGTATGGCTAAGTCCTGAGGGTCCCACTCTCGGAGACCGATCCCTGGAGGGAGAGATCGGTCTCCCTAGAGCAGTGTTGTGGAGGCCTTGGGGAGACCGGTCCCCGACCACAGGCCAGGTTCCGTCTTGTATGACTAACGGAGAGGCCTTGGAGGCAGGTCTCGGGGCGGAGAGCCGGTCTCGAGGCGCGACCGATTCCCGTACGCTAGTTTTGCGAGAGAGTCCTTAGGGACCGGTCTCCAATGGAGACCGGTCTCTGTGCCCGAAAATCGCCCAGACCTGGCAATGCGATGTTTGGGTTGTTGGGGTGGCTGAGTGGATATTGTAGCAACTCTATTCAGCCACCCACACCCTTCTTTGTGGGAAACACAGGAGGACAAGACTTGAGGCTTGGAGTTGAGCTTGTTGGAGGAGAAATCTCCAACGCTAGTTGACTTGGAGCTTGGTTTGAGGCTTCTAAAGAGGGCTTTTGGAGCTCGATTGATTGGTTTAGAACCTTCTTTAAGGTTAGTTTGAGAGGATCCTAGTTTCTTTTTGGAGATTGCTAAGGGATTTCCACTTTAGGGCGCTAGGAGTGAGAATAGAGACTTCGTTAGCGGTTCGGAGCACTACTTGGAGCACCGGTTGGTTTGGCCTCACCATGACAATGAGAAAATCTCATTGGTGTTCATTTGGGTTTCGTTAAATAGATATTCATGCATTTTCATATTAGATGCATTATTTTGGAATTTTAGAATGCTTAAAACACATGTGTCATGTATAATGCATTTTTGCCTCTATAGAGTAGAGACGGTTGCATGTGGGATGTATGCTTGTTTTAGCATTCTAGTTGGGACATGAGATTATAATCCTATAGTGGAAATGACAAATGATATATATTTTGGGAACTTAGAACCATGCATGACATAAGGAAAAAGCTATTGTCATAAAGAGGCATGGGGCTTGGCATCAATATGTGATACAGTAAGCTAAAGTTATTAAGCGGCTTTAGGCTTGGATTATGTGTGGATTGGCAAACCTAATGTCATAAAGCAGCATCAGTGTGACGCCCTAACTTCCCAGGGGGTCACCCATCCTAGGACTACTTCGTCTAGCACGCTTAACTCTCTTAACCTCTTGGGCCTTGCCACCACCCAAAATGTTTAAACCGGGTTAAGAGTTTAGCCCTATTATATCTCATATATAGGACTATTTGGGGTCTCACAAGTACCAGGCGATATGAGACTCGTCTCGCCAGCCCGTCATCCAGACCCTGGCTCAACCGAGACTCATCTTACACTTTACACTTTCGGTGGTAATTGTCTACGATACCATCTCACCTAGCACTAGCATGTCGATCGGCATGACCCAATCACCTATCAGTACCGGAACTTCCAAGCACTCGTCATAAATTTGAAACGAATGCCCAGGAGCAGCCCTAAACCCTAAACCCTAAACCCTAAACCCTAAACCCTATGTATGCATGTTAAAGAACAAGAACCTAGAGTACTTAGAAAACAAGTGTGACATTGGACATGATCTTAGAGAGTGGCATTATTGAGTCTAGAACACATAGAGAACAAGTGTGGCATCTATGACAACAACAAGAACAAGTAGTGTACATAACACTAGTAGAGTTTAGAGATTGACATTATGACAATAACAACCTCAGAGTTAAGGGTCATATGAACATAGTTCTCCTTGAAGTCAAGGAATGGATTGAGTTGGAATCTTTAAAGTTAAGGATTGATTGTACTCACCTTATAGTCCTTGCTCGAGGGCGGTAGCTCCCCCTCGGGCGATGTGCTCCGGAGTTGTCATCACTGGGTCGTAGCGGTTTGTCTCCCGAGAGAACGGTCCCGTCGGGTCGTAGTGGTTTGTCTCCCCGACAATAGGGATTTGGGTAGGCGAGTATTGTTGAGGGCGAAACCTACGGGCTAGCCAAGAGATTGGGTATTGGACTTATGATCTTGCATTCATCATGTGCTTTCTTTCGAGCATATTATTGTATTGTGAGACCCCAGATAGTCCTATATATGAGATATAATAGGACTAAACTCTTATACCGACTTAAGCATTTTGGGTTGTGGCAAGACCCAAGAGGTTAACAGAGTTAAGCGTGCTAGGACGGGAGTAGTCCTAGGATGAGTGACCCCTTGGAAAGTTGGGGCGTCACAGATGGTATCAGAGCCAATTACCAGCCGGAAGTGTGAGATGAGTCTCGGCTGAGCTAGGGTCTGGATGACAGGCTAGCGAGATGAGTCTTACATCGCCTGGTACTTGTGAGTCTGAGCCTGACGATGACGTCGGGGCTTAAAGGAGGGAAGATTGTGAGACCCCAGATTGTCCTATATATGAGATATAATAGGGCTAAACTCTTAACCCGGCTTAAGCATTTTGGGTGGTGGCAAAGCCCAAGAGGTTAAGAGAGTTAAGCGTGCTCGGACGGGAGTAGTCCTAGGATGGGTGACCCCCTGGGAAGTTGGGGCGTTACAGAAGGAGCTGAACATATGCCAACGGCGGTGGTTGGAACTATTAAAAGATTATGACGTCACGATCCTTTACCACCCCGGGAAGGCGAATGTAGTCGCCGATGCTCTTAGCAGAAAGTCGGTGGAAAACCTTGCGTTAAAGGTCACGGCTCAGTATCCTTTATGCTTGGAGATGAAACAGCTAGATCTTGAAGTAGTGGCTTCGGGAGTTCCTGCTATATTGTCTGCTCTTATTGTTCGACCGACTTTGTTGGAGAAGATTAAAAGTCTTCAACCCACGAACCCTAATCTCCAAAAGGCGTGGCGCGACATTGAGAGTGGACGTGGTGGCGACTTCGGTGTAGATGCCAACGGTGCGCTCCGGTTTCGCAACCGGTGGTGTGTACCAGAAAATGAGTCGAAAGCTAATTTTGCAAAAAGCACATCGAGCTCCTTATAGTATTCACCCGGGCGGCACCAAAATATACAAGGACCTAAAGACGCAGTACTGGTGGCCGGGGATGAAGGTTGACATTGGGCGCTATGTGGCGCAATGCCTCGTGTGTCTGCAGGTGAAAGCAGAGCGCCGATTCCCAGCAGGAAAGCTTCAAAGCCTACCTATTCCAGTTTGGAGGTGGGAAGACATAGCCTTGACGAGTGGCATTATGACTTAGTGTAAAAAATACTAGTGACATGTGAACCAAGTATAAACTTGATGTGTGGCATTAGAATGTAGTGTTAAAGAGCACTTGACCATGATGACCCAATGACAAGATGCCCTTAAGGGCGCGTTTGGTTCGAGTTATCCTGGCAGGACAGCCAATCCTGCCAGGATTACTGTGTTTGGTTCATCCGCTATGTAATCTACTCGTTAATGTAGCATTACAAATCGAGCAGATTGCACCGAAAATATTAACGAGAGTGGTCGTGTATCTTGCATTAATGAAACCCTAATACTACATATTATGTAAAATGACAATTTTACCCTCCAACAACCCTAAATCCAATTAACAGCATTATTTTCGTCTCTCTCTCTCATTCTTCCCTCTCTCTCGTACGCCATTTTCTCTTGCTCTCTCTCTCGCACGCTATTTTCGCATACATATTTAATCACTTTTTTTCTCTCGCTAAAATACATTATTTTCGAACTGAAGTTAGATCTGATTTGATCTTTTCTTTTCTTTTTCCGTCGATTTAAGGAGTATTCATAGAAACTTCGTCAAATCTGAAGCCATGTCTTGTTTCATTTAGTTGCAATCATTCAACAATACATTCTTAACAAGCACTTTTTGAAATTTTTTTAATTTTTATTAATCTAGTTTTGGATCTCGTCTTTTTTTTTTTTTCTATTTTCCTTTTTCTGAATCTGATTTGGAAATGTTAGAAAAATTTTCATATATTTTTGTGCCCCAAATAATATTTAAATGACCATAACAAGGGCAATTTTAGAAAAACTATTTTTTATGCCAGGATTACTAAATTTTATAAACTGAACAAAACGTAGTAATGTTATAAACACTGCAATCTAGTATTACATTACTGCATTAAACCAAACGCGCTAATGTAGCATCAGTAGTAATCTCACGCCGAAATCTAAGATACCTAGATATGTCGAGATATTCTGTAATATTACATAACTCGAACCAAATGCGCCCTAATGGGTGAGGATTATCTCATACTCACACAAAGCTGTGCGGTCGCACCACACGGTAGTGCGAGCTCCGAGTCTTGGCACGTGATACGATTGGGATAGCCTATGTAGGGTCCCAAGGGATAACCCATGCAGGGTCCCGCAGACAACCCCTCAGGTGGTTCGAGTCCCCCAATAAAGATGGGTTTGAAATGTGAGTCGAGGGCGCGCCTATGCCAGAGGATTGGGTAATAAACTCAAAGGAGTTATGTTAATTGGGCACAAGTTGCATATTGGGCATGGTAGAATGGCTTGCATACTTGATAGAGTTATATGAGCATGTTAGTGGTTACATAGCTATGGCATTTACTCTTGTTACCTGCATAGTAGAATGTTGCAAGCTATTCCAAGACCCTCAGAGCTTCTTGATCCCTCAAAACCCTAAAAAATTCATCTCCAAATGAAAGTAAAATTAATCTATCAAATACCTCAATTCCGATTCGAAGATCGCGATAAAATAGGATCAAACCAAACCACTCGCTCCAACGGATCAAATGCAAGATCACAAGATGAAAATTGCAGTAGTGTCCACAACCCAAATGTCAAATCCTCCAAGTAGAGAGTAAACTTTTTAGTAATCTCAGTAATAGGGAGAGAAATCTCATTTAGAGAGTAAGTAACAGGAATGTTCGTATTTCCCTTCTTCATACCCTCTCTCCTCTCACTGCACGTTTGTAACGGCACGTACGTAGTGGGTGGTTTCCTAACCACCTGAGGAAACCACTTCTTAATGGGTCGGGACGGATTTGCCCATCACGGGCGACCCGAAATCCGATTCAAAAACCAACATCTCCCACTCGCACGTGACGGGCAAACAATTCCCATTATCTTGGTGATTTTCATACGAAATGGGTCGTGTGACCCGCGAGCCAACTCATAAGTCTATCAATGCACCCGGTAGGGATACATAATAGCCGTTAAAACCAAAGACGATATTTTATTCTTATCCATATCATGACTCACTCTGCCCTAGACAAACTTAGTTATGTCATATTAAGTGTACCTAATCCCTCAAAATGGTTACACTTAATCTTTCTTTTCTCACTATGTATTCACAATTATGTTCAAACTTTTCTTCAAAAGCAACATAACTGGTCGACCGGTGAATACATATGCTTGACATAATCTAAAATGTCTTCCTTTTGTTCCCATGCTTATCAGTTTTAGACCAACCGCTTTCCTAGACATGCCCCATAAGGCTAATTATTTCATTACTGAAACATGCTAAAGTAGTGAACATTGATCTATCACATCAGAATATAGACATAAGTTACTAAGGGCACTTAAGAGACCATTGTTTAATTAAGGTCTCGAGAAACTCACACAATGAGAATGCAGGGATTCTATTTATTTAATCTCATTTTCTTCATAGTCACTATTACACATGCGGTATGAAACGCGTGTTACGGTGTAATTTCTCCTCCAAGGAGCGTATGTCAAATAAAATCATAAACACCGTACAAATTTCGGTTAAAACACCTCATTGTGTCTAACTCGAGTTCTCTATACAACAATTTTATCGTATTGTTTATCAGAGATTTCACATCTGGTAACTCAGGCTAACATGATTGTGGGGTCATCATGTTCGGTCCAAAAAAAAAAAAATGAAAACAATTCAAATACGGACCTCATCTTGACTTTAGTCAAGGCGACATATATATGTACACTTTTAAACTCTCTTATAACAAGTCTCTAGTTTTCTTAAAAGATAAATGTACATTTGTCTCATCTCAGCACGCCTTCTTTGCGTCTGAGGTAGTCGCTCGTGTGAGAAAGCCGACTTCAGCCTGGTGACATATCTTTTTAACTATTACATAGTTTATTCTAGTATCAATGTATGCTCTTCACATAGAAAATAGAGTAGAGTGCAAATTTCATTAATACAATGTACTAATACAATATTGTATAGTCAATCTTAAAGTATAGTACATCATATTCTACGCAATCCTAACGATTCAACATGTGATCTGAACACATCTCTTGTCAGAGGTTTCGTGAATGGATCAGCAACCATCAGATGTGTAGATATATACTATAGAAACACATCCTTTTGTGCTACAATTTCTCTTATAAAATTATTCTTTATATCTATGTGCTTTGTTCTTCGATGATATTTCGGATCCTTTACAAAAGCAATTGCAGCTTGATTGTCACACTGGGTTTTCACAGAGTTAAAGTTATCTTTTGTTATTCCTAAACTCTGTAAAAATCTTCTCAACCAAACATCCTCTTGTACTGCCGCTGAACATCCTACAAATTCAGCTTCCATGGTTGATAATGCAGTACAATTTTATTTCTTGCTATTCCAAGAGATGGCGCCATTGCTAAGTAAGAATATATAACCAGAAGTGGATTTGCGCTCATCCAGATCTCCTGCCCAATCTGCATCTGAATATCCCACCAAACGCAAATATTTTCCTTGATAACACAATGAATAATCTGCGGTTCCTTTGAGATATCTGAGGATCCTTTTAACACTTTTCCAATGTTTCATGCCAGGGTTTGACTGATAACAACTCACTAAACCCACGGCATAACATATATCTGGCCTCGTACACATAGTGGCATACATTAGACTTTCAACAAGACTAGAGTAAGGAACTTTAGCCATTTCTTTTCTTTCTTCTGCAGTTTAAGGACACATGTCAAGACTTAGGCTTTCACCCTTTGCTATAGGAGTATCAATGTGATTACAATTCTGCATATTAAATCGTTCTAAGATTTTCTTAATATAAGGCTCTTGTGAAAGACCCAATAATTTTCTAGAACGATCTCTCGTAAATTTTCACTCCAAGCATATATGCCTTTCCCCCTTATCCTTCCTTTCGAAATTAGAGTGTAACCACTCCTTAATGATATTCATGAACTCCTTATCATTTCCTGCCAATAATATATCATCAACGTATAGAGATAAAATTGTAAATTTATACTCTTCGCCCCGTTTGGTTCGGTATAAATTTTATAGGTATAAATTTGTATATACTTGCTATTCCGGGATAGTTAAGAATAAAGTTAAAAATGTGTTTGGTTTGTAAAGTTGTTATTCCTTATAACAGATGAAATTGTATTTGGTTTGTTTTATAGAATAGTGGAGAATAATGTAAAAAGTTGATGGGTAAATTTTAAAAATGCCAACTTTGCCCTTGCCTTATGTTTACAAAATATAGTTTCAATTTCATAATCTAATATATAAAATAAATAATAAAATGTTCAAAAGAACAATCCAACCAAATATAAAATTATGCAAAAATTTTTCAACTAATTATTGCAAAAACTGAATGGTCTAAAGTTTCCATCAGTGTAAGTTGCATCATTTTGCAATTAGATGTAATTACCATCAACCAAACTACATCTATACAGAGCTACAAGTTTGAAAAAAAATTAAAAACAGAGACGCGGTGTTTTTGAACTCGCAGCCGCGGAGGACGATGTTGGAGGGGCCTAGCGAGACGCGGCGCCCGCCGTGGAGCTCCAAATTGGCGTGGAATCCGTAGATGTTGCGGTTGGGGCGCTCATCGCGGATCACTCTGGCGAAGTCGTCCTCGAGGGTATGCGCCAGAGTCTCCTTCTTGGCGTAGCGGCTCTTGAGGTTGGACTCGCCGTCGAAATTGGTGGTCCAGACACAGCGTCCGCCGGTGGGGTCGAAGGTGGAGAGGGGAAGAGATAGCACAATCGAGGAGGTGGTAAGTGGGAGCAACAATGGTGAACATGAAAAAGGACAACCCAGTTTCCAAACATGCCCCCGGGATAAATCTCCTTACCATTGCTATTCCTTAGGTTGTGAGGAATAAGAGTTAACGGGTTATCCTAGAATAACCCGTTAACCAGAGGATATTCAAAACCCAAAAAAATCTGTAGCGTTTGGCAGGAATAGTGGGATAAAAGGGGTTATTCCTCTTTTATCCCACAACCAAACAGGGCCTTCACGTTTAATATATACACAATGATCCTCATTGATCATATTAAAGCCATAAGATGTTACAGCTCTATGGAATCTCAAATACCATTGTCTGGATGATTATTTTAGGTCGTATAATGATTTTTTTAGTTTATAAACTTTATTTTCTTGGCCATCAACTTCAAAACCCCAAGGTTGATCCATATAAATTTCTTCATCCAACTCTCCGTTGAGAAAAGCTGTTTTAACATCTATTTGATGTAATTCCAAATATAAATGAGTTACTATGACAAGAATTAGACGGATTGTGGTAAAACGTACTACCGGTGAAAAGGTTTCCTCGTAATCAATACCCTCTTGTTGAGTATAACCTTTCGCCAATAGGCGAGTCTTATACCTTTCAATGGATCCATCTGCCATGCGCTTGATTTTGAGAACCCATTTATTCCCTATAGTCTTGCGCTCTGGTGGCAGATCAACCAAGTCCCAGACATGGTTGGATTTCATTGACGCCATTTCTTCTTCCATTGCAATTTTCCATTGTTCCTTTTCTGGGCAAGATAAAGCCTCTCTTACATTCTTAGGTTCAGCTTCATCATGTGAAGACACCATGAAGGCTTCACTCTCAATCTCAAATCGTCGTCGAGGAATGATTTGACGATTGCTTCTTCGCAATTTTGAACCATGTGGATCATATTCACTCCCACTCGGTTCATGTGTGTCGTCATCAACAAAATCTTCAATTTCACATAATTGAAATTTCTTGTCAATTTCACCTTTACTGGGAAACTCGTCCTCTATGAATATGGCATCACGTGATTCTATTTCGCTTAAACCTCCTCGGAATGTTCACCTAAGAACACATTACCTTTTGATTGTTCTGAATATCTTATAAAGATACATTTTTTCCCTCTAGGACCTAGTTTTCCATACTTGTGGGAAGAATCATGAACATAGGCTGTCGACCTCCATGGTCGCAAATAAGTTAAATCAGGTTTTTTACCTGTCCATAACTCATAGGGAGTAGATGCAACTGATTTAGAAGGTACACGATTTAATATATAAGCTGCTGTTAATAAAGCATCTCCCCAAAACGAAATGGAAAGATTTGCTTGTGCCATCATGCATCTAACCATTTCTAGTAAGGTCCTATTCCTTCTTTCTGCAACACCATTTTGTTGCGGAGTTCCAGGAATGGTTAGTTGTCTTTCAATATCTTTTTCATTACACAATTCTTTGAACTGTTCAGATAGATACTCCCTACCCCTATCAGTTCTTAAGGCTTTAATCCTTCTGTCTAACTGATTCTCTACAAGGTTAACATAACGCTTGAAGCAATCCAATGCTTCTGACTTGTGAGCAATCAGATAAATGTAACCAAAACGGGTGAAGTCATCTATAAAAGTAATGAAATATGATGCACCATGTCTTGCCCTATGTTGGGATCAAAAAAAAAATTTGAAATTCAAATATCAACCTAAGGATATAGAAGGAAAGAAATTAATTGTGATTTAATTACTACTTTCCTTAGAGAATTAGATGTCAATAAAGGAAAGAGATGAAAAAAATTTCTTACCTTACCTTCAAAAATTTTGAATTATTTTCCAAAGTAGAGAGGTCCCAAAATCACTACAAAAATGGCCATGAGATTCAAAATTAAGTTTTTTCTTGGGGAGGGGGAAGAAAAGAAAGATAAGAAAAAAAAAGTAAAAAAAAAGATACACTAGTTTCTCCCCTCTCTCTGTCCTGCCGTGCGTTAGCAACAAAGGGAGGGGGGGTGTGTTGTGAGCACACCCCCAATCCGTACACAAAAAAGAAAAGAAACAAAGAAAGAAAGGCTCGGCTTTCATTTTGTGGCGGCGACGACTTCGACAACGGCGCGACGGCGACAACGATTACGACTTCAACTTCGACAACGGCGCGATGACAACCACGATGACTTCTACGACAACAAGAGATGTGTATGCATACGAGAAGCGTAAGCGCGATTTTTTGTTGGTTTGATCAACCCGACCATCTTCGTGATAGGTTTCGAACCGATCAAATCTGACATTAAATCGTCGCTTCCGCCGTACGTATACATGATTAATCTCTAAAACCGTGCGGCCATCTTCGTGATAGGCTTGACACAGTCGAACAAGCGTAGGACATTTTATTATCTAAACCGTGCGGCCATTTTCGTGATAGGCTCGACATGGTAGAAAGCATAAACCGTGTGGCCATCTTCGTGATAGGCTCGACATGGTCAAAAGCATAAAGGCCATTTTCGCGATAAGCTTGACACAATTGAACTCTGCGTACTTGAACAAAACGCGATAAAAAAAAAGTGATAATAAAAATGATGAACGAGTTCTGTTTCGATTCGTCATCCTCGTTCGATCTGATTGTATGACTCGATGTGATCAACTTCATTTATGTGGACAAAGAAAAATGAAATGAATAAAAAAAAAGGAGAAACAACAAAAAAAAAGAGTAAGAAAAAAAAAAGAGAGATTGGTTGTCTCTCTAACAAACAAATAAATAAATAAATAAATAAAATTTAAAAAAAAAAAAGAGTTGGGCTCTTCTCCCATCCGCACCAACACAAAAAAAAAAGAACAAAAGAAAGAAAAAGAAAAGAAAGAAAGAAAGGAAAGAAAAGAAAAAAAGAAAAAAAAGGAGTTGGAATTCTCTCTCATCAAAAAAAAAAAAAAGAAAAAAAAAAAAGAAAGAAAAGAAGAATAAAAAAAAAAGAACAAAAGAAAAGAAAGGAAGAACAAAAAAGAAATAAAGAAAAGAAAAGAAATAAAAAAAATACATGAAAAAAGAGTTGTTAAGGGAATGGATTTGGGCTATTTGAAAATGGTCCAATTCATCACTTACTCATAAGCCGGTTCAACTCAAATCGAACTAAGATTCAAGAACTTTGAACCAAGCAATGAACCGGTTCGACATGAACGGAATTACAAGTTGGTTCAACTCAAACTGAACCATATGAGGATCAAATTGACCGAACCCTGAGTTAGTTCAAATTGAACTGAACCACAGAAGGGTTCGAAGTCAAGCTGAACCAAAGCATGTGCCAGGTTGAACTCAAATAAAAGCACAAGAGGTTCGAGCCAAGCCAAGTCGAACAAATTACAAGTCGGTTCAGCTTAAACCGAACCATAAGGGATTCAACTCGAAATGAAGTGGGTCCGATCCGAACTGAACCATGAAGGATCCAACCCAAACCGAAGTGGTCCGACCCGAATCGAACCAAATCATAAAAGATTCGACTCGAACCGAGTGGATCCTAAATCGAATCGAATCGGATCCGATCCGACTTGAACCGAACAAGAAGGAGTCGCTTTGAACCGAAGTGGATCCGACTTGAACCAAACCAGGAAAGAGTCAACTTGAACCGAAGCGGATCCAATCCGAACCAAATTATAAAGGATCCGACTTGAACCGAACCAGGAAGGAGTCAACTTGAACCGAACCGGATCCCTCTGAACCAAACTAAAGGGATTTGACTTGAACCGACGCGGATCCGATCCGAACTGAATAGAATCGGATCTAGTCTGAGCCAAGTCATAAAGGATTCAACTTGATCCGAAGTGGATCCAACTCGAATCCGAACTGGAAGGATTCGATCGAACCGAAGCGGATATGATCCGAACCGAACCAAATGGATTCAACTTGAACCAATGTGGATTCGACTTGAATCGAACCGGGAAGGAGTCAACCTGAACCGAACCAGGAAGCATTCGATTTGAACCACAGTGGATCTGATCCGAACCAAATGGATTCGGCTTAAACTAAATGGATTTGACTTGAACCGAACCGGATCCCTCTGAACCAAACTAAAGGGATTTGACTTGAACCGAAGCGGATCCGATCCGAACTGAATAGAACCAGATCCAGTCTGAGCCAAGTCATAAAGGATTCAACTTGATCCGAAGTGGATCCAACTCGAACCGAACCAGAAGGATTCGATCGAACCGAAGCGGATTCGATCCTAACCGAACCAAACGCATTCAACTTGAACTAATGTGGATCCGATCGAACCGAACTGAAGGATTCGATCGAATCGAATGGATCTGATCCGAACCGAACCAAATGGATTCAACTTGAACCAATGTGGATCCGACTTGAACCGAACCGGGAAGGAGTCAACCTAAACCGAACCATGAAGCATTCGATTTGAACCGAAGTGGATCCGATCCGAACCAAATGGATTCGACTTGAACCGAAGTGGATCTGACTTGAACCGAACCAGGAAGGAGTCAACTTGAACCGAAACAGATCCGATTCGAACCAAACTGGATCCCATCTAAACCGAACCATACGGGATTCGACTTGAATTAAAGTGAAGCTGATCTAATCTGAACCAAACTGATCCGGATCCGAGCTGAGCCGAATCGGATCCCATCTAAACCGAACCAGATACCATATGAACCAGATCATAAGGGGTCCGACTCAAACCAAAGGGGTTTCAATCTGAACAGAAACACAGGAGGTTCGAGCCAAATTGAATCGAACCACGAGCCGGCTTAACTTGAACCAAATCATAAAGGACCCGACTTGAACCGGAGTTGGTCCAATCTGATCCAAACCGTGAAGGATCCGACTTGAACTGAAATAGGTCCAATCCAAACTCGACCACAAAGGATCCGACTCGAACCGAAGTGGGTCCAACCCGAACCGAATCAAGAAGCATCTGACTCGAGCCGAAGTGGGTCCAACCCGAACCGAATAAAAAAGCATTCGACTTGAACCGAAGTGGAGCTGATTCGAACCAAATCAAGAAACATTCGACTCGAACCGAAGTGGAGCCGATTCGAACCAAACCATAAAGCATTCGACTCAAATCGAAGAAACATTCGACTCGAACCGAAGTGGAGCCGATTCGAACCAAACCATTAAACATTCAACTCGAACCGAAATGGATCCGATCCGAATCAACCGTAAAGGATTCGACTCGAATCGAAGTGGATCCAATCCAAACCAAACCAAATGGATTGAAGGATCCGACAAGGGCTAAAGTGGGTCCGATCTGAACCAAACCATGAAGGTCGCCCAACTCAAACTAGATCTTGATGCGTCCCGAACCAAAGCATAACGGTTCAACCCAAACCCAAAGTTCACAAATAAACCAACTCAAAACCAAAAGCCCACAAATAAAATCCCAAAACCCAAAGTCCACAAATAAATCCCAAAACCCAAAGTCCACAAATAAATCCCAAAACCCAAAATCCATAAATAAATCCCAAAACAACCAAATCAATCGACCGTAAAGTCGTTAAACTAAACTCAAACTCAAACGACCGAAATGTCGTTAAACTAAACCCAAACTCATTCGACCGAAACGTCGCTAAACTAAACCCAAATTTAGTCGACCAAAACGTCGTTAAACTAAATCCAAGTCCAGAACCTCCGACCGAAAAGTCATTAAACTAAACCCAAACTCAGTTAACCGAAATGTCGTTAAACTAAACCTAAGTCCAGAACCTTCGACCGAAAAGTCGTTAAACTAAACCAAACTCAGTCGACCGAAACGTCGTTAAACTAAACCTAAGTCTAGAACCTCCGACCGAAAAGTTGTTAAACTAAACCCAAACCCAGCCGACCGAAATGTCGTTAAACTAAACCCAAATTCAATTTTCATGAACATCCCAATTCCGACCGAAACGTCGTTAAACTAAACCCAAATCCAATTTTCATGGACATTCTAATTTCGACCGAAACGTCGTTAAACTAAATCCAAATTCAGTCGACAGAAACGTTGTTAAAATAAACCCGAATTCAATCCCAGTCGATCGAAATGTCGTTAAACTAAACCCAAACTCAACTCAAACTCAAATGGCCGAAACATCGTTAAACTAAACCCAAATTCAAATCGAGCTCTAATACATATACTTAGAGTTCATCTGACTAACCCTAACACATATACTTAGGGTCTAGTCAGCCTTTTGCTCTAGCACATATACCTAGAGTGGAAGTCAAATCAAATCCGACTAACCCTAATACATATACTTAGGGTCTAGTCAGCCTTTTGCTCTAGCACATATACCTAGAGTGGAAGTCAAATCAAATCCGACTGACCCTAATACATATACTTAGGGTCTAGTCAACCTTCTGCTCTAGCACATATACCTAGAGTAGAAGTCAAACCATGCTCAACTAGTCCTAGTATATGCACTTAGGATCTAGTGTGCTTCATACCCGACCGAGCTCTAATGCATATACTTAGAGTTCATCCGACTACCCCTAATACATATACTTAGGGCTTAGTCAAATCTTCATTCTAGCACAAATAACTAGAATGATACTCGGTTAATCCGGATACATATACTCGGGAATTAGCCACTCTCAGGCAATTTGACCCACTTCAATACATATACTTGAGGTCTGGTCACATCTTCACCTTGGAACATACAACCAAGGTGAATATATCCGGACTCTAATACATATACTTAGAGTTCGTCCGACTAACCCTAATACATATACTCAGGGTCTAGTCAATCTTTCGCTCTAGCATATCTACCTAGAGTGAAACCCTTACCTGATTTTCATTCTAGCACAAATAACTAGAATGATACTCGGTTAATCCTGATACATATACTCAGGAATCAGCCACTCTCGGGTAATTCGACCCACCTCAATACATATATTTGGGGTTCGGTCACATCTCTATCTTGGAACATATAACCAAGGTAAACCCGACCACCTCAATACATATACTTGGGGTTTGGTCACATCTCCACCTTGGGACATACAACCAAGGTGAACCCGACCGCCATATCATTAAACTGAGCATCACAATTTCTATCGACCACCAGGTCGCTAGATTTAGTATCCTAGTCTTATGAAATCTATGTACAGTGGGGGTATGCCCCTGATTAAGCCATGTAAACGGAAAATCATATCAATAAAATCTTATTTGCTTGCTTTGTCTCGTTCATTATCAGTATTTATATTTGGTCTCTTAATCGAGGGTTTCTTAACACTGAAAGTGTGGGGTAATTAACAGTAGATTCTTGAGTCTATTGGAAACCATGAACCTAACATCCTGATTTCAAAACAAATTTAAACAAATTTAAACTCTACCATGAATTACCACTCGCCCAAGGAAAGCAAACCTACGGCGGGGCCGGTTCGTTCACGGCAGACACCCTAACATTCATTGGACCACATATATCAGAATGAATTAATTGCAATGAATATTCAGCTCTTGTTCCTTTACCAAATGGTTTTCTAGTTGTTTTTCCAGCTAGACAGTGTTCACATCTAGGCAAATCAATTGAATTGAGTGAACCTAATAGACCATGTTTAGCAAGCCTATTCATCCTTTCTTGACCAACATGTCCTAGTCTAGCATGCCAAACATTTGTATTCACATTTGTATGGCTACAAGAAGCAATTGAAGAAAAACAACTACCAACATAATTATAAATATTATGTTCACAATCCAATACAAAGAAACCATTTAATAAGTAGCCACAACCATAACAAACAGAGTCATAAAATATATCCACACGATTGTTGTAGAAATTTAAACCATAACCTAAACCTAAAAGAACAGATACAGAGACCAAGTTTCGTCGAATCTCTGGAGCATATAGAACATCATGTAGGAATAAGGTTCGGCCACCACGCAACACCAATTTGCACGTGCCTATCCCTTTTACGTCAACTTTTGCATTGTTTCCTACATATATCCATTTAGTTCCAGCTTGGACTCGACGATACTCTACGAATGCACTTCGTTCTCCTCGCTATACATGATCTGTGGCTCACGCCCCGGGGTCTCTTTTAGGATAAAAACACAGCGGAATTTTTTTTTTTTTTGAAAACCTGACCCCCAGGGTATGCCAGATCCACCACAAATACAGGGAGTTCACTGTTCACACGGACAGAGTCTCTCCTGTATTTGCACGGCGTCGCACAAGTACAGAGTATAATAATTCAACCAGGAAACAACCACAACTGAATATAAAGATATTTTACATCTACATATCCATACACCATTCACCACAGGTTTACATTCATGACTTAAACATAACTATATATAACTCTTTTAAAATTGTTCCCTACACGGCACACTCTTTATCTTTTGAAAACACGCTACCACGAGGGGTAGAAAACCTTTTGAACTTTACAAAAGTCAGAACCTCTTTATTTCATTCAAAACCATATGAATTCAAATAAAGTAAACCAACTGAACCAGAAAGTGACAAAGCTATAATAACAAAAGTAAAGGGTAGATACTAAACCAAATACACCTGGCCTAAGCTCTATCGACCGCTACGAACGTATCACCCGTCTCTGCCTCAACTCTCACCATCCGCACACTGAAAATAGTTAGTTGGGGGGGGGTGAGAATATGTAAACATGTCTCCCCTCCCTGGGCACCGCAAGCCGATGAAGGCGAGTACTCACCTGGATCGGGAAGAGATAAACAATAATATGGGTAAGTGAAATACTAGATACGAGCAACAATATACATGAATAAGATGTATAATAACAACTACCGTTATCGTAAGGAATAATCGAATGCATACCGCAAAGAAACTATAGTAGCAAGACAAGTGTAAAGGAAGAACTGAAAGTATACAAACAACAACCGCTACTATAGTTATATGCGTCAACCGGATCAGAAGTCCAAATATACCCAATCTGAAAACCGCCCTATTGGTCCGCAGACCTCAGGCACATGCCCATTGCCACTCAACCTGTATCTGACCCAATGTAGCCTATGGGCTCACAGGCTGCATATAACCCAAGGTAGCCTATGGGTTCACGGGTTGGCACGTCCAACCACTTTTCCGGAAAAGAATACCCTCTTGCGGTGGCCAAACCGCTGGTGTTCGTGAAATGCGAATGAGTCGGCGATCGATGCTCATATGCTCAAAGGTCAACCGTTGGCAACCAACGACAATCCCGCCTCGTGGCTCATCGACCGTATAGGTCATCAACCGTACGATGGGAGTACAAGAACCGACCACTCGTGTCAACTAGGATGGAACAACTCAACATCCTCTCAACAGTATGCAAATACTACTCAAGGAAACACAAGAACCGACTACTCAAGTCAACTAGAATATATGCATAACGAACAACCGAATAAGTCATCGGAGTGTATCACCGTAATCCGTAACTACCGTCGCCACTAGCCGACAATCCAACCCCGCGGGATACACCGACCACAAAGGTCATCAACGACAGAAGTCAAGGAAACGACCGAATAGGTGACAGATACAAGATACCAGAACTGACCAACCAGGTCACTGAATAGATGCAATACACGGACCGCCTAGGTCACAATCTCATAGATAATCACGAAACCGCTCTACTATAAGCATGACACAGGATACGTAGAATGCAAGTAGAGCAACAAGGAAACCCGGTATCACATACGATAATATACTCTACTCCTACACATGATACTAAGCATGAAAATATCTGAGTAGAGAATAACCAAAGAACGTGGGTGCTAGGCTCAACATATGGTATAAGCATGGATAATAATAAGAGTGCAAGGGTAAGAAACCATCACCGAGCGTGCACTACGCTGTGTCGACGTCGGATCGAAGTACCCACCTGTACAAAAACGACGTCTGTCTTTCATCTGAGGAAGAAGTATCAACCGGACCTACGGAGGGTCCACCGGGTTAGTGTCCAAACCATAAATAACAAACACTAAACCCACCACTAAGAAATACTAAGAGCACAACTCCACAATCAAACCCACGGAGATCGGTTTTCCTAAACCAATTACCGCAACTCACCGGAAGTCCCGAAAATCGCACCGGAACTCCGCCGGGACCCACGAACTGTCCCGAAATGCACCGACTCGTGTCATGAGTCATCCGCTGCCACAAACACTCCAATTTGGATGTTTTGGCAGCAAACACAAGATAGCCCTTCAACATAATTATCGTCTGATAATTGTACGAATACGGGTTCCCGAAAGCAAGGTTTAAAGTGCCGTGGCACGGGGGCGTGCCGTTGTCTGCCTGGCACGGTACGGCACCGGCACGCTTCCGTGGCGACACATGATACGCTTGCGTGCAGATGGATACTCATGACCTCCTGCTGGCACGCTTTGGCACGGACTTATTTTAATTCTTTGGATTCTAATAAGCTCTTATAATGTTATTTTTAAAAATTTAATCAAATAATTATGAATATTTGCTATATATAGCTTACTATACTCATCAATTAACATATTTGTAAATTTTTCTGTATGTAAAGTATAATTATATCTGATGTAGAATAGATATTATTATAGGTTAGAATTTTTAAAATGCAAAGACATCTTTTTATTTTTTTTTTGACCATATTATAGTCTTTCTTTTATAAAATACAAAAAAATAATTTGAAAAATTATTTTTAAAATTATTTTTTTCAAAAAATAGTAGATCTATCAATATAATTAAGCAATAAATTATATGATAAATAAATTAAATAAATTTAAGTATCAATTGATTTAATTTAGATTTTAATTTTATCAGTATTTTCATTCTTTTAGCACAAAAATAAAATTGTATATTTGATGTGGCTCAAATTTGTTTATAGAAGCAAAAAGTTCGACAAATCTTTTGTCCGTATATTGATAAACAAAAAAATTAAATTATAATTTTTTTGACTTACCTTATAAGTAATTTTAGATTTGCAATGTCTTTGTGAAGGGCGTGTGATATCTAGAATGTTTTGGATACCCCAAAGAACAAAACAAAAGGAAAAAAAAACAAAAAGTAAAAAAAAAAAGCAAAAAAAAATTGCATAGATGCAAGATCGTGCCGTGGCACGCCGCGCCGTGCCGCTCTCGTCTCGCGGCAAGACGGCGTCACGGCACGCAGGGGGTTTGAGACCCCTATGTACCGTGCCACCTTCTTAGTGGCACGGTGCATGCCCGTGCCGTACGGCAAGACGGGGCGCACTTTAAATCTTGCCCGAAAGTTGTCCATTTCGACACCGGAACCCACCGTTGCTCACCCGTCATTTTCAAACCCTCGAAATGACTCGAGTGACCACCAACAAGGCTCCGACATCATAAATAACCACTAAGAGTCGTCGGAAGAAATCCGAACCGTAAATGCGTTTCCGTCGGTGGATTTTGCCGAAAAACGCTCCGGAAATAGCCTTTTGATTTTCGTAAGGGCTTGGGGCCTTGGACGATCAGTCCAGAGGTCACCCACAACTCACACATGCTGCCAACAACAGCCACACTAAGCACAATTGCATAAGAGTCCTCCCGAATACCCGAAATCACATTATTTTATGTGATTTCGGCGCTTTTATGGCCCGTCTACACAAACCAGAAGTCACTCAGTCAAATCGAGACACACGCTGATAAGTCTCGGCGTGTCGGAGGCCATGCTCACCATTCGAGCACCGCCGGCCACCGTAGAGAACGCGGGAGCAACTCGAAGTTCGGCAAACTGCGTGCACTGCATGAAAAACATGCATATCTCACTAACCAGGGACTCGTTGACCCTAAATGAGGTGACCACTGTGATCAGAACTGACCAACGATCACCGTGCTCACCTCCAGAGGCATCGGAATAGCCTCAGATCTCTGAAACAGCGCGCGCAAGCAGACAAGAACCTAAAAGGCCCAAAAAGGACCGACGTCGCCGAAACAGCGGATCGGGGTCTCCCCGACAGAAAATAAGGTGAGCACGATGATCAGCGATGTGTCACGATCATCATGCTCCCTTCCGGATAGATCGGGGAGTCTCAGGAAGCAAGGAACAAGAACCTCACTCGTAACAGGTCCTATTTCGGGCCTGGCCGGAGTAAGCTTGCTCCGGCCGGCTTCCGGTGGCGCGGCGGCGCGTCCGCGGTTCAGTGGTGGGTGCGGGGAGTGAGAGGAACATGATGCTCACCTTGGATGGCGGCGGAGAGCGGCGGAGGTGACGGGCAATGACGCCCTAGCCGCGGCTAACCCGGAGAGCACAGCTCCAATTCGGCCGGCAGGGGCTCCAGCGGCGGTTGCGCC
The DNA here is from genome assembly GCA_025177825.1 of Aechmea fasciata. Taxonomy (NCBI): domain Eukaryota; kingdom Viridiplantae; phylum Streptophyta; class Magnoliopsida; order Poales; family Bromeliaceae; genus Aechmea; species Aechmea fasciata. Next base: position 1,257,685 of record CM045926.1, read on the forward strand.
GGCGGGAATAGGGTGAGGCCGGCAAGGAGGAACCGGTGCTCACGTTTTCTGGCGTTGGAATGCGGCGGTGGCGGCGGTGGTGCATCCCATGCCCACACGAGCTAGCTTCCGCTCTACTGAACGCCAAAACCATGGCGGCGGCCATGGGGCGTCGGGGTGGCGGCGGCAGGTCGCCGGGCTCCTTGGGAGGCGGCTCGCCGTCCAAAGTGGTGGCGGCGCGCGACAAGGGAGGGCGGCTCGGGTCCGCCCGGCGGCAGCTGGGATGTAGGGAGGCACGGCGGCGCACGAGGCGGCGGCGGCGACGCGGAGACGCCGGTGACGGGTCTCGGCCCGGACGATGACGGATCTCGCTCCGATGGTTCCCAAAGTACCGCGCGGAGAGAGGGTGACCACCAGAGCCGTAGAGAAGTGGAGAGGAGAGAGGGCCTTTCCGGCCGGGTTCATGCTTTCCGGCGGGTGGGGCACATGCGCGGCGGGACACGAGCATGGGGTGTCCAGAGAAGTTGAGGCGGCCGGGGGTTTAGGTTGAGGGAAAGGAGGCTAAGGGTTAGGGTTTCCATAGAGAAACCCTAGAGGCAACCTTAATACCAAAGGCCAATTCGCATCGAAGTCCCTCGAAACTATTTATTTCAATCCGACTCCCTCACAAAGACTATCAAAATGCACGAATAACCCTCCACGTGTGATCCCGCGCGACTCGACATAAAATATTAGGACTTTTGCGACAATACCGTTTTGCCAACACCGACCTCGCCTCGATCAACGTGCAATATCTAGCAATCTGTCTGTCGGATTTTCGAACGGTTTGCGCCATCGCGTTCAGCACGACGAGGACATCAAACCCACAATTTTGGTTCGCCTAGATCGGTCATGAATTCGCGCAGAAACCCGTCCTCTCTCCAACAACCCAATTATTACACATAGACCGATGTGTAAACCATAGTTAATTCGCGAATTATTTGCGAATTATTCGCGAATTTTTGAAAAAATGAATTAAACGACCGAATTCGTATTTTTGCGAAAAATTCGAAAACGGAATTTTTTGATTAAAAAATCGGATTCGCGTATTATTCGGCGAGCCGAATTATTCGCCAAAAGAACGGCTTGCACCCGCGCGCCGCGTCGCCGCGCTTGCCGCCCCGCGCGCGCTCCCGCGCGCTCCCGTACGCTCCCGTCGCCCGCACACTCTCGTCGCGTCGTCGCCTCTCGTCGCCGTCCTCCGGGCACGGAGCAACTCGGGAGCGAGAAGAAGAGGAGCAACTCGGGAGCGAGAAGAAGTAGTGGTTGGGACTTGGGAGTTGGGACTTGGAAAATAATGGCAGGGGTGGGAAATGGCACGGTCCACGAGGCCGCAGATCGTGGCAACAGAGGGGTGGAAATGGCACGGCCACGAGGCCGCACCGCAGCCTCGTGGACCGTGCGTAATGTGAGTGGGGCTCGCCTTTGAGACGCGAGGTGACAATTCATACATATATATATATATATATATATATATATATATATATATATATATATATATATATATATATATATATATATATATATATATATATATATATATATATATATATATATATATATATTATAATTATTTATGATAATAATATATATAAATAAAAATTTTAATTTAATAGAGTAGTTTTTAATCCGAATTTTTTAATGATAAATATAAGATTCTTGTGTAAAGTTATTTGCTTAATTAATTATTTATTTTGAGGTATAATATAGTTTATTATTTTTTTGCACTTAATTAGCTTAATTTTATAATTTTTTTTCTTATATTCTTAAAGAATATGTGTATTTATGTTAATAGCCTAAATTTTGAGAGAAAATTTTTTTGATTTAATAGCCGAATTTTTTATCCCGAATTTTTAATTGGCGAACGTATAATATCCGTATAAATTACGTATCCGAATAATTGACGAATCCGTTTTTTAGCCGTATTTTTTAACGAATTTAAAAGTTAGACGAATTTTATCCGAATTATATCCGTACCGAATTTTTGCCGAATCCGAATTTACTAACTATGGTGTAAACCGACGAAACATTAGTTTCGCATCTACATTTGACTTCCCTACCACTAGTAGGGACCCCAAACCTTCCTCACCTAACTCCAAATCACATGTCTGGAGTCCAAGGAGTTTCACAATGCAAGAATAGCAAAGTGCGGAAACCCTCATTTCTATAAAATTCCTTTTTCTCGAAAACCGTGCATCGGATCGTAAATCCGCTGCCATTGGTTCTGCAATAGCCGAATCGGTCGAAACGAGCTATTGGATCGCTATGAACGAGTCCGATACGCACCGTAAGCCAACTCTCCTCCGCGGCTTCTCCGGAAAATCGGGTTACTATTCACTTTAAGTGAAAACTAATAATCGCATATCTTCTCTGTTTTAGCTCATTTTCTCCTGAAATTTGACCAGTGCTTATGTAATTAAATTACACACATAAATATCGTCAACAGAGAGTTTAGTTGCACTGTCAAAAATCTCAGTCTTTACATCCTGAGTCTACAATCCACAAAAGATAAGAATCTGTGAGCAACACCGTACTAGAAACACAAACAGTATTAAGAAAAATAGAATGAAATGCTACTTTTTGCTGCTCGGCACACTCACGAGCAAAGTGACCCAACTTGCCACAATTATAGGACTTCATCTTACTCTTATCTTTCTTTTCCTTCCAGCACCGTTTGCCTTTCTGATTTCCTTTGAACTTGTTCTTTTTAGGCCTCTGTCCAGTCTCCACTCCCTTCCCCTTTCTGTTTTTAAACTTCTTATATCTAGAGCCTGAAGCCCTATGTGAACTGTATTCAGTCATATAAGCATGCACGAGACCTCTTGTTGCCCCAAGACGCTCATCTTCCAGTTCCACATGGCGAGCCACATCAGCAAAAGTTTTGATGCTGTCGTTGTGAGTTAAATTCACTTTCATGTGCTCCCAACTATCCGGAAGAGAGCGGATTACTGCTTGAACTTGCTACTTATCAGTGAGGGTGTGTCCTGCTGACTTCAATTCCCTTATCATGTTTGACATCTCTCGTAGATGTTGTTTGATGGTATGATTAGGGCATTTCTTATAAGTATCAAATTTGATGGTCAACCTGTCTCAATTTGATTACAGTTGTACCGCCAAATTTCTCCTTTAGATGAACCCACATTGTATGAGCAGTAGGAAGTTGCTCGCACTCACAAATGAGATCATCAACCATTGAACTTATCAGAATTCCACGAGCAGAGGAATCTTTTGCTTTCCAAGCACGATAAGCTTCTTGATCTCTTCTATGCTGAGCAGTATTTCCTTCACCAGGGTCAATCATGGTATGATGAACAGTTTCTAATGCTTGTTGTTCCTCGAGAATATTTTGAATCTTTGTTTGCCAAATATTGTAATTATCTCCATCCAATTTCTCACCCTTATTAAGATATGCTATGATATTCTTTGATGCCATGGTATTTCAAAACTACATAGAGACATTGTAAAATTAAATACTAGCACTTACAAAAATTATCTAAAACACATATATCACTTTATGCTATTTAATGTACTAAGTTAATCATGATATAATATAAGAAATAGAATCGAAAGTTCACTATGTTCCCAATCATCTTCTATATTCAAATATTATATCATCACAAACTTGACATTCACCATATAAAGAGATAAGTTCTAGATAATAATAAAAGTTCAAGATTTCTCCAAATCTAAGAACTCCCACTCAACTAAACAGTTATCAAACAAATGAAATACTATCATTAGCATCCATAAAAAAAAGCTATGTACCATTTATAACTTTAAGTATCAAACGACATGCATGTTTTCATTAACACAAGAAAACACTACAACTATATAATGTTGATTAAAATGCATAACAACAACAACATAAAACAAAAAAAAATATCCTCCGTGGATACAAATACAATTCGAACTAACTTAATTTTCACCGTTAAACACTCTACACTATGGTTTTGGAACAATATCATATGATACTCGTTCCACAATGTCAAGTGCCGCCTTCTCTAAGAATAGGCCTCCATTAGACCTGCCAAGAGCAGTGCGCCTACCAATTCGAAGATTAGGAGATAGAGCCAAAATATTTGTCCTTCTTATAGCACTTGTAATGTAATGACGATTATATGCATTCCTGAATTTCGATACCAGATCACTATAAGATAGTATAAAATCATACTTATTTTTAAATATATTCCACCAAATTTTAGCCCAATAATCTGGTATTGAATTTCTTAATGTAAGTGCTCTTTGAAAATCTTGAATAATATAATCGTCATTTTCAAGCACATTGAACAAGTCGTCTAAAAACGATATATGTTGTTCCATGGAGTGCGCCTGCTTCATCTTATAAGTCATGACGGGCGCAATAGTCTATCACCACATCTTCCCCTCAAGACTCTCTTAGTCTGAATAGTACGTGCCATATCTAACCAAAAATTTAACATTCATGAACATGCCATATTTAACAAAATATTTAACATTCATAAATATGCCATATTTAACAAAATATTTAACATTCATGAATATGCCATATATAACAAAAATATTTAACATTCATGAATATGCCATATTTAACAAAAATATTTAATAATAAATAGCATGTAAAATTTTCAATGTAAATATTTTATCTACAATATTATGGCATCAATCAATACATTATGATGTCAATTAAGTAAAATAAATTAATTCATAATTTGCTAAAACTATAAATGAGTTTAAAATAATTGAACCATTATAAAATACTCCATAAAAAAAATAAAATAACAAATTACTCAATGAAAGAATTGAACTCTAAACCTCATAAATAACAAAGCCTTAACATTACTGCGGCCAGCCAACAAGTCAAGTGTTTGAATGTTATATATATGCCAACTTTAATATATATATATACGCTTTCGGTACCATATTATTACAATCCAATAACCCGTTTATATTGGATTAGATCTCGAAAAAAGAGATCCATTAACAGAATATTACGAACCCATTAAGTCCGTGTTCAATTCATCGTACTTTCTTTTTCCGAAACAAAAAAAATTGAGCAATCTACATATTATTACATCTCATTATAAGATTGACAATACAATTCAAAGAATTTAAAAATAAATTATCACTTTAGAGTTAAATTATGTATTCAATCTCAAAAAAAGCAATTTCATACAAATTTCTCATGCATAAAAAAAATCATTCATCATAAATTCCATCATAAAAATAATTAAGAGTCAAAGATTTGGTTTCAACATACTCTGATACCAATGAAAGTAAAATTAATCTATCAAATACCTCAATTCGATTCGAAGATTGCGATAAAACAGGATCAAACCAAACCACTCGCTCCAACGGATCAAATGCAAGATCATAAGATGGAAATTGCAATAGTGTCCACAACCCAAATGTCAAATCCTCCAAGTAGAGAGTAAACTTTTTAGGAATCTCAGTAATAGGGAGAGAAATCTCATTCAGAGAGTAAGTAACAGGAATGTTCGTATTTCCCTTCTTCATATCCTCTCTCCTCTCACTGCACGTTTGTAACGGCACGTACGTAGTGGGTGGTTTCCTAACCAACTGAGGAAACCACCTCTTAATGGGTCGGGTCGGATTTGCCCATCATGGGCGACCCGAAATCCGATTCAAAAACCAACACCAAACCTTCTTCTCCTTCCCCTTTGCCTTGGTGCAACACTTCTAGAGAGAGAGGGGGGGAGAAAATAAGAGAGGAGAGGTGAGTGTTGCTGTGAAAGAGGGTGTTTGGGGACATATATGATGTGCTACAATTGCATCTAGGCCCCCCAAATACTTGTATTTGCAGCAGACCAATTTCTTGCTGCTAGACCAAAGTGTACCGATACACTTTGACCTGTCACCGGTAACACGATCGCGCAGAAGCAAACCCGATAGCTGCTGTTCGGATTTTTCAGAAGTGTACCGGTACACTTTGTATCTGTACTGGTACACTTTTCCAGACTTAGCCAAATTTTCAGCATTTTCAGCTTTCTTCTCCGTTTTAGCTTGTTTTCGCTCATTAGGCCTCCGATTCATTCCAAATCGAACCGGGACTCCCCAAGCATGTTTTCGAGCACGTTCAAACTATCTTTTCATCCACGCCTTGCCGGATTTCGGCAAAGGTCCAATCATAGCTTTCTGCTGTCCAACGCGCACCAAAACACCCGAATACTCCCGAACCTCAATCTCACATTATTTCGACTCCAATTCGCGCCGAGCAATGTTAAAACCTTTCCAACATTTCTCAAACGCTCGGTCTGCTTGCTGTACCTGTACAACCATCAATATTGTACCGGTACACTTTGCTTAGAGTGTTGTTTTGGCTCCGATTTGACTCTATTTCGTGCCGGTCGATGCCAAAACCTTTCTAACCCCTTTTAAACTTATTTTCAACTCTTCCAACTTTGTTGGAATGTTAAATCGAACTTGTCTAGATTTTCTTTAGGACACTTTAGCCAATTTGACCAAAGTCCAAAATAGCTTACCGAGGTTTCGATATGTTACAGACGGGGTGCAGGCCCAAGACCCGGGAGAGGATGTGAACCTTGTCTGGGACAGGTGGACGACCAGGAAGTGCCCACTTAGGAAGAGAAGCAGCCTGATTGATTTAGTAGGTTGTTGGTGGATCACATGGAAGATCATAAATGACTGGATATTTAGGTGCACTCAGCCGAACCCGGGGATGGCAGTTGTGAATCTCAAACAGCTGGTGAAGGATTCAAACAGCTGGTGAAGGATTGGGACTCTCTTCTTCCTCCTTGATCTCTTTACTTTTTTCTACTCCTTTTTTTTAGGGGCCCTGGTTGTCACGCCCCGAGCCAGCCAATTCGGTCGGATTCGGCGCACAGACCGCCGAACGAATGAGTTTCCCTTGTACGTTCAAGGCGTCGCAATCAATATAATTACAAGAAGGTTCCAAACAGGAACAGTATTCAACATACAACGATTGCATAAGGAAGATAGGTATCAAACAACATAAACACATCCTATGTTATTACATTCATTCCGCATACATTTTACATCACAGTTTACTTTACATTAGACTTCCAAATACAATCCACTTACTATTACATCATTTTACATGTTAGTTACATTTTGTTCATTGCCCTCTAGTCCCCCGCTAGTTATACGGCCTCAGGGTACTGCTACCTCTGGTCTCCTAGTAGGGCGCTATCTACGGAGCTACGCCCTTGCCTCGCGCTACTACTGCGCCACTCACGTGTGTACCTGTACCCCCAAAAACAACACGGGGGTGAGAACTATTGTCCATAGTTCTCAGTGGGTACGCCACCCAAGAGAAAAGCTCGACCAATAGGTCCAAGGAGGCACTGCAAATATGTTAGTCCAAAAACATAAATAGATATATAACTTGCAACTAACATAAAAATTGCCTCACAATATGCAATATGTAACTCTTGCAATGATTCTTAGCTTCTCTTTAATTTATTGCTATTCTGTACTTTAGCCATTTCATAACTCATACCAGTTGTAACTCTAAGGTTTCTACTTACCTTAGCTCATGTCGTTAACTTCTAAGGTTTCTATAACCCTAAGTTTCCATTTCAAGTCCAACTTGCTTCTAAGGTGTCTATTACCTTAGGTTCACCATACATATCACTAGCCCTCAAGGTTTTTTCTACCTGATTCCAGCTAGCCACCCGACTCAGTCATGAGTCAATCAATAGCGGATAATCCGCACTTTGCCTGGCTCGAGGTGAAGGACCCTGTCACTTGCACCTCCGCCTGCAAGCCAAGAACCAAATCGCCCAACGGTCCGCCCGAAGGTCCGTGCACCGTGGTCAGGAATCCGCTACTGGGAGAGGAACATGCCGCATACACCCATAGCTAAGATTCCCCGATAGGGAGAGGAACATGCCGCATACACCCTAGCGCTCACTTTGTTCTTGCTTAGTCACAATCCTCGAAGTTCTTCCGTGGGAGAGGAACATGCCGCATACACCCGCGGAACCAGAACTATCGAGCTCACAATTACTGGGATTCGGGAATCCATTCCACTTTGCTTGAGGGTTGGCCTTAACCCTCAAGAGTCGACCCACTGGGTCCATTGTTCCTTACATCCTAGGTCCACTTGACTCTAGGGTTTATTCCATGTCACATAACCTAGGTTGTCTTAACTCTAGGTTCAATGTCATTCTAGCCCGACCTATGTTTACTCACACTAGGTTCATTGCCATCGTTGTTCAACCTATGTCCTTGACACTAGGTTCAATGCCCCTCACCTAGATCCATTGACTCTAGGTTTACTATAACCTATGTTCATTAACAACACTAGGTTAGATGCCACACTCCTAGGTCCATTGACTCTAGGTTTACTATAACCTATGTTCATTACACTAGGTTAGATGCCACTCGATCTATATGGGCATTTAGTCCATGACTCACATTCTTTACTTCGCATTCTTTACGTGGCTCTCTTATGTCTATCAATCCACTCGTATATATGTTTCTATTATGCTAAGCTTATGTTCTTGCAACATTCTTTACACTATGTCACTACACACATCATTCATCAAGTTATCTACTTGGTACACATATGTCTCTAGTTGGTAATCATGCATAATTAAGTCATCTCTAGGGTTCAATGTCGTGAGATTCATCCCCATGCTTCCTATGTCCAAATGCAAGCCTATGGTGCCGCACGATAAGGAAGCGTGCAAGCAGACTCCCTATATCCTAATGCAACGCCCATAGTTCCGCACGATAAGGAAGCATGAAGGAAAGTCATCTAACCATACCAACCCTTTCATTTACATGCATTTACTTAGCATTTTATTATATAACACTAGCATGCATTTCTTCTTATGCGTTATTGAACATGCATCAACATGAGTTATGTAACTCTTAGACATACAAAGCGACCTAGTCGCTGGTCAAAGACAACCCACCTTAACTTACTCTCCGATTGCTCGTAGCCACTTGCAATCGGCCGCCCGCGGCACCCGTGACCCGGTTCGGCTCGAACTCTTGCGCGACCAACCGAACGATCTCCGAATCTCGATCTGAGACCTCCCCGCGTTAACTCACAACTTCACGATGCCCCAGTTCCGTTTTCATAAATTTAGGGTCATTATCTTGCGTGCTGTGGACATCTGGTAAGAATATATTAATAAATTAATATCTTTGTACTCGCTCGTCGGATCACCGAACCGAGCGCCCCAACGCGTTCGTTAGGCCCCCAATTAGGTTTACATGGGGTCAAATGAGATCAATCTCATCTATTTCTTAAAACCCCCAAATCGAACCCTAGGTTTGCATCTGTGCAAAACCCACCGTTAAATCCAGTAGATTTCGACCTCGATCCTCTATTTAGCATCAAGGGGTTCTAATCTAACAATTTCTAGGGTTTAAGACCCACTACAAGGGGATCTACTATGAAAGAGAGAGAGAGCTCAAGCTTACCACTCAAGAGCTTGCTCGCTTGAAGGAGAAGGAGAAGATGGTCATCATCATCGTCACCATCATCTTCCTCTCCATCTCCTTCTTCCTCTTCTTCTTCTTCTTCTTCTTCTTCTTCCTTTCTTTCTTCCCTTCTCCTTCTTCTTTCGGTCGAACAGAGAGAGGGAGAGAGTGAGAGAGAGAGAGATCTGAGGGTGAGAGAGAGAGGATGAGGGTTTTAATCCCCCCTTTACAACTAACCCCCTGCACAATTGCATCATAGCCCCTCAACTTTCCACCCTTCACACCGCCCGCATCGGGCATTTTCTCGCGCTCAGGGACCTGGTCTCCATAGCCAAGGACCGGCCCTGCAGAGCTCGCTCCACACTTCGCACTGGGACCGATCTCTCCTTTAAGCGGACCGGTCCTGTAGAACCCGCTCTCGCGGACAGCCTTCGTGGACCGGTCTCTTTTCAGTGGACCGGTCCCCACAGGGACCTTCACCCCCACTCCAAGGACTTAGCCAAATTTTCGCCTTTTTCACCGTTTCTTCTCTCGTTTCAACTCACTTTTGGCCCGTTTGACCTTCGATTCGTTTCAAAGCAGCAGACTCTCACACATGATTTAAATCATGTCACATCGATATCTCTCGTCGCGCAAGCGCGGATTTGACTCCACTTGTAGCCTTAGACTCTGTTTTTGCACCTCGCGTCTGGCTGCAGAAAGCCTCAGGACTTTACAGGAAACATTCTTATGGCATTTCAAGCCAACATACCTCGAAACTTCAAGATTTTAGAAGTTCGATATGTTACACTGGTTGCCCCACTCTTGTAGCCTAGTTTATTTCTCCAATAAATGAAGCGGGTAGCGTGCTACCTTTTTCTCAAAAAAAAAATAGTTATCTAGTTGTGCCACATAATATATACATAGAATGCTGGCCTAATAATAAGGATGCGAGGTTAACTGCTAGCAATTTCAAATGTCAAGAAAAAAAAAGAGAGATTTTAAAAGATAAAGAGGTAAATTGTATGTTGGTCCCACAAAACTTGCGCCATGTGATGGACGAGGTGCACCACAAAAACGGTCCTTGAAGCCAGCAATTAAACCACATGTGGTGCGATAAGAATTGAAAAAACGCACTGTCACGCCCCGGTTCCGCTACCAATTTGGTCCGGTTCGGGCGCTCGAACAGACGCCAGACGGACAGCACCTCTCCTACCCGCCTAAGGCTAAACGACAAGATTGTGTACACAAGTGCCCAGAACAACTTGGTATAACATACACAATCAACCACAAGAGCACAACCAGTGCTAAATCACAAAGAGAGCAAGCATCACAAGTTAGCAAACTAGTGAATAAAAGAGAGATAAATTTAGCTATTACATTCATTTAGTCTTTAACTTTGATTACATTTAACCTTCAACAGTATACATAACTTATACATCATCTCAAAACCTCACCACCTATACAACATCTACTCTCAAAACAAGTACAGGGTAACTCTAATGCAGTAGGGAGTAACCTGCTACGATTGCTAGGGCACCAAGCCTTGCCGCGATCCTCACCTGGCGCGCTCGAGCTAGGACCTGAAATAGAGTAGGGTGAGAACTATCTTCCATAGTTCCCAGTGGGTTCGGCCGCCGACTCCGCCGATCTCCCCACTAGGTCTAAGGAGGCAAAAGTAGAACAATATGTAGATATAGTGGAAATAGAAACTGGACGGTAAACAAATATGCAAGTATTCTACTATGCCTCAGATCAATGTAATGAATGCATGAACTCATAATAAAGGCTGACCACGATACTGTTATGCTCAACAAAAAATAGGTTCTTAAGTCACCCAATCTCGCTGTGAGCCTGAGGGCTCGCCTTTCTGTCTTACGTTCTTTAGTCTCATAGGGGCGCAGTCACACTGCCCAACCATCCCCCGAGACCGCCTGCGAACAGATACTTTAGTCCAAGGGCAGATACTTTAGCCCTCCTCTCGTGACAAACTCCGCCTGTGTGGAGCGACCACCCCAGGCGCAGACAGGCAAGTGGGCACGATCTAAATCCTGTGAATTGGGAATACCCTACCAGCTGGCTATCATCATTGTGGGATCCATATATCATTTTACTCGACCCTCTAGTGTTGGAACTCACACTAAGGTTTTCATGCCACATATTCTCAATTTCACACTAATTAATTGCCACTCGTTCTTGTTTAACTAGGTGCCACTCATTCTCTGGTTAGGCAGTTTCACTAACTCTAGATTTCACACCTCACACATCATGGTATATAGGGTTTTAGACTATGTCACATATGGTTCTCATGCTTGCTAGGCTCAAATGGCATATTAATAAGCTACATCAACCATGCATACGAATTAAGCATTACTTCTAGCACCCTATACATAACTATGGACAATATGCAAGATTTATTACTACATTACACTTGGACATAGGGGGTAGCCCGACTGCTTCGGGATGGTCACCACCCACCTCTTAGTGTTGCAACACGGTAGGAAGTCTAGTTTTCACGATGCTTGTCGCCGCTTAAGCTCTCGCGAAACGAAGTAGCGGCGCCCCTCACTTTGCGATATCTTTACTCCAACTCGACGACTTGCCGAACCGTCGCCGCCAACGCGTCTAATTACCTATCAATTAGGTTTACGAACGTTAATCGAGATCAAAACTCATTATCCACCAAAATCCCATTTTGGTGCCCTAGGGTTTCAATCATGCAAAATACTCTACTAGAAGCCCTAGATACATGCTATTAGTGCTTACTAGCACCTCTAGGTTCCATCAAAACCCTCCCAAGAGCAAAAGAACCAAAACCTTAGAAGTCACCATTAGAAGGGTTTTTGAGGTTTACTTTCTAGCTAGGCTCCAACAAGAGGAAGGAGATGGAGAAAGTGATGGAGTTCTTCTCCTTGCTCTTCTTTTTCCACTTTTACTTCTCCTTTGCTTCTTCAAAAGAGAGGGAGAGGAAATCCTAGAGAGAGAGAGAAAAGAGTTGAGGGCTTGCAACAAAAAGAATGGGAGCATCTGAGCCCCCCACATGCTCATATAACCTAATTTAGGTTACAATTGCAAAATAGACCCTCAACTCTCAATGTCTTGAAATAGCCCTTCCCGGGCATTTTCGGAGCATGGGACCGGTCTCCACATCCGTAGACCGGTCTCCAAGAGTGAACAGCTCAAATCTAGTGTACGGGAACCGGTCTTGCTACGGAGACCGGTCTCTGGGGTCCGGTCTCCACCATCAAGACTGGTCTCCGAGAGCGAAATTTCTGCGAAAGGCCCTCGGCCAACCTTCCAACGTACGGGAACCGGTCTCCAACGCCGAGACCGGTCTCTGAGGGTCCGGTCTCCACCTGAGGACCGGTCCCCAAGAGTACATTTTGTGCACAGGGCCTCCAGGCCACTTTCCACGCTTACAGGAACCGGTCTCCATGCCCGAGACCGGTCTCCACAAGCAGAATCTGCAGATTTGTGCAGATTGCACAATCTAGCTCTCGGGACCAACTCCGATGCACTTTTTGCCTTCAGATCACTTTGAACTTTCCGAAGCTCATCCTCTTGACAAGTAGTCGATTCCAAACGAAGTGCAAACTCTCGGATTTCGAGAATTCACTTCCTTACACGCACTTAAACTGAAAAACGGTTATAACCAACTTTGTTAGTCGGCCGAAAGTGGTCCACAAAAATAGAAACATCGCCGATGGACGATGGTGAGAATAACTGAATAAGCAACCGGCAGAGCTATAAATAAACAAAGAACGCCTGTTAGAGGGGTCTTTTTTCTCTGTGAATAAGAAGGCCAATTTTTATTTCCATCACATTTTACTGCTTTTTAGGAGTATAGTTTATTTGTAATTCTTTCATTTTTTTTCCATTTACTATTAGTAGTCTGTAAATAAGATTTTCTTTAATTTGAGATCACACACTATAGCAGTGCAGGCTTCTTTTTGTAAATATTTTCTGTTTTTGAGCAATATATAAACTTTTCGCCTCTTCAGGCAAATAGAAAGTACTGTACTATTCTCTTGATTCGGCTGATCCAACGAATCAAACTTTCTGTGCAGGACTGAATTCGACTGATTCGATTACTCACCAACTGAATCGCTTGATTCGACAGCAGGTGTAAGTTTTGAGGGTCATCGTTCGTAGCCACTCCGCCTCCTAGCGCGTTTCCCGAAGGAGGGTGTTGACCGAGTCAGCGGTCAAAAATATCGGCTCTCAGCAGTGTAAAAAGTGAATATTTATCAATTTTTTTTTTGTATTTTATCCCATAAATAAAAAATTGTCGAACAAATTATTTAATAGAAAGAGCCAGACTTTATTTAATTATTTGTAATTGATAATTTCAGCTGAATGGGTTACAGATTATACACACTCCCGTGACACTTATAAATGCCCGACACATTTAAATTTCAACATGACATCCAAGTTTAGTAAGGAGACAACAAAAGTAGAAAGATCATCAACGCATCAATAATCATGCCACTGCTGGTTCAAAATGCGGCCAGCTATACAGAGCTACAGCTGGCCGCAGTCCGCGATGACGACGGGCTTCACGGTGCGGCCGCTCTGCGATCCGGCCTTCTCTACGGCGGCGAGGGCCTCCGTCCCCTCCACAACCTTCCCGAACACGACGTGTCTTCCGTCGAGCCAGGGCGCCTTTGCGGTGCAGATGAAGAACTGCGAGCCGTTCGTGTTCGGCCCTGCGTTCGCCATCGACAGCACGCCAGGGCCCGTGTGCTTCAGCTCAAAGTTCTCGTCTTTAAATGTCGCCCCATAGATCGACTCCCCGCCGGTGCCGTTGCCTGCAGTGAAGTCGCCGCCCTGTTGGATATGTTTTCAGACAGCATGCACCATTTGTCAAGTCAGTCAAAATCTGAGCATCGAACTTGTGAACATAAGGATTCAGGTCGGATCCGGCGGGATCAGATCTTAATTTTGAGTTAGACCCGAGCCTATGAAAAGGCGAGTATAAATCCAATCATTCAGTTTTTCATATCAATCTAACCATATATATAGCAACTTAAGTTTGTGGAGAAAAACGATCCGATTCATTCCTACTTGGCACATAAAGCCGGGGATGACGCGGTGGAAGGCGGATCCCTTGTAGTGGAGGGGCTTCCCCGCGCGCCCCCCCTTACCCTTCTCGCCGGTGCAGAGCGCGCGAAAGTTCTCGGCGGTGGACGGTGTCTTGTCTGCAAAAAGCTCCATCACCATCCGCCCCGCAGGCGCGCCGCCGATCGTGATGTCGAAGTAAACCCTCGGGTTAACACCCATTTTTGATCAAATGTGTTCGTCGACCCGTAATTTTCCTGTGGTGCAGAGCGTGGTGGAGTTCTACTGATATATATAATGGCCGGGAAAGAAGGAAAATTTGTAATTATTGAGTGGATCTGGACCGTTGGTAGTGTGATACATGTCGCTGTTGTATTACGGACTACAGCTTTCAAAAGCGACGCGGGATTAGAACTAGATGCTCTCGCCACTTTACAATATGTTAATATTTATCGTATGCTTTCGATTTTTTTTTTTTTTTTTTTTTTTTTTTTTTTTTTAATGTGAGGATAGCGTACGTTCTACCTCCATAAGGCAATTTTAATTTATATCTACTGCATTAGATTCCACTATTAAAAAATACGTGACTTTTATCATATTATAATGTTTAATTAGTTAAATCTAAAGTAAATTTAATTAAGCAAAAGTCAATATTGCTCAAACTTTACGCCATGTAACTGTCAAATTCGATCTTCCTTCTTAATTGGCTTTCAATTTGATTACTACACATTAAATAACAGCCCTTTTGTTACGTTTAGAAACTAATAAGTGTTGACGTAGTGGGTAGCGTGTAGTATTACCCGATCGTCGCAGAAGCAGTTGTGAGCATTAGTTGGTATCAAGTTGACAATGATCCTTGAAATCTATTTCTAACTAAATTTATTTCTAAATAAAATAAACGAAACAGATAGTGCTAACTATCATTTAAAAAAAAAAAAAAAGTGTTGACGCATCGGAATGAGATAATGGGCAGAAGGTCAATGGGTTTCGTAGAGCCGATGAGACGTCAGATCAGCCAAGACAGAACTTTCTATCTAAAGTAAAATTAAAATACAATAATCTTAAAAGCTCCAATGCCAAAGTAAAACTCAACTAAAACTGCTATTGCAATTTACCCTATAAAGAAAGAAGTGTACATTAAATTATACACTCACCGAATTTTAAGATGTATAAAATCCTTGAAATTTTTACTATAAACTAAATGGGCAAGATCATAACGAGTCCTTGATGAGTGGTATATGATTTGCATTCTCTTTTTAGACGTATTGGTAATAGTGCTTAGAAAGAAATGATAAAAATGTATGGAGACACCCTTAACTGCAGGACATTTTAAAATGACCACCTAAAACTTTAAATATATAAATGTTTTTTCATTAACACCTTCTTAATTAAGTTTCAATTTTTGCAATTGAGTTACTCTGGTTTTTTCGGTTTTAAATTTAATAGTTCTATATATTACCTTGTCACATCCCGGATTACACGTTTTCTCGGGCGCGCTAACAGATCCGCCGTATACGAGAAATTTTTCCTGTATACGAATCGATAACCGTACCTGTAAAATATACAATATTACAACCAGTAGTATAGAGATGCTAGAAAAATACATTTGGTAGAAACTAAAAGTCCACTATACATACAACATCCGGTACAAAACGTTCACTCCGGCGAGATATAAATAGTATGTATAAGAACTCAAAAACTAACACTACCTGCAGCAGCAAAACTCCCGAACAGCAGCAGCAACTGGGGAGGGCTCTAACTCGCGACGCCCTTATCACGATCGGGATCGGCAAGAACGGTAGTCAAAGACGAAGGCTTTGCAGAAACAAGGGTAACAACAAAGCATGAGAACTACTGTAAAAACAGGTAGTCCTCAGTGGGTGCCGCCCTCAACATCATCGGTCCACCAACTAAGTCTACAGGGATAAGCAAGAATAGTAGGAAAAGCTGGAATATATTTACAGCTAAAATGACACTATCCTATCATACTCTAACACTAGACATCTGTAGTACATGTCAATCCTGACCCAATCTCACGAGGGACTGTGATACATCCGTCCCGCCTATCGAAGTTACACTAACAACCACCACGCTGGGTAGTTAGTAGAGAGCGAGTCCAACCAGGACACAACGACACCAACGCAACAACATTAAGTCCGACTCCGGAGTGGCACTCGTGGGCGCGAACCAACCGAGTATGCAAGCGTATCTCTGTCGAGCTCAATCGGGCTCTCACAAAGCTAAAGCCAAGTACACAGGGTCCAACCGGTCTAACCACCAATAAGTCAAGTGCCCTCGGCACAATCTGATGCCAAAAACAGCAATCTGGGCCTACCGCCAACCCCGACGGTCCCCGACAATCCGAAACGACCTAAACTCACGTCGTAAAAATAAGCTCTCGTATCCCAAAGACGAGCGTAAAAGTATTCTAAACTACCCCAGGTATCCATCATACTAATGCTGCAATGATAAAATCAACTCTCGGCTCCTAGAGTTAAATCAGGTAGTAAATGCATATGACGGTTAAATTCGCAGTTTTCTCCTAAGTCAAATCCAAGTCCAACATGTATATTTAACTAATCATTTTCAGCTCCCAATTCAGATTTTAAAAACATGCAAATCCTAAATTTGAGCTAATTAACATGATAACCAAAACCACAATACATGTCGACTAAACTTAGGAGTTGAACCGATAATTAACCCACCTCTACTCTGCGCGACCACAGTCCGCACCCTGCTGGAATCCTGTCGAGCACAACCAAAATACTCTAAACCAGCAAGCAGAGCAAGCTCCAAGTCTCTAAACACTAAAAACAACAATTTCCATCAATAGTGTGCAAATCAGCCCAAAAGCTTGAATTTTCTCGGTAATGCAAAATCACCTTCCAATGCCAATCTCTGGCAGCAATAAGGTTCCGTGTCCACCAGAAAACTCTGCCGAACCTGCCCTCAGCCAGTAAGGATCCACATCCAAGATCTAACATCAATTCCCACAAAAATTCATCAAATTTCTATAATTTCAGCACTAAAGCTAAAATAATCCCAATTGTAATGTCAAAACTCACCTAATCACATCCCAATCTGGTGAGGAAGGTCTCAAATCCAGTGGAGGGTGATAACACACAAGGCTCAGGTAGTAATTCCAGCTCCTTCCACAAATTGCATCATGAAAATCCAAGATAACCTAAAATCAGGTCCAAACTACCAACAACAAAGAAAAACGTACAAAAAACCAAGTTAACCTCAACCAAATTCTACAAATTTGGGCTTCGTGAATTTCTCTCGAAGTCTAGAATCCAGCAAACTAAGTTTCACAGCAATCCGACCTTCCTACGTCGTGCACGAGCCAAAATACTGAAGGTCGTCGCTGGAAAACTGCAGAATCAGCATCCTTGAAGTTGAATTTGTGGACTTTTGATGCAATTTAGAGTAATTAGAGGGATTAGAATACTAAAATGGACTCCTCTGTGAAGAAGGGAGGAAAAAGAGCAAGGCGCACTCTACCTATTTATAGGGTCTTTGAAAGGATAAGGTAAGCCCCAAAAATAGTCAAATCTAGTATCCCTGCAGTTTCGGGCACTTCTGGGCACCCGGAAACATATTCTGGGCGACCGGAACATCCAGGAAAAACAAATCTTCCTCTTCGGTTCTTCCGCCCGCGGTGTGCTGCACCCATAACCGGTTCCGGCGGACCTCACCTACCACCAGCCACGTGTCAGCACGTTCGATACTCACGAGGTAGAATTTCTGGACCCACTTCTGGGCGCCCGGTCACAGGATCCAGAAATGACTTCAGTACTGTTCAGTTTTGCACTCAAGTTTTGGGCAACCGGAAATATCTTCTGGGCGCTCGAATCTAGCAAAACTCCAGTTTTGCTTATTTGAGTGCACCGAGTCCAATTCTGCATCCATTTCACGTTGAATTGACTCCGAATAAGTCCGACACTCTCCCGATGTGTCGTCCAGTCACTAACACTGAAGTCAATCCTATCCAAACCTCAGAAACACTACATACCTATTAGCAATTAAACATTAGGATTGAAAGATATATTGGCCAACCTATCTACAATGTTTACTATTTTTTTTTGTTCATTTGTTTGAGAGAAAAAAATAAATAAATTTCGTAGTATTTAATTAGAAGCTTTACAAAATTAATTGTATGTAATATATACATGCATGTGAAATAAATTAAGTAGCGGTATAATTAGTAATTTCAACTGAAAATAATAATTTACTAAACTGTTGTATAAAATTTAAAAGTAAAAATAAAAATTCATATTTCTATTTGCCGAATACTAAATAAAGTTCGTATTGATGAGCTGATATATTTTATTTAGGGTTATTTACATACAGATCCCTGCAAACATAGTCAATCATGAAATATTCTGCGAAACTAGGTGAGATATCCGCAAAAGTCCAAAGAGTATAGATATGTCCCGCCGCGCCTTTTGCGGGGACATATCTGTAAAAATATTTTTTCGTATATGTCCCCGCAAAAGGCGCCGGACATATCTGCATACTTTGACTGCGAGATCTCACCTGGGCTTCGCTTTTGATATTTTTTCAATTATTGACCCTTTTATTTAATTCAAAAGTGGGGTGGGGGAAAGAAAATTAAAAAAAAAAAAGATCTAGCATTAGATGATGTAAATTAGAGCGCAATTAAGTTGAACTTGCTGGGAACCTTCCTGCGGCTCTCCCTCTCCCGGCGTGTTTCGCGAGAAAGTCTTGGAATGTTGAAGATGCAGACCTGCCGAAGGCTTTTCTTCCCCAGTCGAAGCGAATCAGCTGCTTCCCGCGTAGTGGAAAACGTGACGAAGTTCAACTTTACCTTCACCGACTTATTTAAAGAATGTTATTAAAGAGTACGCGGACATCTTTAACACCCCGCGCCTTGGAATAAAACTCTGATTTCATTATTAGGTAATATTTAAAGAAAAATGATTCGATACTTTATTTTATAAAAAATAAAAAAGATATTGATCGTTGATTAATTATGAAGGTTATAAAAATATTATTTTATTATGTATCATGTTAATTGGAAACTTATTTCATGTGAGGGGATTTTTGTAATTTAACTAAACAAAATTTTA
This sequence comes from Aechmea fasciata, assembly GCA_025177825.1. NCBI lineage: Eukaryota > Viridiplantae > Streptophyta > Magnoliopsida > Poales > Bromeliaceae > Aechmea > Aechmea fasciata. Next base: position 1,277,247 of record CM045926.1, read on the forward strand.
AGAAAAAATTTTGATTAATATCTCCATTTTATCATTAATTTTGCACTAATTTAAGCATAAATTTAAGATTCGATTGATATACCAAAATTTACACATTAATTTTGTACTTATTTAGGTATTAATTTTAGAAATTTTAGAATTTTGCTAATTTAGGTGTTAATTTAAATTTTAGAAATAGTAATATTTCTAAATATGTTGAATTTAAATATTTAATATTTAAATTTAAAATTTAAAATTTAAATAAGAAGAATATTACTATTTTATCCGAACTCGAATCCAAGTCCGAAAGCGAGTATAGTGGATTTATCTATGCTAGTTAAATAGATATAGTTTCGGATATGGCTATCAAAAACGAAAACCCGACGGATTTGAATTTGGTTATAGATTTTGATCGTATCCGATCCAAACCCAAAATCGACTGGAACCCGAATTTATTATACGTTATATTTAATATATATAAATATTTGATGTTATATTTGAATATGTACTTTAAAATTTTAGATTTAATTTAATATATTTTGAAATATTGTAATTAAAGACAAATAATGTTTCGGGTTCTGATTTTTGGATTCAGGCTAGGGTTTCAGATTTTAAGTTGGGTAAGAATGTAGATATGCAATATGGTTTTCTAAAATTCGTCGAATTTGGGTTTGGATTCGGGTTTCGGGTTTGATAGTCGTATTCGTGTTTGCGTTTTTTAAAATCTGCCTCGAATTCATGTTCTTTACATCTCTACTGTGGATGAAGAGAAAAAATAGGAAGAGAAAAAGAAAACAGAGAAGAGAGATTTGATAATATAATGGGGATAAAATTATTAAATTAAAAAACCAAAATATTTCTCTTTGGGGTATTTGGTAATCGATATATCTTTCTCAAAGTGATACGCTATCGCAATTCACAACTTAAAAATAATAAACCTGAGTCGTTGAATAAAATGAATGAATGGTATAAAACAATAACAAGTTTAGAAGCACTACTCATATAAAAAAGTTGTTAGACATAAATAGATTTGTTTTTTTGTTTTTGTTTTTGTAGTTAAAAGATAGAAGCTTATGTTTTGGTTTTTGAAAGATTTTGACGTTCATGATTATATAAAATAATACATTTCAGATATAAGATAATTTTATTCTATTTCAAAAATAATTTGAAAATCTAGGCCAATTTGTATTAAAAATTCACTAATTTTAGACTTTTGCAAAAATGGGCCACTTTTTTCGATTTTACAGATTCGGACCAGATTTTCAACAAACTGACCAAAATAACCTTATTACTTTTCTCTCTCCTCTTTCTCTCTCATCTTTTTTTCCCTCGTTTATTTTTTTTTTTCCTTCCCCGAAGAAAGCAGCAGAGGTAGAGGCGGAGACGGAGGCGAAAACGGCCCACCTCGCCTCTCACCCTTGCCCTTTCCCTCACCCGCGCACCCCCCACCTTCACTACAAAAAATCTTGCATTTAGGGACACTTTAAATAATAATTAGCGACTCTTTAAAATGTTGGCAAAAATAATGCCGACGTTTGTAAAAGCGTCGGGTAAAAAGTCGTTAAATAAACATGTCGGGATAAATATACCGACGTTTTAATATAGCGTCGGAAAATTTATATAAATATTTGATAAAAATATATTTATTGGCGACGCTTAATCATAGTGTCGGCAAATGCTAAATATTAAAGACGCTAGAAGAAAGCGTCGTCTAAAACATATTTTGTTGTAGTGCTTCCTTGCCTCTAATCCTGCCGAGGCCGCGCCGCGACTCTTCTGCGACTCTTTTTTTTTTTTCCTTTCCGACTCTCCTCCACTGTCACGCCCGAGTCCGCCTATTTTGTCGGTTTCGGGCACGTCAATAGACCGCCGAACGGACAGAAATTTTCCTGTACGTCCAAGACGTCGCAATCAATACAATTACAAGGGGTTTCAAACAGGAACATACATCAATCAAATATTGCATAAGGAAGTATCAAAAACATAAATACATCTACTGCTATTACAAGCATTCGTCTCAGTTTCACTTTTACATTTACATTCATCTTCCAAATGCAATTGGTTATTACAAATTTATTACAATTTGATCCTTTCATTTTTCCTCTACCCCTAGGCTATGCCGATAGGACGCTATCTCTGGTCTCCGGGGTAGGACGCTATCTATGGAGCTACGCCCTTGCCTCGCGCTGCCGCGCCGCTCACGTGCGAACCTGTAACACCCCAAAATAACGTGGGGTGAGAACAAACTCAATAGTTTCCAGTGGGTACGGCCATCCAAGGAAAAAGCTCGACCAATAGGTCCAATGAGGCACTGCAATCATGTTAGTCCAAAAATATCTACATATACATATATATCATGATGTTACTATGCAACTAACAGAAAACATGGCTCACAATATACAATATGCAACTATCGAATAGCTCTTAGCTTTACTCTACATTTTAGCTATCCTTTACATTAGCCATTTATATTCTTTACTCTTGGGCACTCTATGCTCATTAGCAATTCACTTCTAAGGTTACATTTACCTTAACTCTCAATATGTCACTCGACTCGGTCATGAGTCAATCTATCGCGGATAGCCTGCGCACTGGCTGCTCAACAGCTTATCGCCCACCGTAACTTAGCCCCATAGCGGCGAAATCGTCGCACACGCTGAACAGGCTCAAGTCACCTGGTGATATAATCCATAGACCGGCTCAACCGGTATAGACCACAAACGGCTCAACTATCCGGCGGTGAAATCGCCGCACACGCCACGACGATGGTTAGCTCTGGACGGCGAAATCGTTGCACACGCCCAACACCCGTCTCGGTGTTCCAAGTCTCGGGATTTCGGAATCCGTTCCACATAGCTTGCGGGTTGGTCTTAACCCTCAAGAGTCGATCCACTTAGGTCCATTATTCCATCTTAGGTCCACTTGACTCTAGGTTCACTACTTTTGCTACATAACCTAGGTTACTTTCACTCTAGGTTTCAATTCAACCTATGTTCTCTAACATTAGGTTCAATACCACTTTGATCCGACCTATGTTTAATAACACTAGGTTCATTATCACTTTCGATCGACCTATGTCCTTGACACTAGGTTAGATGCCACTCGCCTAGGTCCATTTGACTCTAGGTTTACTACAACCTATGTTCTTTAACACTAGGTTAGATGCCACTCGATCTACTCGACATCCTAGTTGTCCAATCGAGCCTTTCACTTGCATATCCTCACAATGCCAATTATGCATTTATGCAACTATTTAGCATCTAAACAACATGCTTAACATGTATTCTAGGATAATCATTGCCTAGCATTTATCTTTTACATTACGTCATTAACATGCATTATCTGTCATTTGTATGCATCAACATGAGTCTACATTTCTCTTAGACATAACGGCTACCTAATTGCTTCGGTAAACACAACCCACCTTAACTTACTCTCCAATTGCTCGTAGTCACTTGCAATCGGCCGCCCGCGGCACCCGTGACTCGGTTCGGCCCGAACTCTCGCGCGACCAACTGAACGGCCACCAATCCCCGATCCGGCAACTCTGGCGTTATTCCATGACGTCACGATGCTCCGGATTCGATCTCACGATTTATGGGCACATATTTCGCGTGCTGCGGCTATCTGTTAAAAGAATATTATTTCGTCAATAACTTTGCATACGCTCTTCGGATCACCGAACTGAGCGCACCAACACGCACTACTACAAATTCGTGATTTAGCGGCATTTACTCAGCAACATTTATTTAAATAACGCTAATTAATATATTTAACAGCATTATTTGATAAGTGCCAAGCTCTTCCAAAGTTTCCTTGTGGGAGAGCTCCTAGATCTTCCAAAACCCTCCAAAGCCTCCTCCTTGAGCTTCTTCTTTTTCTTTTCCTTGCTCTAGGGCTCTTCTAGAGAGAGAGGAAGAGAGAAAAAAGAGAATAGGTGAGTGTGCTGTGAGAGGGGAAGGGGATGGGCATATAACATGTTGCTATAATTGCAACTAGACCCTCCCATTTCGATTATTTGCAACCTGCCAGACTGGGCAGAAATCGGACTCGGAGACCGGTCTTGACTTCCGAGACCGGTTCCCGTAGGTGGTTCTCCGGGAACTTAGCCATTTCTGGCAGATTACGCGGGCTAGGACTGGTCTTGACCTTGGGGACCGGTCTCGGGGAGACCGGTCTCCAATCCAAGACCGGTTCCCGTAGGGGGCAATTCCAGGACTTAGCCGATTTTTAATCCTACTCGGCTGCGGCGTGCGTGAGGACCGGTCTCCAAGAGCTCCAAGTCTGGAACTTCTCCAGACTTGCAGTTTTTCTTTCTCGGGTCCCGTTTTCACTTCACATGGGTTTAATACACTTAGAACCCATCAATTCTCGCTCTACTCCGGGTTCCACTCATTTCGACGGAACTCGGCACGCTTTAAGGGGAAGCGATATGCTACAAGTAGTAGGGCTGACAATCTAACTTAATGTTCGCGAGCCAGCCCATGTTCAGCTCATTAATAAACAAGCCGAATATATACGAGATGAATTTTTCAATTTGATATTTTAATAAGCTAGCTTGTGTTCGGCTTGTTTAATAAATGAGTCGAACACAAGCTGGCTTAGTTTGCTCGTGTTCGGCTCGTTGACAGCCCTATGATGTGCTCACCTATATATACATATATAGGGTCTAACTAGGGGTCTCCCACAGTAGCCAGGCACACTACAGCCCAAGCTAGCAGTCGTCCTAGACCGGAGCCGCATGTATTAATATTTGATTAATCAAATATGTCGCCTATAATTATCTTTTTTGCCCGTGTTGTTCTATTTTATTATTTTATGGTCTGGAGTAATACAATCAATATCAGCACAATTACCAATCTCTATTGTTAATTAGTATTGGAGAAAATAATATTTTCAACAAATTGCACTAGCTTTTGTTTATATGATTTCTGTGATCCTATTAGAATACAAAAAGCAAATCTATATGCTTCCGCTCTGATGACTACTCCTTTTAACTTAATAAGATTTTATTAAATAAACTAAAATTTTAGCCGTGAAGCGCTTTTATATTTCTCTCTCTCTCTATCTCTCTCTCAAAAAAAAAAAAAAAAAAAAAAAAAAAAAAAAAAAAAAAAAAAAAAAAAAAAAACTTACTAGTACTGTTAGATAACTTCGTACTAATAATATCAACGACAATTTGGGGCCAATTCCGCATGAATAATTGATAGTTTCAGTGTCCTCGTACTTGATTCACCATCACATGCATCAGTGTGTTAGGTACAACAGCGGTTGGTTTACTATTAAATATGTTTAGAATATATAATGCTTCATTTTATTACTACCTAGCTATAGGTTTGGATTAATCACATTTGGCTGTTTTACTCGCAAACAGTTAGAATGTTTACACTTGGAAGAAACATAACATCAAATTTTGTCAGCAGTAAAAGTAGAGGTACTAATTACATAACCAATTTAGTGTTTCTACATTTAGGCCTTAGAATCTCATCGCAACTCCTACTCTACAAGAAGTACCTGACATTCTATTTTGCTACACACTTAATTTACTGATTAAAGATGATCGCTGAAAAAACCAGAAGGAAAAGCAAAGCCAAAGGGGCACAAACTTAGGGTCCAAATTAAAGCAGATGCATTGTGGGGAATCCTAGCTAGTAGAAAGTTAATTAATTTGTACTGAATCCACAAGAGCATGCATGTGACATCCTTGATTCTATTCATGCATGCTTCAACTACCCACCATGTTCATCTAATTAATCATCAATGCAAACATTAACACCCCGTATATCTTTTTGTCCTATCTCAAAGATAGATTATTGAACCAATGACTCAATTGAGCTTTGTCCCCAATATTTAAAAATTGTTATTACCATATGTATATAGCAGTTAACTACAAAGTGAAACTAAACTTTGTCTGGGTCTAATGGGTCTAGTGAGCCTGCTGTACGTTGTGATACTAATTCCACCTAACTAAATTTCTATAACCTTTTTTTTCTCCCCTTGATTAGAAGTAGAGTAGCTAACTTAACATCGCTATCTTGAAAGGAAGCCGATCCAGATGAGGTCATTAAAGAGGAATTAATTAGTCTGAGAATTAAGGCATATATAGTTGTTGGAAACCCACCTAATTACTATCATCTATACGACTATACGTAATCATACGCTTTAGTTCGAGTCACATCGCCATAAGCATGCACAGATTAGTTAGTTTAAGGATGATCAAACTTTTTCTTTTGAAAAATCACGTCCCTATTATGAAAAACGACTTGCTAAAAGTGTGTCTCTTAATTGCAGCTTTAATGCGATTCTCTATGTTGGTTGGTTGGTTGTCGAAAGATGAATGCGAGTGTTGGAGATTACATGCTTATGAGGTTGCAGTGGTTGGAGTAGTCTCCATCAATATGAGCTGGTTGATCCATATAGGATTATATATACAAGTTGGCTCATTGGAACCACAATCTCTCTCTCCCTCTCTCCCTAGATCTCTCTACAAATGAGGCCACTAATTAACTACCATAAAAGCACCGCTAGATCTCATTAGACACGGACGTTTTTGAGTACAACCTCATTAACTTTGTGATTGATTGGCTCGCTCTTTCGTTATTTTTTATGAGGATGATCCCCAATTTCACTTTTTCTTGTGTGGTGCATCTTATAAGTTCGAGCTAATTAGTACATAGGGAAGCATGCATATATCTTGGATGGTGAAAACTAGTGATGTTATATATACTATGTTATGTTCTCCCTAGTAAACATTCATTGAAGATTTGATGGATAAATCTTTCACGAATGGTGTTGGTCCGTAGGACCATGAACGGATTCGCCTCTGGCCTCTGGGCACGTCGGAACCGCATGAGTTCACCGGGGTGGAGCACGGTCCGCCAAAATCGGCATAGGTTAGGTGCTATTGATGGAACTGGTGCTAACCTATATATATGATCATTCGACGAAAAGCCTAGTCATTATCTATAATCGAAATTCATTCAAGAATTACATTTCCGCGAAACTAGACATATATATATAGTATTAGTCACTCTAATTATAGATAGTGATATTTTTGAATGAAAACTATTTTGAGATTTCATCTAGATCACGAATTATTAAGTTGCGATTGATCTATGGAACTTTAATTTCTATTTATCATAATCTACATTTCTATCAAGTTTATGTGATTTCCTATCTCGAATGATGCGCGAGTCGATTTGACTACTATACACCCCTATAGCTAGAGATAGTTTTGTAGAGAGATGATGTATTAACTGATTTACTATGCTATTGAAATGATGTGGCAATTGATTGCCATGTCATCGATCTACTCAGTAGGAAAATTAACCCCTGATGTGAGTTCTATCACAACTTAGCATCAACTAATTGTGAAAAATGGAAGTACAGTAACCAATAAGTGAAACAATACAAACAAAAAAGATCAATGGTGCAATTTAATTACCTCGTAGTTTTGCTATGAGTAAGTCCAGTTTCAAGCCATCATTTTATCCCATGGGCCATAAAGTGCACAGTGGCCAAAGAAAAGGCAAAACAGACAAAATATTGTAAATAAATGAGGTTCAACCAAGTTGGTATGAATTCTACCCTTATATTTAGACATACATACGGGGGAATATAGTGAAGTTAAAGCTCTTCTTCTGACACAGAACATATATATAGTTGTTCAGTGAATGTTCTAAGTACCATACTGGGACAGGTAGAGTCACTGCATTAAAAAAGCAAAAAAAAAAAAAAAAAAAAAAAGGTTAATTACACGATTTGCCCCTAACCTTTACTCAATTTTTTAATTTGGTCCCAACTCTTTTTTTTTTGCAATCAAGTTTCTAATTTATTAATTTCATTATAATTAAGTCCTAGCCGTCAGATAGGTGTTATAATTGATGGAAAATATCACGTAAACGCTACGAAGATGTCATGTCAGCGCCAGCTAATTATACAAGGGTTAAATATATCATTGGTCCCCAACCTTTGCCCAATTTTCACATGGGTCTCCAACCTTTAAATTTAAATTTTGATTTTAAATTGTATTTTAAATTAAATTATTAATTCAAAGCAAGATTTCTATTTTAAATTTTAAATTTTAAATTTTAAATTTTAAATTTTAAATTATAAATTTAATTTTTGATTCAAATTTAAATTTAAATTTTGTATTTAATTTTAAATACAAATTCACATTTTAAATTCTAATGCTAATTTAATTTCATACTTTGATTTCGAATTTCAAATTCAAAATGTGAATTTGAATTCAAAGTTTAAATTTGAATTTAAAACTGGAATCAAATCATAAATTCAAATTTAAAATTTAAAATCAAAATTTTGAATAAAATCTTAAATTTATATTTATATTTAAATTTCAGTTTCCAAATTTTCATTTTAATTGCAAATTTGAATATCAAAATCAAAATCAAAATTTTAATTTTGAATTCAAAATTTAGATTCAATTTAAAATTTGAATTTCAATTCAAAAATTTTAATTCAACTTCAAATCTAAATTGTAGCTTTAAATTCAAATCCAATATTCTAATTTCTCGTTAGTTTAAAATTTTAATTTTAATATTAATTTTGAATTTAAATTTAAAAATTTTGGACTTTTTTTTTTGAACAAAAATGAAAAACGTGCAAAGTTTATGGACCAAAACTAACATGCAAAATGATGCCAAGTAGGTGCTAATGTTACGATTTCGTTAATTTTAATACTTTTCTAACAGCTGTGACGTAGTTGCAATAAAACCAAAAGATTAGGAATTCAATTGTGAAAAAAAAATATTGAGGGTTCAAGTGAAAATTAGTGCAAAAGGTTGGGGACCAATAATGTATTTAACCCATAAAATTATCTTCTCATGTTTCTTCAGAAATTAATTATTTGCCTGCGTGCACCCGAAGCATTCATATATACACCCTGCATGCAAATCATATCTTATCTTTTGTTTATTCCATCATATATTTCAATCCCAGCCATTCATTTCCAGCAGCATTTTCTCATACTTTGATTAACAGGCAGAGTGCTACGTACGACGAGGACACAAACAGAAACAGAAAGCCGTGATTGTTAATTAGACAAACCACAGAACAGTAAAATAATAATTAAAAAAAAAACACACAAGAATTTATGTGAAATTTTTTTTGCAGGAAAAAATCACGGGTGAAGAAACAGAAAATTTCACTACGAAAAAAAGAGTACAATATTGTGAAACTACAGTCCTGTGTATTGTCTCTAGGACAAAAAAAGAAGAAAGAAGTTCCTATTGGCCGCCGCGTACATTTATTTTTTTTCCTCCACAATTTTTTTTTTTCCTTAAATTGTCATATCTCAATGCTGTGGTGAATCATGGATACAAAATTGAACTCGAGTTGTCGTACCTTAATTTGTGTAGGGATGAGCCCAAATTACTATCTACACATAATTTATGCAGCATACGTCCTTCATTCCATTTTTGTTTTTACATCTTTTTGGAGTCACTTATCTGTTCATAATGTATTGGCATAAGAAGTAAAATTATTCTAAAGCTTATTGATGTTTTTTCTTTTTTTTTTCTGACTCTCTCCAAAGTTAGAAGCGCCAGTAAATAAAAGACCGGTACAAAAATGTACAGATACAGGTGGTGCGCGCATGCAATAATATTATATTTCCACTTAAACTTTGCAGAGTGAATATATATGTTGATTGAATGTGATGATCATAAATGGTGAAGGGGTTGTTCTTACAAATTAAATAGATTTATATTGTAAATAGTTAGTTAGTTAGTTAGTTATGTTGAATGGAGGAGGAAGTGATCGAGGTTAGTTAATCTGAACAGCCAGAGGGATAAAAAAGGATTACTGGAACTGTGATCTGGCAAAAAGCATTTAATTGCCGAAACTGCAAAGACGGTGGCGAATATGCCATCTTCCCCCGACTTCACTATTCGGGGATCGCCGCATGTGAAGCCCATAATGGCGCTGTCGGCTACCGCCATCTATATAAATAGGCACGAGAATCCCAGGTCAAGAAGCACAAGGACGGGCCTCTTCTTCTTCTTCTTTCTTCTTCTTTCTTCTTCTTTCTTCTGTCTCTGTTTAAGCGGCGGAGTTTCCAGGATGGGAACTCGGCTGCTGCTGCTTTCCAGCGTTCTGTTCGCGCTTTCTGCGGTGCGCTTTGCTGCGGAATTCGTCGGGGCAGCTGAAACGGCGGCGGCTGTCGTCGTCGGCTCGGCCGTGTGCTCAGATTGCGCGACGAAGAAGATTGAACATGAACGCGCATTCAAGGGTAATGATATACGACAATATCGATCTGAGCTCCTTTCTTTTCTTGCAACTCGAGATTTTCTAGCTTTCGATCGTTATTCATATATATGAAACTACAAAAAATAAGAGCTTGGTTTTAGTGCTCTGCTGCATTGTCTACGTACGAACTTGCATTGCTCTATGCCAACACCGGGAAAGTTTGTTGTTAAAACATCTGAACAACCACTCGCCCAAGTATAGTAATAAGTTTGAGAATATATATATATATATATATATATATATATATATATATATATATATATATATATATATATATATATATATATATATATATATATATAGAAAAACAGTTGATATATTTTGTTTTATAAAACAGGCCTTCACGCAGCCGTGAAGTGCAAAGCCGCCACGGGCTTATACGAGACCAAAGCCATGGGCGCGCTCGACAACACCGGGAGTTTCAACATCCCTCTCCACGCCGACACCCTCGCCGCCGACGCCGACGCCGACGCCGACGACCTCAACCGCGACTGCTTTGTAGAGCTCCACTCCACGGCGTCCCCTGAAGCCACCACCCCGTGCCCTGCAGCAAAACCATCGAAACTAATTCCCGCCGCCAAAGCGAACGGCGGCGAGCGCGTGTTCACCGCGGCATCCGGGCCGCTCACGTTTGCGTCGGCAACGTGCGCCTCCGACATCTTCAAGTGGGACCCGTTCCACAAGGACTTGCCGTGGCACCACAAGTTCGATTTCCCTCCGAAATCTCACTATTTCCCTCCCATCTACAAGAAGCCGCTTCCGTCGCCGACGCCCGTGCCTACATACAAACCCCCGGCTCCGGCCTACAAGCCCCCGTTCCGGTCTACAAGCCCCCGACTCCGGTCTACAAGCCCCCCGTTCCGGTCTACAAGCCCCCGACTCCGGTCTACAAGCCGCCGACTCCGGCTTACAAGCCGCCGACTCCGGTCTACAAGCCAGTTCCCATCCACCACCTGCATCCCAAGCCGTTTCCTCACTTCCATAAGTTCCCTCCTTACTCCCCTCACCCTTTGAAGAAGCTCTTCAAGAAGAAGCACCACTTCTTTCCTCCTAACGCTGAAGCAAAGCCTTAGAAGTAGAAGCTGTTGACGTATGGTGGTGGTGTGCTTAAGCTCTCCAGCTTCGTGTTGTTGTCTTTTAAGTTAGTTTGCCTTTTGAGAGAAAGAGAGAGAGAGAGCGTTATCTATTTGTGGTGTAATAAACTAAGCCCGTGTTTAATTACTGTGGTCTCAATTAAGAGTCATAGATATATATATATATACAGTGTACTGTGGTGGTTGCAAATAAGATTGTACGTAATTGATGTTACTGTTGTTTTCCCACAGCTTGCAAGTTCATAAGTTAATATTGTTTTATTAGCCTTGATTGATTTTATTAAATTTGTTTCAAGCGTAGTGTGATGAGAAATGCTAAGCCTACTACGTACCCAAAATATATGGGTTATAGGATTACCACTAATGATCGATCCAAGGATTGTAATCCCTATCTCCTCGCGTTAAATTTTTTTTCTTGAATTGAATTTTACCAATAAAAAGGAAAGATGCTGAGAATAGTAAAAATATAAGTGCCACTGGATGATAGGAATTGTAAGATTAATTATAACCAACTTTCGGATCTGTTGGTCGAGCTTTTTTCTTGGGTGATCGTACCGACTGGGAACCATAGAGTTGGTTCTCACCTCACGTTGCCTTCGGGTGTTACAGGTTCGCACATGAGCGGCGCGTCACGCGAGGCGAGGGCGTAGTTCCGTAGATAGCGCCCTACCACCAAGACCAGAAATAGCAGTACCCCGAAGTCAACTTAGCTAGGGTTTGCAGAAAAGAAAGAAAATAATGTGTAATAATAATGATTGTATTTGGAAGAAAATGTAAATGTATAATCTAGGTGGAATGCTGGTAATAGTTTAGTTGTTTTATATTTTTGATACTTCTTTATGCAATCTGTATGTTGAATTCAGTTCCTGGTTGGAACATCGTGAATTGTATCGATTGCGACGCCTAGGATGTACATAGGCGACTCTGTCTGCTCGGCGGTCTGTCGGCGTGTCCGAACCTGACCAAATAGGCGGGTGGCGGGGCGTGACAGATATAGATATCCGAAATTTTATCCGAATCCGAACCCGAATGAAACGGATATATCTGATAGATATGAATATGGATTCGAATATGGATATCAAAAATAGAAACGCGACGGATATGAATTCAGATATGGACTTTGATTGTATCCGACCCAAACCTGACCCGAACCCGTCCCGAACCCGAATTTATTATATATATATATATATGGGATAATTGCCTATATACCCCTCATGCGTCTGAAAATATCCGATCTACCCCTATATTTTTTTTCTTTCTAAAATGCCCGCATACGTTCTACCGTTATTGCAAAATACCCCCGCAGTTATCTCCTGTTAAGTTAATCTTGGTTAAACGTGAGTTAAATATCTACCACAGTTAAAAAAAATTAAAATACCAATTTTATCCTTAACTTAAGGGCAAATACGAAAGGTTGGTGACGGTAGAGGGGTATATTGAAAAAGACCAAAAGTCGAAATACTTTTTGTACCCCTGACTTTAAGGGCAAATAAGAAAGACAGTGATGGTAGAAGGGTATATTTGAAAAGGGCAAAATAGTAATTTTACAGAGATAACAGAGTTACTTAACAGATTTTAACTCTAAGGGTATATTAGAAATAGGTTGGAACATAGGAGGGGTATTGTCAATATTTGTCACGCTCCGGGTCGCACATTCACCGGGCACGCCGACAAATCCGCCGTATACAAAAGAATTTCCTCTGTATACGAAGCGTAGCTGTACCTGTATAATATACAATGCTACAAACAGTAGTATAGAGTTGAAGTAAACTATAAACACGCAGGTAGGAAAACAAACTTTATATACATACAATCGCAGACACAAAAGAACACTACTCGCTCCAAATGAGTTCAACTGTATGTACAAAAGTGTCAAACCAAAAAAAACCACTCCAAAAGTGTCACTACCTACAGGAGGATCCTCTAGCTCAGAAGTCGACGGGGAAGGGCTCTAGCTCGCAACGCCCTTGCCTCGATCCGACTCAGACGGAGCAGCAGCCGCAACAGAAGGCCCTGCAACAACAGTGGAAGAAAGAGGGCGTGAGAACTACTATAAAAATAAGTAGTCCTCAGTGGGTACCGCCCTAAACACATCGGTCCACCCACTAAGTCTACAGGGTAAGCAAGAAGTAGAAGAAGCTGGAAACCCTCGACAGCTAAACTAAAAATCCTATACTATTGTGCTCAAAACCTCCCTCTGTAGAACAAGTAAAAGCTGACCCAATCTTACGAGGATCGTGAAAGCACCCGTCCCGCCCGTCGAGGCAACACTACAACTACCCTGTGGGTAGCTAGCGGAGAGCAAGTCCACAACGAGGACGCAGCGACACCAACGCAAAAGCACAAAGCCAGACTCCGGAGCGGCACTCGTGGGCGCGAACCAACCGAGTATGCAAGCGTATCTCTATCGAGCTCAATCTGGCTCTCACAAGCATAGTCAAGTACACTGGGTCTAAACACTAATACATCGTGCCCTCGGGCACAGATCGTAACCACACAAGACATCGGGCCCACCGTCAAACCCCCGACGGTGCCCAACAACCAGCACGACTAGACTCTGCTGAAAGGTAAGCTCGGCATCCCCAGCGCGAGCGTAAAAGCAAACTACACTACCATGGTATCCATCGCACTCCCACGGTGATGATACGACACAAAACGGCTCCTAGAGCTAAATCCGGTAGTGTAAGCTAGTGACGATCGAAAACGTGGTTTTCTCCTAAGTTAAATTCAAGTCCAACATGTAAGGAATTATATACTCTCAATGCATGTTTTAAATCCAGGGTTACTCTACAATATTCATGCATTCGGGCTACCACTAGTTACATCAACAAATAAGCATACATGTTGGCTAATTCGGAACATAGGAGTGAAACGATGAAATCCCACCTTGATGTTCAAATCCTAGCAAGAAGAAGGTGGCCCGGATTCCACTTGATCCCTCGCCGGTCCGCCGAAGTCCGAGTTTCCCGCCGTGGAAGAGGCAAATGCACGATTTCACGAATTCCGTCCGGAAAACAATGCACGAGAAAAGCTTAAAGTTAACCAAGCTAACCTTATCCAAATTCAGCGATTGGGCTCGAAATCTTCGTCTCGCAGTCACGAATCCAACGCCGCAAGTTTCGACGCGAGCCGACTTCCCGCGCGGAGAACTAGCCAAAGTGTCACGGCCGACGCCGGAAAACAAAGAAATCGCACTCGTAAATCGTCGCAAACAATGCTCGGTAAAGATGGGGTCCGAACGGGCAAACTCGCTCCAACCAAAGAAGTAAGGTCTCGTTGGAATCGTCCGGAAGTCGCGGATCCAATGCCCCTGTGTTTCACGGATTTTGACTCACCTACACAGAGAACAAGCCAAAACGCCGCGGGTCGACGCTGCAGTCAGCAGCAGCGGCAGCAAGGTGCGAAAACGAAGAAATCCGAAGTGAACGGAGGGATGTCGACGACCAACTCACCTCAGGAAACACCCTAGCTCTGTCGCTGAGTCGATGGCGACGGCCTCTCGCGCTCGCCCAGCTCCTGCGCAGCGTCAGGACGTCGCAAACCCGCGGAAACCACACGTCGGCGCGTCGTCGTCGAAGCTCGAGCTCCTCTTGAGCTAAGGGGAGCGGCGAAGAAAGAAGAAAGCGAAGAATGGAAGGAGAAGAAGATGGAGGATATGAACTCCTCCCTCTCTCCTCTCTGCTGCAAGTAAGAGGGAGAAGGGGGTGATGTGACAAGTGTGCACAAAAGTCAAACTGCACCATATCTCCACTTTGTACCGGTACAAACCCCACTTGTACGTGACAAACAGCAACCCGAGAGCCTAACCGCGCGGGCTATACGTATAGCCCTCGGTTGCTATACCGGTATAGCAACGCCGCACTTAGGTATAGCAATCCATTTGTACTCAGACACTCATTTAAAACCCGTTATTTGCGGATTTTTGTGACACACGCTACTCTCGCGTTCCCACGGGGCCCGTTTGGCGTCTATTTGGCGCTAACGCGACCCAGGCTTGTTCCGACACTCTCCAGAGCTGTAGACAAGCCTCAGGTGTAATTTTTCAGGTCTCTACAATATTAACCTTCTAAGAGGGGTAAATCGAAAAATCGGGAACTTTTCAGGAATATATAAGCAATTGCCCCTATATATATGTATGTATATATATATGTATGTATATATATATATATATACATACATATATATATATACATATATATATATATATATATATATATATACATATATATATATATATATATATATATATATATATATATATATATATACATACATATATACATACATACATATATACATACATACATATATACATACATACATATATATATATATATATATATATATATATATATATATATAGCTAGGCTCCTATGCTTTCGAAAGTACGGGGACCTCCGTACTTGTAAGTTGTTTTCGATGATGGGACACCCGATTCGGCGATCGGTTCCGTTAAACTTGATCTACGCTATTGGAACTATTTAGAAACCAAATTTCATAATTTTTTGATTTCGTTTGTCTAGTGAACGAGTAACCTCAAAATGAACGGCCGAAAATAAAAATCTCATAAAAAGCAGTGCTAAAAGACCAACATTTCAAATAGAAAGTATTGCTCTTACTATTGATATTAAGTAGAATTTTCTATTAAATTTTCATGTAATTTGGATACTTCTACACCGTTGAACTTAAAAACGTGCCACATCGACCGTTAAAATAGTCATTTTTTAAACTTTGTGATCCCTTGGTAAATGATGTCAAAAACTTATAAAATTTGATTTCTAGATAGTTCCAATATGAATATCCTTAACCGAGCCGATCGTCGAATCGGATGCCCTATCATTGAAAACAACTTACAACGGAGGCTCCCGTACTTTTGAAAGTACGGAGACTTACTATATATATATATATATATATATATATATATATATATATATATATATATATATATATATATATATATATATATAGAGTAGGGCTACTATACTATTACGAGTAGTAGAGCCCTTACTACTCATAAGTTGTTTTCGATGTTAGGGTTTTCGAATCGACGATCCACACCGTTAAATATGATCTAGAGTATTTGAAACTTCTAGAAAATAAATTTCGTAATTTTTCGAAATCATTATAAAGTCCATCAAGCGGATATAAAATGAACGGTCAAAATCGAGCGACATCCTAAAAATGGATGATCGAATCTTTCAATTTAAGATCGGGGTTATTGATCTTTATTTAGGTAGTGAATAGAATTTTCTATCAAAAATTCAACTTATTTCGATTCTTTTACACCGTTAAACTAGCAAATATTTCATACCGCCATTAAAAATTGCCAATTTTGTGAGCTTTTGATCGTAGGGTAAATGATATCGAAAAATTATAAAATTTTATTTCTAGAAGTTTTAATTGCTCTAGATAACGTTTAACGGTGTGGATCGTCGATTCGGAAGCTCTACCATCGAAAACAACTTATGAGTACGAGTGCGATCGTACTCATAATAAGATAGTAGGACTCTATATATATATATATATATATATATATATATATATATATATATATATATATATATATATATATATATAATGTGTTATTTGAATTTGTATTTTAAAATTTTAGATTTAATATAATATATTTTGAAATATTGAAAAAAGAAATAATTATTTCAGTTCAAATTTTCTGTTCAAATTTTTCGAATTTTTTGTCGATTCGGGTTTGGATATGGAATTTTAAAATCCGTTGCTCGGAGTTCGGTTTCGGTCTCGAGTTTGGAGTCGGGTTCGGGTTCGGGTTTTTAAAAACTGTCCGAATCCGACCCATTAACATCTCTAAAAGTAAACTATAAGGACGTGTTTGGTTCGATCAAGATGGAAAATGAAATCATAATGGAAATCGAAATAAAAATTGGAATCCGACAAGAATTGGAAACGGAATGATATAACCTTCCAATACATTTGGTTCAATAACAATCGGAATCGGTATAGTTGATTCGTGCTTTCAATATTTAAAATATTTTGATTATCAAAAAATAATTAAAATAAATTTAAAATTAAAATAAAAAATAAAATAATAATTTAAAATTTAATTTGCATATCAAAACATAAAATTAAATTTATAATTTAAATTCAAACTAAAAGTTAAATATTGAAACTTTACTTCGAAATATAAAAATGATAAATCAAAATTTTAAACATAATTTAAAAAAACTAAAATTCAAAAATAATCGATTGAACAATTCAAAATATAAAATTAATCTTTAATTTGATTAAAATTCAAAATTTACAACTAAATTTATATTTAAATTTATTGATCAAATTCAAAATGCTTGATTAAATTTATATTTTAATTTAATTTTTAAATCAAAATCTAGAATTAAAAATTTATTTTTCAAAAAGTAAATTTATATTTTTAATAAAAAAATTAGGGTCAAAAAATTAAATTAAATTTTAAATAAAAATATAACCTATAATTGACATATTTTTGTAAAGTGCATTATGTTTGTCTGAATTCAACTTTCAATCCGACCCTCCTAAGGCGGATTGGAAAAAGAGGTGACCGGAGATTCTCATTCACCCAGAAATTGGGATCATAATAGGACTCCCGCCTACCTAACAAGCATAAACGAATTCGCCCATTCCGATTTTGATTCCGGAATAAAAAAGGGTGAACAAAATAAGCCCTAAGAATACAGATATGAAATAAATACATAGTAATATAAATCAAAGCTAAAATACCGAACTTTATCTAAAATAATATAAAAATCTAAAAATAAACCTAACAAAAAGTATATATGTCATGAACCAAATCCCCTCCATTTGAGCCGTAACTACCGCACCTCCATAAGATTCAAATTTGAATTTCTCCAAATTTGAATTTTATGGAACTGCAATACTTTGAGGAGAACTACAGGTACTAAAACCTCAAGGTTGAGAATTGATCGCATGAAATTAAATGTCAAACAATATACAATAATTAAAGGATAAAAATACAATATGAATTTGTTAAAAACTGATGCATGAAGAGAAAACGAAAGAACACACTGAAATCTATATGTTCGGCCATCGATCATGGCGAAACGGAGCAAAAACTTTATTAATATCAAAGGTAGAGTATAAAGAAGATCTCTCTCGAAAGACTCAAGCTTTCAATTACATCTGACACTAAAATTTGAGTCCGTACCAAATTCGAAAGTGGCTCGACCCTCTTACCAAGGCTCACGCCCCATCTCCTGACCAGCTACCAAAATCCTGTCCCGCCTCCCACCCTAAATTTACGACAGGTCATAGAATGTTATCTCATAATCCATCTCACCTCATAACCCACCTCCCGTCAGCGTCCCGAATCTTCCCCGCCAACTAATATTTTTTATTATTAATATTTTGTAAAAATAAATCAATAAAGTTTTTAATAGTAATGAATAATAATATCAAGTTATATAAAAACCCACACAGGATAAACAACACATGCAAATACTAAAATTAGCATAAAAATATTATATATATCCTAAAAATAAAATTAACCACGTAGGAAATGAAAAAATATCACATGTAATTTTTTTTTTATTAAAAAAAATTTGCGCTGCGCTGTGAGCTGGGCCATACACGCAGGGTCGCTTTCCTGCGTGCAGCAGGGCCGGGCCCTCAAAACCCGCAAACCTCGCGTGAGGGCCAAGCCCGCAAAACCCTTGCATTGTGCGCAAGCACGCGTCGCAACAGTGCGCCAAGGCCCACGCAGTGCGCGCTGGGGCCCGCCTGGGTCCCAGCGGGCCGGGCCCGCTCGATGCCCGCAGGCGCGCCCGCTCGGGCAGCGGGCCTAGCCCGCGCGTGCGGGCGGGCGCGCCCGCTCCCGCACTGGGCCGGCCCGCTCGGTGCCCGCGGGCGCGTCCAGCTCGCGCAACTGGCCGAGCCCGCGCCGTACGAGCGGGCGCGCCCGCTCCAGCGACGGGCCGAGCCCGCGTGCGCTGCGGGCGCGCCCCGAGCCCGCAGCGGGCCGAGCCCGCGCGGGTGCGCCAGCCCCCGTAGCGCGCCGGCCCCGCGCGGTGCGGGTGGGTGCGCCCCGCGCCCATGGCGGGCCGGGCCCGCACGGGTGTGCGGGTGCGCGCCCACACGCGCAGCAGGCCGGGCCCGCGGTGGTGCGCAGGTGCTGGCCTGCGTCCGCAGCAGGCCGAGCCTGCGCGGTTCGCGCGGGTGTGTCCCTGGTCATCGCGTCGCTCGCAGCCATTTAAAAAAAATTAATGTCACGAAATAAAAAAAAATACAACTTATGTAAAAAAAATTTGGCATGATCAATTTAAGAGAAAAAAACTAAAACTAATTTAGTTAATTTTTTTTCTTTTCATCGATTTTACATAGAAAATGAAAAAGAAAAAATTATAGAACTAATCAACGACAAAAAATTGATCAACTAAACATGCGATCTAAAACACACGCATCACAAGCATGATCAAAGGTGAAAATAAGCATGCAGTCTCTGATACCAATTGTTGGAAATATTAGGACACCGAAAACTTACAAACCGGATAGCCAACGTATCCGGGAACCCAAATCGGATCGGTCTGCTTGTTTTACTAGCCTTCTTGGATCGTCCTGTCTCGTTACTAGCCTTTTTGGATCGTCCTGTCGCGATGCTTCTAGATCTCCCGCGTTTCGCATTCTCCGCGCGTACGCCTTACGCCACGGATCGTCGGATCGGATGCGGATTCGATATCGGATGCCAATCGAAGAGGGCTACTAGAGTCCTCTTCTATGTCAACACTCCAAAACTCCGGAACATAGGTGGAAATTCCAGAGTAAGAGAGAGAAGAAGGAAAATTTAACGATCGTCATTCTGATCGGAGAGAAGACGGAACGCATATATATAGAAAATAACGGAACCCCTAAATATCCTGAATCTCATATAGATTAGGATAAGGATCAGAATATCTATTAAAATTTAATAGATATCCACTAATAGATATATTTTTTAACTAACTAGTTAAGTGAGCGTGCAATGCACGTCGCACAAATACAAAAAATAAAATTTTTACAAATAAATATTATAGATAAAGACGATCCATAGTATTTAATCATTACTAAAATAAAAGGACAGATAAAAAAAAAAAAATTACAATATTATCAAAGACAGGAACCAAAATCCAGCTTGCTATCATTGAAAAAAAACACAAAATCCGTCACTAAACTAATGAAAATGTCACCATCGATCCATTCCATATAAATTATACTGAAAGTAAAAAAAATAATAAAGTAAATATTAGTAAATTATCGAAATATATAAAATTAATAAAAAATATAAATTAAATAAGAATTCATATAAGTAAAAAAAATTTAGTTTAATTTTATTTCTTGAGTTTTTGGAATAGGTAGATTAAGCACAATTTTACTTACAAAATTTTGCTAAATAAATTGATTATCATAGATAAATTTAAAATACTATAGAAAAAATACAATATTAAAAAGTATATTTATCCTAATTATCGATATTAACATACACTCGTTAATACAACAACCGAATTATTTGCAATAGTATTTCCCCACATACCAATATGTATTAGCACCATCTTGTCCTAAAAAATTAATCTAATTCTTCCATCCAAAAAATTAGTTATTAATAATTATTTTAATATTTAGGACGATTAACACCAATAAACACTATTCAAATAAAGAGTAATTAATTTTTAAGAAAATTGAAATAGTATTGAAAATAGTAATAATAGTATAGAAGGTAGCGAAGGCCGCGAAGGCGGCGAAAGCGACAATGTGTCGGACCGATGATGATGATAATAATGAGGAGAACGATGACGATGTGTTGGTACCAACAACGGGGGCAAATGAGAATTGATATTACTAAAAAAATATTTAAAAATATTTGAGAAAAATATATAGATAAAAATTAAAAAAAATACTAAAAAAATATGCTAAAATAGTTTAAAGGCACATTACAATAAAAAAATTCAGATGAAATCAAAATGCCTCTCTAATTATGGCAAAGTGATAATGTGCCATCGCCGGTAATGGGATGATGTACCGGTGTCAAAGACAAAGATAAATAAAAAAAAGATATTATTAAAAACATATTTGAGATAATTTAAAAAAATAGCAAAAAAAAAATTTATTACTAAAAAAAATATGTGCTTTATATTTGAGAAATGTATAAGTGAAAATAAGAAATACTAAAAAAATGTTAAAAGACATATTAAAAACAAAAAATTTTCAGATGTGATCAAAATATCTCTTTAATTATGCAAAGGTGGCGAAGGTAATAATGTGTCAAGATGATGATGATGACAATGACAATGTATCGTCGGCAATGGGGACAAATGAAAAAGTATATTATAAAAATTATTTGAGAATATTTAAAAAATATATAGATAAAAACAAAAAAATATATTATTAAAAAATATATACTTTATATTTGAGAAATGTATAGATCAAAATAAGAAAAAACTAAAAAGAAAAGGATATTACTAAAATAGTATAAAAAAAATATTAAAAGAAAAGAAAAATTTTCAGATGTGATTAAAATACATCTTTAATTATAACGAAGATGGTGAATGGAACAATATACCGGCACTGGCAATGATGGTGAGTAGGACGATGACGATGTACCTAGGGCTGGCAAACGAGCGAGCCGGCTCGTGTTCGACTCGCGTTCGGCTCGATATTTGGCTCGCTCGAGCTCGGCTCGAATTAATTCCAAGCCGAGCTTGAGCCTAAATCTCGGCTCGAAATTAATTTCAAGCCGAGCTTGAGTATTACTAGGCTCGTTCGAATTAGGCTCGAAAAGCTCGAAAGCTCGAATATATATATATAGTCTACAATATCATTAATAGTACCAACCACTTGTTAGATTTTCATTGGATGATGAGATGTGTAGTTAGGATGATAATGATTCTCTAAAATTGAGTGAGATTAGTTGAATAGTATAATCTAATGGGTGAAAATGGTCAGAGAGTTAGATCTAACGTTACAAAATTCGATAACACTAAGCATTTTATACTATCGATAATATAGTAGCCAGACTCTCTCTCTATATATATTCCGGCTACTATACTATCTATACTATTGATAGTACTGAGCATTTTGTGCAATCGAGTTTTCTATCGTTAGATTTACCTATATATATAGAGTTCAGCTACTGTACTACCGATAGTACCAAACATTTGGTATTTTCGAGTTTCTTCCGTTGGATCTACCCCTTTGGCCAATTTCATATGTTAGATCACACTATTCAACTAGCCACCTACTGAACCCTAGGGGGCTACTATCATCCTGACCGCCCATCCCTTCATACAAGGGCCGAAAACCTAATAGCAAGCCATTTGCACTATTAATATAATATAGTAGTTTAAATATATGTATAATATTATAATATAGTATAGGACTACTATACTCTTATAAGTATAGATCTCTTTATACTTATAAATTTTCAGTTGTTTGATGTGCGATTAGGATGATAGTGGTCCCCTAGGATTGAAATAGTTAAAAGAATAAATCCAACGATCGAAAACTGATTAGTATAAATGGATCTATACTCAAAACAATATAAAGAAATTTAACTCTCTCTATATATAATTATATATAATATATACTTTAATTATATAAAATAATGTATATTATGTATTTTAATTATATCTATATAGAATTTAGATTATTGGCCCCACAAAATTAAATCAAGAAAATTCTACTCTAATTGTCTCTCTCTCTCTTTTTCACTTGCTCACGTAATTATTTTTCCTAATTTTTATAATATTATAATATCTTATTTTATGCATTCATTTTATATGTTGAACTATTAGATATTTTTTGTATCAAATTTGAGATAATGTTTTATAAAAATTAAATTATAGATTGCACGATGTTAAAAATTTCAAGTGGCTCGTTTAGGGCTCGAGCTCGCTCGACTCGAAGTTAGGCTCGCTCGAGCTCGGCTCGAATTAATTTCAAGCCGAGCTTGAGCCTAAATTTAGACTCGAAATTAATTTCAAGCCAAGCTTGAGCCGAGGTAAGCTCGCTCGAGCTCGGCTCGTTTCCACCCCTAGATGTACCGTGAGAAATAAGAAAAGATATTATTAAAAAATTATTTGAGAAAAAATATTGATAAAAATAAAAAATGATACCATTAAAAAATTATATGCTTTATATATAAGAAACGTATAGATGAAAAATGAGAAAATAAAAAAATATGCTAACAAAAAATATGATGTGTATATTTGTGTGAAAAATATTATGATGAGATAAGATTGGATAGTTTAGATATTATATGCGAGGTATTAAGATATACTCTATATTTGAAAAACGGAGAATATTTTGGTGGTTTTATCTAAATATTAAATATTTTGCTAAAAAATTTAAAATTATATTTATTTAACGATTTAGTTTTAATTCGGCGAGCATTAATTTTTTTTAGGAATATTTTACGCTTTTATGACGCATTACTTAAATATTAAATATTTTACTAAAAATATTTAAAATAATATTTAATTAACGATTTAGTTTTGATTTGGGGTTTTAAATATTTTTAGTAATATTTAACATTTCTATGACGCTAAAATTTTAATACTTAGTCAAAATTAAATCAACTATCTTATATAAGAAAAAATTTACTATTAAGAATTAAAGTTCAAATTATCAAATTCGCAGTAGTAAATTTTGTCGTATTACAAATTTAAAGTTTAATTTTGAATACTATGTGATTGACAGGTATTACGTTTGGAAAAAAAAAAATACTTGAGAAAACACTTAGATGGGAAATTAACGATTTAGTTTTGATTTGGAAATTTTAAAATATTTTTAGCAAAATTTAACACTTCTATGGCGCACCAAATTTTAATACTCGTTAAAATTAAATATACTATCTTATGTAAAAAAAAAATTACTATCATACATTAAATTCAAATTATCAAATTCGAGAGTATTAAATTTTGGCGGGAATTATAAATTTAAAATTTAATTTTGAATATTACATAATTGACAGATATTAGGTTTGAGAAAAAAAAAATATTTGAGAAAACGCGTGAATAGGAAATAAATTTAATGTTATGTCTTACGTGATTAGTAGAAATATTTTGTGATTGGCGGGTATTACATTAGATAGAAAATAAATTTAATAATTTAATTTTACGTGATTGGCGGATAAGAAGGAAATATTATTTTACGTATTATGTGATTGGCGGATAAGAAGTAAATATTTGAGAAAACACGTACATAAGATAACGGATATTTAGGGTATTTTTGTAAAGAAAAATGACAGATACTTTTATTTTTATTCGTTGGATGAGATCTAATGGCGAAAAATTAAAATCTATATTTGAGAATAAATTATTATGTAAAAATTTATTTAAAATGAATGGTTGAAAATTATCGGATATGACAATATTAGTAAAAAAAATTGAGGGTTTTTTGGAAAGGGAAAAAATTCAAAATTCACGCTTTTATAAGTAGTATAGATAAGAAACATATGATTCATTCTTATCCTAAACTTATTAGGATAAATCTCAATCCACAACTTAAGTGGATCGGGTTCAATTTAAGACCCGCCAATGTGGACACACCACATGGCTACACACATAATTCTTCAACACACTTGTCCGACTAAAATCACTTATGCTCATTTGTTCAAGTCTATGCTCACCTAGCGGAGACCTGCTTTGCTTAAAAATAGTTAAGTTCGTTCTACTATATGCTGATTCACCTTCATAATTGGTTCGAATCTAGTTCAACCTTGTCTCGAACCCCTTCAAGTAACTAGAACGAAATGTAAGACATTCTTGCGCGATTACTCCTTCAACTATCGATCCCTCGGGACGAGCTTTTATTTCGAACATATGATTTTAACCTGCGAAAATTCCTATTACAGAGATTATTGTTAATTTTAATTGTTCATTTTACCTAAATAAAAATAATATTTGGTTGTATAAGTTCACCTTTCAAATTGATACATTCATCGCTAATGCACGGGACCAGCAATCTTCGCCTCACTAGCCAGGTAAATCGGCAAATGAACCATTATATCAAAAATTGAAGGCGAAAATATCTTTTCTAATTTACATAATGTAATGGCTATTGAGTGCTCAAGTATTTCCAAATCCTCTATTTTCAATGACTTTTTCCAAATCCTCTATTTTCAATGACTTTGAGCATAACTCTTTAAAAAAAGAAAGCACTTAACTGTCACGCCCCGATGTCTCTTTTTAATATAAAAGCAATTCGGAAGTGCCCTAATTTTTTTTTTTTTTGAAAATCTTGACCCCAGAGTATGTCAGATCCGCCACAATTACAGAAAATCTACTATTCACATAGACATAGTCTCCCCTATATTTGCACGACGTCGCACAAGTACAATATACAACCACAACTGTACAAACATCTACATACATAAACCACATCATATATTCCACTTTATTAGTTTAAAATATTTTCTACCCGGAAACTCGTTTTGAAATACTAAGAGGCATGAAACCAATAAAAATCCTTTCAAAACTGTTTTTCACGCAGAAACCCTTTCTTTAAAACATGCTACCTCGAGGAGTAGAAAATCATTTTCAATATTTTACATGAAAACCACAAGTGCTTTAATTAACTTTACAAAGCCATAAATATTTATTTAAGTGAAACCACTAAATCATAAAATATCTAAGTTAATTATTTTGAATAAGCAAGGATAGAAACTTGTCACGCCCCGGGACCCAGCGGAAGCCCGCCCGGCGCATGCCCAGACCCGCCGTATGTCTACAACATATAAGGCGTCTAATAAAAACGATAGATAACCAACAAAATAAAAGAATCTAGAAGTATCAGAGCAGTATAACAACTAGAATTCTAAACTAATAAGCATACAAGAAGTAGATAAAAGAAAGAACCAAAATCCACTAAGAACTATAAAAGAGAAAATACAACAATAACCTCCACGAGCGACAACTAAAGATCCCAAAGCGAAGACTAACATAATACAAGGTGGTCTCTATAAATGGATACAAAAATCACTCTCTCACTAAACACAAAAGGAGGGGAAAAACCACCTAATAGAAGTGGCAAAGAAGCTAGCTAACTAGGCGACTCCCTTGCCGCGATCCCGTGCTCTCCGCCTTGCCGAAGGCTCTGAAACACATTAGAAAAAGAGGCCGTGAGAACTATTAATTAATAGTTCCCAGTGGGCAATTACTGACTTCAGTTGCATGCTCCACTAGGCCCAAAACTAAGCAAATAAGTATAAACGATGATATAAGCGATAATAAGCGACATGTAAATAACATGTAACCTACTAAACACAATATCTCTACTTAGCATGAATTTGCATAAGTAAGCTATTCTAAGCATGAATAGAAAGCGTTATAATTAACATGAAGTTCCCAACTTGATAGTAAAAGACTAAGTTTACTATTCTAATCAAGATCTATAATGTCCACATATGATAGTAAAGTGTTAAAGTTTACTATTCTAGTCAAAGTCCACAGTTTTCTTTAAACTACATTAAGTTTAAGTACAATAAGATCAACCCGAAGGCGATATGGCCGATGCCCACCCGAAGGCTGTCTAGCCCAAATGCCGAGCCTAATGGCCCCGTAGTAGTCAACATTCCCACCCTAGGAATGAGACTGTCCCACGACAATCCACTTCGGTGCCCAATCCCGCACAGCGAAAGCATAAATCACGCTGGCCAACTCCGGAGTGCCCGCGGCTTGTAGGGAGCGACCCTCACAAGCATGTGCGAATGAGCACAATGGCATATAGTCACAAGTCCCAAATCGTCATGTTTCTAACATGGAATGTACAAGTATCCAAAAGGCCTATCTCTATGTCATCATGTCTCTAACATGAAAATAATAGATGTCCAGTGGCCTATGTCAAGTCTCTATATTGCAGTTTCATAGTTTTCTAAGTTAAGTGCCGCTTGATGACACTTAAGCTTTTTTAAGTTCCAACAAGAGTTCGATGTTTACAATTACATTATCTAAGCTATATAAACATGAATGGCACACTCCCAGGTGCCCACAAATCCCACCCTCACATGCATGCTGTTTAACCCCGAAAGCTCTACTATATAGAGTGAAAATTTTATCATACATGAGGCATGCATTTTAAGTGGTTCAAAATTCATAATAAATCTATTTAGCATGAATATGCATTCAAAATAATTAAATCAAACCGAAGAAGCACTTAGGAGCCATTTGCTCCTATGCTCGTGAAGCCAAACCCACCAAGTGCGAAAAGCGTTGCTCCGAACCGCTAACGAAGCTTCGATAATCACTCCTAGAGTCCTAAAAAGCACACCCTAGGAGTTACAAGCTAAGAAGATAAACCTTGAGTTCACACTTTAAGGATTTCGACAAAAGGTTGGAGAAAACTCACCACAAGCGAAGGAAGTGCTCTTGATCTCCAAACGGGAGTTAGAGTCCTTCTAATCCAACCTAAATCAAAGTTCTAAACCCATCAATTAGGTCCCAAAGGCCCTAAATCGAAAATCCCCAAATCCTAACCCTAGAATCTCATTCTAGGGTTTCATCTCACAAAAATCCACAAAAACCAAAACTAGAGGAAGTAGATCAATCACATACCTCTAAGAAGCTCTAAACCAAGCTCAAAAAGCCCTAGGCTTGAAGCTTGATACACCACAAAGCTCCAACCACCAAGCTCCAAGCTCCAACAATGGTGGTAGAGGCTCTACCAAGCAAAAGAGAGGGTTAATCCTCTAAAAATCCAACCAAAACTCTATAAAACACAAGGGAGTAGAGAGAGAAGCTCCTCCCACCTCCTTGCTGCAATAGGGGTGCTCAAAAGGAGCCCTAGGGGTGTGTGGTACACTAATAGAAGCCACAAAATGCCAATGCTGCTCGCATTGTACACAAATCCATTTTGTACCAGGTATAAACCCCGCGAAACGCCAAACCCGAGCCTCGGGTTTGCCAAGTCCGCTCTTTTATACCTAAGATAAATCTTGGTCCGTACCTGATAGTCATCTTTTTGTACCAAGATAGACACCATTTTGTACCTAAGACAAGGCACGTAATTTCCAACCCGAGAGCCACCTAAAATCCAACTTTTTGGACTTTAGGGCTTGGGATTCATCCCTAAACCTCGGTACACGCGCCATAGGTCGGAACACAGTCAACGACCCTCCAGAAAATCTGGAAAAGCTCCCAACTCAAGTCAAATACTCGAACTCCGCAATTTGCGCAAGTCCAGTATGTTACAAAACTAAACCGAATGTCACCGGGCCGGAAACTCCATCGACCGCTACGAACATGTCTCATGACTCATCTCAACCCTCACCGCCCACAATACCTAAAAAATGTGGGGGGGGGTGAGAACATGTAATCTCCCCTCTCAGTGGGCACCGCAAGCCGACGAAAGTAAGGGGTACTCACTAGTCACGGAGAATAAATAAAGGTATGGGTAAGGATAATACAGTAGTAACAATAATATATGAATATGATGTATAAGAACAACTACCGCTACTGTATGAATGCATCAACCAGACGACAAGTCCAAAAATATCCAATCTGAAACTGCTCTATTGGCTCGCAGACCTCTGGCCCATGCCCACTGCCACTCTACCTGTATATGACCCAACCTAGGCCGTTGGGCTCACGGACTGCATATAACCCTATTCTGACCGCTGGGCTCACGGGCTGGTACATCCAACTACTTTTCCAGAAAAGACCACCCACTTGCGGTGGATCAGACCGTTGGTGTTCGTAAAATGCGAACGAGTCTCGGGAGATCAATGCTGATATGCTCAGTAGCCTACAGTCGGCAACTAGCCGACAATCACCGCCTCTCAGGGCACATCGACCAATAGGTCATCAAACCGTAAGGAACACAAGTACCGACCGCTCAGGTCAACTAGGATGGAACAGCTCAACATCCTTACGAAGATATACAAGTATCGACCACTCAATGTCAACTAACAAATATGCACAAAAATCGATAAATAGGTCACAGATACGAGATATGAGAACCGACCAACCAGGTCACAGATACAAGATACGAGAACCGACCAACCAGGTCACAGATACAAGATACGAGAACCGACCAATCAGATCACAGATATCATATGCAGATAAATCTACTCTACTTCTACTCATGATACTAGACATGAAAACAACCGAGTAGAGTATAACAGGAACAACATTGTTGCAAGGCTCAATATATAATATGCAATATAAACAATAAGGAGTGAAAGGAATGTCACTAAGCGTGCACCAGTGTTAGACTTCGGGTCGAAGTACCCACCTGTGAGAATAGCGTGCCTATCTCCCGACTGTGGAAGATCGTCAACCGAACCTATGAAGGGCCTACCGGGTTAGCATCTAACCCACAAACAAGAAACACTAAGCGCACAACCCCACAATTAAACCCACGAGAATCGGTTTTGCAAAACCGATTATCGTAACTCGCCGGAAGTCCCGAAAATCACTTCGGGACTCCGTCGGGACCCACAGTGTAACGCACTGGACCTTTACAAATTGCAAGGTTCGAGGGTTCGATGTGAGTTCCAAATTTTTCCACGTTTTCTGGAGGGTCGTTAACAGTGTTCCGACCCATGGCTCGAGTTTCGAGAATAGAGCTTTAAATCTAAGCACTAAAGTCCAAAAAGTGAGATTTTGGATAGCTCTCGGATTGTATTTTCGGGATTGTGTACCGGTACACCTCTGATGGTTGTACCGGTACAGGTTTGATGGTTGTACCGGTACACTTTGGAATTTGTACCGGTACACTTGACAGTTTTCTAAAAACCCGAGGCTCGGGTTAGCCATATTCGCAGGATTTGTACCGGTACACTTTCCCGTGTACTGGTACACTTTGACAGAATGCGAACTATTTGAACTACATGGGTGCTTTTGTATTGTAGCACTACTATAAGCTCACCCCACGCCTCCTAAGGTTTTTTTGTGCTGAGAACTTAGGGATTTGAGGTAAGAGAGCTTCTCTCTTTTACTGTCTTTGGATTTCCTCTCCATTTCTTTTGGATTTTGAGAAATCAAACCTCTCTTTTGCTTCTTTTGCCTTTTAGAGCCATTGTCACCTTCGTAGAGGCTTGGAGCTTGGACTTGGAGCTTGTTGGGAAGAAGATCATCACTTCTAAAGGGTTTTGATTCTTGTTTTGGAGCTTCTAGAGGTAAGCAACATATCATTTCCTCTAGATTGCTTGTTTGATACTTTTTGCTAGATGAAACCCTAGATTTTGAAAATTAGGATTTTTTTGGGGACTTTTTGATTAGAGGCTTTTAGCTTATCTAATGCATTTAGAGCCTTGGTTTAGGTTGCATTGGGAGGACTTTAGCTTCCATTTGGAATTTCTAAGGGGATTTCTACACTAGGTGAGTTTTCTTCCCCTTTTGCTTGTGATGTTTAAAGATTAAACACATGGTTCATCTTTTTGTTGTTGTAACACTTTTAGCATACTTCTTAAGGCGCTAGGAGTGAGTATCGAAGCTTCGTTAGAGTTTCAGAGGATCGTGTGGAGCTTCGGTGGGTTTGACCTCACCAAAAACTATGAGAAAATCTCATTGGTGTTGATTTAAGTGTGGTTAAAAGGAAAATCATGCATTTTTATGTTAGATGCATTAATTGAGAATTTTAGAATGCTTAAAACACATATATTATGTATAATGTATTTTTGCCTCTATGTAGTAGAGATTTTTGCATGTGAGACTTATGCATGTATTAGCATTCTACTTTGGACTTGAGATTATATTCTTATAGTGGAAATGACAAATGAAATGCACACTTGGACTTGAAACCATGCTTGACATAGGAAAAAAGCTAATGTCATAAAGCGGTATTGGGCTTGGCATTAATATGAGAAATAGTAAGCTAATGTCATAAAGCGGCATTAGGTTTGGATTATGTGTGAAATTAGTAAACATAATGTCATAAAGCGGCATTAGTGTTGAAACCTGTTGGTCACAATGAGATGTAAATTGCACTAGCTAGACCTTTGGGGTTATTAGTGATTATTATCATGTTAAAGACATGATGATTGGATACTTGAGATATTGACCATACTTGTTTGCCATTTGTGCTCACTCGCACATGCTTGTAAGGGTCGCTCCCTACAAGCCGGCACTCCGGAGTTAGCATTTGCGACCTATGTTCGCTCGTGCGGTGTCGAGAAACCTACGGGGCCGAGTGGGATAGATTCATTCTTTACGGGGGATGTTGGGGCTGCCGCGACACTTAGGTGGCACAAGCCGGACTACACTTGTGTAGGTCCTATAACAAGATTGAACAATGACATCAATTAGCAATGACAATCACTACTAGATAGGTTATAGTAGTTGGATTACTTGGACTTGCTTATAGCATAATTTTGGGACATGTAATATACTTGATAGTTTATTCATTGCATCATAGTATATTTGGTTATCTTGTTAGAGCATATTCATTATATGTTGACATATTGGATCATGATAGCATGTACATTCATCATATATACTTGTGGCATAGCACTATAGCGTTTCATATATGCTTTCATATCGCTATTTATCGCACTCTTTTATACTTACTTTTTTTGGGCCTAGTGGTGCACTTTGCTCAGGTCAGTAATTGCCCACTGGAAACTATAAATTATAGTTCTCACGCCCTCTGTTTTATGTTTCCTTTCAGAGCCTTCCGCGCCGGGGGTGACTAAGGATCGAGGAAAGGGGATTGCCTCGAGTTAGCTAGTTGCAGCGAGGACAGTTCGATAGGTGGTCTACCTCTCTCGGTGTTTTATTTTGGAGAGATTTTTGGAGAGTTATACCTATGTATAGAGACAACCCTATTTTGGATATTCGAGACTGATGATGTATTACTTCATGTTTTTATCCTTACTGTTTAGTTCTCTTTCGCCTATACCTGTTGATAGAACTTAGTTGTTTATTGCTCTTATATCTCTAGCTGTAGACTTTTGCTTATTTTATTTCCGCTGTTTTCGCAGACGCCTTATATGTGTTGACATATGGCGGGTCTGGGCGCGCTACCGGGAAGGCCTCCGCCGATCCAGGGGCGTGACACACAGACTGTCCTAGAACTCACCGACTCGTGCCACGAGTCACCCGCTGCCACTTAACACCATAATTTGTGTGTCCTGGCAGCAAACAAGTATCTACACACCAAAATGATTATCATCGGATAACCGTTCCGATCCGGGTTCCTAGAAGTGTTAATTTCGACACCGGAACCCACCGTCGCTAACCCGTCGTTCTCGAACCCTCGAAATGACGCGGGTAACCAGCCAACAAGGCTCGACGACAACATGATCAACCGTGAGGCACCGTCGGAAGAATTTTGAACCGAAAACACGTTCCGTCGGCGGATTTCGCCGAAAAACGCACCAGAAATCAACATTTAATTTTCGGAAAAGCCTGGGGCCTTGGACAACCAGTCCAAAGATCACCCGCTGTTCGCACACACTACCCACAGCAACCACAAAGTGCACAATTGTACAAAAGCCCCTGCAAATACATAAAATCGCATTATTTTATGTGATTTTCGGGGTTTTACTATCCGGCAGCACAAACCGAGGACCTTCGAGCCTGGCTAAGACACTCGTTGATAGGTGTCGACGTTCCGAAGGCCGTGCTCATGATTCAGAGCATGGCCGACCACTGTGGAGAGCGTGGGACCAACGCGAAAATTGCGAACTGCGTGCATAGCATGAAAACATGTTTATCTCGCAAACCAGGGGCTCGTTGACCCCAACGAAGGTGGCCACAATGATTGAAATTGATCAAGGATCATCGTGCTCACCTTCGGAAACCTGGGGGTGGTCTCGGGTCACCGGAACAATGACCCGAACTCGAGACAATGCACAGAACTGTAAAATAGACTCACGGAGCAGGCGGCGGCGGCGGCGGCCGGGCGCGTGGTGCGCCCGTCGGCAAGCAAGTGCGAGCGATGGAGTGAGGTCGGGGCGAGCGCCACCGGCGACGGAAGGCGGCGGCAATGTGCATTGATGCCCTAGCCGCACAGTGTGTAGAAAAGACGACTCCAGCCCGACCGGCAGGGACCTCCGATGGCGGGAGCGTCGATGGTAGTCGGGTTCGGCCAACCAGGGGGAGCTGGTGCTCGCGCCAGCTGGCGGTGGTGGCGCAGGAGCATCCCGGGCCCGCACTGCCTTATATAGCTCGAGCTCGGCAAGTCCCTCCGACCACGGGGGCTGCCGGAGCAGCGAGGAAAGGAGTGCGGATCTCCTCTGAGACCCTGGGGATGGATCAAGGATGGCGGCTGGGGACTGGAAACGCAACCCACCAGCGATCGGCCACACTAGTTCATCGGGTCAAGAATGACCGCGACAGCTTCACAGCGCGTGGTCGGCGTCGGGGCTCGGCGGGGGAGACGCTGGTGGCCGGATTGATTCGAACTTACATTGGATTGATTTGAACTTACTGGCAGGCGGCCAAGGTGCGCGCGGCAAGGTCAAGGAAGGGTGCTGGAGAAAATGGTGGAGAAAACACCGCAACTCCTTTTCGGCGGTCGGGGGTGCTTGCCTGCGGCCGGGGTGAGCGCGGCAAGATCAAGGAAGGGTGCTTGGCACTGGGGGAGGTCATCTAAGGGGACTAAAGGGCTAGGGTTAGGGTTTGCATAAAAAACCCTAGATGACCCTATATAAACAAATAACACTTTTGCATGATAGTCCTCCAACGATAATTGTTTATAACTAAGTCCCTCACAGCGCGAGTGTTTTGCACGTACGCACCTCACGTCCGATCTCACGCAATTCAGTACATAAAATATATGGGTTTTCGTGCGAGATACAAAAATGCCATTTAGACCTTCCCCCGATAATCACACGATATCTGTCGATCCGTCAATCGGATTTCTGAACAGATCATTCCAGCGCGCTCAGCACTAACGGTAGGGGTTGAAGTGCATATTTTTTTATTTTACAAAGGGATAAAGTATATGTTTTTAAATGACAGGAGAAAAGGTAAAAAATTAGATTTTGACGGGAGGTTTATGTAATTTAGCCCTTTTATTTTAAAATATGAGTAATGCTAGGTGTACACCCCAAAGGGGTGTACATCTTACAACTCCACCCATCCTTGGGTGGAGTGTAATTCACCAGTCACGTGATGTGACTGGTGAGTCAATTCCCACCCAAGGATGGGTGGGTTGTGATTATTTTTCTTAAAATAAAATTAGCATATTTAATGGCTAACAGATAATAAATATATTAAATTTAATAATAATATATTAAATTTAAATAAGTAAAACTTGCAAGCAATGTTTAACGTGAAAGAAAAAGAAAGATAAAAAAGTTGAGAGTCTGTTTCAAAGGGAACTGTAGTTGAGGGGTTCCCGTATATTTTTTGCCTCATTAGAGCACAATCCGTATAAATCTACGGATATCCCGTGTTGAGCACGAGTTCATCTCTTTCTCTCTCTCTCCAGCTCCTCTCCGGGATACAAAACCCTAGATTCCCGGCGAGAGGAGAGGAGTGGGCGTGGATGGATCAGTGGAAGTCGACGGAGAGCCTCTTCCCCGCCGACCATTCGGCGGCGGCGGAGATCGCCGGCGAGCGCTGCTCCGGCGACGCAGCCCCCGATCGGTCGCAGAGCCCGTGCCCGGATCCCAGGTTTGGTTCAATTCGCTCGATCTTATTTCTTGTTGAATCTTAGGAACAAATTTGGTTAAAGTTGTGCTGAATTGGATAAAATTATTAATTTGGAGGACAAAATCATTGTGTTTTTGTCATTGGAAGGTGTAATTTTGGCATCTGTTTTGATTCGAACTTACATTGGATTGCTTCTACTTAAAGCTTTAGATGCTGTGAGAGAAGCAAATGTTCTTCTCACTTGGTCTCTGCCTTACTTATCTCACCTGGAGTAGCTATTACTACTATGTAAAATGTTAGAAAAGTGTCCTCACTTTTGCAGGAGCTGCAACTTGGCCAAATGAACCCTTGGTCTTTTTTTTTTTTTTTTCTTGTAGTTTGAATAGCATTCGAGCCACCTAATCCTGGTAAAGTCCTGAACATGGTTGGTAGTTGGTAACATTAACGAGGAAATAGTAATTGATAATCTCGTCAACCATATTTTCCTTTCTTTGCTTGTTCATTAAGTTGGTAATATAACTTTTGAGCAAAATTTATTTGAGTTGTTACCTGTTATATTTTCAAACCAACAAACTATGCAAGAATGGTATATAGACTACATTAGAGTTATTTGACCCTCAGCATTATTATCTCCTTGAAAATCTTCTTACTTGTTTATACCATAGATACTCGCGCTTACGTAAGTATTTGTAGGTACTTTTACCACATGTACTTGCACGTATGAACCGAAAAAAAAGTGCTTACACATATGTATCCATATTTTGTAATTCTATTAAAGTTTATTGATAACTTAAGTTCCTACCTGCTCCTTGTGTATGGCTATTAACATAAGTAGTTTTCAATTGAGATGCATAAGCACCTGCATGTATACCTGCTTATTATACAATTGTTCGGTAGTTCCTTGATAACCTGCGGTAGCCATCTTTTAACGTTTTAATATGCAAGGGAAGCTTAAGATGGGTTGTCTTTAGCCAAGAGCAACTTAGACGATAGGATGCAAATGCTCAGAGGAGCACAAAGTTCCTAGATGCTAGAGGTGGCTAGGCAGATTTAGCAATCAAAGCATCTCAAAATTGAGAAATATTAGAAAATAATCTTACTTATTATGATGAAATAGCTTTTCAATTTAGAACTTTCTGAATTGGATTGTCGAGTTAGCAACATTTAATTCTGGGTCTAATTCAATATTATCTTCTGTGCTGCCAAAGTAAAGTAGCTGGATTGCTAATGCAGCTGTTTTTTCTTTTTGACAACTCCGAAATAATGAAAATTAAAGGGTTTCTTAAGAGTTATCTGTTATGAATGCATATGATTTTATGTCAACAAGACTTATTCTCTATTGCTATTCACTTTCTGAACATTGATGTACTAATTAGTTGCTTTAACATTTTTCAGCCAAAGGGTAGAATATGAAGCCAGAAGTTCTATTGCTGCACGCAAAGTTCAGAAAGCTGACCGTGAAAAATTGAGGAGGGACCGACTAAATGAACAATTCCAGGAATTGGGGAAAGCTCTAGGTACAATGCGAGTACACTTTTACATTTACATATGCTGTGGGAAAATAGACCTGCACACACAAATAGTAATTAATGCAGCCAGAAATATAATAACTCGAATAAAAGCTATATCATTCTGAAAGTAAATGTTCTGATGCAATACTAATAAGTGCCAAGAAGAAAATAAATAAATCGATGAATGAAAGAACATATCGGGGTGCTCGGAGCCCTTAGGACTTCTTTTATCTTCAGAAAGTCATCTTGAAATAATAATTTTAATTCACAACAAATTATGGTTTAGCCTGTCTCAATTCTGACCCAAAACCACCATCAATCAGCCTATAGATTTGAAAGGACAACAGCATAAGACGCTAGTGGTAAACGGCAGCGAGAGGAAGGTGTAGAGGAGGAGAAAACCCAATATAGGGCAACAGGAGAAGAGAAGGGAAAGTGCCCATTGCAGAAACAGCAAGAAGGCAGTGGGAGAGTAATAGTTCGTCCATGGCATGGACAGCACAAGAGGAGCAGAATAACCAGCAATACGAAGACAATGTCAATCGTCAATCCCAAAAAGTCAGCAGAAGTTCTCAATTTATATGATAGATCAACTTAAATCTGACCAGGAATAACATGGGTAAATTGGCTCAGCAATCTGGCTATAAGTTAGACCAGCTAGGGTTTAATAGATTTTAAAGTTTAAATCGAACCCAAAACCCAAACAGAAATCCCCATTGATGAAATCTGAACGAAAAGTCTAAATGGGTAAGAATTAATCCCAAGTAGGAAAAAACTGAGTGGGCAATTAATTAAGGTTACGCCGAACTTGAATTGCTTCTACAACGCACTAAAAACTAGCAAATACGTCAAAATAATTTTGGCTGAGATAGAAATATTTTCAAAACCTCATGTATCATCGGGACTGAAAACCAAAAATCATCTAAAAACAACTAATCAATCAAAATTAAAATAAAAATTCTTAAGCCAAAATTTAAACTAAAAGAAAAAAATAAATAGGACAAGCTCATCCTTGAACTGCATCATTAATCAAGTCGACAGCCCCATTTTAACTAGTTAATCACATATCTCAGCCATTTTGTCACGTACCTATTTTTATATTGTGCTGTCAAACATTTGGATAGAGATTGTAAATTTGAATTGTATTTGAACTCTCACCAAAACCTTTGATTTCATTGACTTGTTCTTGTTAATAGACACAGTTGAACGATTTTAAATGATATCTTGTAACTTATTGTCAATTAGTGCTTTCCCTGTGATTGGCATAATATATTTTATTGTGACACAATCATCTTTTTTTATGTTACTATGCTATTTTTCAATCATGTTGGTATCTAACTCTGAAGATAAAAGTAGTAAGATACCATATACTGACAGCTCAAGATTTCAGAGACAGGTGATTATTTCACAAGATATTATAGCAGGATGCTTTGAGTTCAAGTCTGTCCAATCGTCTATTCTTTTATTTGATTTCCTCCCATTACATATTTAGTCTACTTCCTGGACCTATCAAATCATCTTGAGCGTGAAGATAAGGTAGGGCATTGAGTATAAAATATTAAAACACTGCTCTCTTTTAGAGACAAACAAACCTTTCACACTAAGTAGTTGAATCTTTGAACCACCATGTTTATTAGTTAACCATCATTTTTAAACTTTGTTTTTACCATGTGGCCAACAACAACCATGAAATTAGATGGATCTACTTTAGTCTTTACATGCTTTATATAGGGGTAAGAAATGTGTCCTATAAATGAACTTTTTTATGATATAAGTAATTCTTTGGTTAGAATTTTTTAGTATTTTATTGACATCATGGATTTATCTAGATAGTAAAATATAACAACTAATAAGAGATTTACCTATCAAAGGTCATTAAGTTAGGAATTCAAATATTAGTGGCATCCCAGAGTTTCTTCTTTCGGATAATTCTGACTATTGTTGATTTGTTTCTTTATTAAAGTGGAGAAGCAACAGTAATGTTTTTGGAATTGGATTGGTGTGAGCTCAGAAACGTTTAAGCTACACACTTTTTACACGAAAATAAACATAAACTGTAGAGGCCTGAAAATCAAAATCAAGACTCTTGGACATTCTGCATGATCTAAAATATCTATAGACTTGTATACAAAAAAGTCACTAGGTTTTCAAAACATGTATCCGCCGCATTGAACGATGACCACTGTTGAAAATTTTAGACCTTTGATTTTGATAGTTCTTGTTTGATGGTCATTTGAAATATGGTCCAAAATTTGCGGCTTTCTGCATTAGCGTTTTATATATTATATATAACTTCTATTAGTATGAATTGCAATTTTTGAACCTCTAAGGTTGGGTTCCTTACCAGCCTGTTTGTAGTTCTGTGTCATTTGGTCCCTCCTCTTTGAAATCTGTATTTCCCATATCAGATTCTAATGTAGTACAAAAATAATTTTGTATTACAAGCTACTTATAGTTTGCCTATGTGGTTGAAATGAAATATAGATCCAGATCGGCCCAAGAATGATAAGGCTACCATTCTTACTGATACCATCCAGATGCTTAAAGACTTGACTGGTCGAGTGAACAGATTAAAAGCAGAATGTGCTTCTCTCACTGAAGAATCACGCGAGGTAACATCATCTCAATTTTGAAAAGTTAGAAATTTTGGTGAGAAGATTACTGTCCTTTACTGAACTGCAGTGCATTTTGAAGATGTGTACTTGAACTTTAAAATTGTGATTCATTACTTAACCTTACAGTAGTATCTCTTAAGTGAGAGCCTAATTGTACTTGTAACTTTCTGGTGGATTTTCTGTAATGTCATACAATATTTTGGTACTTGACGGAATAGTCTGTAACTTTTTTTTGGAATAAAATAGGAATGAAAGGTCAGGTAATAAAATCAAAATTGGAGAAAGTTAAGAAATCCACTCAAAATGTACTATAGTATAGGTAAGGTCTGTCATTTTTTACCTAAACTTTATCTTTTCCTTTGTATAGTTGACACAAGAGAAGAATGAGCTTAGAGATGAGAAAGCCACTCTAAAAGGTGAGGTCGACAATTTAAACACTCAATATCAGCAAAGGATTAGGGTTTTATATCCTTGGGCTGCAATGGACCCTTCAATTATGAGTATATCTCCTGCTTATCCATTTCCAATCCCAGTTCCAATTCCCTCAGCTCCACTTCCTATACATTCATCACTTCCACCGTATCCCTTTTTCCAAAATCCTAGTTCGGGACCCATTCCCAATCCCTGTTCTACTTTTATCCCATATTCTCAGCTCTGCTATCCTCAAGTTGATCAGTTATCGAGCCAACAGTCTCAAGTTCCACACGCCAGTAGCAGTAGATCTCGTCCCGCTGGCCAACAAGATTCAAGAAGCAAGTCTTCTACTCACCAACAACCAAGTTGTGGAGGAGAGAGAAGTGATAATCATAGTGATGTGGCGACGGAGTTGGAACTAAAGACTCCTGGATCTGTGGGCCCTTCTCATTCAAAAATAGCAAACGATAAGGTAAAAGATTATCTGATTAGAACATAACTTGTAATGATTTCATGCCATTATATTTGTGCAAATGTGCATACTTAGCAAGTGCCTATCTTGCCTGGTTTCTTGGACAAGCTTCCTACTCCGAAAAGCAGCAGTGTGGTATAAAGCAAACAAATAGTCCAAGTGCGAAGCTGGTAAGTAACTTCTGGTTTGCAAAAGCGGGAGCTCCAATCTAAAGCTTTAGTTCATTGCAGGAGAAGCTATTAAACAGATTCTTAATGAAGAGGAAAAAGCCATTACTGCATTTTCATGGATCTTTACTTAAATAACATTTTTGTGGAAGATCCAGGCAGGACAAATGGGCTCTGCCCTGAATGTGATGCAGTAGTTGGGCCATGAATGTGATGTAGTAGTTTGGATTTTACTGCACATTTTGCTTCATTGCAGAACAAACAGCACATTAGAGTAAAAGCTCCTAACATAGTGACTGCTATTTATTGTAGGATTTGTCCTCTGAAATGAGGAAAGGGAAACAGAGGCAGCCGGAGAAGAAAGAAAGCGGTTTTGCTGCAGAGGGCAACAGTTCAAGCCGGTCTTCTTCTTCCAGTGGTGGTGTGCAGCAGAGCTCTTCTAACAGTGTTGAGAATGGCTCGGTTGCAGATAAATAGCTAGACATGAGCAAATGGCTTGAAGAGGTGCGTTCCGGCCAAGCCTGGTTTCAGGCCTAGACGAGACTAGGTCGGGTCGGATAAAATAGAAAAGAATCTTGGGCCAGGGGTAAACAACTGAGGAAAGAAACAATGTGTGCTCCACTCGATTTTATCAATCCTCTAGATATCAGGCCTGGGCCAGCCGTGTGAGTTTGGGCTGGTCGAATGTGTCAGGCCGGATTTGCTCAAGGCTATCAGCAATTATCAAAGAGCTCAGCTTTGACAATTGTGAACGACCATTCTTGCTGAAGCGAGACCAAGTTCGATGATTCAAGCATGGTTCTTCTAGCATGAAACCGTCAAACATGCTAAAAAGTGTGAGCTCATCATAATGAGAAAATCCGCTCTGTTAGTGATTCCACATCGGCTAGGAACCAATAACCTGATATCATAGCAGGTGTCTCCTGAAGAATGCTATACTATTTTCAAATAGAAGACGGCAAGAAGAAAATAGTGTTGCTTCATTGGCGGTAGTTTGATTTGAGTTGTTGTATACAATTCGTACATGTATAACCAGCCTAAAGAAAACTCTGCGACAGCTTGATTTGTATAATTATGAAATTTGTGCAAGTAAATTGGACTGTGAACTTGTAAATATTTACTAAAGCGTCCGCGGTATCTGCAAATTTCTTGTGGTTGATCCCTGTTAGTCAGGTACTTTGTCTGCAATTTCTACACGGAGAAAATTGTACGGAAAACTATGCTTCTCTTGCTATAATATCGTATCATATAATAATTATCATGAAAATGGTGTCATTGCTAAAAGATATTTGACATGATTTGAAAATCCTTCTCTTTCAGACGATATACCTATTAAAAAAATAAATTAAAATAAAGAGCAATGGAAGAAGCGGAGGACGGGACTTCCAGATTCGAGCAGTAATCAACTAATCATGCTCCGGAACACTGATGTTGCCCGTATGGAAAATGCTAGATGTACACCCCAAAAGAGTGTACATCTTACAACCCCACCCATCCTTGGGTGGGGTGTAATTCACCAGTCACATGATGTGACTGGTGAGCAGATTCCCACATCCAAGGATAGATGGGTTGTAAGATGTACATCTTTTTTGGGATGTACATCTAGCATTACTCTGCCCGTATTATATTCGAATTTTTTTATAAAATAATCCTGGAAAAATTTATAATTTGCAAAATAAACCTATAAAATTTATATTTGGAAAAGTAACCATCTTTTGGTCACGTGAGCGCCAGATCAAAAATTTCTTCTGAAGACGATGAATCGTTCACCGTCTTCAGTAAGACAGTAAACGATTCACCGCCTTTGTAATATACCAAGTGAAGGCGGTGAATGGTTCATTGTCTTCACTAAGGCGGTGAACCATTCACCGCCTTTAGTGAAAATTTACATTCTTCCCCTGAAATTTTTTCAAGTCCTAGAGATTGGTGTTGGAATACGGATAACACAAGAATCATTCAGTGCCTTCACTAAGACAATGAACCATTCATCGCCTTTAGTGCTTTAGTGCAAACCCGCCTTTCTAAGTATGACCACTGTGTACTAGAGAAGACGGTGAATTATTCACCGTCTTCATTAAGGCGGAGAACGATTCACCACTTTATAAAGACGGTGAATGGTTCACCGTCTTCATTAGGCATACTCGAACCCAACACCTCTCTCTCTCTCTCTCTCTCTCTCTCTCTCTCTCTCTCTCTCTCTCTCTCTCCAGGAGCCCCCGCCGGTCACTGTCGCCCCCCGCATCCGCCGCCCCTACCAACCTCCCTCAACAACCCACATTGTAGGTAGCTCTATTCCTACTTGTTGGATTTTCCCAAAATCTTTACTTGAAATTTTTAGTTAATTAAGTTAGATTTTTATTTAATTTTATTACTCAATTAGATATTGTTGGCAACCAACTCCATGACATTGTTAGTATTGTTGGCATTGTGGTAGCATGTTACACTTGTAAAAACTAGGTTTAAACTAGGTTAAGCCATTAGCCATCGAGTAAATGTTAACATGTTGCCAATTTTACAATTGGTGTAAAAACTAGGTTTAGAATAGTTAACCATTTGCCAATTTTACAATCGGTGTAAAAACTAGGTTTAGAATAGTTAACCCTTTTTTTTTTTCTGTTGGAAGTAGTAATAGTATTCCTGATCAGATACAACTTTTTGGTAAATATGAGCTCTTTGCTGTCAAAACTCTTTGTTGGAATTTTGTATGGGGTAGGGAAGCCTCCATGTGGTCCTTTAACTCTTTGAAAGTTTTTTCTGTGTAGATAAAATGGCTAGTCGACGGATGTCTTTAAGTGTTCATTGGGATGAACAGCTAGTTACTGATGGATATGGTCCCCAATAAGTCGGCGGTCAAAAGAAATTGATTGCAATTCATTCAGATACGGCATATACTAATTTTGAGACAAGAATGTGTTGTCTACCAAATTGTAGTAGCGTAGAATTTCGTCTTAAATTCACAATTCTATGCCCTACGGGAGCGAATGAATATAGCTCACGGTATAGTAGATGATAAATCATTTGAGGGATTAATTGGATTGTTTGAACATTATAAATATCTGTCGGTATATATCGAGAAAGATTTATATCCGTAAGAGACACAATATCAGTCGCAAGGCTATTATACAAGACTGCTTCATAATAATATCAATGTGGATTTCTCGGATAATCCAATTAGTGACCGTGAAATTGGTAACGAACCAAGCGTCAAGATGACAACGTAAGTGATATCTAGATTTCGGTGAATATTTTCTTTAATTATTAAATATTTTGATAAATTTAAATTATAAATACTGCAGACAGAGTTAGTCTCCACGTGCGCAACCCTCGACCTTAGGTGCGCAACCCTCAATGTCACGTGCATAACCCTCAACCTCACGTGAGCAACCCTCGACGTCATGTGCGCAACTCTCGACCACACGTGAGGAACCCACGATATTTCATACACTACCGACAAACTCCTATGTAGAACATATCATATCTAATATACAATTGGAATCTTATGATTAGGGGTAAAGAAAAATTTAATTTTTTTTAATTAATAGTTTGTGAAAATTTACCTAATATAGTAAAGTTTCGGGACTATTGCAGGCTATCTACATTCTATGAACATTGGAATGAAATTCTTGATAATATTGTAAATGAAAGAGATGATAATGATAGTAATCAGGAGGATGCACCCATTTATAATGATGATCATTATACCAGTGAGAACGACGATTGGAATGATCTAGCTGCACGTTGAAGATGATCATAATGGTGGGTTAAATTGCTTTACGAATGCCATTTATAGTGTGAATGACGACCCATATGTAAACAACGAATATATAGACAATCCTGACGAGGAATTAGATTTCATTGACCATCCGGAGCAATTTCCTACAGATAACAATTGGATAAATCAATTTGTTGTGAATTCGACTGAGTTCGATGTTAGACAGACCAATACCAATCTACCTAACATTGACAGAACTTGGCTTCGTTGAGTCTTTTATGGTAAGACATCTTTAGTGGACGCTCTAGATCGATGGCACATTACTCACAATGTTCAAATGAAGGTTTTGAAATCTAGTAAAACGACTTATACAGTAAAATGTACGATTGAGGAATGTCCTTGAAGATTACACGCTTCGGTTCCTGAAGATGCAACATATTTCAGAGTTAAGACATATGCAAGTCAACACACTTGTATTATTCCAATACTAAATACATCGCATCATAATTGTACTTCAAGTCTTATATATCAAGTGATCGGGTGGGCGGCGGCGCACGTAGTCCATACACCCGGTTTATTTTATTTTATTTTTATTTTTTCAGTTTTATTTTTATCCTAATTTGTATTCGATACGTTGAAGCAAGATTCTTGTCACGCCCCGAGCCCGCCAATTCAGTCGGATTCGGCGCGCCGGCAGACCGCCGAACGGACAGAGTTTCCCCTGTACGTCCAAGGCGTCGCAATCGATATAATTACAAGAAGGTTCCAACTGGGAACAGTATTCAACATACAACGATTGCATAAGGAAGCTAGGTATCAAACAACATAAACACATCTTATGTTATTACATTCATTCCACATTCATTTTACATCACCGATTAATTTACATTAGACTTCCAAATACAATCTACTCATTATTACATCCTTTCACCAGTTAGTTACATTTTGCTCACTACCCTCTAGTCCCCGCTATTAAAACGGCCTCAGGGTACTGCTACCTCTGGTCTCCTGGTAGGGCGCTATCTACAGATCTACGCCCTTGCCTCGCTGCCGCGCCGCTCACGTGTATACCCGTACCCCCAAAACCACAACACGGGGTGAGAACTATTGTCCATAGTTCTCGTGGGTACGGTCACCCAAGAGAACAAATTTCGAC
The DNA here is from genome assembly GCA_025177825.1 of Aechmea fasciata. Lineage (NCBI taxonomy): Eukaryota > Viridiplantae > Streptophyta > Magnoliopsida > Poales > Bromeliaceae > Aechmea > Aechmea fasciata. Next base: position 1,322,164 of record CM045926.1, read on the forward strand.
CAATAGGTCCAAGGAGGCACTGCAAATATGTTAGTCCAAAAACATATATAGGTATATAACTTGCAACTAACATAAAAACATGCCTCACAAGTGCAACATGCAATTTATTACTTTAGCTCTTAGCTTTTCTTTACCTTTTCGCTATTCTGTACTTTAGCTATTTCATTCTTACTTAGCTATTCATAATTCATACCCGTTGTAACTCTAAGGTTTCTACTTACCTTAGCTCATGTCATTAACTTCCAAGGTTTCTATAACCCTAGGTTTCCATCTCAAGTCCAACTTGCTTCTAAGGTGTCTATTACCTTAGGTTCACCATACATAACACTAGCCCTCAAGGTTCTTTCTACCTGATTCCAGCTAGCCACCCGACTCGGCCACGAGTCAATCAATAGCGGATAATCCGCACTTTGCCTGGCTCGAGGTGAAGGACCCTGTCACATACACCTCAGCCTGCAAGCCAAGAACCACATCGCCCAACGGTCCGCCCGTAGGTCCGTGCACCGTGGTCGTGGATCCGCCCGGTGGGAGAGGAACATGCCGCATACACCCATAGCCAAGATTCCCTGATAGGGAGAGGAACATGCCGCATACACCCTAGCGCTCACTTTGTTCTTGCTTAGTCACAATCCTCGAAGTTCTTCCGGTGGGAGAGGAACATGCCGCATACACCCGCGGAACCAGAACTATCGAGCTCACAATTACTGGGATTCCGGAATCCATTCCACTTTGCTTGAGGGTTGGCCTTAACCCTCAAGAGTCGACCCACTAGGTCCATTGTTCTTTACATCCTAGGTCCACTTGACTCTAGGGTTCATTCCTTGTCACATAACCTAGATTGTCTTAACTCTAGGTTCAATGTCATTCTAGCTCGACCTAGGTTTACTCACACTAGGTCCATTGCCATCGTTGTTCAACCTATGTCCTTGACACTAGGTTCAATGCCACTCACCTAGATCCATTGACTCTAGGCTTGCTATAACCCATGTTCATTACACTAGGTTAGATGGCACACTCCTAGGTCCATTGACTCTAGGTTTACTATAACCTATGTTCTTTACACTAGGTTAGATGCCACTCGATCTATATGTGCATTTAGTCCATGACTCACATTCTTTACTTGGCATTCTTTACTTGGCTCTCTTATGTCTATCAATCCACTCATATGCATGTTTCAATTATGCTAAGCATGCATTCTTTTACTCTTCTAGCATTGTACTTTATGCTATTATCATGCATTTCATTCATTTACTTGCATCTACTTAGCATTTTACTTTACCTCACTAGCATGCATTTCTACTCATGCATTATTGAGCATGCATCAACAGGAGTTAAGTAACTCTTAGACATATAGGCGACCTAGTCGCTTCGGTAAACGCACCCACCTGTTTTGCTCTCCGATTGCTCGTCGACACTTGCAATCGGCCGCCCGCGGCACCCGTGACCCGCTTCGGCTCGACTCGTGCGCGACCAACCGAACGATCTCCGAATATCGCTCTGAGACTTCGTGCCGTTGCCCCACGTCTTCAAGTTGCCCCGCTCCGTTTTCGTGAATTTAGGGCTCCTATCTTGCGTGTCATGACATCCGGTATGAATATATTAAAATATTAATATCTTTGCAACCGCTCGTCGGATCACCGAACCGAGCGCGCCAACGCGTTCGTTGTACCCCCAATTAGGTTTCTATGGGGTCAAATGAGATCAATCTCATCTATTTCTAAAATCCCCATTTGGATGCCCTAGATGCTACTATAGCCAAATTCACCAAATCGATCTACGAAATGGGGAATACTCATCTTGCTAGCATGCTGGGGTTCCATAAATCCCAACTCTAGGGTTTAAGACCCACTACAAGGGGATCTACCATGAGAGAGAGAGAGGGAGAGCTCAAGCTTACCTCTCAAGAGCTTGCCCACTTGAGGGAGAAGGAGGAGATGGTCATCATCATCATCACCATCATCTTCTTCTCCATCTCCTTCTTCCTTTTCTTCTTCTTCTTCTTCTTCTTCTTCTTCTTCTTCTTCTTCTTCTTCGTCGTCGAACGAGAGAGAGAGAGAGGGAGGGAGCGATCGAGTGAGGAGAGAGAGAGAGAGAGAAGAGGTTTTATCCTCTCTTTACAACTAACCCCCGCACAATTGCTATAAGGCCCCTCAACTTTACAATATTTGAAACACCCAAACCGGGCATTTTCGGGCTCAGTGGACCGGTCTCCCTAACCCAGACCGGTCCCAGAGCCTTGCTCCACTGCACGAGACCGGTCTCCCCTTAGAGACCGGTCCCCAGAGCTCGCTCGCGGACAGCCTTCCGGACCGGTCTCCTTTTCAGTGGACCGGTCCCCCTGGGACCATCACCTACTCCAAGGACTTAGCCAAATTTTCAGCTTTTTCCGTTTCTTCTCCGTTCCAACTCACTTTTGGCTCGTTTGACCTCCGATTCTTTTCAAATTGAACCGAGCCTCTCCACACATGATTTAAATCATGTCCACATCGTCATTTCATCCGCGCAAGTGCCGGATTTGGCTCACGGCCCAAAGTAGCCTTTCGGGCTCCGTTTTCGCACCTAGTGCACCGAAAACACCTGAAAGCTTCCAGACTTCACCGGAACCACTCTTATGGCCTTCTAAGCCAACATACCTCGTAACTTCAAGACTTTAGAAGTTCGATATGTCACAATTCTTGCCTTAGTTATATATATTGGAGGAGGTTGCATGAGTTCAACTAGGAACCCAGGCATACTTGAGAGCAAAACCCTATATTCTACCTCGTTTTTCTTACTTTCTAGCCATTGATCTTTTGCACGGATTTTCGCCGAGCTTTCTCATATTTTGCTGGATCTGAAGCTTGTTGGATTCGTCTTGCGCCACCGTGAAAGCGTGCCAATTGAGTGAAAATTGATCATTGTATTGCTGGAAGTAATTGCCGAGAAGCCTCGCACATAGATGGGCAATTTCGCTTCTAGGATAGTACTCTGCACGCCTCAATCCACAGACCTTTTCTAATCATTTTCTTTACAGTATTTTTATTTAATTTTTTCAAAATTTTTCTAAAATTAAAATTAAACTTTCGAATTATTTTTTAAAGAATATTTAAATGAAAGATTAGAAAGATTTTCCAACAATCTAGAAGCGGAATTAATTTAATTTTTCTGTTTCTTTTATTATAGCAATTAAAATATGTTTTTTTATAAATCAATATATATATATATATATATATATAGAGTCCTTATGCTATCAATAGCACGGAGGTCTCCGTGCTACCAAGTTTTCTACCGTTAGATCCACCCCTTTGATGATTTTCACCGTTAGATCATACTATTCAACCAACCACCCACTTAACCCTAAAGGGCCCACATCATCCTAACCACATATCTCTTAATCCAATGGCTAAAAACTTGGTAGCACCAATGATTTGGTGCTATTAATAGCATAGTAGTCTAGTTCTATATATATATATATATATATATATATATATATATATATATATATATATATATATATAATCTCCCTTAATAAAATGTAGAATATCTTACCGTTATTTTTCTGAAATTGAAAATTGTTTTGTGACATAACAGTAGGATTATTTATGAACAGATTTTTTATTATGAAGGATTCGACAAAATTTTTTACTTTTGATAGTCGTAATTTTAAGAAGTGGCAGAACCAAATGAAGTTCTAGCTCACCACACGTGGGCTAGTTTCTTCTATCTTGAATTCTGCCGAGAATGGCATTGAATCTGCATCTGAAGGTGCAATCCAGACTGTGGTCAACAAACCGGTTACTCGAAGCCAAGCTCAGGCTGAATTTATTCCTCGCTTTGAAACTGCAAGCATATCTACACTTAGAACTGTACCTCCTGTTGACCCTAACATGATCAACTACCATTGTTTAAGCCGAATTCTTAGTACCCTATCTGACAAATTATATGACATATACTGTAGTACGAAAACAGTTAGGAAACTTTGGACATCCTTAGAAAATAAATATGGTCAAGTTGATCCTACTCAAAAGAGATACCAGGTGTTAGATCTAATTAAATTTCGGTTGGTAGATCCTAAGTTCATGTCTCCACTGACTTCATGATTTTGAGTATATAGTTGAGCAGCTTAGATCTAGTGGTGTAGATCTTGATGAGAGTTTCTGTCATGCCCCGAGCCCGCCTATTCGGTCGGTTTCGGGCACGCCGACAGACCGCCGAACGAATGTAGTTTCCGTACGCATACAACGTCGCAATCAATACAATTTGAGGGTTCCAAACAGAACATACAACAGTCTGAGATTGCATAATGAAGTATCAAAAATATAAGGGATAATTGCCTATATACCCCTCATGCATATGAAAATATCCGATCTACCCCTACTTTTTTTTTCTTTCTAAAATGCCACTCATACGTTCCACCGTTATTGCAAAATACCCCCGCAGTTATCTCCTGTTAAGTTAATCTGGGTTAAACGTGAGTTAAATATCTACCACAGTTAAAAAAAATTAAAATATCAATTTTGTCCTTAACTTAAGGACAAATAAGAAAGGTTGGTGACGGTAGAGGGGTATATTGGAAAAGACCAAAAGTCGAAATACTTTTGTGCCCCTGACTTTAAGGGCAAATAAGAAAGACAGTGATGGTATAAGGGTATATTTGAAAGGGGCAAAATAGTAATTTTACAGAGATAACAGAGTTACTTAACAGATTTTAACTCTGAGGGTATATTAGAAATAGGTTGGAACGTAGGAGGGGTATTTTCAATATTAACCTTCTACGAGGGGTAAATCGAAAAATCGGAAACTTTTCAGGGGTATATAAGCAATTGCCCCTAAAAACAACAATACAATTTTCATGTCTAATATAAATGCATAACTTCTAAATAGAGCACAACACAACATAATATAATATTAAGATTTAAAACAATCTTCCACTATGACATTAACCAATTCTCCTCCTCATCATCATTCAATTCTCCAAGTACAAGATGCATTAGCTAGCAACATATTATTCTTGCACATAAACAAATACAAAAAAATTCTTGAAAGTATTTTTGAAATAATAAATTCTCATAATCTTTTTAATAAAAAATTAAATTGATTAGAAATTATCTCATCAACATTAATGATGCCACGTTTGCCGTCATCATCATCTCTAATGAAGGTCGATAATATGATGTAGTAGAGGAATCTAAATAAAATATAAAAAATAAGTATATTAGATAGAGTTTAAAATACTAACTCATAATTTATTATATTTAAGAAAACTACCTTCTTGATGGAATTTTGTCCAAAACCAATCACGAGTGCACATCAATGCTTCTAAAATGTCGGGATGAAGTCTATTTCGATGTGGGGTTAGAAATCTTCCACTAGTACTAAATGCCGACTCCGATGCCACAGTAGAAACAGGTATAGCAGGAATATCTCTAGCTATCATCATCAAGGTAGGATACTTGAGCCCATTACTCTTCCACCAAGCCTATACGTCAAAATCATCTGTTCTTGGTAAAGTATCTTCCTCCAAATAATGATCCAATTCAGATTTTGCAGGTGTAGTAGATGTTGATTTCTTTTTTTTGCATCATATATTGATCGTAGATAGCGGTAAAATTCTTCCTACCCATTATACTACTGTTGCTAACTTCACTTATGGAAGAAGAAAATGAATGAGAAGATTCACCACCAACTTCCTTCTCTCGCTTATTTCTATCTTGATACTCAACCAGGAGGTCATGACATAATTTTCGAATTCCTCAACTTCATTGTTCACTTCGATTATAAATAATTGAAAAATAGCAATCCAACAAAGTCAACTTATATCTTGGATCTAAAACAGTTGCCACTCCCATAATGCCATGAATTACATGCCAATATTTATCAAACTTTTGTAACATTTTTTCAGCCATAAATCTAATCATTTCGTTATGATCAATAGACCACTCATGCAATGTCAATCGAATATCACATATCTTTTCGAAAAAAAGATTAGCAGTGGGATATCTTGTTCCTGAAAATATTTCGGTCACACTATAAAATAACTCAAGTCTCTCACACATGTCCATAGCCATAGCCCAATCATCTTCTGTTGGCAAACATTTGTATAAGGGCTCACGAAACTTCAAACGTGAAAAAACATCTCTATATATCAAAGCAAATTGAAGCATTAAATATGTAGAATTCCACCGTGTTTTACAATCAAGCACTAACTTTTTTGTACTTGAAATATCCAATTGTCGCCGTTTCTTCAAATTTTTCCTCTCTTTTTGGAGTTGCCTTCCAAAATGCAACACTATCTCGTATTTTTTCAAGTGCATTTCCAATCACCTCTAATCCATCTTTAACAATTAAATTAAGAATATGTGCACAACACCGCATATGAAAGAAATGCCCACGAACCATAAGAGACCTCCTCTCAAGTTTATCTAATAAAATATCTATAATGGCATCATTAGAACTGCAATTATCTACTGTTAAAGTAGATAGTTTTTTATTAAGATTCCAATCAATAAATGTGTCCATCAATAATTCAGAAAGTGCATCGGCAGTGTGTGGACAAGGTACATATGCAAACCTATAATAGATATCTAATAAGTTATATCAATAAGATAAATAAAAAATTAAGACAAATTATATGTACAAAGAAAGAAAAATACCTCAACACTCGACTTTGCAACATCCAAGAATCATCAATGAAGTGAGCCGTGATAGCCATAAAGCCCCTTTTTTGATTCTTAGCTGTCCACATATCCGTAGTAATAGCTATTCTACTTCGATTGAATTTCAATAAATTCATAGTCTTTTCCTTCTCATAATCATAAATTTTTAAGATATCGCTTCTCACCGTATTTCTAGAAGGTATTTTAAATACCGGTTGCAGTGTAATATCTTCTAAACCCCACATGCTCTACCATGGAAATGGGATATTCATGCATGATAATCATTGATGCTAACTCCTTTCTTGACACTTCTTGATCAAAGGTGAAGTTGACAACTTTTACTTTCTCACCTCCATATTGTTCTAACTTCAATTTTTTTTGATTTACTATATCTTTTATGCTTCGAAATTTACGTTTGGAGCAAATCTTAAGATGAGAATGTAAGTGGCTTGTTCCTTTTTTTCCATCCCAACAAAGTTTTTTTCCACAATAATTGCACTTAGCCTTAACAATTTCACCATCCTTTTCCTTTGTAAAGTGATTCCACACTAATGAAGTTGTTTTCCTTTTTGTTACCTCATTATTTTCTTCATCATCACCAATACTATCGATTGGAGATGGATTTGATCCGACATTTGTATAAAGAGTAAGTGGTGTCGATGAAGGTAGAGGGGTTTCATTAGTTGGTTGTGTAGACATGTTCACCTGAAAAAGATATTTGGTAGCTTTAAAGAACATCTTTATAAGACAATATGAAAACCTAAACTCATCCATCACAAAATAATGGAACATGTAAAACAATAACGGAAACCATAAGAAAGACTCGAAACAAAACATGATAGCTAGACCAAAACGGCAAATCATCAAACATACAGTACTATTATTAGAGAGGTGTTTTGAACTCAGTATCTCAAAGATGTAATCTAAAACAAAGATATTAAATCTCAGCATCATAGTAATGTATTTCCTATGAAGGAATACAATAGAAAACTCTCCTAAAATGCACTTTTCCTCATCGCTTATAGGAGTTGGCAATTGATACTGAACAAAATAGACTACAAATATAACTAGAACAGAAATGTTAGTTAAAGTAAAAGTCCATGCATCTAGAAATTATCATCTCAATATTTCAAGTCACTCAACAAATTGCGGTAAAAAATTGCAAGCTGCTAAGAACAAACAACGGCAACAAGAACGATCAGCCGATGCACAATAACATGCGGTAGTTTAAATAGTCCACATGCTAGATTTAAATTCACAAATTCTAAAACAACTGATCCTGCAATGAAAGCTAAGGATGGCGTCTAAATCAATTTCACGAGATGTTGGATTGGTATGATATAATCCTGCAACTGATACATGCAACTGATCCATGCGAATGTATGATATAATCCTTTTTTTTTTTATTGTTTTCAATTTTTTTTTGGCAGTTTCTTAGATTAAATCCTCGATTTTTTGTTGTTGTTGTTGTAATCAAGGTTGGATTTGGGGTGAACTTTGGGTTCCAAAGATATAGAAGCGTGGAATTTCCTCTTCATCTTCTTAAGATTTGGATTTGCTCTTGATTATTTCGATTTTTGTTGAGAAATTTTGATTGAGATCGAGATCGAGATCGAGAGAGAATAAATGAAAATAAAAATGCCAGGGTCTAAGCGAAGGGTTAATAAGAGGTTGGAGTCGACGAACCAGATCGAATCTCGGCCGTCGGAGAGGAAGGTTCGGGTCGTGACATAGTTAGTTAATTCGGATTCGGCAAAAATTCGGTACGGATATAATTCGGATAAAATTCGCCTTCTAATTTTTAAATTCGTTGAAAAAAACGGCTAAAAAACGGATTCGGCAATTATTCGGATACGTGATTTATACGGATATTATACGTTCACCAATTAAAAATTCGGGATCAAAAATTCGGCTATTAAATTAAATTTTATCCTCTCAAGATTTATGCTATTAGCATATATACTCATATTTTTTAAGAATTTAAAAATAAAAGATTAAGATAGTCCATATTTAAATGTAAAATATAAAAGGTTCACATACAAACATAGTTAGAAACTAAATATAAGATGAAATTGGCACTTTGCATAGTGCATAACTGCATACTAGCGTATCTAAATTCTAAAGACTAAACAGGAAACAAATAAAAGATACATAAAGTTCACTATTCCACATATAAGTATACATAAAAGCTTGAATAAAATTTGCATTGAGAATCTGATATTTGTGTGCAGGGATCGGATTAAAATAAGTTGCCTAGTTGGCTAGAAAGAGTACTACAAGGCTCTATCAAAATATATTTGAGGTTCTGAACTTCCTGGTCTTATTAATTAAAATTATTTAGCTCTATGTTTGGGTCCTCTTTGTGCATAACAGAGAATGGACTAAAAGCACTAGAGCCATTTGTGTATAAAAAAGTATCCATCAGGACTAAAAGCTTCCAACTTTTGCTTTGAAGAATGAAAACTCAAATCATACTTGGTTTCTGAAGAACCACCCGATTTGTCACGCCGCGAGACCGCTACCAATTTGGTTCGGTTCGGGGACGCCGATCAGGCGCCGAACGGACAGCACCTCCCCTGTCCGCCCAAGGCTCGACAACAAGTCATGTACAAAGAATTACCCAGGAACTAATTCTATAACATACATGACAATAGCGAAGCACCAAAAGGTGCGATCAAGTAAGAGCAAGATACAAGTAATCATACAAGTAATATAAAGAGAGAAGAGTCTATCTATTACAACCATTCATCATTCGATTACATCCAATTACATTCTTTTACTCACAACGAATATACATGTTGTTTCTTCCCAAAATACATAAGTGTTCACATTTCCAAAATATACATGATTTTCCTCGATCATATACTTATACCAAAATAATACCGGGGGAGGCTCTAATGCAAATAGGCGGCCACTATCGATTAGGGCGCGAGGCCCTTGCCACGATCCTTACAAGCCGCCTGCGAGCTCGAACCTGTAATAGAGTGGGGTGAGAACTAACTTCCTTAGTTCCCAGTGGGCTCGGCCACCGACCCCACCGATCTACCAAATAGGTCTAAGCAGGCATAAGTAGATAGATAGATAGATATTTATCTTAAAACTGTAAGTGCTGTAAGTAAAGCATAATAAGAGAAATGCAATACTACTATGCCTGTAACAACAAGGTAAGAGTAAATGTTCTAGCCATGTAACTACTAACATGCTAATATAACTCTAACCAGTATGTTTGCAATTCTATTATGCTCAATATGTACTTCTGTACCCAATTATATAACTCCTTTGAGTTTATTACCCAATCAATGGCTAGCCCGTAGACTCGCCCACGACTCACACCACTCAACCCAATGGGTTGTCTGCGGGACCCCACATAGGCTATCCCTCGGGACCCCACATAGGCTATCCCTATCGAATCACGTGCCCAGACCTCCGGAGTCTCGCACTACTCGCGTGGAGCGACCACCACGAGCGAGCAGATCGTGTGAGTATAATCTTCTCCTCCATTTGGAGGGTATACTCCCAGGGGAATCATACATAGGTGTTATCTTACACTATGTTTCTATGTCAACATTCATCAAGTTATTTACTTGGCTCACATGTCACTAGTGTATCTACACTATGTCATAATGTCAATCATCAAGTTCTTTACTTGGTTCTCATAGCTCTAGTGTTCTTTACATAAGTTATAATGCAATAATATTCATCAAGCCATCTACTTGGTTCTCATGTCATTAGTGTCACTACACTATGTCATAATGTCAATCATCAAGTTCTTTACTTGGTTCCCATAGCTCTAGTGTTCTTTACACTAAGTTATAATATCACTATGTCATAATGTCACATTGCCAATTATCAAGCTCTATACTTGGTTTATATATCTCTAGTGGATAATCATGCATAATTAAATCGTCTCTAGGGTTCAATGTCATATACTCACTCCTATGCTTCCTATGTCCAAATGCAAACCTACGGTGCCGCACGATAAGGGAGGATGCAAGCATGCTCCCTATGTCCTAATGCAACCTCCGTAGTCCCACACGATAAGGAAGCATACTAGAGTAGTCATTTTACTATACCAACCCTATTATGCATAAAACCACAAATATATATATACTTATGCAATATGACAAAAAATGTACTTAGACATAAAAGGTAGCCCAATGGCTCCGGAATGACACCCCCCACCTGTTATCGCATTCCGATTGCTCGTCGTCACTTGCAATCGGCCTCCCGCGACATCCGTATCCGGAACGGCCCGATATTACAATCGCGCCTCAACCGTGCTCCGCTTCGCAGCCCGAAAATTATAGGTCTTCGGTTTGTTGCCACGAGCCCCCAATTCCATTCTCACGATTTTTGGAAGCTTTCGCCGCAAGCTGCGACCATTTTTATGTTGACGGCTTCAAACCTCAATATCTTCGCAACGGCACGACGAATTGCCGAACCGACTTCGCCAACGTGTTTCGTTACCTAGCAATTAGGTTTACATAGGTTCAATTTAGATCAAACCCATCTAATAGCGAAAATTGCATTTCTAAACCCTAGCCTCTAATTATGCTCCAAATAATCCGATTATTAAGGATTTAATGTGCTAGCATCACACTAGAGGCTATTAGAACACTTAAACTTATGGATTAAGTCAAATCCCAAAAGCTTACCTAAACGTGAACACCGCGACGAAAACACGTCGCTTCAACGGCCCGAAAGCTCAAACCGACGCCTCCAATGCGTTCGCAAGCTCGATCTCCGCCAACGCCGCGAATTTGGGCGAGGAATATAGAGAGATGAGAGAGATATTTAGAGAGAGAAATGAGGGTTTTTCTTTCTCCTCCATGTGTGCGTGAGTGTGTGGGTGTGTTGTGTGCTCTCGGGTTGGGAAGCAGGGAGAAGAAGCATTGCTTCTTAATTAAGTAACCCAACACTATTCATCATACTATTCACCTCAATTCTCGGTCGAAGCTTTGATTTTTTTGCCTGCCCTTCGGAATGTCCGATTGAGCTCAAATTTGACAGTTGTGTTCGGTTTTACTTAACTTAACGCAAGAAACTTTAATCTCTCAGTTTCGACCCCGTTTGGTCATCGAAAATTGTACCGAACCGGAATCGCTATCAGATAGCGTTCGGATTTTATTTCTCATCTTCCGGGTATCAGAACGGCACGAAACTTTAAATCTAGCCTCGTACAAATAATCCTGACATACCCTCCAGTTTTCATAATTTTCTGACACTGTGCATTTTCTGCTAATTTATCAGTCCCGTTTCCCACAAAAAATTCTAGATCTCCTGTTTCAGTTCCGATTTCAGCACAAGTCAGTCCAGACTTATATTTTACTTCTATAAATTCAATAAAAATAGTATCTCACACTATTTTTAGTTATATTTATTTTTAAATTAAGAATCCGATATATGTCAAATTCCACCGCAACTTCACGATTTCAGAAGTTCGGTACCTTCCAACCTCCCCTCCTTAAAAGAGTTTCGTCCTCGAAACGAACCCTTATATTTAACCTAAACTCAAATTCATACCTTACTCACCAAATAGATGAGGATGATGAATTTTCATCTCGCTCTCGAGCTCCCAAGTGGCTTCACAATCATCGTGATTGCTCCACCGAACTCGAACATAAGGAATCTCGCGATTTCGCAGTTTGCGCACCTCCCGAGCAATAATTGCCACCGGAAACTCTTCATAGCTCAAGTCCTCTTGAAGCTCCGGCGGTTCAAACATCATAGTGTGTTCGGGATTGTGAACATATTTCCGAAGGTTGGAAACATGAAACACATTGTGCACGTCTGCTAATTGTGGCGGCAATGCAATTCGATAAGCTACCACACCAATGCGTTCCAACACTTCATACGGTCCAATATATCGAGGACTCAACTTTCCTCGTACTCCAAACCGTCTCACGCCTCTCATAGGCGAGACCTTTAAGAACACGCGGTCTCCTACCGCGAATTCCAATTCTCTACGGTGCTTATTGGCATAACTTTGTTGCACATCGCGCAGTGAGCATCCGCTGACGAGCGAGGCGAACTTTCTCTTCCGCCTCCCGCAACACGTCGGGACCTATCACCGCCCGTTCACCTACATCACCCCAATGCACAGGAGATCGGCAGTTCCGCCCCCAAAGGACTTCAAACGGTGCCATCTCCACACTGGCTTGGTAACTGTTGTTGTAGGCGGACTCGGCCATCAGCAAATACTTGGCCCAACATAACGGGGACTCAGCTTCCCCCGCACCCTGAATCGCTTCACGCTTCAACTCAGCTTATCCAGTGGTCTAGAATTTCAATGCACTTTCGCACTTCGGAGTGGCCTTTTACTCATCGGGATTGTCAAGAGGCCCACTACGGAAGATATAAGACCAGATTCACTCACATCAGTCAAGTAAAACTCTGAAAGTGCATTACCACTCCCACGAGTCTCGGTGGTAGGGCAAGTCGATACTCGACGACTTTACCTACTCTAACCCCACTCGCAAACGGCACACCAAGGCCGAACCACTTCCTTTGAGACCGGGACTACCCGCCATCCTCGTGGTGTGGATCTAGCATGAATGCGCCAACTAGTCGAACGACCCACCACCACTACACAATGCACACGGGTAGACCTTCTCGGATTAGTCAGGCGTCCACAAAGTGGCGCTTTACCACTCTGGCTATCCAAGAGTCTTATACAGCTCTTCCTTGCATTCACCCTCAATTCAGGGAACACACTCCGATTCGATCACCGTCATTGCTTAGAAGCAATATCGTAGGTGCATTGCTTAATCGCGAGTGTTCCAATCCCAACCGGATCCCTGATCTATCGTGACATGGCGCACTTCGGCACATCTTAAATATCAATCCACTGGAGAGCGCTATCCTTATGCTCCAACTCTCCTGAGAGCATCAACTCCAACTCTCCCGCGTGGCCTCCATTATTCAAGTGTCTCCTAGGGACCACTTGTTTCAAATTCCAATGGCCACGGCCAATTCGGCCCCTTCTGTCGCACTCATCTCACACGAACACTTCGTTCGTGATCCTAAGCCAAACTCATTAATAGAGTTACCACACCGATCTTCGGTATCTACGGGTGGACCAATGGTCACCAACCCTACGTCGGCCTACCGCCTAGACGTGTCTCAATGCTCGATGTCTCTTACTCGCAAGCATAGACCCAATCAGCACTGGGCGACATTCTCACTTGGAAATTCTCACACACTCCAACCAGAGCTATAAAGATCGCAACCCACATCAACTTCTTGGGTTGGTCCACAACCGCACTCGCAGTGCATTCTCGATCCTGAGTTCCAACACGTGGCATTTCCACGCTCCTGGGTACAAGCTCGGACTACCGTCCTGACCAAAACTTTGCCCTACCTATAGGTATCGGGCCGCTGCCACTTGCAGCTGACTGCGCCTGCCCAAAGGGCCTAGGCTCCACAGTCCACAAACGGTCCAGGCACGGGTCATCCCCCAAGCAACACCCGCCAACGTCGTCCTATACGACATGCTCTACGGAGCTACACACTTTACCGGCTCCTAAGCACCTAGTGCGAGCCACCAGCCCTACGAGTGATCTATGGCCCGCTTCACACTTAGCCATGCTAAAGTGCTACTGCCAACTCACTCTCCCGGCTGAGTCAATACCGCACACCACGAGTACCTATACTCGTGCGCTCTATACGCCTCTATAGCGTTCCAAACCAAATCCAGCACTAGGCAACCTTGCCTATGCACACTGGTCGCACGAGCACTACTCACCTACCTCAATTTGAGGTATCATTATATGCCCGGACTCGACCACTAACTGGTCACGCTCTTAACAGCGGTTCTACTTTCACTGCTCGATTTATCGAAACTACGTTCGAAACGCTCGGATTACTCGGGTATCCTCAAGTATCACGGCTCAACTCTCGCAATCCACTGCTCACTGCCTTGAGAGTTGCCGCACCACTTCGTCCAAAAATCACTACTAGCCATTCGCTAGTACCACTCGGCTCTCTACCTGCTTCAACAGGTAACATGTTTCCACACGCAAGCATGCTCGGGTATCTACATTCACCGGTCCATTGGTCTCTACTATACTAATGCATAATTAATAGTAGGTGACCATACGACAAATGCATGCTATGCATCGACCCTACATCATGTAGGAGCACAAGCCTACTCCAACAACTCATGCCTACCATGACGCGGTCAGTAGTAGTAGGTTCCACAACCTGGGTCGCGTACCCACGGTCACTTAGTGCCCGCCGCGAACCCTCCGGTTGCCACATTCTCATCACTCGCTCTCCCGACCATACCGTCGGTGGCGCACCCACAGACTGTCTTAGAGAGGAGGGGGGGTCGTCGCCAACGCCAAGGTTTGGTTATCCTAAATCATTCTAGAGCCTAAATAGCAAAACCCTAGATGTATGCCATTGGCAAGCTCAAGAGTTTACCCCCAAAAGCTTCTCTCCACCTGAGGAAGAAGATGAAGACCTTACTCCTCCACTAAGGCCACTTTGCACTTTTTAGGTTTCCAACGCCTTCGGCCCTTCCGAAGCGTACCAAATCGACAATTAGTCAATTCCAAATGAAGTCCAATCCTCGAATTTCGAGAATTCACTTCCTTACATCCACAACCTCGACCGCGTTCGGCCGAAGTCTCCGCACCAACACATCGGCCACATCCTTGTCATCCCACACTTCGTTCGGGATGCAACTCACGATGCGGGAGGATCCCCACTCGTATTCCCCCAAGGTGCAGCTTCCTCGCCGCAGCTTCCGAACCTCACCCGACTTTTCTTCTCACTGTCGGGGAATAAACGGAGATCATCAATCCCCGAAACACTTCCCAACCCATAGGAGGGAGACTAGGCGATCGATTCCACTCGACGCCTATCCACTACACCCAACCGTTATGGACAATACTTGTCCCGCACCACAGTGTACCAATCCTCAAAGGGAGTCTCCATGGAGTCGATCCACAACTCCACGATCAACGGATCCGCATCTTCTCTATCAAGGTAGACGGATCAAACTGCTTGAAGGTCATGAGGGCAGCCAAAGCTCACTCCCTCAACGCCTTCACCTCTGAACTGATAGAAGTCGGGTTGCCCGACCTCGACGGAAATACCTTCGTCGCGACTCCCAACCATATTCGACGAGCTGAAATTAGTGTGATCACCACTGATCCACCAACTCTTGGAGTCCCGCTTACACGATCCTCTAGTGTATGGCAGCCTCCTGCTGACATTGCACTAACTCGACTTGTGGCCTCACCACTATCACGAGTGGGGCCAATCGATAGCGAAGTTTCAATTCTCCGCTCGCACGTCGAAACGCTCAGGGACATCACTTGTCCCCTCCCGCGCCGACCTAATCAAAGATCGCCTACGCGGTGCCATCGTCCCTCGAACCGTGATGACACGATCAGTCTCGACCCTCTAGGTCAAGCACGTAACAACTGACACTAACTCAAATCGGGCGAAAGTCACACAAGGGCGTCTATTCTCATCGCTCGGTTTCATGTTGTATGCATCCAACATGAACCCCCTTCGTTGAGAATAAACCACACCTTGAATCTACCTTCAATATCCGTTTTAGAGGTTTCTACACTTGACCCAATCGAATTCAACTTCCGCCACTCGGTATAGGTTCACGTCTCGCTCACGCACCTATTAGCCTTAAGGTTAACCGTCCTAGGGTCTCCTAGGTCAATCCTAGACTCTCTCTTTACTTGCTCTTAGCTTGCTCTGATACCATCTTAAACCTGTCACGCCCCGAGACCGCTACCAATTTGGTTCGGTTCGGGGACGCCGATCAGGCGCCGAACGGACAGCACCTCCCCTGTCCGCCCAAGGCTCGACAACAAGTCATGTACAAAAAATTACCCAGGAACTAATTCTATAACATACATGACAATAGCGAAGCACCAAAAGGTGCGATCAAGTAAGAGCAAGATACAAGTAATCATACAAGTAATATAAAGAGAGAAGAGTCTATCTATTACAACCATTCATCATTCGATTACATCCAATTACATTCTTTTACTCACAACGAATATACATGTTGTTTCTTCCCAAAATACATAAGTGTTCACATTTCCAAAATATACATGATTTTCCTCGATCATATACTTATACCAAAATAATACCGGGGGAGGCTCTAATGCAAATAGGCGGCCACTATCGATTAGGGCGCGAGGCCCTTGCCACGATCCTTACAAGCCGCCTGCGAGCTCGAACCTGTAATAGAGTGGGGTGAGAACTAACTTCCTTAGTTCCCAGTGGGCTCGGCCACCGACCCCACCGATCTACCAAATAGGTCTAAGCAGGCATAAGTAGATAGATAGATAGATATTTATCTTAAAGCTGTAAGTGCTGTAAGTAAAGCATAATAAGAGAAACGCAATACTACTATGCCTGTAACAGCAAGGTAAGAGTAACTGTTCTAGCCATGTAACTACTAACATGCTAATATTACTCTAACCAGTATGTTTGCAATTCTCTTCTGCTCACTATGTACTTCTGTACCCAATTATATAACTCCTTTGAGTTTATTACCCAATCAATGGCTAGCCCGTAGACTCGCCCACGACTCACACCACTCAACCCAATGGGTTGTCTGCGGGACCCCACATAGGCTATCCCTCGGGACCCCACATAGGCTATCCCTATCGAATCACGTGCCAAGACCTCCGGAGACTCGCACTACTCGTGTGGAGCGACCACCACGAGCGCTCGAGCAGATGTGTGAGTATGATCTTCTCCTCCATTTGGAGGGCATCCTCAGGAATCATACATAGGTGTTATCTTACACTATGTTTCTATGTCAACATTCATCAAGTTATTTACTTGGCTCACATGTCACTAGTGTATCTACACTATGTCATAATGTCAATCATCAAGTTCTTTACTTGGTTCTCATAGCTCTAGTGTTCTTTACATAAGTTATAATGCAATAATATTCATCAAGCCATCTACTTGGTTCTCATGTCATTAGTGTCACTACACTATGTCATAATGTCAATCATCAAGTTCTTTACTTGGTTCCCATAGCTCTAGTGTTCTTTACACTAAGTTATAATATCACTATGTCATAATGTCACATTGCCAATTATCAAGCTCTATACTTGGTTTATATATCTCTAGTGGATAATCATGCATAATTAAATCGTCTCTAGGGTTCAATGTCATATACTCACTCCTATGCTTCCTATGTCCAAATGCAAACCTACGGTGCCGCACGATAAGGGAGGATGCAAGCATGCTCCCTATGTCCTAATGCAACCTCCGTAGTCCCACACGATAAGGAAGCATACTAGAGTAGTCATTTTACTATACCAACCCTATTATGCATAAAACCACAAATATATATATACTTATGCAATATGACAAAAAATGTACTTAGACATAAAAGGTAGCCCAATGGCTCCGGAATGACACCCCCCACCTGTTATCGCATTCCGATTGCTCGTCGTCACTTGCAATCGGCCTCCCGCGACATCCGTATCCGGCACGGCCCGATATTACAATCGCGCCTCAACCGTGCTCCGCTTCGCAGCTCGAAAATTATAGGTCTTCGGTTTGTTGCCACGAGCCCCCAATTCCATTCTCACGATTTTTGGAAGCTTTCGCATCGCGACCATTTTTACGTTGACGGCTTCAAACCTCAATATCTTCGCAACGGCACGACGAATTGCCGAACCGACTTCGCCAACGTGTTTCGTTACCTAGCAATTAGGTTTACATAGGTTCAATTTAGATCAAACCCATCTAATAGCGAAAATTGCATTTCTAAACCCTAGCCTCTAATTATGCTCCAAATAATCCGATTATTAAGGATTTAATGTGCTAGCATCACACTAGAGGCTATTAGAACACTTAAACTTATGGATTAAGTCAAATCCCAAAAGCTTACCTAAACGTGAACACCGCGACGAAAACACGTCGCTTCAACGGCCGCCCGAAAGCTCAAACCGACGCCTCCAATGCGTTCGCAAGCTCGATCTCCGCCAACGCCGCGAATTTGGGCGAGGAATATAGAGAGATGAGAGAGATATTTAGAGAGAGAAATGAGGGTTTTTCTTTCTCCTCCATGTGTGCGTGAGTGTGTGGGTGTGTTGTGTGCTCTCGGGTTGGGAAGCAGGGAGAAGAAGCATTGCTTCTTAATTAAGTAACCCAACACTATTCATCATACTATTCACCTCAATTCTCGGTCGAAGCTTTGATTTTTTTGCCTGCCCTTCGGAATGTCCGATTGAGCTCAAATTTGACAGTTGTGTTCGGTTTTACTTAACTTAACGCAAGAAACTTTAATCTCTCAGTTTCGACCCCGTTTGGTCATCGAAAATTGTACCGAACCGGAATCGCTATCAGATAGCGTTCGGATTTTATTTCTCATCTTCCGGGTATCAGAACGGCACGAAACTTTAAATCTAGCCTCGTACAAATAATCCTGACATACCCTCCAGTTTTCATAATTTTCTGACACTGTGCATTTTCTGCTAATTTATCAGTCCCGTTTCCCACAAAAAATTCTAGATCTCCTGTTTCAGTTCCGATTTCAGCACAAGTCAGTCCAGACTTATATTTTACTTCTATAAATTCAATAAAAATAGTATCTCACACTATTTTTAGTTATATTTATTTTTAAATTAAGAATCCGATATATGTCACATTCCACCGCAACTTCACGATTTCAGAAGTTCGGTATCTTACACGATTACTGCTCTAGTGTTGGTTAGTGGAAGCGAAAGCGGAAGAGGAAGAGGTGACGAGGAGGGTTTCGATTTATGAAGAGTGAAGAACCCCCGATCTTCGATCTTCGATTTTTGAACAAGAGGGCTTCCGATGGCGTTCGGCGAGCGGCCGGAAGGGAAGAGAGGAGGAAAGGACCGCGACCGCCGCGCGAGCCTCGGTGGCGAGGCCGCACCGCCGCGAGGGTGAGAAGTTAGGGCAAACCTTTGTTTTCGCTGTTGGGAGGGGTGGGGTGGGAGGGAGGGAGGGAGACGATCTTCTCAGAAATAGGGTTTTTTTTGTTTTTCCTTTTGCTGTTTTGGGCCACGCGCGAGGCCCGCGAGTTTGCGTCCCAGTCACAGCAACTCAGCGTTTTTTTGAGCCGAATTATTCGGAATCGCGTTTAATACGCGAATAATAACTTTTACCCAAAAAACTGCGATTTTTTCCGAATTTTTCCCAAAAAATCGGAAACGGACGTTTTATTCGGGTTTTCAAAAATTCGCGAATAATTCGCGAATAATTCGCGAATTAACTAACTATGGGTCGTGATGGACGATCCCGATGCGACGGAGTCGAGCGAGGACGAGGCAGGAGGAGTCGGTGGTAGTTGCAGGGTGTAGTCGTCGGGCGCAAGAGAGATGCCGGGGGGTGTCGCTGCCAGTGCGCCTCTTCGGATGAGGAGTCGGTGGTAAGTCGCCGGGTGTAGTCGCCGGGCGCAAGAGAGATGCCGGGGGGTGTCGCTGCCAGGGGTTTCTTCGCCGCTTCGGATGAGGAGTCGGTGTCGCCGGGTGTAGTCGCCGGGCGCAAGAGAGATGCTTAGGGGTGTCAACTAGGGGTTTCTTTGCCTCTTGGGATGGGGAGTCGGTGGTAGTCGCCGGGCGCAAGAGAGATGCCGAGGGCGCCGCTGCCAGGGATTTCTTCGCTTCTTGGGGTGCTGTCGCTGGCGCAAGAGAGAGGTCGGGACTCGGGGGCGCCGCTGCTAGGGTTCTTCAACGGTTCACTTTTTTGGAAAAAGGAAAGGGATTAGGGTTAGAAAAAGATGAAGTATAAATGTTGATGGAATATTAGCCGTTAGATTTTGATCCAACGGTTGAAATTATAAAAGTGTAGGTTTTTTTTTTGGGCCTTTAGATTCAGATCTAAAGGGTTGAATTTTTTTATATATTATATTATATTATATTTGTTCGGGTTCAGGTTCGGGTTCGGATTCGGATTCGGGTTCGGGTTCGGGTCGGGTACAGTCAATATCCATATCCGAATCCATATCCGTCGGGTTTTTATTTTTGATATCCATATCCAAATCCATATCCATTTACATCGGATAAAATCCGCTCCGTTCGGGTTTGGATTCGGATAAAATTCGTATCCATATCCATTTACATCCCTAGATGTTACTATGCAACTAACAGGAAATCTTGCCTCACAATATTCAATATACAACTATCAATTAGCACTTAGCTTTTCTTTTCAATCTTGTTATTCTTTACATTAGCCATTTCACTCTACCATTAGCTGCATATTAAAATTAGCCATTCTTATTCTTTACTCTGGGGCATTCTATACTCTTGAGCATTATTCATCTAAGGCTACCTCTACCTCACCACTATGCCACCCGACTCGGTCTTGAGTCAATCAACTGCGGATAATCCGCGCACTGTCTAGCTCGAGGTGATGGACGTCTCACAAGCACCTTAGCTTTCAACAGCCTGCCGCACCCTGTGACTCAGCCTCATAGCGGCAAAATCGTCGCACACGCTGAACATGACTCGAGTCACATTGGTAAGGTTTTTGTGTTGGCAAGTTTCGTGAATTGAGTCGGAGTCTTGAAGGATCGGAGCGGATCGAAGATCGTCGAAGATTCAAAGACTTCGAAGAAAGTGGTTTAAGCTCACAATGTGAATCACGACGTCCAGGTAAGTTTTTAATTCATGTTATGGTGATTCATATTTAGTTATAGGCATTAGAATCATAAATCATTGTTTAACGGATTAGAAATTATATTGGAACTTTGTAATTTTCGAAAATTAAAAAATTTACAAAGTGTACCGACCATTACGAACTGTCGTACAAGAATGGTTGCTATACCGGTATAACCATCAATCCCATTACCGGCAATGAGGCTTCGAAAAATAATCTTCCGTCATTGCATTACCGGTAACCAGTTCAATTTTGTACCGGTACAAGATGGTAAAAATCTGAATTTTCTCTAATCCGAATCAAATTGATTCTAAAGTCTATAAATAAGATGTTAGGGTTCTCTAACTCTGTGTGCTTCATTATTATACATGTTTGAGAAACCCTAGAGGCTAGGAATTCAACTAAAACCTATTTTCTACAAAATAGCCTCTTCTAGGTCAAATCGAGATATCGTAATTCCTTATCTATACGTCGATTTGATCTACGCTTCACTTGGAGTTTTCTTCTTCGGTTTTCTATGATACTCCTAAGCGAAGGATCACCATATTCATGATACTCTCGTGAACGGCGTCGTGGATTCGGCGTGAGGCGTCGTGGATTCGGCGCGTTTGAAGGTGGATCGTGGATTCGGATCGTTGGCTCGTGGATTCGAGTGGCGTCGTGGATTCGACGTGTTCAAGGCTTCGTGGATTCGAAGTGCGTGCGTTCGTGGACTCGAACGTGAGGGCGTGGACAACGCAGAGGAGGATTGCGCGGAGATTCGAAGGAGAGTTAGAGAGGTTAAGTCCGTGGAGTCGGTAATCACCTTGTAATCTTTTCTTTTTTTGAATTGTTTATTCGTGTATTGGTCTCGTGGTTTTTTTACTCCGAGTTTGGAGTTTTCCCACGTAAATCTCGGTGTGTTTTTAATTTCCGCATTTACTTTTAACGCATCGAGATTTGTGGTTTTTGGCCGGTACACCTATTCACCCCTCTCTAGGTGTCGGATACAATCTAGATAGATCCTTGGGCTACCCCATAACTTACACACATGACATAGCCATTCTGGTGGCGAACACGGCGTACTTACCCAGCGAGGACTAAAGTCATGACCTAACCATCTGGCGGCGAACTAATGGCACCTCACCCAACAATGGTTTTAGTCACGTCTCAGCCACCTGGCGACGCACGTATCGTACTTACCCAGCAATGGTTTCAGTCAATCCTGGCGGTCGATCCTCAACCCGGCTCAACCGTATAGAACTCATCTCGGCTCACCCACCCGGCGGCGAAATCGTCGCACACCCCCACATCAGTGGTATAGCCCTGGATGGCGAAATCGTCGCACACGCCCGACACCCGTCTCGGTGTCCGTATCTCGAGATTCCGGAATCCGTTCCACATATCTTGAGGGTTGGCTTTGACCCTCAAGAGTCGACCCACTTAGGTCCCTATCCTTTTCATCCTAGGTCTACTTGACTCTAGGTCCATTTTCTTTATCACATAACCTAGGTTGAATTAACTCTAGGTTCAATGCCATCCTGATCCGACCTATATTTATTAACACTAGGTCCGCTATCATTCTCGATCAACCTATGTCCTTGACACTAGGTTCAATACCACTCACCTAGATCCATATGACTCTAGGTTTACTACAACCTATGTTCATTAACACTAGGTTAGATGCCACTCGCCTAGGTCCATTTGACTCTATGTTTACTAAAACCTATATTCTTTAACATTAGGTTAGATGCCACTCGATCTATGTGTATATTTATGTCCACAACTTCCATTCTCTACTTGGCATTCTAATTTTAGCATCTATATATTCTTAGCATTTACCTCATGCTTATATGTTCCCTAGCATTTCCACATATTGCTATTATCATGCATTCTAGCATTTATCTCACGTTATTATGCACTAGCTACATGCATCGATATGAACTTATGTCGTTCTCAGACATACAGGCGACCTAGTCGCTTCGGTAAACACAACCCGCCTGCTATACTCTCCAATTGCTCGTCGATACTTGCAATCGGCCGCCCGCGGCACCCGTGACCCGGTTCGGCTCGAACTCTCGCATGATCACCCGAACGGCCACCAATCCGCGATCTGAGACTTTGCGGCGTTATTCTATGACCTCTCGATGCCCCGGATCCGATTTCATGAATTTTGGGCTTCTATTCCGCGTCTTTGCGGCTATACGTTAAAAATATATTATTTTATTAATAACTTTGCGCACACTAGTCAGATCACCGAACCGAGCGCGCCAACGCGTTCGTTACACCCTCAATTAGGTTTACATGGGGTCAAATGAAATCAATCTCATCAATTTACAAAAACCTCCTTTTTAACCCTAGGTTTTGCATCTATGCAAAACCTACCACTAAATCCATAGATTTAGGCTTTGATCCTCTATTTAGCATCAAGGGGTTCCATTTGGACTATTTCTAGGGTTTAGAAACCCATCCTTGAAAATTCACCATGAGAGAGCTTAGTAGCTTACCTCTCCAAGAAGCTCCAACCACGGAGAAGATGAAGAAGATGAGGAAGATCTCCTTCCTAGCCTTCTTCTTCTTCTTCTTCTTCTTCTTCTTCTCTTTCTTCCTTTCTCTCCTTTTTTTTTCTCCTTCTCTTTCTTGCGGTCCACAGAGAGGGAGGGAGAGATAGAGATCTGAGTGGGGGAGTGAGGGAGAAGAGGGTTTGTTACCTCTCTTTACACATAACCCTTGCACAAAATACTATAAACCCCCTCAACTTTCCATCCTGTGCACTCCCCAGCCAGGGACCGGTCCCCGAGAGCACCCCATGCTGGCAGAGCTCTCTGCCAGCCCTTTTTCGCATACGGGAACCGGTCCCTCCCCGGAAGACCGGTCCATCGGAGACCGATCTCTCGACTCAAGACCGGTCCCCGAGAGCTTGCTCTTGTGGGACACTACGGGAACCGGTCTTTGGCTGTGGAGACCGGTCCCCACGAGACCTCCCGACGGTGCTCCGGGACTAAGCCATTTTTCGAACCGTCGTTTCCTATCCGTTTCAACTCACTTTTGGCTCCGTGGGTCTCCAATTCACTTGAAATCGCACCGAGACTCCCCACATATGATTTTGATCATGTCCATATCATCACTTTATCCGCTAATACCAGATTTAGCTCACGGCCTAACATAGCCTCTCGGATCCCGTTTTCGCACCTCGTGCACCGAAAACACCCGAAAGCTTCCGGACATCACCGGAACCATTCCAAAGGCTTTCTAGGCCAGCATACCCCGTAACTTTAAGACTTTAGATATTCGGTATGCTACAGTTTCTTAGTTGTCACCCTTATAGATAAGTTGCCACCATCTTGGTCGAACCATGCAAACGATCTTAACCACAATCAGAGAGAGCTATCCCTGAATTGTGTCCTAAGATCCATTAGGATAGAAGAGTTGAACCGTGCTAGGGATAAGAAGCCCAGTGAACCTACAACGCAGCCAACTTAGTAGAGAATCCTAAAAATAAGGGTAGAAATTTTCAGTCTCAACGAAACTTTAAGAAGAAACCTTTCCACCACAAGAAGTTCAACACAAACTTTAAGAAACCTAAACCCGAGGAAAGTGGAGACAACTCTGGTTGTTTTGTGTGTGGGAAAACGAACCATTTTGCGAAAGATTGCTACTTCCACAAGACTTGACCTTTCGTACCAAAAAAGAAGGAAGCTCCACCTGAGCACTAGATAAATATGCTGACTACTGGGTCTGATCCCTCTGACTCCATTATCAGGTTAGGATCTAGTTTACCTAGTGTTATCCTTCCCTAGAGTTCTTATGATTGGTGGATAGATACCGGTACTAATGTTCATATTTGTTCTGACCGTTCGTGGTTTCCACCTATCAAGACTCATATGGAGAATCGATGAACATGGGGAATCGCCTCTTCTCACGTGCTAGGGACAGGTCAAGTGGACTTGAAGCTCACTTCCGGAAAGACCCTAATCTTGAGTCCACCATGTTTCCGACCTTAGGAAGAATTTAATTAGTGGTTCTTTTTTAGTTCAGCAGGGTTTTAAGTTAGTTTTTGAATGTAATAGGATAGTTATAACAAAGGGAGTGAATTTTGTAGGAAATTTTTTTTTTGAGTGATGGTTTTTTTAAATTATATGTATCTTCTCCTTCTATTAATGAAAGTACTCTTGTTATGAATGTTATTTCTCATAATATTTGGTATGAAAGATCGAAACATGTGAATTTTAATACTATCAAAAGATTGATTCATATTGATTTGATTTCTAAATTTAATTTACCTGATCATATATGTGAAAAATATGTGCAAGCTAAGGAGCCTAGAAAATCTTTTAAATATGTAGATAGAGTTTGTCATCTTTTAGAAGGTACATAGTGTTATTTGTGATGGAAGTAGACCTAGTAGAGGTGGAAATAAATATTTTGTGACATTTATAGATGATCATTCAAAGTATTGTTATTTTATTTGATCAAATCTAAAGATGATATTTTAAGCAGATTCAAGATTTACAAGGCTGAAGTTGAAAATCAATTAGATAAAAGAAAATTAAAATTTTGAGGTCTGATTGAGATGGTGAATATACTTCAAATAAGATGGCTGCTTTCTGTCAAGAGTCTGTAATTGTGCATCAAGTCACTGCTCCTTATACACCTCAATCTAATGGAGTTGCTGAACGTAAGAATAGAATCTTGATGGATATGTTGAACTCGATGATTATTAGTTCAGACACACCTGAGAACTTGTAGAGAAAAGTTTTTATTTTTGCACGTATGATTTTAAATAGAATTCCCCACAAGAATTCTAATATATCTCTCTATGAGCTTTGAAAAGGTAGGAAGACAAATTTGAATTATTTGTAAGTATGAGGGTGCCTAACTAAAGTGAAGATACCTGAGAATAAGAAGAGAGAGATTAAACCTAAGACTGTGGATATAGTTTTTGTGGGTTATGCACAAGATAGCAATGTAAATAGATTTTTGGTGGTAAATTCTAAAATTAGTGAGATTTCTAACAATACTATTATTGAGGCTAGATATGCAGTATAATTTGAGAATATTTCTTCTTTTTGGACTAGAATAGATAGACAAATTCAAGCTAAAGCTATAAGTAGCTCTACTAGACTTTGAATTAGTGAACCTATAGAAGAAGTGAATATAGGGAAGTAAGCGTCCTAGAGTAAAAAAATTTTGGAGATGATTTTTGTGTCCTGCTAGTAGAAGATACTTCATCTACTTTTGACCAAGCTATGAAGTATGTAGATATATCGTTTTGGAAAGAGGTTATTTCACGCCCCGGGACCGGCAGGGCCTTCCCAGTGGCGTGTCCAGACCCGCCGCCATATGTCAACACATATAAGGCGTCTACTAAAAACAGCGAAAATAAAACAACAATAGGCTACAACTAGAGATATCAGAGCAATATACAACTAGTTCTATCAACAGAAAATAGGCGAAAGAAAACTAAACAGTAAGGATAAATCATAGAGATATACAACATCTATCTCAAACTCAAAATGTGGTGGTCTCTCTACAAAGGTACAACTCTCCAAAACCTCTCCAAAACCTCTCCAAAACAGAGAGAGGTGGACCACCTATCGAAGAATCCCTCGCCGAACGTCACTAGCCCGAGGCAATACCCTTGCCGCGGTCCCTGGCCTCCCCCGGTGCAGAAGGCGCTGAAAGGAATCAGAAAATAGAGGGCGTGAGAACTATAATTTATAGTTCCCAGTGGGCAATTACTGACCTGAACCATTACACCACTAGGCCCAAAAGAAATAACATAAGGGCGCGATAAAAAAAAACTGAATTAAAGCATAATAAGATGCGATAAATAACTGCGAGTATGAAAGCATAAATAACATGCTATTCTACTATGCCACTAGTATCCATGATGTACATACACCTATCATGATACAAAATACCAACATATAAGGAATATGCTCTAATAAAGCAACATAGTATACTAAGATGCAATAAAAAGTCTATCAAGTATACTACAAGTCCCTAAGCTATGCTATAAGTGTAGCAACCCGAACTTTAACCAAATCGGCTAAAGTGCGCGAACGAGTAATTGGACAAGTTCCAATAACCATTCCAAGATTCTTGGAAGGGTTAAAAGATGATCTAAAAGAGTTAGAAAGGTTTTGGCGTTGTTCGGCGCGAATTAGAGTCGAAACGACATGAAAAGCACAAATGCAGGCGCTGTCTGGGGTACAAGCAAATTCTTTAATGCGGTATATGCGATGTAACTTTAGTAGGAAGAGCTCTCGGGTTTGTGGAATTTTGGTGTTTATACCGGTACAAGACAAAGCTGTACCGGTACAAATGCTCTGGCAGAGAGCGGCTCTCGGGTTTGCCTCTGGAGCATCCCATGCCGTACTGAAGCTTGTGCCTGTACGGAATGCAGCGGCGATTTTGGGCAAATAAGATGTTTGGAGGGGTTTAGTTGCTATTGTTGCAACAAAATATAACCCAAAACCCTTCCCCTTCACAGCAGTCTCCCTCTCTCTCCCTCTCTCGTGTCCCTCTCTCTCTCTGTTCGACAGCAAGGAGAAGAAGAGAAGGGGAAAGAAAGAAAGAAAGAAAAGAGAGAAAGAGAAGAAGAAGAAAAAGAAGAAGATGAAGAAGAAGAAGATGATGATGATGGCCATCCTCTTCTTCTCCTTTGTGCAAGAGCAAACTTTTGAGAGGTAAGCTCTCTCTCCCTCTCATGGTAGATCCTTAGATAATGGGTTTCTAAACCCTAGATATAGAGTTTTGATCTTCTTGCAAGCTTTAGAAGCTAGTGGAGACTTGGAAACTCATGAAAATCATGTGTTCTTCAAGGTGCTCTAATGGTGGATTTCTAGGGTTTGCTTTAAGCACCCTATGGATGGCTCTAATGCTCTTAGATGAGTACCTAGAGGTTAGACAAGCTCTCTATTGCTTGTTCTAGGGATCAAATCGGTGGGATTTGCAAAAGTGCAAAACCTAGGGTTAAAAAAATGGGGTTTTTGGAAATAGATGAGTTTGATCTCATTTGACCCCATAGAAACCTAATTGGGGGTGCAACGAACGCGTTGGCGCGCTCGGTTCGGTGATCGCGAGTACAAAGATATTAATTATTTAATATATTTAAACCGGATGTCTGCGACACGCAAGATAGGAGCCCAAAATTCATGAAAACGGGCGGGGCAACTTGAAGGCGTGGGGCAACGGCACAATGTCTCAGATTGGGATTCGGAGATCGTTCGGGCGGTCGTGCAAGAGTTCGAGCCAAACCGGGTCAGGAGTGCCGCGGGCGGCCGATTGCGAGTGTCGACGAGCAATCGGAGAGCATAATAAGGTGGGTTGTGTTTACCGCCGCGACTAGGTCGCCTAAATATGTCTAAGAGTAAAGGTTTCAACTTGATGCATGTGATCCATGTATAGAAATTGCATGTTAAAGAACATAGTGTAAAATGCATAAGTAGAGATGCATGCTAAAGAACCTAGTGTGAAATGCTAAGAATGAGCATGATATAGAAATGCTAGGAAATGAGTAAGCATGAGGTAAATAATGAGGCAAGGAATGCTAAGTAAAGAATGTTGCGAGAACATAGGCTTAGCATAATAGAAACATGCATGTAAATGAACTGATAGACGTAAGAGAGCAAAGTATAAGAATGCTAAATGAAAAGTGCGAGTCATGGACTAATACACATATAGATCGAGTGGCATCCAACTTAGTGTAAAGAACATAAGTTGTAGTAAACCTAGAGTCATGTGGACCTAGGAGGATGACATCTAACCTAGTGTTGTTAATAAACATAGGTTATAGTAAACCTAGAGTCAATGGACCTAGGAGTGTGGGGATTAACCTAGTGTAATGAACATAGGTTATAGTAAACCTAGAGTCATATGGATCTAGGTGAATGACGTTGTACCTAGTGTCAAGGACATAGGTTGGACAAGGATGTTAATGGACCTAGTGTTAGTAAACATAGGTCGAGCTGGAATGACATTGAACCTAGAGTTAGGTAACCTAGGTTATGTGACAGGAAATGAGCCCTAGAGTCAGTGGACCTAGGAGGTAAAGACAATGGACCTAGAGGGTCGTCTCTTGAGGGCCTAGCTAACCCTCAAGTTAAGTGGAACGGATTCGTGGAATCCGAGATTTGGACACCTAAGTTGGTGTCGGGCGTGTGCGACGATTTCGCCGTCCGAGGGGCTATACCACCGTCGTGGCGTTGTGCGACGATTTCGCCGCCGGGTGGGTGAGCCGAAATGTGTTCGATACCGGTTAAGCCGGGTGAGGATCAGATCGCCATGTGTTGACACCCTGTGTTTGGGGTACCATTGCTGGGTAAGTACGATACGGCCGCACCAGGAGGCGGAGGAGTGACTCAAACCATTGTTGGGTGAGGTGCGATTAGTTCGCCGCGGATGGTTAAGTCATGACTTGGGTCCTCGTGGGTAAGTCCGCCGCGATCGCCACCGAGAATGGTTATGTCAAGTGACGGTGGGTTCCGCGTGTGCGACGATTTCGCCGCGGTGGTGAGTCACGAGAGGCGACAGTGGCCGGTGGGGTAGTTGCGAGACGTCCGGCACCTCGGGCTAGGCAATGCGGGCGGATTATCCGCAATGGATTGACTCAAGACCGAGTCGGGTGGCTTAGTGGTGAGGTAGAGTGACCTTAGAAATAAATTGCTAAGTAGCATAAGTGCCAAAAGGTAAAGAACGTAGAGACTAGCTAAAGTTGTAAATAGCTAATGGATAGTGCCAGTAATAGCTAAGCTTGTAAATAGCTAGGTATGAATGGAAAGGCTAAAGTAAAGAATAGCAATAAAGTAAAGAGAAGCTAAGAGCTAAAGGGTAATTTTGCATATTGCATATTGGGAGGCAGGTTTTTATGTTAGTCGCAAGTTATATATCTATATATGTTTTTGGACTAACATATCTGCAGTGCCTCATTGGACCTATTGGTCGAGCTGTTCTCTTGGGTGACCGTACCCACGAGAACTATGGACAATAGTTCTCACCCCCGTGTTGCGTTTTGGGGGTGCAGGTACACACGTGAGCGGCGCGGCAGCGGCAGCGCGAGGCAAGGGCGTAGCTCAGTAGATAGCGCCCTACCAGGAGACCAGAGATAGAAGTACCCCAGTTGACAAAGCTTAGGGGTATGGCAAGAGAGAACGAGTTGTAACAAATTGTAATAACTAGATTGTGTTAGGAAGTTTTAAGATGAATGTAAAATGTAAAGATTGTAATCGGGGTTAAGGGGATGTAATAGCAAGGAGCTGTTTTAGGTTTATGATACTTCCTTATGCAATACGATTGTAATATCTGTTCATGTTTGGAACCTTCTTGTAATTGTATTGATTGCGACGCCTTGAACGTACGGGGAAACTACGTCGGATTCGGCGGTCTGTCAGCGCGCCGAATCCGTCGGGTGCTCGGGCGTGACAATAAGCATGTACAAGTAATCCAACTACTAACCTATCTAGTAGCGATTATCCCTTACTATAGTATGTCATAGTTCAATCTTGATTTAGGTCCTACATAGGTATAGTCCAGCTTGTCCCGCCTAGCTGCCGTTGGTAGCACATCATTCCACGCTAGGAATGAGTCTGTCCCACACGACCCTACAGGCGTCCCACTCCCTAGCTGCCCGTGGTAGCACATCATCCCGCGCTGGAAATGAGGTTGTCCCACGCGGCCCTATAGGCATCTCAATCCCGCACGCGCGAACCGTGTCGCAAAGGCCCATTCCGGAGTGCCGGCTTGTAGGGAGCGACCCTCACAAGCATGTGCGAATGGGCACAAATGGCAAGCAAGAAAAGTCATTGTCTCACGATCCAGTCATCATGGCTCTACCATGGAAATAATCTCAAGTACTCAAACCTCATGTCTCTAACATGGTACTAGTCACTAGCAACCCTAAGGTCTAGTATATCCCAGTTCATTTACGAGCCTAATGCCGCTTAATGACATTAGCTCACTAGTCACAATTGAATGCCAAGTCCAATGCCTCTTTATGACATTGACTTTTTCCTTAAGTCTCACATGGATTCTAAGCCTAAGTCCGATTCCAACTCTAATGCCACTTTATGACGTTAGGTTTGTCAATCCACATCTAGTCCAAGTCTAAAGCCGCTTAATGACTTTAGCTTACTATAACACATATTAATGCCAAGCCCAATGCCTCTTTATGACATTGACTTTTCCCTTAAGTCATGCATGGTTCCTATGTCCACAAGCATATGTCCAAAACACTATATCCATATAGTTTCAAGTCCCCAAATAGAATGCTACAACTACATAATTCTCTCATGCATACATCTCTACTATATAGAGAAAAATTGCATTACACATAAAACATGTATCTTAAGCATTCGAAAATTCACAAATAATGTTTATAACATGAAAAGGAATGATTTTCCAATTAACCATAAGCAAATAAGCACCAATGAGAATTTCTCATTGTGCTAGGTGAGCCAAACCCACCGATGCTCCAAGCGACGATTCGAATCGCTAACTAAGCTTATATTCCTTCTCCTAGCACCCTACAAGGTATGCCATAGAAGTTACAACCTTAGAAGATAAGCCTTGAACTCAAACTTTAAACATCTAGGTAATAGATAAGGAAAAACTCACCTTGTAAGGTACCGGACTTCTAAAATCATGAAGTTATGGTGTACATTTGGTTGGAGAGCCATTTGAATGGTTCTGAGGAAGTTCGGTGAACTTCGGTAGCATTCGGACGTTTCGGCGCGCGTAGGCGCGAGAACGGAACCCGAAAGGCTATGTTGGGCCGTGAACTATATCCGGCATTAGCGTGGATGAAAAGGTGATTAAAACATGCTTGAAAACATGTTTGGAGAGTCTCGGTTCGATTTGAAACGAATCGGAGGCCTAACGAGCGAGAACGGACCGAAGGTGAAAAAGTGAAAATTTGGCTAAGTTCTAAAATCTTTGGAATTTTGGACCTTCGAGGACCGGTCCCTCAAGTCCAGGGACCGGTCCACTTATACGAAAAATGGCCCCGGGACGATGCAATAAACATAAAGTTGAGGGGCCTATTTGCACTTAGGGCATCAAGAGAGTGTATAGAAGTGGGTTTTGGCTCATTTCTCTCTTCTCCCTCAACCGCATGAACCCAAAGGGTGCTCTCTCTCTCTCTCTAAAGCTCTCCTCTCTCTCTCTACAAGGGTGGATTTTGGAGGAAGGATTGGATGAGAAGAAAGCAAGGAAGTGGATCTTTACCTTCTTCATCTTCTTCCTTGGATTTGGAGTTAGCTCTTGAGGTAAGCTCCTAGAGCAACAATGGTAGATTATTAGAGTTGGGTTTTTAAACTCTAGGGTTGGTATTAATTGAACCCTAGGATGCTAAATAGAAGATTATTGC
The DNA here is from genome assembly GCA_025177825.1 of Aechmea fasciata. Classification (NCBI taxonomy): domain Eukaryota; kingdom Viridiplantae; phylum Streptophyta; class Magnoliopsida; order Poales; family Bromeliaceae; genus Aechmea; species Aechmea fasciata. The sequence goes on from CM045926.1 coordinate 1,354,771, forward strand.
TAGAATAATGAAGCTATTTGATGTATTCTTGCAATAGTTGTAGGCTAGGGTTCAAAAGAGGGTTTTGATATATATGTGGGTTTGATCTCAATTGACCCTCTGTAAACCTAATTGAGGGTCTCACGAACGCGTTGGCGCGCTCGGTTCGATGATCCGACGAGCGTGTGCGAAGTTATTAATATTTTAATATATTCTTACCAGATAGCCGCAGCACGCGAAGTAGAAGCCCATAATTCGTGAAATCAGAACCGGGGCATCGTGAAGGCGTGGGGTAACGCCACGAAGTCTTGGATTGAGGATCGGAGGTCATTCGGGTGGCCGCGCGGGAGTCCGAGCCGAACCCGATACCGAGTGCCGTGGAGGCCGATTGCGAGTGACGACGAGCAATCGGAACGCGATAAAAGGTGGGGGGTGTTGTCCGAAGCCATTGAGCTTCCTTCTATGTCTTAGTGCTTTATTGATTTACATATAGCATGATATATATTTATAGTGCCTTATGGTTTTGCATGATAGGGTGATGATACATGCATTCCTACTCCTAATATGATGTCTATGATTGATATAGTATTATGATATGAATACTTGATGTGATGAACATAGGATTAGGAGATGACATTGGAAACCTATGATGCTAAATGAAAGAAGAACTTAACATGTATGAGATTGGGGACATAGTGTCATGAAACCCTATAATGACATGATTAATGTAGATTAAACTCCAATTGAATGACAACCTAGTGTGTAAGATATCGAACTTGAAATCGTGAAGTTGCGGTGGAATGTAGTATATCGGTTTCTTAATTTAAAAATAAATATAAATAAAAATAGTGTGAGATACTATTTTTATTGGATTTATAGAAGTAAAATATAAGTACGGGATCGACTTGTCTTTGAAATCGGACACAAACGGGGAGATTTAGAATTTTACGGTTGGAGACGGGGTGATATTTTAGCGAGAAAATGCACGATGTCGAGAAAATTATGAAAACTAGGGGATATGTCAGGATTATTTGTACGAGGCTAGATTTAAAGTTTCGTGCCGTTCTGATACCCGGAAGATGAGAAATAAAATCCGAACACTATCTGATAGCGATTATGGTTCGGTACAGTTTTCGGTGACCAAACGGGGTCGAAAGCGAAAGATTAAAATTTGTTGTGTTAAGTTAAGTAAAACCGAACATAGCTGTCAAGTTTGAGCTCAATCGGACGTTCCGAAGGGCAGGCGAAAATATCAAAGCTTCAGCTGAAAGTTGAAGTGAATAGTATGAATAGTGTTTGGAGTGTTGCTTATTAGAGAAGCTAATTAGCTTCTTCTCCCTCAACCTGGCAGCAACTCCAAGCATCACACGCATGGTGAGGGGGGAGAGAAACCCTCTTTTCTCTCTCTAAATATCTCTCACATCTCTCTATAATATCCGCTCAAATTTGCGGTGTTGGCGGAGAACGATCGTGCGAACGCGTTGGAGGCGACGGATCGAGCTCTCGTGCGCCCGTTTGTGCGGCATGCCTTCGAACCGGCGTTCACAATGGTGGTAAGTGTTTAGGGTTTGGTCTATATGCTCTAAAAATAGATTTAGAGGAATTCTAGCATGCTAATTAGAGCTTTATTGTCTAAATCATAGGTTAATTTAATGATTTTTGCAATAGTAAACCTATAGGGTTTAGAAATGCGATTTTCGCTAATAGGAGGTATTGATCTATTTTTACCTCATTTCTAAGGTATTGATAGGTACACGAACGCGTGGGAAGCGACGGTTTGTCGATCCGACGAACGGTTTGAGTGATCCGAGCATATCAAGAAATTACGGTTTTGAAATTGGCCCGAAAGACAAAAAGGGGCAATTGGAGGCTACGAGAGCGGTGTCAAAGCATCGTAGAGCAACCCAAAGGTGGGGGGTGCCATGCCGAAGCCGTCGGGCTACCTTTCATGTCTAAGTACATCTTTGGTCATATTGCATAAGTATGTATATATATATGGTTTCATGCATAATAGGATTGGTATAGTGAAATGGTTACTCTAGGGTGCTTCCTTATCGTGTGGAGCTACGAGGTTGCATTAGGACATAGGGAGCATACTTGCATCCTCCCTTATCGTGCGACACCGTAGGTTTGCATTCGGACATAGGAAGCATAGGAATGAGTATATGACATTGAACCCAAGAAACGATTTAATTATGCATGATTACCAGCTAGAGATATGTGAACCAAGTATAGAGCTTGATAATTGGCAATGTGACATTATGATATAGTGTCATTATAACTTAGTGTAAAGAATACTAGAGCTATATGAACCAAGCATAGAACTTGATGAATGACATTGACATATGATATAGTGTAGTGACACTAGTGACATGAGAACCAAGTAGACAACTTGATGAATATTATTGCATTGTAACTTAGTGTAAAGAACACTAGAGCTATGGGAACCAAGTATTGAACTTGATGACTGACATTATGACATAGTGTAGAGACACTAATGACATGTGAGCCAAGTAGATAACTTGATGACAGTTGACATGGAAATATAGTGTAAAATAACACCTATGTATGATTCCCCTGCGTGGATGCCCTCCAAATGGAGGAGAAGATCATACTCACACAGTCTGCTCAGCGCTCGTGGTGGTCGCTCCACACGAGTAGTGCGAGTCTCCGGAGGTCTTGGCACGTGATTCGATAGGGATAGCCTATGTGGGGTCCCGAGGGATAGCCTATGTGGGGTCCGGCAGACAACCCATTGGGTTGAATGTGTTGAGTCGTGGGCGTGCCTACGGGCTAGCCATGGATTGGGTAATAACATAAGAACATAAAAGTATTTCATACATACTTGATTGGGACATAGTAGCATGATAGATATTTCATAATTATATCATGATCTTGTTGTTTCAGGCATAGCAGTAGTTGCATTAATTATATCATGCTTTACCTACAGCAGTTACAGCTTTAAATTATCTATCTATCTATCTATCTATCTGCTTTTGCCTGCTTAGACCTAGTGGGGAGATCGGTGGGGTCGGTGGCCGAGCCCACTGGGAACTAAGGAAGTTAGTTCTCACCCCACTCAATTACAGGTTCCAGCGCGCAGGCGGGCGGTGAGGATCGCGGTAAGGGTGTCGCGCCCTAGTTGGTAGCAGCCACCCACTTGCATTAGAGCCACCCGTGGTATCATTTTGGGAACATAATCGTATAAAGAAATGATGTAACCTACATTTTGGGAGATGAATATGTATTTATATTTCGAGGTTAAAGAATGTAAGCAAATGGCTGAATGGTTGTAATAGATAGACTTATCTCTCTTTATGTTACTTGTATATTTATACTTGTATCTTGCTCTTATTGTTGTTCGCACCTTTAGGTGCATCGTCTCGTCATGTATGTAATAGATTTCTTTTTTCTGGGCAATTCTTTGTACATGACTTGTTGTCGAGCCTTGGGCGGACGAGAGGAGAGTCTTGTCGTTCGGCGCCTGATCGGCGTCCCCGAACCGAACCAAATTGGTAGCGGTCTCGGGGCGTGACAGGGTAAAGATGGTATCAGAGCAAGCTAAGAGCAAGTAAAGAGAGAGTCTAGAATTGACCTAGGAGACCCTAGGACGGTTAACCTTAAGGCTAATAGGTGCGTGAGCGAGACGTGAACCTATGCGAGTGGCGGAAGTTGAATTCGATTGGGTCAAGTGTAGAATCCTCAAAAACGGATTTTGGAGGTAGATTCAAGGTGTGGTTTATTCTCAACCGAGGTTGTTCATGTTGGATGCATACAACATGAAACCGAGCGATGAGAATAGACGCCCTTGTGTGACTTTCGCCCGATTTGAGTCAGTGTCAGTTGTTTCGCACTCGACCTTGAGGGTCGAGTTGGTAGAATTGTCGTGTCTTAGAGAACGATGGTCGCATAGGCGATCTTCAGTTAGATCGGTGCAGGTTGGGACAGGTGATGTTCCTGAGCTATTCGATGCGAACGGAGAATTGAAACTTCGCTATCAGTTGGCCCCACTCGTGATAGTGGTGAGGCCACAAGTCGAGTTAGTGCAATGTCAGCAGGAGGCTGCCATACACTAGAGGATCGTGTAAGCGGGACTCCAAGAGTTGGTGGATCAGTGGTGATCGCACCAATTTCGGCTCGTCGAGTACGGTCGGGAGTCACGGCGAGATATTTTCGTCGGGGTCGGGCAATCCGGCTTCTAGCGCTTCTGAGGTGGAACAGTGAGGGAGCAAGCGTTAGCGGCCCTCATGACCTTCAAGCGGTTTGATCCGTCTACCTTGATAGAGAGGATGCGGATCCGTCGGTCGTGGAGTTGTGGATCGACTCCATGGAGACTCCCTTTGAGGATTTGTACACTGTGGTGCGGGACAAGTATTGTCCATAACAGTTGGGGAAGGTGTGGTGGATAGGCGTCGAGTGGTATCGATCGCCTAGTCTCCCTCCTATGGCTTGGGAAGAGTTTCGGGGATTGATAATCTCCGTTTATTCCCCGACGGTAAGGAGAAAAAGCTTCGGGAAAGGTTCCAGAAGCTGCGGCGAGGAAGCTGCACCGTGGGGGAATACGAGTGGGGATCCTCCCGTATCGTGAGTTGCATCCCGAACGAAGTGCGGGATGGCGAGGATGTGGCCAATGCGTTGTGTGGAGACTTCGACTAGACGTGGTCGAGGTTCGGGATGTAAGGAAGTGAATTCTCGAAATTCGAGGATTGGACTTCATTTGGAATCGACTAATTGTCGATTGGGTATGCTTCGGAAGGACCGAAGGCGTTAGAAACCCAAAAGTGCATTGGCGAGGGCCTCGAAGAGCAAATGGGAAAAAATCTGCTAAGTTGCAGAAATTTTGCTCTCGGGTACCGGTCTTGAGGACAGGGTCCGGTTCCTGAAGGACCGGTCTCCGCACTCGAAAATTGCCCAGGGAAATTTGTGCATATGTGATGAAGTTGAGGGGCTAAAGTGCAAAGTGGCCTTAGTTGAGAGTATATGAACATGTAGCTCTCTCTCTCTTTCCCTCATTTCTTTTAAGCTAAGCCTAAAACTTCCCCTCTCTCTCTAGGATATCTTCCTCTCATTGAAGTTGGAGAAAGAGAAGAAGTGGAAGGAACGGCTTGGAGGAGTAAGGTCTTCATCTTCTTCCTCAGGTGGAGAGAAGATTTTGGTGGTAAACTCTTGAGCTTGCCAATGGCATACATCTAGGGTTTTGCTATTTAGGCTCTAGAATGATTTGGGATAACCAAACCTTGGCGTTGGCGACGACCCCCCTCCTCTCTAAGACAGTCTGTGGGTGCGCCACCTACGGCATGGTCGGGAGAGCGAGTGATGAGAATATGGCAACCGGAGGGTTCGCGGCGGGCACTAAGTGACCATGGGTACACGACCCAGGTTGTGGAACCTACTACTACTGACCGCATCATGGTAGGCATGAGTTGTTGGAGTAGGCTTGTGCTCCTACATGATGTAGGGTCGATGCATAGCATGCATTTGTCATATGGTCACCTACTATTAATTATGCATTAGTATAGTAGAGACCAATGGACGGGTGAATGTAGATACCCGAGCATGCTTGCGTGTGGAAGCATGTTACCTGTTGAAGCAGGTAGAGAGCCAAGTGGTACTAGCGAATGGCTAGTAGTGATTTTTGGACGAAGTGGTGCGGCAACTCTCAAGGCAGTGAGCAGTGGATTGCGAGAGTTGAGCCGTGATACTTGAGGATACCCGAGTAATCCGAGCGTTTCGAACGTAGTTTCGATAAATCGAGCAGTGAAAGTAGAACCGCTGTTAAGAGTGTGACCAGATAGTGGTCGAGTCCGGGCATATAATGATACCTCAAATTGAGGTAGGTGAGTAGTGCTCGTGCGACCAGCGTGCATAGGCAAGGTTGCCTAATGCTGGATTTGGTTTGGAACGCTATAGAGGCGTATAGAGCGCACGAGTATAGGTACTCGTGGTGTGCGGTATTGACTCAGCCGGGAGAGTGAGTTGACAGTAGCACTTTAGCATGGCTAAGTGTGAAGCGGGCCATAGATCACTCGTAGGGCTGGTGGCTCGCACTAGGTGCTTAGGAGCCGGTAAAGTGAGTAGCTCTGTAGAGCATGTCGTATAGGACGACGTTCGCGGGTAGTGCTTGGGGACGACCTGTGCCTGGACCGTTTATGGACTGTGGAGCTTGGGCCCTTTGGGCGGCGCGATCATTGCAAGTGGCGGCACCGATACCTATAGGTATGACGAGTTTTAGTCGGGACGGTGAGTCCGAGCTTATGCAGGAGCGTGGAAATGCCACGTGTTGGATCTCAGGATCGAGAATGCACTGAGAGTGCGGTTGTGACCCAACCCAAGAATTTGATGTGGGTTGCGATCTTGATAGCTCCTGGTTGGAGTGTGTGCGAATTCCCAAGTGAGAATGTCGCCCAGTGCTGATTGGGTCTACGCTTGCGAGTAAGAGACATCGAGCGTTGAGACACGTCTAGGCGGTAGGCCGACGTAGAGTAGTGGCCTTTGGCTCACCTATGGAACCCGAAGATCGGTGCGGCCAATAACTCTATTAATGAGTTTGGCTTGGATTATGAACGGAGCGTTCGTGTGAGCTCGTTGTGAGAGCAACTAGGTATTCGCCGTGGCAATAGAAGGAGAAAGTAAAGTGGTCACTAGGAGACACTTGGATAATGGAGGCCACGTGACAGAGTTGGAGTTGATGCTCTCATGAGAGTTGGAGCATAAGGATAGCGCTCTCCAGTGGATTGATATTTAAGATGTGCCGAAGTGCGCCATCTCACGATAGAACAGGGATCCGATTGGGATTGGAACCCTCGCGATTAAGCGATGCACCTACGATATTGCTTCTAAGCAATGACGGTGATCGAATCGGAGTGTGTTCCCTAATTGAGGGTGAATGCAAGGAAGAGCTGTATAAGACTCTTGGATAGCCAGAGTGGTAAATTTAAGCGCCACTTTGTGGACGCTTGACTAATCCGAGAAGGTCTACCCGTGTGCATTGTGTAGTGGTGGTGGGTCGTTCGACTAGTTGGCGCATTCATGCTAGATCCACACCACGAGGATGGCGGGTAGTCCCGGTCTCAAAGGAAGCGGTTCGGCCTTGGTGTGCCGTTTGCGAGTGGGGTTGGAGTAGGTAAAGTCGTCGAGTATCGACTTGCCCTACCACCGAGACTCGCGGGAGTGGTAACGCACTTTCAGAGATTTACTTGACTGATGTGAGTGAATCTGGTCTTATATCTTCCGTAGTGGGCCTCTTGACAATCCCGATGAGTAAAAGGCCACTCCGAAGTGCGAAAGTACATTGAAACTCAGTTGCTCGATAAGGCGAGTTGTAGCGTGAAGCGATTTGAGGTGCGGGGGAAGCGGAGTCCCCGTTATGTTGGGCCAAGTATTTGCTGATGGCCGAGTCCGCCTACAACAACGGTTACCAAGCCAGTGTGGAGATGGCATCGTTCGAAATCCTTTGCGGGCAGAAGTGCCGATCTCCTGTGCATTGGGGTGATGTAGGTGAACAGGCGGTGATAGGTCCCGACGTGTTGCGGGAGGCGGAAGAGAAAGTTCGCCTTGCTCGTCAGCGGATGCTCACTGCGCAGTCGAGGCAACAAAGTGATGCCAATAAGCACCGTAGAGAATTGGAATTCGCGGTAGGAGACCGCGTGTTCTTAGAGGTCTCGCCTATGAGAGGCGTGAAACGGTTTGGAGTACGAGGAAAGTTGAGTCCTCGATATGTTGGACCGTATGAAGTGTTGGAACGCATTGGTGCGGTAGCGTATCGAATTGCATTGCCGCCGCGGCTAGCGGATGTCCATAACGTGCTTCATGTTTCCAACCATAGAAAGTATGTACACAATCCCGATCACGCCATGATGCATGGGCCGCCGGAGCTTCAAGAGGATTTGAGCTATGAAGAGTTCCCAGTGGAAATTATCGCTCGGGAGGTGCGCAAGTTGCGGAATCGCGAGATTCCCTATGTTAAAGTCCGGTGGAGTAATCACGACGATCGTGAAGCCACTTGGGAGCTCGAGAGCGAGATGAAAATTCATCATCCTCATCTATTTGGTGAGTAAGGTATGAATTTGAGTTTATGTTAAATATAAGGGTTCGTTTCGAGGACGAAACTCTTTTTAAGGAGGGGAGGATGTAAGATATCGAACTTCTGAAATCGTGAAGTTGCGGTGGAATGTAGTATATCGGTTTCTTAATTTAAAAATAAATATAAATAAAAATAGTGTGAGATACTATTTTTATTGGATTTATAGAAGTAAAATATAAGTACGGACCGACTTGTCTTTGAAATCGGACACAAACGGGAGATTTAGAATTTTCTGTTGGAGGCAGAGTGATATTTTAGCGAGAAAATGCACGATGTCGAGAAAATTATGAAAAGCGGGGAGATGTCAGGATTATTTGTACGAGGCTAGATTTAAAGTTTCGTGCCGTTCTGACACCCGGAAGATGAGAAATAAAAGCCGAACGCTATCTGATAGCGATTATGGTTCGGTACAGTTTTCGGTGACCAAACGGGGTCGAAACTGAAATATTAAAATTTGTTGTGTTAAGTTAAGTAAAACCGAACATAGCTGTCAAGTTTGAGCTCAATCGGACGTTCCGAAGGGCAGGCGAAAATATCAAAGCTTCAGCTGAAAGTTGAAGTGAATAGTATGAATAGTGTTTGGAGTGTTGCTTATTAGAGAAGCTAATTAGCTTCTTCTCCCTCAACCTGGCAGCAACTCCAAGCATCACACGCATGGTGAGGGGGGAGAGAAACCCTCTTTTCTCTCTCTAAATATCTCTCACATCTCTCTATAATATCCGCTCAAATTTGCGGTGTTGGCGGAGAACGATCGTGCGAACGCGTTGGAGCGACGGATCGAGCTCTCGTGCGCCGTTTGTGCGGCATGCCTTCGACCGGCGTTCACAATGGTGGTAAGTGTTTAGGGTTTGGTCTATATGCTCTAAAAATAGATTTAGAGGAATTCTAGCATGCTAATTAGAGCTTTATTGTCTAAATCATAGGTTAATTTAATGATTTTTGCAATAGTAAACCTATAGGGTTTAGAAATGCGATTTTCGCTAATAGGAGGTATTGATCTATTTTTACCTCATTTCTAAGGTATTGATAGGTACACGAACGCGTGGGAAGCGACGGTTTGTCGATCCGACGAACGGTTTGAGTGATCCGAGCATATCAAGAAATTACGGTCTTGAAATTGGCCCGAAAGACAAAAAGGGGCAATTGGAGGCTACGAGAGCGGTGTCAAAGCATCGTAGAGCAACCCAAAGGTGGGGGGTGCCATGCCGAAGCCGTCGGGCTACCTTTCATGTCTAAGTACATCTTTGGTCATATTGCATAAGTATGTATATATATATGGTTTCATGCATAATAGGATTGGTATAGTGAAATGGTTACTCTAGGGTGCTTCCTTATCGTGTGGAGCTACGAGGTTGCATTAGGACATAGGGAGCATACTTGCATCCTCCCTTATCGTGCGACACCGTAGGTTTGCATTCGGACATAGGAAGCATAGGAATGAGTATATGACATTGAACCCAAGAAACGATTTAATTATGCATGATTACCAGCTAGAGATATGTGAACCAAGTATAGAGCTTGATAATTGGCAATGTGACATTATGATATAGTGTCATTATAACTTAGTGTAAAGAATACTAGAGCTATATGAACCAAGCATAGAACTTGATGAATGACATTGACATATGATATAGTGTAGTGACACTAGTGACATGAGAACCAAGTAGACAACTTGATGAATATTATTGCATTGTAACTTAGTGTAAAGAACACTAGAGCTATGGGAACCAAGTATTGAACTTGATGACTGACATTATGACATAGTGTAGAGACACTAATGACATGTGAGCCAAGTAGATAACTTGATGACAGTTGACATGGAAATATAGTGTAAAATAACACCTATGTATGATTCCCCTGCGTGGATGCCCTCCAAATGGAGGAGAAGATCATACTCACACAGTCTGCTCAGCGCTCGTGGTGGTCGCTCCACACGAGTAGTGCGAGTCTCCGGAGGTCTTGGCACGTGATTCGATAGGGATAGCCTATGTGGGGTCCCGAGGGATAGCCTATGTGGGGTGCCGCAGACAACCCATTGGGTTGAATGTGTTGAGTCGTGGGCGTGCCTACGGGCTAGCCATGGATTGGGTAATAACATAAGAACATAAAAGTATTTCATACATACTTGATTGGGACATAGTAGCATGATAGATATTTCATAATTATATCATGATCTTGTTGTTTCAGGCATAGCAGTAGTTGCATTAATTATATCATGCTTTACCTACAGCAGTTACAGCTTTAAATTATCTATCTATCTATCTATCTATCTGCTTTTGCCTGCTTAGACCTAGTGGGGAGATCGGTGGGGTCGGTGGCCGAGCCCACTGGGAACTAAGGAAGTTAGTTCTCACCCCACTCAATTACAGGTTCCAGCGCGCAGGCGGGCGGTGAGGATCGCGGTAAGGGTGTCGCGCCCTAGTTGGTAGCAGCCACCCACTTGCATTAGAGCCACCCGTGGTATCATTTTGGGAACATAATCGTATAAAGAAATGATGTAACCTACATTTTGGGAGATGAATATGTATTTATATTTCGAGGTTAAAGAATGTAAGCAAATGGCTGAATGGTTGTAATAGATAGACTTATCTCTCTTTATGTTACTTGTATATTTATACTTGTATCTTGCTCTTATTGTTGTTCGCACCTTTAGGTGCATCGTCTCGTCATGGATGTAATAGAATTCTTTTTCCTGGGCAATTCTTTGTACATGACTTGTTGTCGAGCCTTGGGCGGACAGAGGAGGTGCTGTCCGTTCGGCGCCTGATCGGCGTCCCCGAACCGAACCAAATTGGTAGCGGTCTCGGGGCGTGACATAGTGAGTATGTGCAAGTAGTGTGTTGAGAACATTAAACCATAACGAGTGACATTTAGTTAATGTTAATCTATGGACAAGTGTCATGTTGCATGTGAACCTAGTGTAGTTAATACTACGGCATTGAATATAGGGATAGGGCATTTATCTAATTGTGGCATATTGCATTAACCTAGTGTTATTGAACCTAGGATAGATCGAGTGGCATTAACCTAGCATCGTGAACATAGGTTGAACAGATATGAACCTAGTGTTACTGCACCTAGGATGGATCAAGAGTGGCATTAACCTAGTGTTATTTAACATAGGTCAGATATGAACCTAGTGTTGTGGAACATGGATTGACATCAAACCTAGTGTTGTTAAACATAGGTCGAGCATTGACCTAGTGTCATGAACCTAGGATGAATAAGAGTGGCAAGGAACCTAGTGTTATGGAACATAGGTCGACAGTGAACCTAGAGTCAGTTCGATCTAGGTGAGTGGCATAAGAACTTACTACAGTTGAAACACTAGGAAGTTGAGTATAAAGATATGATGAACTCCCTAGCTGATAGGGTATCCTCCGTGGGCCAGGATTGGACTGGAGCTCGCGTTGTCTGTTTTCTCCTCGTGGTGGTCGCTCCACACGAGACGTGCACTCCGGAGTACTAGGCACAGGCTATGGTAGTAGCGGCTTGGCCGTGACGGCTAGCTATCCACGAGACGGTCTCGGGCGGGTCGAGCGGTTTAGACTCCCCGTCGAGACAAGGGACGCGGGAGTGAGGCAAGCCCTCGGGCAAGCCAAGAGATTGGGTTCACAAAGAAATGGCAAACCTTTGAGCATAGTAGTATGGTAGTTAGCCCTTACTATGAGTTACATTGTCGTTGAGCATAGTTGCCTAATAGATAGCCTAATGGATCTAGCTTCAGACCCTGAGTGGACATACTATTCCTTCACCTACGAGATTTGAGTTGAGATAGGCTGAGTGAGATTGTGTCGGGTAAAGAGCGGGGTAGCTCTTTACCTAGGACTTGTGAGACATAAATTGAGATTAGTAGAGTGAGATTATGTGTTGGGATTAGTAGAGTGAGATGACCACAGGATGTGAAATCTTAGGCGGGGTAGCCTAAGGGATTGGGTCACAGGACTTGAAGTCTTAGGCGGGGCAGCCTAACGGATTGGGTCATGAATTGGGTCATAACATGAATAGCATAAGAGGATCTGCATTCATACCGTGTTTAGACGGAGTAGTCAGTATAGCTATATTGCAGTTGAATTCGTTATATCATCGAAATACACTAGCATGATAGTAAGTTGGCAAGATGACATTGAACATAGTGGTGTAGTAGCTAGCCTTCATTGTGAGTTATGCATGCATTACATTGACCTGAGGCATAGCAAGATATTGCATCCTGATTTAAAGTATAGCTGCTGATTTCCATTATATCTATCTATCTGTCTTTCTGTGCCTCCTTGGACCTAGTGGGAAGATCGGCGGGGTCGGCGGCCGAGCCCACTGGGAACTATATTTATATAGTTCTCACCCCGTGTGGTTGGGGTACTATTACAGGTACAGGTACGAGTGCGCTAGCTGAGGATCGTGGTAGGGGCTTAGCGCCCTAGTTCTAGTGAGTAGATGCTTCCTATTTGTATTAGAGTTTCCATATGTATATTGGAGAGTAGATGATGTATAGGTGGTGAGGCATTTTGAGTAATTGTACAGCTTATTTTATATTCTTGAGGATGTAAGCTCTATGTTCATATTTGGAAGTTGTATGGCAATCAATTTGTATTAAGCAGTTGTATGGATGTAATAGATTAGTATCTCTGTTTTATTCACTTGTATGTTACTCGTGATGCTTGCTCTTGTATGTTTAGCACTGGTTGTGCTCTCGTCGTTGTTTGATCTTGTACGTATTCAAGTTGTTTCTGGGAACTTGTTGTACTTGATCTCGTCGCTTTAGCCTTGGGCGGACGGGGAAGGTCTTGTCAGATTCGGCGTACATTTGACGATGCCGGGCCGGACCAAATTGGTAGCGGGCTCGGGGCGTGACACACCTAATGTAAGAAAAATCTCTTAGAAAATCCAAATGGAAGCTAGGATCCTCTCAAACCAACCTAAAGGAAGGTTCTAAACCGATCAATCGAGCTCCAAAAGCCCTAGATCAAAACTCCCCAAATCAAACCCTAAATCCTCATTTCTATGGTTTCATCCAAAAGAAAGCATCACAATCCTAATCTAGAGGAAATGCTTTGTTGCATACCTTCTAAGAGCTCCAAATCAAGGATCACAACCCTCTAGAAGTGAAAATCATCCTCCCAACAAGCTCCTAGTCCAAGCTCCAAGCTCCTCTAATGGTGGAAATAGCTCCAACAAGCAAAAGAGAGCAAGAGGAAGAAGATTAAGCCTCAAAAACCCAATCAAACCCAAGAAAATCAAAGAGAGGAGAAGAGGGAGCTCCTACCTTGCTTCCTCTGTGATTTCCAGCACAAAAGAACCCTAAGGGGCGTGGGGGTACTCTAATAGAAGGGCACAAACGCATAAAAGTCCCTACAGTTCGCGCAGTTCGCAGTCTGCCAAAGTGTACCGGTACAAATCCCATTTGTACCGATACAAGTCCCTCGAAACAGCCAAACCCGAGCCTCGGGTTTGCAACAGTCAGCCCCTCTATACCGGTACAAAATACAAGGTGTACCGGTATAGCCATCATGGTTGTACCGGTACAACCATCAACCTTATACCGGTACAGATACCCGAAAATGTAATCAAGAGCTATCCAAAATCCAACTTTTTGGACTTTGATGCATAGATTTCAACCACTATTCTCGGGACTCGTGCCATAGGTCGGAACACAGTCAACAACCCTCCAGAAAATCTGGAAAAGCTCGGATCATACAACCAACACTCGAACCTTGCTATTTGCGAAAGTTCAGTGCGTCACAGGTTATTAATCTTGAGATGCAGTCTATTTTACAGAATCATACTTGGGAGTTGACTGATTTACTATTAGGATGTAAGCCTGTAGGATGTAGATGGATCTTTAAGAAGAAGTTGAGACCCGATGGATCTGTAGATAAGTATAAGGCTAAATTAGTGGAAGAATAAGTATTTGTACAGAAATTCTGAGGTAGATTATTTTGATATTTATACTCCTGTTGTTAGGATCTTTTCTATTAGAGTGTTGATTGCCTTAGCCTCTATTAGGGATGCAAACGGATCCGGGTTGGTTGAGCTCCCACCCAGATCCGCCCCGACGAGAGTAGTAAATGGGAGAAAATAAACGGATTTGGGGCAGAAAACGGGGTAAATTTTACGATCCGAGACGGATTCGGGGCACGAAACGGGAGAAATTTTGACCCGCCCCGAATCCGCCCCGAAAATTATTTATATTTTAAAAAAATATTTATAAAAAATAATGTATTTACAAAAAAATTCAAAATACAAATAAGTCAGTACTCTCATTTCTAATGTATTTGAAACTTTTTAATTATATTTTAAATTGTGATTGATATTTTTAATTTTTATATTTTAATTTTGTTAAATTATATATATAATATTATTAAAAATTATTAATTAATTTTTACAAAATATTAATAATATTATAATTTTATAAAGAATATTAGTTGGCGGGGCGGATTCGGGGCCACTGGCGGAGGCGAGTTACGAGGCGGGCGAGGTTATGGGATGTATTTTTCAACCGTCACGAATTCGGGCGGGAGGCGGGGCCGGATTTTGCTAGTCGGGGCCGGAGACGAGGCGGGGCTCCCGCCCCCAGGTCTGGGCCCCGCCCCCAAATCTGCCCAGTTTGCATCCCTAGCCTCTATCCATGATTTGATTGTTCGTCAAATGTATGTTAAGAGTCTTTCTGAATGGTGATTTAGATGAAGAGATCTATCTAAAGTAACCTGAAGACTATATAGTTTCTGGGTATGAGAACAAAGTGTGCAAATTGAATCAATCTTTATATGGACTTAAGCAAGCTTCTAAGCAGCGGCATTTGATATTTGACTCTTTTGTTGTATCAAATAGTTTTCATGTGAATATGTGTATTCAAAGGAATATGATGGACGGATAGTGATTTTATATTTGTATGTTGATAATATTTTGATTTTTAGTACTAATATGAATGTGATATATGATGTGAAGAAATTAAAATAAAATTTTTGATATGAAAGATCTTGGGCAAGCAGATATTATTCTCAACATGAAGATCATTAGAAAATCGAAAGAAACTATTATAAGCCAATCCTACTACAGTGAACAGTCATTGAAAATGTTTGGATACTTTGATGTTAGACCTGTAGTGACACCTTATAATTCTAGTGTGCATCTTAAGAAGAATAGAGGAGATCTAATAGGTCAAAATAGATATTCACAAATTATTGGATCCTTAGGATATTTAGTATATTACACTAAACCTAATTTGGCTTATGCAATGAAGCCCGCCCGGCGCGTGCCCAGACCCGCCGTACGTCTAAAACATACAAGGCCTCTACAAATAACGATAAATAAAACAACAAAGTGGAGGCATCTAGAAGTATCAGAGCAATTATAACAACTAGATTCTAGAATAGGAAACAAGTAAAGTACTATCATCCAATAAGAACCGTAAAGTAAATACAACAATAAGTCTCAAACAACTACTAAAGGGAGTACATAGGTGATCTCTATACAAGGGTACAAAAATCTCCCTCTCTCACAAAAACAACCAAAGAGAGAAATAACCACCTAAGTAGAGTAAAGTAAAATAATAGCTATCTAGCTAGGCCCGACTCCCTTGCCGCGATCCCGTGCCTTCGCCTTGCGAAGGCTACGAAAAGAATATGAAACGAGGGCGTGAGAACTATTAAATAATAGTTTCCAGTGGGTAATTACTGACTTCAGTTAAGTACGCCACTAGGCCCAAAAATGAAACAAGTAAGAGGGTCAGTAAAACAATACAAACGACATGTAATATGAACATGTATGATGCTAAACATGATATCTCTACTTAGCATGAAATTGCATAAGTAAGAAAGCTATTCTAAGCATGAAATGGTCAATATAAACCACTAGTCCAATATCCACAGAGTAATAGTAAGATGCCAATGTTTACTATTCTAGTCAATGTCCAATGTCAGTTAAACTACTTAAGTTTAAATCTGATAAGACCCGCCCGAAGGCTGTCTGGCCTGAAGACCCACCCGAAGGCTGTCTAGCCGGTGTCGAGCCTAATGGCCCCGTGGTAGTCAACATCCCCACCCTAGGAATGAGCCTTCCCACGGCAATCCACTTCGGCGCCCAATCCCGCACGGCGAATATGTATCACGTTGGCCAACTCCGGAGTGCCGGCTTGTAGGGAGCGACCCTCACAAGCATGTGCGAATGAGCACAATGGCAAATAATCGAACCGATCTGTCTCAAGTCCCACGTCGTCATGTCTAAAACATGGAACGTATAGCAACTATGTCCAAGGCCTAACTCTATGTCATCATGTCTAAAATATGGAATATATAGCAAGTCAAAGACCTAATGTGAAGTCTCTATGTTGCAGTTTCATAATTTTCTAAGTTAAGTGCCCTTTTATGACATTTAATCTTTCTAAGTTCCAACATGAGTTTAAAGTTTGCAAATACATAAATAGAGCTATTTTACACATATGAGACATGTTTCTAAGTTGCTAACATGGACACTTTCCACATGCATGCAAGACACCCAAAATGCTCTACTACATAGAGTGAAATATTCATGATATATAAGACATGCATTTTAAGTGTTCTAAAATTCACATAAATTCTAACTAACATGAATATGCATGCAAGATGATTAAACCAAACCAATTAACCACATAGGAGATATTTTCTCCTATTCTCATAAAGGCAAACCCACCAAGTACTTCGCTCGGCCTTCCGAATCCCTAACGAAGCTTCGATCTAGTCTTCTAGCACCCTAAGAAGAATACTAGAAGAGTTATAACATCGAAATGATGAACCATGTGTTCAATCATTAACTATCTCAAGAAAAGGGTGAAGAAAACTCACCTATGTGTAGAAAACCCTTCTAAATCCAAAAAGAGGGTTGGAGTACTTCACTTCTAACTCAAAGGAAGGTTCTACACCTATCAAACAAGATCCAAAAGCCTCAAAATGAAAAGCCCCAAAAATAACCCTAAAATCTCATTCTAGAGTTTCATCTCCCAAAAAGCATCAAAACTCAAATCTAGAGGGAGAGACCAAGATACCAACCTCTAAGAAGCTTCAAACCAAGCTCAAAGTGCCCAAGGTGTGGAGGTTCTTCCTCCACAAAGCTCCAACCACAAGCTCCAAGCCTCCAATGGTGAGCAAAGAGGGAGAGGAAGATGCTCTAAAGTCCTCCAAATGCAAGCTCTCCTTCTTCTCCTTCTCCTTCTCCTCATTCCTTCTCCTTCTTCTCTTTCTGGAGTGTAGGAGAGAGTGTGAGGGAGAAAAATGAGGGAGAGAGGAAGTGAAATGGCCACATAGGCCCTCTATTGCAACAATATCCAGATAAGCCCCTCAACTTTCATCACTGTGCACGGCCACATGCGCGGTTTCGGCGCAGACCGACCGTCTCTACCGGTCCCTCGGGACCTCCCGGCAAAGCGCATACGGGGACCGATCTCCAAGGACGGGGACCGATCTCCAAAGCCAGAGACCGGTCCCTCAGAACTCTCCCGCAAAAACCACGTACGGGAACCGGTCTCTCAGGGCCAGAGACCGGTCGCCACACCAAGCCGCAAGTCTCAATTCGGGGAGACCGGTCTCTCCCATCAGGGACCGGTCCTCGAGGGGAAAACCCTCAGGACTTAGCCAAAACCCTGGATTTTTGAACCGTGGGTTTGAACACCGTCTACGACCCTCAACCAAAAGTGGAAAAGTTCAGAATCCAAGTCAAACACTCGAACCTCGCAATTTGTAGAAGTCCAGTGTGCTACAAATGATCTGATTGAGAAGATATATCCATAATCCAAATAGAGAGTATTGGAATGTCTTAGAAAGAGTTTTGAGATATATGAAGGGAACTATATCTTATGGATTACATTATATTTGCTTTCCTGCAGTATTGGAAGGATATAGTGATGCTAATTGGATTAATGATATAGCTGATGTAAAGTCGACTACTGGACTTATTTTTCTTCTAGGAGGAGCGGCTCTTTCTTGAAAATCAACTAAATAATTTTTTATTGCTAGAAGTACTATGAAATCTGCACTCATAGCTTTGAATACAACTGTAGCAGAAGCTAAGTGGATTAGGGAGCTTTTTATAATTTGCCACTTATGGAGCGACCTTTAACACCTATATTTATTCATTATGATTGTAGATTTGCAATAAATAAGTGTGCCCAAGAGAATGTGCAGACTAAGATGAATAGATTCATAAAATTAAGACATAAATTCATTCGGCAAAATTTGAAGGAAAATGTGATTGGATTAGAATTTGTAAAATCTACAAAGAATTTGATTGATCAACTTACGAAGGGATTATCTAAAGCGTGATCCTAGAATCATCGAGGGGGATGGGACTAAAGCCCACAATAGAAGTTACCGGTGATGACAACCCAACTTGTTGCAAGTTCAATGGGTAGAAACAAGTCGAACAAGTAGATGCAAGGAGCACTGTTTTTATATTCTTATCCTTATCGCGAGTGCTTATATTTGCAAGCGGACGGGAAGGCGTTGGCCCTGAATGGCTCCGAAACCTATAAGGCAGGATGTGACCTTACAGATACCCTTTGAGGACCTATTAATGATCTATGCCCAATTTTCTTTTACTTGTCATAAAGTTATGCTCCATACAGTACTGTGAATGTTCAAAATTTATTCACATAATAAAGTTTTGATTTTGTATATAATATTTAATTTATCATAAATTCATTTATCTTTAATTTGTGGTCAAATTAGAATATATAAAGTTTAAATTTGATTGCGATATTATGTTTTAAATTATCGCATCTATATTCTTATTTTTGACCGGATGAACATGAAAATTAAATAATTATAATTATTTTCGATTATTTAATATTTGGCGCTAAGTTAAATTAATTTTTTATTTCGATTGATTAGGTGTAAGCCAAAGCGGCCCTAATTAAAAGAAATAATAATTTAATTTACTTTAAAGTAGCGCTTCCGGATAATTTTTATGTTAATCATGCAGCACTAAGTCAAATTAATATATTGCTTCAATTTGTTCGGTGCAAGCCAAAGCGGCCCCGATCGGAAGAAAAGATAAATTAAAGAAGTGCATGCGAAAATTGCACCCTAATATTATGTTTAGTCTCCTCCCAAAAGAGGTCTAGACCATAGTTAGTTAATTCAGATTCGGTAAAAATTCGGTACGGGTATAATTCGGATAAAATTCGACTTCTAATTTTTAAATTCGTTGAAAAATACGGCTAAAAAACGGATTCGTCAATAATTCGGATACGTGATGATTTATACGGATATTATACGTTCATCAATTAAAAATTCGGGATCAAAAATTCGGCTATTAAATTAAGTTTTTTTTCTCTCAAGATTTACACTATTAGCATAAATGCTCATATTTTTTAAGGATATAAGAATAAATAGCTACAAAATTAAGCTAATTAAGTAAAAAATTTGAAAAGAATTTTTTTCCTATTTTTTGGATGATGTGTTATATTCTAGAAAGGGAATTTTTGGAAATTTTTTTGTTTTGGCGGTTGGGCTAGCCGGCCCGCGAGCCGCGAGCCACGGCCATGGCCGCAAGCCCACGGCTGCGAGCTGGGAGGCTGCGATCGCGCTCGGGACCGCGGGAGCGCACGCGGCGCTCGCGGTGCGCGATCGCGTGTGGGAGCGCGGAAGCGGCGTGCGGGAGCGCGAGGGAGCCCAGGAGCGCGCGCGGGCCGCACGCGGGCCGTGTTTTTTTTATTCCGAATAATTCGGCCCGCGAATAGAACGCGAATAAGTTTGTTTAATCAAAAAATCACGTTTTTTTCCAAATTTTTTCCAAAAATTCGAATTCGGTCGTTTAATTCGTTTTTTGAAAAATTCGCGAATAATTCGCGAATTTACTAACTATGGTCTAGACATGAAGGTAAATGGGTGGTGTAGGATGGTAATTTTTTTATAACTCATTTCAAGAAATTTGCACAAAACTAACAATTTCTTCATATGAGAAATTTGAAATTATCACGATCTGCTGAAAGTTTAAATTAATTACAAATAAAGAGATTGCATATTTATGCTCACAACTCTGCTCCCAAAGGAGGGGTTGTGATGTCATATAAAGTACCAAAGGAGGGGTTATAATGTCATATAAAGCGTATGCATAAGGAATGAAAAATACTTATGCTGATAACTTTGCTCCCAAAGGAAGGGTTGTGATGTCATATAAAGTGTATTTTTCTAATTTTGGTGTGGTATTTTTGATGTGGTATTTTATTGATAAAACATGTATTTTATTTCAGTTATGACTTCATCCTTTGTTCCTATTGGTGGATTTGTTCCTATACTTAATGGTTCTAATTATTCGGAGTGGAAAGAATAGATCATATTTATTTTTGGACTATATGCATTTAGATTTGGTTTTGCGCGTTGAGGAGCCGCCTAAGGTAGTGGGGCCAATGACTCCACAGCAGGAATCCGCGCAGGAAAAGTGGGAGCGATCCAATTGCTTAAGTTTGATGCTTATAAAGTCAAAGGTATAAAAAAGCATAAGGGGATCAATTCCAGAATGTGATAAAGCCAAGAATTATCTAAAGGCTATTGAGGAGCAGTTCGTCTGCTCTGATAAAGCCTTGGCAAGCACCTTAATGAATAAACTGTCTTCCATGAACTACTCCGGAAATGGCTCGATTCGCGAGCATATTATGGAAATGCGAGATATTGCAGCGCAACTCACCGCAGTTGAGGTAACCATCTCTGATTCATTCTTAGTGCATTTTATTTTGAACTCTTTGCCGTCTAAATACGGACCATTTCGGATCTCTTATAACACACATAAAGATAAATGGTCAATTAATGAATTGCGATTATGTGTGTGCAAGAGGAAGGCGATTAATACAAGAGAAACAAAATGAAGTTAACTTTGTTTCTCAAAAGAGACAAATAAAGCGTGTTAAGAATAGTAAGGGCAAGAATGACTCAAAATGAAAGAATAAGGAGGTTTCATTTGGTTCTCAAAGCCAATCAAGTAATTGGACTCCCAAGTGCTTCTTTTTAAGAAAAAGGGTCATATAAAGAAAGACTGCCAAAAGTATCCAAAATGGCTACAAAAGAAAGATAAATTTCTGGTTTTGATGCATGAGTTGCATTTAGTTTCTGTTCCATCAAATATTTAGTTGATTGACTCTGGTGCCACATGCCACGTGGCGAATACCGTGTAGGGATTTCAGAATCGTAGAAAACCCAGTAAAGATGAAGCGATTATCTATACAGCTGAAGGAAATTCAATTAAAGTAGAATTTGTAGGACCATTTAGATTAGTTCTTTCTCTTGGTCATATTTTGGATTTAGTTGATAATTTTTATGTTCCAAATTTTTCTAAAAATTTAATTTCTATTTCAACACTTGTTGGATTGGGATATAGTTTTAATTTTGATAATAAAGTTTTTTCATTATCCTATGAATCTCAGATAGTTGGCTATGGTGTTTTAGAAAATAATCTATATAAAGTATATTTAGATGATTCATTTAGTGAAATCCTTCTCACCATGCATGAAAATATTGGATCAAAATGTGGCATTAATAATGAAAGGTCATCCATGTTACGGCATAAGAGGTTAGGACACATCTCGAAACATAGAATTCAAAGATTAATTAGAGAAGGCATTTTAGATGATTTGGACTTCTCTAACTTTGGAATGTGTGTGGACTGCATAAAGGGAAATCAGACCAAAACCTCTTCTAAAGGTGCTAAAAGATCTGATAGAATATTAGAGTTGATTCATACCGATATATGCGGACCTCTTCCTCTATCATTTACCGCCATAAAATATTTTATCATATTTACTAATGACTACTCTCGATATCGCTATCTCTACTTGCTTAAAGAAAAATCGAAGCATCGGATGCCTTTAAGGCATATAAGGTAGTAGAGAATCAACTCGAGAAAAGGATAAAAGTAGTCAGATCAGATAGGGGTGGTGAATATTTTGGTAGACAAACAGATAAGGGCCAAATTCCTGGGCCTTTTGCTAAGTTTCTGGAGCAGTGCGGAATTGTTCCACAGTACACCATGCCAGGGACACCTGATCAGAATGGTGTTGCTGAAAGAAGGAACCGCACATTAATTGATATGCTTAGGAGTATGATCAGTAATTCTACCCTTTCGATATCATTGTAGAGTGAGGCACTCAAAACTGCCTTGTATATTCTTAATTGGGTCCCTACTAAGGCTGTTGCTAAGACTCCTTTTGAGCTTTGGACAGGTAGGAAACCCAGTTTAAGACATTTTCATATATGGGTAGGGGTGTAATGTGGGTTGTGCCGGCCCGGCACGACCCACATTTTTAAATCTTGAAACGGGCTGAAATCCGGCCGGCCGGCAGACTTTAATTTTGTGCGGCGAGGCCGTGCAAAAACTTCTAGCCTTGGCCGGCCGGAAGGCACGGGCGATGTCCTTTAAAATATTTATTTTTTAAATTTTTTAAAAAATTGTATAAAATTTAAAAATATTATATAATAAATATTTTATTTAAATTAATATTTTGATTTTGATTAAATCATTAAAATTTTTAAAATAATAATTTTAATAGAGTAAATATTTAATTTTTTTAAAAGTAAATAAATTTGTATTATTTTTTTGAAAAAAAAAAGGAATGGGAATGGGGCGGCGGGGTGCTCGGAGCACGGGGCGGGGAGGAGGTAGGGGCGGTGGGGGGGGAGGAGTTCGGGGAGGTGGAGGGGACGGGGTGGGAGGCGGGGCCGGGGTCGGGGATGGCGGAGCGGGGGCCACGGGGGCGGCGCGGGGGCTTCGGGGACGACGCTTTGTAAGATCTAGAACTTAGAAAATTATGAAGTTGCGGTGAGATGTAGTATCATTCTCAGTTTAAAAATAAATATAAATAAAAATAGTGTGAGACACTACTTTTTATTTGACTTAGAGAAGTAAAGTATAGGTCAAAAATGACCTGTGCTGAAATCGGAGCGAAAATAGAAAGTGAAATTTTACGTGTGAAACGGGACAGATAAATTAGCAGAAAAGGCACAGTGTCAGAAAAATATGAAAAATGAGGGGTATGTCAGGATTGTCAATAAGAGGCTAGATTTAAAATTTTGTGCCATTCTGACACCCGAAGATGAGAAATAAAATCCGAATGCTATCTGATAGTGATTACGATTCGATCTGACTTTCGATGACCAAATGGGGTCGAAAGCGAAAGATTTAAATTTCTTGTTAAGTTATGTAAAAACGAACATAAGCTCAAATTTGATATCAATCGGACATTTCGAAGGCGGCGAAGATCTCAAAGCTTCAGCTAAAAGTTTGGTGTGAATAGTGTGAATAGTGTTCGGAGATTACTTAATGAAGAAGCTAATTAGCTCTTCTCCCTGCCAACCAAACCGAGCACACACACACACACCCTCACACTCACGCATGAAAGGAGAAAGAAAACCCTCTCTTTCTCTCTCTAAATATCTCTCTCATCTCTCTATATTATCCGCTCAAATTTGCGGTGTTGGCAGAGAACGATCCTGCGAACGCGTTGGAGGCGTCGGTTTGAGCTTTCGGGCGGCCGTTGGAGCGGCGTGTCTTCGACCCGGCGTTCACAATGGTGGTAAGCGTTTAGGTTTTAGTTTATATGATCTAAGAATGGATTTAGTGGAGCTTCTAGATGCTAATTAGAGGTTTATTGCTTAAATCATAGATTAATTTAATGGTTTTTGCAATAGTAAACCTATAGGATTTAGAAATGCAATTTTCGCTATTAGATGGGTTTGATCTAAATTGAACCTATGTAAACCTAATTGCTAGGTAACGAAACACGCTGGCGAAGTCGGTTCGGCAATCCGTCGAGCCGTTGCGAAGATATTGGGGATTTAAGCCTTTAACGTAAAGTTGGTCGCACTTGCTGAAGCTTCCAAAAATCGTGAAAATGGAATCGGGGGCTCGTGGCAAGAAACCGAAGACCTTTAATTTCTGGATCGCGAATCGGAGGTCGTTCGGTGGTCACGCGTGGATTGGGCCGAGCCGTGCGGCGAGCGCCGCGGGAGGCCGATTGCAAGTGTCGACGAGCAATCGGAACGCGATAAAAGGTGGGGGGTGTTGTCCGAAGCAGCTGGGCTGCTCCCTATGTCTATTTGTGCATATATGTCCACAAATATGTAATATCGATCTAGTGTAATTGTCAAGTATATGATAGGGTTGAGATATTCTCTTTATTTGCATGTATTCTAGCTAGTGTAGCTAATTGAGCTGGACACTAGGAGAGAATACATGAATAAAGGTGAATGATAATGTAGAAACCCTAATGTAAAGAACTTGTATGAGTGACAAGAACAAAGGACATTGACAATATAGATCGAGTGGCATCTAGTAGAAATGATAACCTAGGTTGAATGACATCTAGGAAAATGATAACCTAGATTGAGTGACATCTAGATGAATGAGAACCTAGATCGAGTGGCATCTAGTAAACAAGAACTGTCACGCCCCGCAACCCGCCTATTTGGTCGGGTTCGGGCCACGTCAACAGACGCCGAGCGAACAGGGCCTCCCCTGCCCGCCCAAGGCTCTAACAACAAGTATAATTTGACAATCAAAGAGAATTTCAATTATACAAGGCTTACACGAAGGTAAGCAACAACAACACAGCGGAAGAGTAAGCACTAAGCTAGAATATAAACCATACATGAACTTGATTACATTTGAACCAAATACAAGTAAACTAATCTATTACATTCTTTTAGCATTCAATACATCATTTCTTTTTACATTTGTCATCTCCCAAAAATTACTTGAATGTTTACAACTTGACATCTATAGTTCAACAAAGTAAGGTTGATACAAGTATAACAAAAAGGAAATGACTAGATGCAAGACTCCGGTGGCCACTAGCTATGGCGCTAACCCCTTGCCCCGGTCCTCCGCTGCCCCGCTCGTGCTAGAACTGTGGGGTTAGTGGTGTGAGAACTACAACGAAGTTCCCGGTGGGCTCGACAGCAGACCCCGCCGACTTACCCACTAGGTCTATCCGGGCATAAGTATTTCAACGCAAATGAAATAGTAACCAACTATATAAATGCTAATACTATGACTGCAAGAAAGTGTCAAATAGATAGAGAATCGAATTTAGATATGTTTGCATGCATGCTCGTGACCATACTTTACTTTACTTTACTTGGCTCATTACCCAATCTTGCCGGTTAACATAGTTAACCCCAACAAACTCAAGACCCAAAATCCCTCTCTGAACGAGGAGGCTCTAAGCCTACAAGACCCGAGGGACCGTCCGTCAGGGCCACGATCCCCTAGGTGACTGGAACTCACCGCTTGAGGAGGAGCGACCTCCTCAAGCCAAGACTTGTCAAGAGTATCGATCTAATCCTCACATTGAGGATTCATAGCCACTAGTTACCATGCCATTGTCAATGATAGGTTTTCTACCTAATCATGTATATCATTCTTGCCATAATGCCACTAAGTTAAACTATGTTTAACTAAGGTTGTCTCAATGCCAATCTTGTCTCTATGTTCAATATCACCTTTGTTGACTAAGATCAAGTCCATCCTATATTCACACAAGTAGGGTTCTAATTCTCATGCCTCTATGGTTCCATTACAATCTCTAAGTTCATTCTCATACTAGAACAATAATCGAAGTTCAACCATAGCATAATTAGCCTCTACCCTATCATGCATGAATATACTATACATATAACATGCTCAAAAAGGTGAAATAGACATAGAAGGGAATTCGATGATTCCGGAATGCACCCCCCACCTTAAAATAATTTTGTGAGGATGCCCAAGAAGTTTCACGACCTACCGAGGCCTAGGTAAAAACCTGCAGTTTAAAAGTGAACCTAATCAGGCCATTTTACATAGTAGCCCCTATATCGGATTTTCGTTTAATTAAACGGAGTTGTCCCACGCGTCGAGAATACCCCCAATTAGGTTTCTACAAGGTCAATTTGACCCAAGAACCCCTATGTTCAAAAGCCCCAAATTTGGGTGCTCCAACCATGCCCTATGTCCAACCTAGGGTTTTGATCTCATTCACAAGCAAAATATAGCTTTAGATCAACCTAGAAGCTCCCTAACACCATCCTTGACCCATTAGAACCATCCATTTGGGGTTTACAACAAACCCTAAGAAATCACCATGAGAGCACTTGAGCTCTCATGGAGCTTTCATGGTGTTCATAGCCCTAGCATGCCTCTAACACTAGCAAGAAGCTAGAAACTCCAAACATCAAGCTAAAATCGAAACCCTAGAGTTAAACTTGTAGAACTCTTACCTCTAGTGCAAAGCTCTTCCAACTACTCCTTGTAGGAGAGCTTCAAGACCTCCAAGAAGCCTTCCCAAAGCTCCAAAGTCCTCTCCTCCAACTTCTTCTCCTTCTTCTTCCCTTGCCCTAGAGCTCCTCTAGAGAGAGAAAGGGAACAAAAGAAAGAAATGAGAGAGTGAGTGTGTGTGTGCTGTGAAGTGAGTGAAAGGAGAGCTTATTGTGTTGTAACAATAGCCAAAAAGCCCCTCAACTTCTTTTATTTCGCGTTCACAAGCTGGCGTCGGACCATCCCATACCGGTATGGGGAGATGCATCTTAGGTATGGGGTGCGACAGTGGCAGAAACCCGAGAGCAACCTCCCTCGGTTTCGCAGCATCTATACCGGTATGGGGCGACCTGTACCGGTATGGGCCAAAGAAACTACCAAACCCGAGAGCTCTCTCCTTCTCGGGTGCGATGGCTATACCGGTACAGACACCCGGGCTGTACCGGTATGGGCCATAAAATTCTCAAACCCGAGAGCTCTTCCCTCTCGGTCAAAGTTATATCTGGTCTGAGCAACTTTGCCTTCGTACGAGAATGCCCGGACTTGTGTTTTTCGCGTTTGTTCGACTCTACTTGTGGACAAAACCCTTTTAACTCTTTTAGATTATCTTCTAACCCTTCCAAGAAGTTTGGAATGGCAATTGGAACACGTCCAACTATTTCATCTTCGTACTTTAGTCAATTTGGCCAAAGTCCGATCTTATCGTCGAATTTTCGATATGCTACATTCTCCACCCCTTAAAATTAGTTTCGTCCGCGAAACTTAACGCATACCTTAGCTTGTCGACTCGAACAAGTGAGGGTACTCCTTCCTCATTGTGTCCTCGAGTTCCCAAGTGGCTTCACGCACCGCATGATTGCTCCACTGGACCTTGACGTAGGAAATCTTGCGATTCCTAAGCTTCTTTTCGCCTTTCCCAAGAATACAAACCGGGTACTCTTCATAGGTCATGTCCTCGTTTAATTCCACCGGTTCATACTCCAATGCATGAGCCGAATGGTGGATATACTTGCGAAGGTTTGAAACGTGAAACACATTGTGTACTCCCGCAAGTCTCGGCGGTAACGCCAACTTGTATGCTACCGCACCGATCCGCTCCAATATCTCAAAAGGTCCGATATATCGGGGACTTAGCTTCCCCCGAACTCCAAACCTTTTTATGCCGCGCATAGGTGATACTTTCAAAAACACGCGGTCTCCAACCGCAAACTCTAGATCCTTCCTCCGCATCGGCATAACTCTTTTGCCGTCGAGAGTCTTTGTCGGGCTAGGCGGACCTTCTCCTCCGCCTCCCGCACAACATCGGGGCCAAGAGTCGCTCTCTCGCCCACGTCGCTCCAATGAATTGGAGAACGACACTTCTTACCATAAAGGGCCTCGAATGGCGCCATCGCAATACTCTCTTGGTAGCTATTGTTGTATGCGAATTCCGCCATTGGTAGGAAATCGTGCCATCCGCCTTTATAGTCGAGTACACAAGCCCGAAGCATATCCTCAAGTATCTGAATAGTCCTCTCCGATTGACCGTCACTTTGAGGATGAAATGCCGTGCTAAAATTGAGCCGTGTACCCAAAGCATCTTGCAAGCTCTTCCAAAAATGAGAGGTGAACCTCGGGTCCCGATCCGATACAATTGACACCGGATCCCCGTGTAACCTCACGACCTCGTCGAGATACACTTGAGCTAGCTTGTCTCCCGACCAAGTAGTGTGGATCGGCAAAAAGTGAGCCGATTTTGTCAACCGGTCCACAACTACCCAAATCGCGTCGTGCCCGCCTTGTGACCTAGGCAAACCCGTCACAAAGTCCATAGCAATGTCTTCCCACTTCCACACGGGTATTGGTAGACTTTGCAATTTCCCCGCTGGAAAGCGACGCTCCGCTTTTACTTGTTGGCACGTGAGACATTGTGCCACAAACTCTCCAATGTCCCTTTTCATACCCGGCCACCAGTAATGGCGTTTCAAGTCTTGGTACATCTTGGTGCAGCCCGGGTGTATGCTATAGGGTGATTGGTGTGCTTCTTGCATAATCGCCCTTCGAAGATCATCGTCCTTGGGCACACACCAACGGTTCCGATACCGTAGTGTTCCGTCGGTCCCAATGCCAAAATTTTCGGCACTACGTTCTCTACTTCGCCCCGCACCTTTTGGAGATAAGGATCGGAAATTTGTAACTCCTTTATCTTCTCCAACAAGGTGGGTTGCACGATCAACATAGCAATTGCCGCACTCCGGCGCCACCACTTCAAGTCCTAGCCGCCGCATCTCCTTGCGCAATGCAGTTGAGGTGTAATCGCCGTCGCCAAATTCTCCGCCGACTTTCTACTCAAAGCATCGGCCACGACATTTGCTTTCCGGGTGATATAGAATAGTAACATCATAGTCTTTAAGCAATTCTAACCACCGCCGTTGTCGCATATTTAACTCTTTCTGGGTGCACAAATACTTGAGACTCTTATGATCCGTGTAAATCTCACAATGTTCCCCGTACAAGTAATGCCTCCAAAGCTTTAGCGCGAAAATGACCGCCGCTAATTCCAAGTCGTGAATCGGGTAGTTCTTCTCATATGTCTTTAATTGGCGCGAAGCATAAGCGATAACTCGGCCATTTTGCATCAGAACGCACCCAAGACCAACGTAAGAAGCATCACTGTACACGACATAACTCTCTCCCGGCGTCGGCAAAGCAAGCACCGGAGTCGTCGTCAATCTTTTCTTAAGCTCCTCAAAGCTTCGCTCACATTCGGGGCTCCAAACATACTTCACCCCTTTGTGCGTAAGGCGCGTTAGTGGAGTTGTTATTTTGGCGAACCCTCCACGAACCGCCGTAGTAGCCTCGCAAGCCCCAAAAAGCTTCGAATTTCCGTTGCATTTGTCGGCGAGGCCAATCTTCAATTGCCTCAACTTTCTTTGGGTCCACAGAGACGCCGCCTCTAGATATAACGTGACCCAAGAAAGTTACCTCCGGTAGCCAAAACTCACATTTCTTCAATTTGGCATAAAGCTTCTCGTCGGAGTGTCTCCAACACGATTCTCAAGTGCTCCTCGTGTTCTTCCTCGGTCCGAGAATATACCAATACGTCGTCAATGAATACCACGACGCACCGGTCCAATAGCGGACGGAAGACTCTATTCATTAAGTCCATAAATGCCGCCGGGCATTAGTAAGCCCGAAAGGCATAACCGTGAACTCATAATGGCCATACCGTGTACGGTACGCCGTTTTGTGCACATCCTTGGGCCGTATCTTCAACTGATGATACCCCGATTGAAGGTCAATCTTCGAATACACCCTTGACCCTTGCAACTGATCGAATAAATCGTCAATCCTCGGCAACGGTACTTGTTCTTGATTGTGACCTTATTCAACTCGCGATAGTCAACGCAAAGTCGAAGTGTGCCGTCCTTCTTTTTCACAAACAGCACCGGAGCTCCCCACGGAGACACGCTCGGCCGCACAAAGCCTTTATCGAGCAAGTCTGCGGTTGGGCTTTAAGTTCCTTAAGCTCCACCGGTGCCATTCTATACGGAGCCTTCGAGATTGGCGCCGATTAAGTCAATGACAAACTCAACTTCCCGGTCCGTGGCAATCCCGGTAACTCACGAAACACATCCGGGTACTCGCATACCACCCGAATGCTACTCAATTCCGGTGCTCCTTTGGGTATCCACGATGGTCGCTAAATAAGCCTTGCAACCACCCTTGATCATCCTCTTCGCCCTCACCGACGATATGGTCGCCGCAAAACGTGCGCCACACACGCTTGGTAAACCATTTCTTCTCGTCCGGGTTCACGAAATGTGATAACCTTCCTCTCACAATCGATGACGGCGTAGTACTTAGAGAGCCAATTGATCCCTAGGACCACGTCGAAGCCCGATAACCGCTCGACCACTAGGAGATTGATTGGCATAATCCAATCCCCAATTTGCACTGGGCAATTTTCGCACTCCTCGTCCACAGCAAAAGAGTGCTCGATAGAGTTGACCCACCATTGGTCATCATGACGCCCTATCTCTACCCCATGAGCCTCGGCGAATGATGCACGTATGAATGAATGAGATGCACTGTATCAAATAATGCTTTAGCTCGAGTGCCTTGGATCGGAATAATACCCGCCACCACATCATCGTGAAGCGGTCTTTGAGTCGACTCCACCCGAGAGGCAAAAACCCGCCCACTAGGTGCTCGAGGTGCCTCCGCCGACGAGATGCCGATGATCGTCCGGCGACATAGCGGGTGGCGATCCGCCAACCGTCGCGGAGTGTACCGTACGAAGGCTGCCGAGGGTGCAGGAGATGAGCTGCCCGGACACTCGCGACCAATGTGGCCCGCCTGGCCACACCGAAAGCATCGCCCCTCCCGCTGAGGGCAAGTAACAACTCTGTGGTTCCCGCCGCAGATGACACACGGGTAGGAGGTCTGACTCTGAGTCTGACTCCTACTGCCGCGCCACTGTGACCGCTGAGGTCGAGGGGCCGCAGAGCTCGATTGCCCGCACCCACTCGATGCCCGCTTCTTGGACTTCTCCCGTCCTTGTCCCTCTCAAAAGCCTCGCGCTCCTCTCGCGCTATAGCATTGCCGCGCTCCACCCAAAGTGCGCGGTCCAATACCTCTCCATAGGTCGTCAGCCGCAAAGCATCAACTGTCTTAAAAATATCCGCCTCAACCCACGCCCGAACTTCTTCGCCGGTCCGTCGCCGTGGACCAAGCTCGGCACGCAATGAATCATGTGCGTGAACTCCCTCTCGTACTCGCGCACCGTGCGACTCCCCGTCTTAGCTTGCGGAAGTCCTCCTCGATCTTTCTTTTATCGCTTTCGGAAAATACTCCATCAATAGCATCTCCCGAAACGTCTCCCAAGCCGTGGTAGTATCGTTCAAGGAACGATCCTCCTTCACTTGCCTCCACCAAAGGCGCGCCGACCCTCGAAGCAATGGGCCGCCAAATGCACCTTGTCCCGCTCGAGGGTATAGAAGTCCTCGAACAAGGATTGCATAGCGATCAACCACGTCTCGACCGTCCACGGGTCCTTGTCTTCCCCGTTGAAGGTTGGTGGTTTCAACCGCTTAAAAGCCGTCAACACCGCTACCGCCCGTTCCCGCTCCGCCTCGGGGGTGTCGTGATCTCGAAGCCGACGAACCCGGCGGCGGTGGTACAAGCATCCTTCGGTACCGCGCCGCCACGGGAGGTGGTGCGCGCAGCTCAACGGTGGCGTCGGGTCCCGAGGCACGGGCTCGCCGCCGCCCGCCGGGCCACCAAGTCGTGGAGCCTACCGAGCCGCTCCGCTTCGCTTCATAGCCCCGCCAACGCCGCTACTTGGGCTTGCGGCTCGCGTGCTTCGCCGATCCCGATCGCTCGGGCACCTCGGGAGGTGGTGCCGCCGCAGATCGCGTCTTAGGAGGCGTCCCGTGGTGCCATCACGTCTGAAACGTAGCACACACATTAATACTCAATACACGTGACTCTTACACGTTCCAAAATAACTACCCAATTAAGCGAAAGCAAATAAGTAAATTATTTCCCACTCTAGGTGTCATATGGTCGGCCGCCCCACAAGGTTCCTTAAGCAGAAATAAATACTTGAATTCATCTCTAATTCCTTCTAGAGAAGTCTTAATGTCAACCCAATCCACTAGCTTTCGCGTTTACCAAATTCACGTTAAACGTTTCCTAAGTCCCTAAGGTCTCCAATCCTATGGTTCTTAAGTCAATCCTAGACCTTTGCTTACTTCCGTTCACTCTCTGATACCACTTTATCATCACGCCCGCAACCCGCCTATGTGGTCGGGTTCGGGCCACGTCAACAGACGCCGAGCGAACAGGGCCTCCCCTGCCCGCCCAAGGCTCTAACAACAAGTATAATTTGACAATCAAAGAGAATTTCAATTATACAAGGCTTACACGAAGGTAAGCAACAACAACAATGGAAGAGTAAGCACTAAGCTAGAATATAAACCATACATGAACTTGATTACATTTGAACCAAATACAAGTAAACTAATCTATTACATTCTTTTAACATTCAATACATCATTTCTTTTTACATTTGTCATCTCCCAAAAATTACTTGAATGTTTACAACTTGACATCTATAGTTCAACAAAGTAAGGTTGATACAAGTATAACAAAAAGGAAATGACTAGATGCAAGACTCGTGGCCACTAGCTATGGCGCTAACCCCTTGCCCCGGTCCTCCGTCATTGGCTCGTGCTAGGACTGTGGGGTTAGTGGTGTGAGAACTACAACGAAGTTCCCGGTGGGCTACGGCGCCTCGCAACCGACCCCGCTCGACTTACCCACTAGGTCTATCCAGGCATAAGTATTTCAACGGAAACGACATTGTAACCATCTATATAAATGCTAATACTATGCCAACAAGAGAGATTCAAATAGAAAGATAATCGAATATAGATAGGTTTGCATGCATGCTCGTTACCATACTTTACTTTACTTTACTTGGCTCCTTACCCAATCTTGACGGGTAACATAGTTAACCCCAACATACTCAAGACCCAAAATCCCTCATTTGAGCAGGGGAGGCTCTAAGCCTACAAGACCCGAGGGACCGTCCGTCGGGGCCACGATCCCCTAGGTGACTCGTTCCGAACTCACCGCTTGAGGAGGAGCGACCTCCTCAAGCCAAGACTTGTCAAGAGTATCGATCTAATCCTCACATTGAGGATTCATAGCCACTAGTTACCATGCCATTGTCAATGATAGGTTTTCTACCTAATCATGTATATCATTCTTGCCATAATGCCACTAAGTTAAACTATGTTTAACTAAGGTTGTCTCAATGCCAATCTTGTCTCTATGTTCAATATCACCTTTGTTGACTAAGATCAAGTTCATCCTATATTCACACAAGTAGGGTTCTAATTCTCATGCCTCTATGGTTCCATTACAATCTCTAAGTTCATTCTCATACTAGAACAATAATCGAAGTTCAACCATAGCATAATTAACCTCTACCCTATCATGCATGAATATACTATACATATAACATGCTCAAAAAGGTGAAATAGACATAGAAGGGAATTCGATGATTCCGGAATGCACCCCCCACCTTAAAATAATTTTGTGAGGATGCCCAAGAAGTTTCACGACCTCCCGAAGCCTAGGTAAAAACCTCCAGTTTAAAAGTGAACCTAATCAGGCCATTTTACATAGTAGCCCCTATATCGGATTTTCGTTTAATTAAACGGAGTTGTCCCACGCGTCGGGAATACCCCCAATTAGTTTTCTACAAGGTCAATTTGACCCAAGAACCCCTATGTTCAAAAGCCCCAAATTTGGGTGCTCCAACCATGCCCTATGTCCAACCTAGGGTTTTGATCTCATTCACAAGCAAAATATAGCTTTAGATCAACCTAGAAGCGCCCTAACACCATCCTTGACCCATTAGAACCATCCATTTGGGGTTTACAACAAACCCTAAGAAATCACCATGAGAGCACTTGAGCTCTCATGGAGCTTTCATGGTGTTCATAGCCCTAGCATGCCTCTAACACTAGCAAGAAGCTAGAAACTCCAAACATCAAGCTAAAATCGAAACCCTAGAGTTAAACTTGTAGAACTCTTACCTCTAGTGCAAAGCTCTTCCAACTACTCCTTGTAGGAGAGCTTCAAGACCTCCAAGAAGCCTTCCCAAAGCTCCAAAGTCCTCTCCTCCAACTTCTTCTCCTTCTTCTTCCCTTGCCCTAGAGCTCCTCTAGAGAGAGAAAGGGAACAAAAGAAAGAAATGAGAGAGTGAGTGTGTGTGTGCTGTGAAGTGAGTGAAAGGAGAGCTTATTGTGTTGTAACAATAGCCAAAAAGCCCCTCAACTTCTTTTATTTCGCGCAGTTCACAAACCGTCGGACATCCCATACCGTATGGGGAGATCTGACTCGGTATGGGGTGCTACGGTGGCGTAAACCCGAGAGCAACCTCCCTCGGTTTCGCGACATCTATACGGTATGGGGGCGACTGTCGGTATGGGCCAAAGAAACTACCAAACCCGAGAGCTCTCTCCTTCTGGGTGCGATGGCTATCTGGTACACCGGCCGTACATCTGCGGTATGGGCCATAAAATTCTCAAACCCGAGAGCTCTTCCTCTCGGTCAAAGTTGCTATCGGTACAACTTTGCTGCCGTACGAATGCCCCGGACTTGTGTTTTTCGCGCTGTTTCGACTCTACTTCGCGCCGAACAACGCCAAAACCCTTTTAACTCTTTTAGATTATCTTCTAACCCTTCCAAGAAGTTTGGAATGGCAATTGGAACACGTCCAACTATTTCATCTTCGTACTTTAGTCAATTTGGCCAAAGTCCGATCTTATCGTCGAATTTTCGATATGCTACAAGAACATTGACAAGAATCTGTCGAACTAGTGTGTAGATGTACACCGTGCATATTGGGCTAGCATTGACAGCTTTAAGAGATTGCACCAGTGGTACACCGTGCATATTGGGCTAGCAATGATAGCTTTGAGAGATTGCACTAGTGGTACACCGTGCATATTGGGCTAGCAATGATAGCTTTGAGAGATTGCACTTGTAGTTGACAGGGTATCCTCCTGAGTGAGGATTGGTTCATACTCACGTGTCTGTTCCGAGCTTGTGGAGACCGCTCCTCACAAGCGTGCACTCGAGTTGTCACATGATGGGCTAAAGTATTTGCCCATGGACTAAAGTATCATCAAGTGACGGTCCCATCCGAGCGACCCAGTAATTGGGATTACGAGTTGGTGAGTTATGGAACCGCGGGAGGAAGCTAAGGGCCCAACGGGTTAGCTAAAAGATTTGATAAAGTAAAGAACATAGTTTCTTTGGAGCATAGTAGCATGGTAGCTTACTTTGTACTATATTGAGCATGCTTACTTGTTGTTTGGGCATAGTAGAATAGATGATATAGCCTGATTTACAGCTTTCCATATCTATCTATCTATCTATCTGTATATGCTTATGCCATATGGACCTAGTGGGGAGATCGGTGAGGTCGGCGGCCGAGCCCACTGGGAACTAAGGAAGTTAGTTCTCACCCCACCACTATTACAGGGGCTAGCGAGAGCATACCGGCAGAGGACCGAGGTTGGGGCACAGCGCCCTTGTAGCTAGCAGCTTCCTTTATGCATTAGAGTACCCTCGTGTACATGTGAGCCATGATTGTATTATGAATAAGCAAGTGTATATTCAGTTGAGAGATGAAAAATGTATATTTATTGAGAGGTGAAAAAGTGTATTCATTGAGAGTTAAAAGAAAGAAAGAAAAATGTAAATGTTATTGTGAATGTCGAAAGTGGATGTAATAGCTAGATATTTCTCTCTTTATTTACTTGTATAGTATACTTGTATCTTGCTCTTACTTGTAAGCACTAGTGGTGCTTCGTTTGTTGTCATGTATGCATATTGAATTACTTCCTGGGAAATTCATGTACATGACTTGTTGTCGAGCCGTGGGCGGACGGAGAGTCTTTGTCAGTTCGGCGTCACATTTGACGATGCCGACCGGACCAAAATTGGTAGCGGTCGCGGGGCGTGACAGATTAAATGGTATCAGAGCAAGCTAAGAACAAGTAAAGAGAGAGTCTAGGATTGACCTAGGAGACCCTAGGATGGTAAACCTTAAGGCTAATAGGTGCGTGAGTGGAACGTGAACCTATTACGGCGGCGGAAGTTGAATCGATTGGGTTAAGTATTGAAACCTCTAAAATGGATGTTAGAGGTAGACTCAAGATGTGGTTTATTCTCGACCAAGTGTGTTCATGTTGGGCGTACGACAACATGAAACCGAGGGACAAGAATAAACGCTCTTGCATGACTTTCGCCCGATTTGAGTTGAGTCGAGTCGATGTCCGTTGTTGCGTGCTTGACCTAGAGGGTCGAGACTGATCGTGTTGTCGCGTGTTGCGAAGCGATAGTATCGCGTAGGTGATCTTTGATTAGATCGGCGCAAGAGGGGACAAGTGATGTCCCTGAATGTTTCGACGTGCGAGCGGAGACTTGGAACTTCGCGAATGGTTGGCTACACTCGTAGAAGTGATGAGGCCACGGGTTGAGTTGGTGCAACGACAGCAAGAGGCTGTCATGCGCCAAGAGGATGCGGATCCTTGTATCAGGGAGTGTTGGATCGACTCCGTGGAGACTCTCTTTGAGGGTCTATGTGCGGTGTAGCGGGACAGGGTACACCTAGCCGTACGTTGTTTGAAACAATCGGCGCGTGTGGTGGAAAGGCATCAAGTGGATTTGATCGCCTAGTATCCCTTTTGTAACTTGGGATGAGTTTTGGGGATTGATATTCTCTACCCAATTCCCCGATAGTGTAGAAAGAAAGCTTCAGGAGAGGCTTGGAGGAATAAGGTCTGCACCTTCGTCCTCGAGTGGAGAGAAGCTTTTGGAGTTAAGCTCTTGAGCTTGCTAATGGCATACATCTAGGGTTTATCTATTTAGGCTCTAGAATGGTTTGGGATAACCAGACCTTGGCGTTGGCGACGACCTTCTCCTCTCCGAGACAACTTGTGGATGTGCAGCCTTTGACACGGTCTGGAGAGCGAGATGTGATGGTCAAGTAACCGAAGGGTTCGCGGTGAACGCCAAGTGGGTATGGATATGCGATCCAGGTTGAAGAACCTGCAGCTGCTGGCGGGGACCTAGCAAGTGTGGTACTGCTAGGGCAAGCGTATGCTTTTGCATAATGATAAGTCGACGCATTGCATGCATTCATTAAATGGTCAGTTGCTACTATTGATACATCCTTATAGTAGGGACCTAGTGACGGGTAAGTGGAGACACCCGGGCATGCTTGCATTGAGAAAGTGTGGCGCCGGCTGGAGCAGGTAGAGAGCTAAGTGGCACTAGCAAATGGCTAGTAGTGATTCTTGGGCAAGAGATGGGACTCGTGGTAGAGACGAAGTAGTGCGGCGACTCTTAAGGCAATGAATAGTGGATTGCGGGAGTTGAGCCGTGATACTTGTGGATGCCTGAGCAATCCGAGTGTTCCGGATGTAGTTTCGATGGACCGAACGGTGGAAGTAGAACCACTGTTGAGAGTGTAATCGGTTAGTTGTCGAGTACGGGCATGTGAGGCCTAGCGATACCTCAACTTGAGGTAAGTGGGTAGTGCTCGCGTGGTCGGCGTGCATAGGTAAAGTGGCCTAATGCTTGACGTAGTTCGAACCACTATTGCGGAAATAGTTGGTTAGCGCAGTTGGCTTTGTGGGCCTAGTGGTACCTCAATGTGGGGTTAGAAAAGGTGCTTAATAGAGAGTGCACGAGGGCAATCTTGCCCAAAGCCAAGACTTGGCGTAGAGCGCCCGAGTACAGGTACTCATGGAGTGCGGTTTCGATTCAGCCGTGATAGTGAGTTGGCAGTAGCACTTTAGCATTGCTGAGTGCGAAGCGGGCCATGGATCACTCGTAGTGCTGGTGGCTCGCATTTGGTGCTTAGGAGCCGATAGAGTGTGTAGCTCTGTAGAGCATGTCGTATAGGACGACGTTGGCGGGTAGTTCTTGGGGACGACCCGTGCCTGGACCATTTGTGGACTGTGAGGCCTGGGCCCATTGGGCAGGCGCAGTCAGCTGTTAGAGACAGCGGCCCCGTACCTACGGGTAGGGCAGAGTTTTGGTCAGGATGGTAGTCCGAGCTTAGACCCGGGAACGTGGAATGCCACGTGTTGGATCGTGAGATCGAGAATACACCAAGTGTGTACTGACCCAACCGGAGGATCTATAGTGGTTTGGGGTCTTGTTTACTCCTGGTTGGAGTGTGTGCGAATTCCTAAAACGAGAATCTCGCCAGAAAGTGATGATTGGGTCTACGCCGGTGAGCGAGAGACGCTAGGCGTCGTTGAGACCAGTTTAAGCGGTAGGCCAACGTAGAATTGGTGGCCTTTGGCTCACCTATGGAAACCGAGGATCGGTTGGTAACTCTATTAATGAGTTTGGCTTGGATTGTGAACGGAGCGTTCTTGTGGGCTCGTTGTGAGAGCAATTGGGTGTTGGTCGTGGCAACTGAAAGAGAAAGTAAAGTGGTCTCTAGGAGACACTTGGACAATGAAAGCCACGTGAGAGAGTTGGAGTTGATGCTCTCAGGTGAGTTGGATCTTAAGGATAGTGCTCTCAAGTGGAGTGAGATTTGAGATGTGCCGAAGTGCGCCATCATGTAGTAGAGCAAGATTCGGTTGTGGTTGTAGCACTCGCCATGGGTCGATGCACCAGTGATATTGCTTCTAAGCAATGCCGGTGATCGAATCAGAGTGTATTCCCTGAACGAAGGATGAATGCGGGGAAGAGTTGTATCAGACTCTTGGATAGCCAGAGTGGTAAAGCGCCACTTTGTGGACGCTCGAGTAATTCGAGAAGGTCTACCCGTGTGCATTGTGTAGTGGTGGTGGCTCGTCCAACTAGTTGACGCATTCCTACTAGATCCACACTACGAGAATAGCGGGTAGTTCCGGTCTCACAGGAAGCGGTTCGGCCTTGGTGTATCTGTCTGCGAGTGGTATTGGGGCGTGTAGAGTCGTTGAGTATTGACTTGCGCTACCACAGAGACTCGCCGGAATGGTAATGCACATTCAGTGCTTTGCTTGACTGGTGTGAGTGAATCTGATCTCACATCTTTCATAGTGGGCATTTGGACGATTCCGATGAGTAAAAGGCCACTCCGAGATGGAAAAGTGCATTGGAATCCCCGATTGCTCGATAAATCGAGTTAGAGTAGAAATTGGGTTGAAGTGAGTTAGTTTCGGGGACGAAACTCCTTTTAAGGAGGGGAGAAAGTAAGATACCGAACTTCCGAAAATTATGAAGTTGCGGTGAGAAGTAGTATACCGGATTCTCAGTTGAAAAATAAATATAAATAAAAATAGTGTGAGACACTACTTTTTATTTGACTTAGAGAAGTAAAGTATAAGACAAAAATGACCTGTGCTGAAATCGGAGCGAAAATAGAAGACTGGAATTTTCTGTGTGAAACGGGACAGATAAATTAGCAGAAAAGGCACAGTGTCAGAAAATTATGAAAACTGAGGGTATGTCAGGATTGTCATTACAAGGCTAGATTTAAAGTTTCGTACAATTCTGACACCCGGAAGATGAGAAATAAAATCCGAATGCTATCTGATAGTGATTACAGTTCGGTATAGCTTTCAGTGACCAAATGGGGTCGAAGCTGAAAGATTTATATTTCTTCCGTCCCGTTATGTAAAAACGAACATAATCACAAATTTGATCTCAATCGGACATTTCGAAGGGTAGGCGAAGATCTCAAAGCTTCAGCTAAAAGTTTGGTGTGAATAGTGTGAATAGTGTTTGGAGATTACTTAATGAAGAAGCTAATTAGCTCTTCTCCCTGCCAACCAAACCGAGCACACACACACACACACCCTCACACTCACGCATGAAAGGAGAAAGAAAACCCTCTCTTTCTCTCTCTAAATATCTCTCTCATCTCTCTATATTATCCGCTCAAATTTGCGGTGTTGGCAGAGAACGATCCTGCGAACGCGTTGGAGGCGTCGGTTTGAGTTTTCGGGCGGCCGTTGGTGCGGCGTGTCTTCGACCCGGCGTTCACAATGGTGGTAAGCGTTTAGGTTTTAGTTTATATGATCTAAGAATGGATTTAGTGGAGCTTCTAGATGCTAATTAGAGGTTTATTGCTTAAATCATAGATTAATTTAATGGTTTTTGCAATAGTAAACCTATAGGATTTAGAAATGCAATTTTCGCTATTAGATGGGTTTGATCTAAATTGAACCTATGTAAACCTAATTGCTAGGTAACGAAACACGCTGGCGAAGTCGGTTCGGCAATCCGTCGAGCCGTTGCGAAGATATTGGGGATTTAAGCCTTTAACGTAAAGTTGGTCGCAGCTTGCGGCGGAAGCTTCCAAAAATCGTGAAAATGGAATCGGGGGCTCGTGGCAAGAAACCGAAGAGCTTTAATTTCTGGATCGCGAATCGGAGGTCGTTCGGTGGTCACGCGTGGATTGGGCCGAGCCGTGCGGCGAGCGCCGCGGGAGGCCGATTGCAAGTGTCGACGAGCAATCGGAACGCGATAAAAGGTGGGGGGTGTTGTCCGAAGCAGCTGGGCTGCTCCCTATGTCTATTTGTGCATATATGTCCACAAATATGTAATATCGATCTAGTGTAATTGTCAAGTATATGATAGGGTTGAGATATTCTCTTTATTTGCATGTATTCTAGCTAGTGTAGCAAATTGAGCTGGACACTAGGAGAGAATACATGAATAAAGGTGAATGATAATGTAGAAACCCTAATGTAAAGAACTTGTATGAGTGACAAGAACAAAGGACATTGACAATATAGATCGAGTGGCATCTAGGAGAAATGATAACCTAGGTTGAATGACATCTAGGAAAATGATAACCTAGATTGAGTGACATCTAGATGAATGAGAACCTAGATCGAGTGGCATCTAGTAGGATGATAATCTAGGTCGAGTGACATCTCGAGGAATGAGAACCTAGATTGAATGACATCTAGACGAATGAGAACCTAGATCGAGTGGCATCTAGTAAACAAGAACATTGACAAGAATCTGTCGAACTAGTGTGTAGATGTACACCGTGCATATTGGGCTAGCATTGACAGCTTTAAGAGATTGCACCAGTGGTACACCGTGCATATTGGGCTAGCAATGATAGCTTTGAGAGATTGCACTAGTGGTACACCGTGCATATTGGGCTAGCAATGATAGCTTTGAGAGATTGCACTTGTCGTTGACAGGGTATCCTCCTGAGTGCGGCTTGGATCATACTCACATAGTCTGTTTTTGGCTTGGTGGTGGTCGCTCCACCCAAGCAGTGCACTCCGGAGTTGTCACATGATGGGCTAAAGTATTTGCCCATGGACTAAAGTATCTGTCCAGCAGACGGTCCCATCGGGAGGCAGCTTAGGGCCCGATAATTGGGATTTCGAGTTGGTGAGTTATGGAACCCCGCGGGAGGAAGCTAAGGGCCCAACGGGTTAGCCAAGAGATTTGATAAAGTAAAGAACCTAGTTTCTTTTGAGCATAGTAGCATGGCAGTTTACTTTGTACTATATTGAGCATGCTTACTTGTTGTTTGGGCATAGTAGAATAGATGATATAGCTGATTTACCGCTTTCCATATCTATCTATCTATCTATCTGTATATGCTTATGCCATATGGACCTAGTGGGGAGATCGGTGGAGTCGGCGGCCGAACCCACTGGGAACTAAGGAAGTTAGTTCTCATCCTACCACTATTACAGGGTCTAGCGAGAGCGTACTGGCAGAGGACCGAGGTTGGGGCACAGCGCCGCTCTTGTAGCTAGCTTCCTTTATGCATTAGAGTACCCTCGTGTACATGTGAGCCATGATTGTATTATGAATAAGCAACTGTATATTCAGTTGAGAGATGAAAAATGTATATTTATTGAGAGATGAAAAAGTGTATTCATTGAGAGTTAAAAGAAAGAAAGAAAAATGTAAATGTTATTGTGAATGTCGAAAGTGGATGTAATAGCTAGATGTTTCTCTCTTTATTTACTTGTATAGTATACTGGTATCTTGCTCTTACTTGTTGCACTGGTGGTGCTTCGTTTCTTGTCATGTATGCATATTGAATTCTTCCTGGGAAATTCTTGTACATGACTTGTTGTCGAGCCTTGGGCGGACAGGGAAGGTGCTGTCCGTTCGGCGTCTGTTTGACGTGCCCGGACCGGACCAAATTGGTAGCGGTCGCGGGGCGTGACAACGCCGGGGCTGCACGCGGGCGCGCTGTGGGAGGCGCCTCTCCTCCCAAGGAGCTCCTGGGGAGGAAGAGGAAGCCCTCCTCTCGTTCCCGACGAGAGCTCCTGGGGAGGAGGGCTTCCTCCCCAAGAGCTCGGGCCCCAAGGCCCAAGGCGCTACCTAGGCCCTTGGGGGTCCGGGCCGGGCCGTCTTGCGGCACCGCGGCAGCGGGCCGTGCCGTCTTATCTTGGCCGTCTCTCTCGACCCGCACGGCCAGGCCGTTTCGGGCCGTGCCGTCTTGCCGTCCCGATTAGCGACCCGACACGACGCTCGGCGGCCGTGCCGTGCTACGCCGTGCCTTGCTATGCTTGGCCCGAGCAAGTGCGCACTATATAGCCGTGCGGCGTGCTGCCGGCCCGTCATATATGGGGTTGTCAAGTGAGGCCAAATTGTATGATCCACAAATAAAAAAATTGGATTCTCGAACCATATCTGGATATTTTCTTGGTTATTCAGAAAAGTCCAAAGGGTATAAATTTTACCGTCCATCACTTTCTATAAAGATTGCAGAAACTAAAACAGCACGATTTATTGAGGATGGTGCAATTAGTGGGAGCTCTGAACCTCGGTTCATTGAATTTGAGGAAATTCAAGAGCATTCGGATTCTGTACGTGACAGACCCACTATTGTCACTCACGATTTGATGGTTCCTGCTCCAGTAGAACAACAAGTCGTTTTGGAACCACAAAGTGATTGTGAACCTATCATTGATAATTCACATCAAGATGTACAAGTGAATAATTCATATCAAGATGTACATGTGGATAATCAAATATATTTAAAAAGAACCTCAAGACAGAGAAGACCACTATATCCGGTGATTATATTGTCTATCTTTATGAGAATGGTCGAGTTTAGATGATCCTCTTAGTTTTTCGAAGCCATAAATAATAATAATTCTACGAAATGATACAATGAAGGATGAGATTGAATTCATAAACCACAATAAGGTATGGGATCTTGTTGAGTTATCTATTGGAGTTAAACCAAAGAGGATACAAATGGGTTTATAAAATTAAATGGGACTCCAAAGGTAACATAGAGATACAAGGCCCGTCTTGTGGCAAAAGGATTTACTCGAAAGAAGGCATTGACTATAAAGAGACTTTTCTTCAGTATTTAGAAAGGAATCTTTTCGTATTTTTATGGCTCTGGTTGCTCATTTTGATCTCGAGCTACATCAGATGGATGTTAAAACTGCTTTTTTAAATGAGTATCTCTATGAAGAGGTGTATATGAATCAACCTGAAGGATTCTCGCAAAAGGGAAAGGAGCACTTGGTATGCAAATTAGAGAAATCAATATATGAACTAAAGCAGGTCTCCCGGCAATGGTATTTAAAATTTAAACAAACTATTTTGACTTTTGGCTTTAAAGAAAATATTGTTGATCACTGTATTTATCTAAAGATTAGTGGGAATAAAATAATTTTCTTAGTCCTTTATGTTGATGGTATTTTGCTTGCCAATAATGATCTTGGGCTATTGCATAACACTAAAGAATTTTTTTTCCTAAAATTTTGAAATGCATAATTGTAAGCCAAGTGTTGCTCCTGTTTAGAAAGGTGATAAGTTTAATACTTTTCAGTGTCCCAAGAACCAATTGGAAATTGAACAGATGAAAAACATATCCTATGCCTCTGCATTTGGTAGTCTTATGTATGCAGACGTTACACGTATTGGATATTGCTTTAGTTGGATTACTTAGCGGTATTAAAGTAATCTAGCGTTGAGTATTGGAAGGCTAAAAAGGTTATGAGGTATTTGAAAGAAACTTTGGATCATATTGCATGTTACGAGACCACATCATAGGTTTTTTGGCTTAGGAATTTTATTACAGACTTAAAAATTGTGAACTTTGGTGTTTATCCAATAAAAATTTTCTGTGATAGTTCAGCTGCGATTTTCTTTGCCAATAATAACAAGATTACAGCGGGGTGTAAATACTTGAACACCAAATATCTTGTTGTAAGAGAGAAGATAGATGAAGGTTATGTTACAAATTGAATACATTAGTACCAAGTGTATAATTGCAAACCCAAGGACCAAGGGGCCGGCACCTGGGTCATATACAGATCGTGTTAAAGTTATTGGTTTGATTAGTTCTTTTGATATATAAAGTTGTAACATCTATTTTTTTCAATAAAGTTAAAGTTTAATGCAGCTGTGTTGTCACGCCCCGCTACCCGCCTATTTGGTCGGGTTCGGGCCACGTCAACAGACGCCGAACGGACAGGGCCTCCCCTGCCCGCCCAAGGCTCTAACAACAAGTATAATTTGACAAATCAAAGAGAATTGCAATTATACAAGGCTTACACGAAGGCAAGCAACAACACAGCGGAAAAGTAAGCTCTAAGCTAGAATATAAACCATACATGAACTTGATTACATTTTGAACCAAATACAAGTAAACTA
This sequence comes from Aechmea fasciata, assembly GCA_025177825.1. NCBI lineage: Eukaryota > Viridiplantae > Streptophyta > Magnoliopsida > Poales > Bromeliaceae > Aechmea > Aechmea fasciata. Next base: position 1,399,259 of record CM045926.1, read on the forward strand.
ATCTATTACATTCTTTTAGCATTCAATACATCATTTCAATTACACTTGTCATCTCCCAAAAATTACTTGAATTGTTTACAACTTGACATCTATAGTTCAACAAAATAAAGTTGATACAAGTATAACAAAAGGAAATGACTAGATGCAAAACTCCGGTTGCCACTAGCTATGGCGCTAACCCCTTGCCCCGGTCCTCCGCCGCCCCGCTCGTGCTAGGACCTGTGGGGTTAGTGGTGTGAGAACTACAACGAAGTTCCCAGTGGGCTCGGCAACCGACCCCGCCGACTTACCCACTAGGTCTATCCAGGCATAAGTATTTCAACGGAAATGAAATAGTAACCAAACTATATAAGCTAATACTATGCCTGCAAGAAAGAGTCAGATAGATAGATAATCGAATTTAAATATGTTTGCATGCATATTCTTTACCATACTTTACTTTACTCTACTTTACTTGGCTCATTACCCATTCTTGCGGGTTAATGTAGTTAACCACAACAAACTCAGGACTCAAAATTTCTCCTTTGAACGGGAGGCTCTAAGCCTACAAGACCCGAGGACCGTCCGTCGGGGCCACGATCCCCTAGGTGACTGTTCGAACTCACTCACCGCTTGGGGAGGAGCGACCTCCCTCAAGCCAAGACTTGTCAAGAGTATCGATCTAATCCTCACATTGAGGATTCATAGCCACTAGTTACCATGCCATTGTCAATGATAGATTTTCTACCTAATCATGTATGTCATTCTTGCCATAATGCCACTAAGGTAAAACAATGTTTAACTATGGTTATCTCAATGCCAATCTTGTCTCTATGTTCAATATCACCTTTGTTGACTAAGATCGAGTCCATTCCATATTCACACAAGTAGGGTTCTAATTCTCATGCCTCTATGGTTCCATTTCAACTTTCAAGTTCATTACACTCTAGAACATGAATTGAGGTTCAACCAATTGCATATATTCCAACTACCCTATCATGCATGAATTTACTATACACATAAGATGCTCAAAAAGGTGAAATAGACATAGAAGGAAATTCGATGATTCCGGAATGCACCCCCTACCTTAAAATAATTTTGTGAGGATGTCCAAGAAGTTTCACGACCAACCGAGGTCTAAGTAAAAACCTGCAGTTTAAAAGTGAACCTAATCAGGCCATTTTACATAGTAGCCCCTATATCGGATTTTCGTTTAATTAAACGTAGTTGTCCCACGCGTCGGGAATACCCCCAATTAGGTTTCTATAAGGTCAATTTGACCCAAGAACCCCTATGTTCAAAAGCCCCAATTTTGGGTGCTCCAACAATACTCTATAGCCAACCTAGGGTTTTGATCTCATTCACAAGCAAAACATAGCTTTAGATCAACCTAGAAGCTCTCTAAAATCATCCTTGACCCATTAGAACCATCTATTTGGGGTTCACAACAAACCCTAAGAAATCACCATTAGAGCACATGAGCTCAAATGGAGGTTTCCTGATGCTCTATGCTCTCTCAAGCTTCTAACACTAGCAACAAGCTAGAAACCCCAAAAACCTAAGAGAAAACCAAAATCCTAGAAGTTTACTTGTGAGATCTTACCTCTAGTGCAAAGCTTCTACAAGCCCTTGGTGTAGGAGAGCTTCAAAGTCCTCCAAAAGCTCCAAGGTCACCTTATTCTCCTTCTCCTTCTCCTTCTCCACCCAACCCTAGGATCTTTCTAGAGAGAGAAAGGGAACAAAAGAGAGAAAAGGGAGATGGTAGTGAGTGTGCTGTAAGAGGGGGAGTGGGAAAGCTTATTGTGTTGTAACAATAGTTAAAAAGCCCCTCAACTTCTTTTATTTCGCGCAGTTCACGAACTGCTGTCAGTCCCCTTTTGTATCGGTACAAGGTCGATCTTGTACCGGTATAAAATACTCCAGAGGCAAATCCGAGAGCTGCCTCTCGGTTTCGCAGCATTTGTACCGATACAAATCCAGTCTTGTACCGGTATAAAATGCTCCAGAGGCAAACCCGAGAGTCGCCTCTGCTTTCGCAAAGATTTGTACCAGATAAAATGGCTTGTACAAACACCAAAAGCCTCACAAACCCGAAAGCTCTCTCCTCTCAAAGTTGCTATCCAGACAAAGAACTTTGCATGCCGTACAAAATATCCAGACTTGTGTTTTTCGCGCCGTTTCGACTCGACTTCGCGCCGAACAACGCCGAAACCCTTTTAACTCTTTTATATCATCTTCTAACATTTCCAAGAGATTTGGAATGGCAATTGGAACATGTCCAACTATTCTATTTTCGCACTTTAGTCAATTTTGCCAAAGCCCGATCTTATTGTCGAATTTTCGATATGCTACATGCGTTGGACCATTTAGTACGCATAAAGTTTCGCCTATTAACGAATGAACATACAATTTAGGTTCATTCATAAAGTTGTGCCATATGAAGTACTCGGCTAGGAGATGAAGATGATACGGTAATTATGGAAGGAAAATTTCGTTATGAAAATGTGGACCGCCATAATTCCTATCATTGCAGTCTTTTAGTTTGAGCTAAAGATCAAGTGAGTTCTAAGGTATTGGACCATAAAGTTTTCAATAATGCGCAATAAAGTTTGGAGTATAGAAAATTCATTTATGGAATATGATTAATGTGAGCCAAGTGGGAGATTGTTAGGATTTTCATATATTGTGGTCCAATTAATCATATTTAAATTAGGATTTGCTATAGATAAAGGTCAATCCTAACAGATATAGAACTACTTGATATAGTATATTTTTATCCCTATTCCATCTATTTTAAATTTAAAATAGAATCCTAATCAGACTTTGATAGGAAGTCGATCTGGACTCTATATAAAGGGGTATTGGTCCTGCCACTTTCTCATACGCATTCCGATGAAGAATTACCATCGGTTCCACACCATACGGCAAAGTGTATGAGATAGGAAGAGAAACCAAATCACCCAAGTTCGGTTGGTGACTACCACCAAAGTTCAGTTGGTGACTACCACATTATAGTCGGACGGACTTTACGGTTCCGTAAATTGATCAAGAATTTCTTCTCTGCGACGTTCATCCGTCACGACATCTTTGCTCTGCAAATCTCTTTACTGAAATTCTTTTCGGCGGTTCATCCCAACAGTGCTTATTTTCGGTGTCAATAATAGTCAAAAAAAAAAAAAAAACCCGAAATCCATCCGATTTGCTTTTTCTGGGATTGATATGAAATTGATTCGTCTTTCTAATCGGATGATCCAAAACCAGCCCATGTTGGAACACATCGGATCGATCCGTTGCGGGTCGGGTCAAGATTGCCGCCTCTACCAACCACCGGAAGGACAAAACGGTGACATCACCGAACCCAAATGTGCTAAAACACGACTCACACCGACTCCACCTCCTAACCTAAAATCGCGACACCGCGGCACTCTCGTATATCAATCACCATTCACCAGAATCACCACACCACCCGAAGCATTCAAGCATAATATAGCAATCTCTACCCCATTCATACAGCAATCCACCCCAACCCCAACCCCAACCCCAACCCCCACCCCACCTCTCCATCCCTTCCCTCAGAACACCCCTTTTTCGTCGGAGCAAAGCCCTCCTCTTTCTTTCTCTCCTCCACCACCTCCAAAACTTCCTTAGCCGTCGATCGATCCCCCAATCCTCGATCGATCGATCGATCCCCCAATCTCCTCCTACTATTCCTACTCCCTTTCACCTCCTCTTCCCCCAATTCAATTTCGAAAACCCTAGCTCGAGATTCGCTGTAAAAGGAGCAATTGATCGGTGTGCGAGATCCGCTTTTCGGTAGATCTCGGCGATCGTGTAAAGTTTTAGTTTTTATCGCTTTTCCCGACCCCCTGATGCCAGATTCCGTGCCCTAGGTTCACGCCGACGCCGCCCTTCGCCGCCGCCTCGGGGCGAGGGAGGTGCTCGCCTTTGTATGGAAACGCGGAGCCGCAAGCGGGCGGAGGCCTCCTCTTCTCAAGCCCCCACCACCCGCTCCTCCAAGCGCTCCCGCACCGCCGCCGCCGCCCCTGCCGCCGCCGCCGCCGCCTCCGCCTCCGTTTCCCCCACCGCCGCCGCCGCCGCTCCTCCGACGACTCGCTCCCGCCGCTCTCAGAACAACCCTCTGCCAGCTGCTCCTAACCCTCCTCCCACCGCCTCCACCGCAACAGCCCCGATGGACCCTTCCTCTGGCGACTCCTCCGCAGGCCGCCGCCGCAGCTCGGGACGGAACCACTCAGACAAGGGCAAGGAGCAGGAGCCGCCGGAGGCTTCCCGGTCTCGCGAACGGGAGCGAGAAGCCGAGCGGCTTGTCGGTCTCAGCTTCTCAGCCGCTGCGGGAGATGACGACAATGATGGTGATGGCGGCGTCAGCATCCTTCACCAGAATTTCACCTCCGCTAGCACGGCCTTACAGGGTCTGCTCCGCAAGCTTGGTGCGGGGCTGGACGATCTCCTGCCGTCGGGGTCTGTATCGGTGGCCTCTTCCTCGTCACAGCAGAGCGGAAGGCTGAAGAAGATCTTGTCAGGGCTGAGGGCCGACGGAGAGGAGGGACGCCAAGTGGAGGCGCTTACTCAGCTCTGCGAGATGCTGTCCATTGGAACCGAGGAGTCCCTAGGATCATTCTCAGTTGACTCGTTTGTTCCTGTTCTCGTTGGATTGCTTAATAATAACGAGAGCAATCCTGATATCATGCTGCTTGCTGCGCGAGCCCTCACCCATCTGTGCGATGTCCTCCCATCATCGTGCTCTGCTGTGGTGCACTATGGGGCTGTGCCGTGCTTCTGTGCCCGGCTGCTTACCATCGAGTACATGGACCTTGCAGAACAGGTGCAGCTATGTCTTTTCTCATGATTTGCTTACCTTAAGGGCATGTTTGGTTCATAATTGGAATAGGAATGGAAAATGTAATTGGATTCTATTGGAGTGGGATATGAAACGACGAATCATACAAAAATGTTTGTTCATTAGTGGAATGAAAATCAGAATAGATATTTAGGATTTTGAGAGAGGGTTCTGGTTAAGAGAGAGGAGAGTGATGGAGGAGGATGAGAGGCAGGTGTTTGTGAGAGAGGGTTTTTAGTGGTTTACTTTGGAATGAGCCAATCCCAGATTCAAAGCCGGATTGGGCCATTCCCATTCGAGAGTGAATGAAAATTAGAATATGATTCCTATTAAACAAGCAACTACTATCGGAATCAATGAATCTGATTCTGATTCCATAGTCTAAAATAGGTGAACCAAACATAACCTAATTGTCTTTGCCTCTTGTTAAATCTTGTTTTAATTACTTTTCCTCAATTTTAGAATATTGATTGGGTTGAAGCTAGTCATATTGGTTATTCAGGTTTGCGAGTCATATTGGTTTTCTACATTTGTGGAGTCATGTTAGATGTCTATAATTTCACCCTAACTGGTCACAAAATTAACTTATCTCTTAATTATATCATGCAGTATCACTTTTGCTTTGCATAGATTTTTGCCATGTTAAATTCGTGTTTCTCTTAATAACTCCTATCATATCATATCGGCTCCATCTAGGAGCCAGATTATCTCCTGGGTTCATGCTTCTTTATAGTACTTAAGAGTGTCATGTTACAAAGGTGGAGACCGTGTGTCCTATGCCTCTTATATGGTGATGAAGCAAAGTGGTGTAGGATGGATATAGTTGAACTGTGTTTTATTGGCTTAGTTTGGCCCCTTGAATTGGTACAGGTGGAAACCATTTGTGAGAACAACTTTAGATATATGTGAACTTTGAGTTCTATGTTTTTCTTCTTTTATTTTTTATTTTTTATTTTCTTTTGTGTTAAAAGTGTAACTTTGGAACTTAGCAGCTGACAGATAATAATTGCCTCTCCTTTTATTTCTGGACCTTAATTTGGCCTTTTATGTGGCCTTATTTTGCTTCATACCTAGCTGCTATCTGATATCAGTAGTATAAAATTCCTTGCATGCGCATATTGCCGCACAAACCTGTTTTGATAGTCTTTTTGTTTACAATCTTACTTACAGCGACCTTTTGCTTTTAATTTATTTTTCTTTTAGTCTCTGCAAGCTCTTAAGAAGATATCGCAAGAAAACCCCACTGCTTGCTTGCGTGCTGGTGCTCTAATGGCAGTGCTGTCTTATCTCGATTTCTTTTCCACAGGTGTTCAGGTAATGGATTTGTAAAATGTCTTTAAGTTGCTTCATTTAGTTGCTTCTTTTGGTTGATTATTTCTTGTGTTTCTTCCCCCCCTAACTTGATACATTTCTGAGTCTCTTCAGAGAGTAGCATTATCCACTGCGGCAAATATGTGTAAGAAGTTGCCTTCTGATGCGGCGGACTTTGTGATGGAACCAGTTCCATTGTTAACAAACCTCCTAAACTATCATGATTCAAAGGTAAAATGATATATTGCAAAACCCTGTTTATTTTTATTTACATCTTTTACTTGTCTGGCCCTAAAACTCGTTAACTTCATATTGATTTATCGTACAATTGTAGGTAGTGGAACATGCTTCTGTTTGCTTGACACGTATTGCAGAAGCTTTAGCTTCATCTCCTGAAAAATTAGATGAGTTATGCAATCACGGGTTGGTTGCACAAGCTGCAGCACTAATATCTGTTAGTAATTCGGGAGGACAAGCTTCTTTGAGTACTTCGACATATACGGTAAAGCAAAATCATTTTATTTGGCTCGTTTGGGCTCTTTTTCCTGCTCTAGTTAATTGTAATTATTTTTTCTGTCAGGGTTTAATCCGGCTCCTTTCGACATGTGCAAGTGGATCTCCTTTTGTGGCTAAAACTCTTCTTCTTCTTGGAATCAGCAGCACTTTAAAAGATATACTATCAGGTTCCGGTATTGTTGCTGGTGCTTCTGTATCGCCTGCTCTAACAAGGCCATCTGAGCAGGTAACTCAAATATGTTTTTTCAAAAATGAAAAACATTTCTTTTGTTGGTGCATTGGTCCTTTATTACTAAAGAAATGAATGCATGAGTTGGATAAGTATGTGGGCAATTGAAAGGACTGCATGCTGGAGGCTCCCAACAGTGGTAGAATTTGGATGAGTTCCAATATGCATTTTCTAATGTAAACATGCCAACTTTACGTATATGTATGTATGCATGCATCTTACATCTAAATATCTAATATAAGAAGGAAATAATAATTACTTGGTAATTCTGAGAACTAATTTTCCAGTAATTCTGACAAATAATTATGTAAATGGACATTTGCGTTGGTAACAGGAAATAATATTTCACGTGGGAGGACTAATTATTTAGAATAATTAGATTTGATCAAGAATACAATAGTGGAAGACTCAAATTCGTCTCATTTGGTCTTATATGGATTGATCCCTACCCCCTATATTGGATGGCCATGGGGCTTCAAGGCATTTAAGGCTGCACTAAAGTGCATTAGCCACATATTAGAAGTTCTAGAATGCATGTATGGAGTAGTTGACTGGACATCTTTGTAATATCAGACTCAAAAAAATTGGCAAAGTACCTAGTGGACTTCTGGCTAGAAGTTCTATTCCAAGTTGCATTTTGGCTTTAGTTGATAAATCGTACAATAGTTAACTTGGTTAGAAGTTGCGTTGGGCTCTTTTTGATAAATTTTACGGTAGGTAGTGGAAGATTACAAGAAGTTTGAAATTTTCTATTAATAGTACAGTTAGGGTTAAAGGGCCTTGGGAAAACAAGATGGTTCAATTTGGTAGGACAAGAAATGGCACATTGAGGAACAGGTATATCAAAGGAATTTAAGGAGCTTTTCTAGCAAGAAAAAATCAGCATAGTGAGACAGTTTAGTTATTTATAGGTTCTTTAGATGACTATTAAGGAGATTGCCGGAGAAGATTATCTAACTAACATCAATGGACACCTCAAAGAAGGATTGTAAATTGCAATTTGAATAATAGCTCATGGTGATCCATTATTCTGGTGCAGATTATGATTTAATTTAGGCAGTAAAATTTTGGTTACTTCTCTTTATTTGTTTTGCAATTCAAGGAACCTTGATTTATACGATTGCGATCTCCTTCTACATATTTTAGGTGGATATAAGCGGGTTAACCTTGTTCTTGAACTCTTTGACATTCTGTCTCTTTTTGACGAGTCATCGACATTTTCAGAATCAATAATAAAAAAAAAAAGATGAACATCAGATTCCTATCACAGAAGACCATTTGCACTTTCTTATGAATCTTTTGGTGAAAGTTCAGGCAAGAAGGACAGATAAGCTTATAATTAACTAATGTGACTCGGACTCGGAAATTCCAGAGGTGAAATGTCCTAAAACAATGGTACACGAATACATGAATGAAGAAGATACCATAGTAGTTGCACTTGTTAGTGCTTTCTAATGACTGTATTAATGAAGAAGATGCCATAGTAGTTGCACTTGTTGTCAACCATCTATTCATTGGATAGCAAAATTAAAGAAACTGGATTAATATGTAAGTTTTGGTTTGAACATTATTTTTATTTGTTTCGTTACTTGACCTTGAAATTGAGAAATCTATTCTCATGAACTCTTTATGTTATGACTGTGTACTGCCTCATGTTTTACTTGCTATCAGGAATTAACTGACCATATTGTAGATGACCCCATAGTTTGTGTTCCTTTTTCTGACCTATGTAGTACTTTGATGTTTTCTTTTTTTGGGTTAATTTTTTAGTCATTACTGTACAAGACTTGGTGTAATATTTTGTTAAAATATGTCAAGGTAAAAAGTTAAAGTTATTGAGGTCTTCACTAAATGCGTCTATATGTTATAACGAGTGCAATTGTTCTATCAACTAGATATATGAGATTGTCAATCTTGTGGATGAGCTTCTTCCTTCGTTGCCTCAAGGAACCATCTCTCTTCCAATCTGCTATAATGTTCTTGTCAAAGGCTCATCTGTGAAGAAATCACCAGCTGTTAATTCGGGCAAGCAAGATGAGAACAGTTCAATGGAGAATGAAACTTCAGCTCGTGAGAAGTTATTGCATGATCAACCAGAACTTCTTCAGCAGTTTGGAATGGACCTACTTCCGATCTTGATACAGGTTTGCAGCTTTTGATGCATTTTTGTTTTCTATACTATTACACTGGGAATACCTTTTGGGTAATCATGCTTAAAAAAATTTCTTTTATTCTTGATCAGGTTTATGGGTCCAGTATAAATGGTCCTGTTCGTCACAAGTGTCTCTCCGTTATTGGCAAATTAATGTACTTCAGCTCAGCTGATATGATTCAGTCTTTACTTGGTGCAACCAACATATCCAGGTACTGTTATCAGTTTCTGTGCTACTTATATCTCTGGTATTTTTTAATAATGTTTTTTTGCACATATACATTGGCAAAAATGCAAAATTATTTAATTACCATTGTAAAGTTAGAATTTGTTGTAAGTGCCCCCAGAAAACACATTTATTTGCATTCATGCCCCTGCTGGTGTTAAATATATAGAAACCACTTTTATGTAGATAGCTTGACAGGTTCTCCCCTGTAAATTTGCTAGATTTTTAGGGGTACATGCTCAAATACCAACTTTGCATATGTCTGCACAATTTTTACTATTTCCAGGGATACATTGGAAAAGAATCAGTTTTAACAACTAATTTGAAATATTTCTGGAGTTATAATGCGAAAAAGAAATCCTCTTTTAGAACTAGGGTTCAAACTCCTTTTGCTGATGAAAGTCGATCATTTTTATCTGTAGCTTCTTAGCAGGGATTTTGGCCTGGAAAGATCCGCAAGTACTGATCCCTGCTCTCCAAATAGCAGAGATTCTTATGGAAAAGCTTCCTGGAACATTTTCTAAGATGTTTGTGAGGGAAGGAGTTGTTCATGCTGTGGATACACTCATATCCTTAGATTCATCTTCTGTTGCCGCTCCTCAAGCAACAACGGTGGAAAAGGATAATAATGATCCTACACCTGGAACCTCTTCACGCTCTCGTCGTTACAGACGCCGCAATGCTGGTTTGAATGCAGAGAACAGCTTGTTGGACGAGCCAAAAGGTGCTTTATTGGGAAGCACTGCTTCACCTTCGGCTTCTGTAGAAGTCCCAACAACAAACTCTAGTCTCCGTGCTGCAGTCAGTGCATGTGCAAAATCTTTTAAAGAAAAATACTTTAAAGCTGATCCTGATTTGAGTGAAGTTGGAGTTACTGATGACCTCCTATGCTTAAAATCTCTAAGTATAAAACTAAATACTTGTGTTGAGAGTGCAATAAAAACAAAGGGCAAGGGTAAATCGAAAGCTTTTGGAGCTACTTCCTTTGACATTTCATCTTCAACTGAGGAACAATTAAATGAAGTAATAACTGAAATGTTGGGTGAGCTTCGCAAAGGGGATGGAGTCTCCACATTTGAGTTTATTGGCAGCGGTGTTGTTTCATCGTTACTGAATTACTTAACATGCGGTACATATGGGAAGGAGAAAATTACAGAAACAAACTTGCCTAAGCTGCGCCAACAAGCACTTAGGAGATACAAGTCATTCAGTGCAATCACTCTTCCTTATGAGATTAAAGAAGGCAGTGAAACTCCAATGGCAGTATTGGTTCAGAAACTGCAAAATGCATTATCTTCTTTGGAGCGTTTCCCAGTTGTACTTAGCCATTCGGGGAGGTCGTCTAGCCTTGGTGGGGCCCGTTTGTCGTCAGGATTAGGCGCTTTATCCCAGCCTTTTAAATTAAGGCTATGTAGAGCTCAAGGTGAAAAATCTCTTCGGGATTATTCATCGAATATTGTACTCATCGATCCCTTGGCGAGTTTAGCAGCTGTTGAGGAGTTCCTTTGGCCGAGAGTTCAGAGAACTGATCCTGGGCAGAAGCCATCAGCAGCTTCTGGAAATGCAGAGTCTGGAGCTTCTGCCGCTGGTACAGGTGCTTCATCAGCATCCACATCAGCTCCGTCAGGCCGGCGCCCCTCAACAAGATCTAGGTCATCAGCAGCGACTGGTGTTGGAGCTAAGAAGGATGGCCAGGAGGAGTGCGAGTTCTTCGAAAGGGAAGGGTAAAGCCGTTCTGAAATCTGCTTCTGAAGAAGCTAAAGGACCCCAAACAAGAAATGCTGCTCGGAGAAGGGCCGCCTCAGATAAAGATGAAGAAATGAAGCCTGCTCATGGGGACTCTAGCTCTGAGGTTTGGCAACTCTTTTCAAACAGTTATTTAAAGATATTGGATTTTTTTTTCCATTTATCCGCTGCATATAAGCCAAAGTTTGCAAATACCCCTAGAAAGTTGATATTTATATGCTTTTGCTGAAACCTGACATATTTGCATGCATGCCTCTGCAAGAATGTATGCAAAATGCTGGGATATCTATGTATACCTCTGGCGGGCATGAGGGCAAACAAAAATGGTTCAGGGCACGTGCGCAAACACCAACTTTGCAACAGTTGCAGATGCATATGTGCCCCCCAAAAAAAAAGAAAGAAGAGGAAAATATACCTTTCCGAATTGATCTGATTTAGTTTTGTGCCAAATTTTAAAATTTTCCATTAAGCATTAGTAAATGTGCTCATTACTGCAACAAAATAAATGTAAGAAAATTTCTATATTTGGCTAATTTTTAGAATTTCTCATACTTAACATCTTAATCTAGCCTATTGAGTCAAACTAGAAATTTAGTAGTTCCAGTAAAGTGTTCCACTGCTTGCTTGCAGTTATAGTCAGATGTAAATTATATGTATCTACAAAGAATTCAATATAGAAACATTTAGTTTATTGAGTACCCCTGATATGCAGGGGAGAAATTACTCTGTTTGTGCCTTATGAATGAGCTAGTTGAGAGAAGGTCAATTTGACAATCCGCTCCAACCACTGATATAAGCATGAAGTGCCTCCACAAGAATCACGTTAATGATATCTGACTCATTGATCGATTTATATCTAATTGGACAAGATTTCTATTAGTGTGAAACAGTTGGTTTTGATTTACTGTTAAGATATTGAATGACTTCAACTTAGATTGCAAGCTTGCAAGCTGGAAAGGATAATGCTATGGAGAATTAAATTGGATAGCTATCAAACAGTTCATATATATTCGTTTTCGAGCTTTTGTCTGTAGGGTCATATATATGGAAAATTCCATTTATGGCAAGACAGATCAAAATATATACTTTACACATGCTTTCTTTAGTTCTGATGTTAAGAGAGATTTTATAATGATGAAAAATTTGCTAATTTTGATTGAATTCCTTTATAAAGGCTAGGACTTCCATATGTACCGAAAATAATGCAGGCATATGGAACATCACATCACCTTATGTGGGGCTACTGTAAGGTTATGTGTTTCTGGGGAAGGCCATGTTATTTTCTGTCAAGAAATTCAATGCTATTTGTGTATGGACTAAGTAAAAATATCCTTTATTGCCTAGTTCAATCCTTGCCCTTCTCTGGCTTTTCTGTTTCATTGTTGCAACCACTTCTATTGTTTAAGTAAAGGTTGATTTCACTTCTATAGGATGAGGAGCTTGATATATCTCCTGTTGAGATTGATGATGCTTTGATGATAGATGAGGATGATATCTCAGAGGATGAAGATGACGATCATGAGGAGGTGACACACCATCGTTTTTGCCTTTTGGATAGGATATCGTTACTTCCTATTTTTGAAATATAGAAGGGACAAGGTTCTTTCCAGAATTCATATTAACAGTACCATAAATCTTATTGTTTCAGGTTCTAAGAGATGGCTCACTTCCTATCTGTGTACCCGAGAAGGTACATGACGTCAAATTAGGGGACACAGCTGAAGATGCCAATATATCTTCTTCCGCCAGCGATAGCCAAACACAACCTACATCAGGTTCTAATAATAGAAATGCACCAGCTGGTGCTGAGTCTGCGGAGCTCCGTAGTGGAAGTGCTTTTGGTTCAAGGGGGGCGATGTCTTTTGCAGCTGCTGCCATGGCTGGGCTGGCCTCTGTGAGTGGTCGTGGTATCCGAGCTGGTCGAGACCGTCGCGGTCAGCCACTTGGAAGCAGTTCAAGCGATCACTACAACAAGTTGATATTCACAGCTGGCGGGAAACAGCTCAGCAAGCTTCTGACGATATATCAGGCGATCCAACGCCAGCTGGTGCTGGATGAAGATGACGATGAAAGATTCAATGGGTCTGACATGCCTAATGATGGCAATAGGTTCTGGAATGACATATTCACGATAACTTATCAGAAAGCCGATAGTCAGGTTGATAGGGCATCTTCTCAGGGAGGTTCAACTTCCTCAGCATCGAAGTCTTCCAGATCTACTTCTGCTTGCAAAGAAGCTCGTTCTCAGCAGATGTCACTTCTTGACAGCATTTTGCAAGGAGAGCTCCCTTGCGACCTAGAAAAATCAAATCCTACCTACAACATTTTGGCTTTATTACGCGTATTGGAGAGTTTGAATCAACTAGCTCCTCGTCTGAGAGTACAAGCAATATCTGATGATTTTGCTGAGGGAAAGATTTCTACTCTTGAGGAACTCTATAGAACTGGAACTAGGGTACCTTCTGAAGAGTTTGTCAATAGCAAGTTAACCCCCAAACTGGCTAGGCAAATTCAGGACGTTCTTGCTTTATGTAGTGGTAGTCTCCCTTCGTGGTGTTATCAGATGACAAAAGCTTGCCCCTTCTTGTTTCCTTTCGAGACAAGGAGGCAGTTCTTTTATTCCACAGCTTTCGGGCTATCTCGTGCGCTGCACCGCCTCCAGCAACAAAATGCTGATAATCATAACTCAGCAAGCGAGAGAGAGGTTCGGGTGGGCCGCTTGCAACGCCAAAAGTGCGTGTTTCGAGAGCCCGTGTATTGGATTCTGCTGCAAAAGTTATGGAGATGTTTTCAAGTCAGAAAGCTGTTCTGGAAGTGGAGTATTTCGGAGAAGTCGGCACAGGATTGGGCCCTACTTTGGAGTTTTATACTCTTTTGAGCCATGACTTGCAAAAGATTGGATTAGGGTTGTGGAGATCAGATATAATGGATAATTCTGCAATGGAAGTTGATGGAAATGAACTAAATGAAGGGAATAATGATGGGGCTTCCGAAGGAAAGAAAACTGTATCTGATTCGCCTATTGGGAGAAGAGACTTAATCCAAGCTCCTCTTGGTTTGTTCCCTCGTCCCTGGCCACCGAACTCAGATGCATCAAGTGGTAGCCTCCTTTCTAAAGTTGTAGAACATTTCCGCCTTATTGGTCGAGTTATGGCTAAAGCTCTTCAGGATGGAAGGCTTCTTGACCTGCCCCTGTCAACAGCTTTTTACAAGCTCATTTTGGGTCAAGTAAGTATATATTTGTTTCGCCTTGATTCTACTTCTGCTTTTAATTGCAGTCATCTTTAATAGAGTGTTTGGCAAATAGAAAATGCTGAAGCTTCTACTATGGTTCTGCTTCGGCTGCAGTGAGCAGTACTTGTGGGGTTTGTTTTAATGGAAACCAATTGCGCTTCTCCTAATAGCACTACTCGAACAACAATTCATCGAAACCCTGCAGCTGAGCTGAACAGGCCCAATGTTTAGTCTTATAATTATATCTTCTATCCCTATATAACATAATTTTTCGGTTGTTAGGAACTTGATTTGTATGATATATTTTCATTTGACGCTGAGCTGGGAAAGACATTGCAAGAATTGCTAGTTCTTGTCCACCGTAAACAGTTTTTGGAGTCCAGTGCCGGTGATAATCAGCAGGCACTTGCTGATTTATGCTTCCGTGGTGCACCTATTGAAGATCTGTGCCTAGATTTCACACTTCCTGGTTACCCTGAGTATATTCTTAAAGAAGACAAAGAAAGCACAATTGTAAGAGATAATAATCTTGACTTATTCCTGTTTTGGGTGCTTTACTGCTTTTTGGATTTCCCTTTCAACCATATTGAACTTGTTGTAGGTTAACATCAACAATTTGGAAGAGTATATCTCATTGGTAGTTGATGCTACTGTCAAAACGGGAATCATGCAGCAGATGGAAGCATTTAGGCAAGGCTTTAACCAGGTAGCTCAATTTTAAATTCATTGGGTCCTTAATTGGTATTTCAATTTCTATTTGTCTACTTTTGAGTAAATGAGAAAACATCTGAAAATTTTGAGTAATGATTGTTTAAGCAATCTGGTAGGGTTGATTTTGTCTGCCCTACAAAAAATTTTAGGGCATTACTGATAAGCATAGAAGATCTGCATTGATTTAACTGTTCCAAATGCTTGGCAGCTGATTTGTTGAAAAGGTCATCTGCTTCTTAGCAACTATTAGAATGCAAACTTAGCAACATCTTTCTTTGTTTCTTGTTGAATTTTAGAAAAAATATCAGTTAGAAGTTATGAGCAATTGAAGTAACACAACACACGGATTGCGTTCATCACTCCATGTCTCCTTTATGATCAACACAAGGTTGCAAATTTACCTCTCTGAATCCTGCAAGGCGCCTAACTGTTTCAACCTTGTAGCTAATTACAGAGGAAAGAAGTTTTTTTTTTCCTTTTTTATTCATAGTTCATATTATTAAGGTGTTACATGTTTGTCTTGTACAACCTAATATTAAGGCCCTGTTTGGATGTCAGAATAAGATATTCAATGATAACTTATTCCGTATAAAATTTTCTTGCGTGATTGGAAGTTGCTTGATTTTTTCTCCTTAAGAAGTCTTAGTATCTATGATTTGGTTGGATAGCATATTTCTCCTATAGTGATTTATTTATTCACGAAAAAATGACTTGAAGGTCGAATATGGTATACATTCTAAACATTCAATCACACTCATTAACCAAATACTACGTGCTTCTTGAATGAATTAAAAGAGATATACCGAATAAAATGTTCATGCATTTTAAGTTGGGCCTAATTGCTGAAGAGTACACATGGTGGGATTAGGTTCTTAAGGTTCCTGTTTTTAGGCCACACTGTTAATCTAATAGGAATGTGTTTTCTTATCATCTAAAATGCTCCATTAAAATTTGGAAGGGTGGAAGCACTAAATGAATGTTTGATAGTGGGACACACCTTAATGTGTGTTTGCAGCCTAGCATGTTCATGCTGCCTCGGTCATTTATTCCTTTCATGGGGATGGCTTAATGGCAAATAGAAAATTATCATTTCTACAACCAAGCATGATGAAGGAGACAAAAGCTAGTTAGGCATGGAAGAGAATGACTAGCAACCTTAATACTTTGATATCAAATCTTTCTTTTCAATTTTGTAGTTTTACCATTCGTCATTCCATAATTGTTCAGTCACATGCTTCCATGAGAACATGATATTTCCCGAGGTACAATATAAAGCTTAAGTGGGTTCTTAGAAACTTTTGTATATTACCTTTTTCTCGATTCTTTTTATGGTTGCTTCTTTAGTTTCGGTATCTTATGTGTCAATAAATTAGACTCTATTAGCTGACCAGTGGCACAGGTTTATGAACCTATGTACCTTCAACTTACATACTATACCTTTGACACTTACTCCGCCTGTTCTTTTAGAACATCGGGAATGTACTCTGATTAGTACTTCATATTTTTTATTTGTAGAGGGGTATGCATGTAGAATGTGACTTAATATCAATGCGAGTTCCTTTTAGATTTTAATTAGAAAGAAATTAGCTCCACATTAGTCAGCCAGGGACTACATCTCGAAATGTGTTCCTTTTTGTTTCTTCTGGTGTATATCCTTCGAGGGTTAATATTTGCACTTCTTTTAAAATATTTCATTAATATAACCTCCTTTGTTGAGTTACATTATTATGATAGCTTTCCAATCGTGGCGAATTAACTAGCAGTATAGATAGATATACACTCATAGAATTATGTGTAATGCAAACATTTTGTGGGCATATTTGCAGGATTGCAATTTTCAGTGGATCTATACAGAAAGACAACCCAATTCGTTTCTGTAGTATGGTTATCTCATAATACTCACTTTCTATTTCTTTTACTTTTTCCCTGCTGCCTATATCAGGTCTTTGACCTCTCATCTTTGCAAATATTCTCTCCGCATGAGCTCGACTACCTAATCTGTGGCCGAAGAGAGCTATGGGAGGTAATTTTCTGTTCATTTATTTTCCTTCATGAATAAGTGAAAACTTCTATGAGACATCAATTCTTCAATGAAATATTAACTTTTATATGCTTCAGGCGGAGACACTGGTTGATCACATAAAATTCGATCATGGATACACTGCCAAGAGCCCTGCCATTGTCAATGTATGTAGAAAACTAAGGCATCTTAAGATATCAAATATTAGTTTGTCATGCAGTGGTATTTACATTGGTTCTCTTTTTCTTCTTTCTTTTTTATTTATATTTTTTTTAGTTGCTTGAGATTATGGGTGAGTTTACCCCAGAGCAGCAGCATGCATTTTGTCAATTTGTGACTGGTGCTCCTCGGCTTCCACCTGGTGGTCTCGCTGCTCTTAATCCCAAGCTGACCATAGTGCGGAAGGTACTATAATATCTTTTTCTTTAGCTTTTGATGCTTTAACCCCCACAAAATCATCTATCTACTTATGTAACCCTGTAAAATCTAACTTCTCCCAGTATGCCTTAATGCAGTTTCTTACCGCAAAAAATGTCATAAGTTTGGGTTGGAAAGGATCAGAGGGCTTTTTTTTGTGTGTGTGTGTGTGTGTGGAAGTGATTCGAAAGGCACACATTAAATTTAGATATTTACAGGAATATATATATACATGTATATAGATATCTCTACTTCTAATTGCGAACCAAGGAATGGTCTATCAAGCTGCTTGTAATTTAGCATATCCTAGTGGTGATTTATCTGCTCAATTATATTTCGTAATGGCAGCATTCTTCCAATGTGACGAATACGGCATCTAACGGCACGGGGTTGTCTGAATTGGTTGATGATGATTTGCCAAGTGTTATGACTTGTGCTAACTACCTTAAACTGCCCCCGTACTCGACCAAGGTTTTTTATCCCCTTTCTCCCACTTGACTAGTCGTGTCTCCCATCTGCATCCCTTTTTCTTTTTCATTTGGACCCTCTTTTTTTTCTCTGACAATGTTCGCCATTTTGCAGGAAATTATGTACAAGAAACTACTTTATGCCATTAATGAAGGCCAGGGCTCATTTGATCTCTCATAAAGCTTAAGACTAACGTAGATAGATATTTTGTCCTGCATCAGTGTTCTTCTCCTTGGCCTGTATGCCTGGTAGCTTCAGGTTAGTTACTAGCACTGGAGGTCATACCAAGGTCTTTTAATGAGAAATCTATACAAAAATGAATATGCAGTTTCTTTTCTTTCCATGATTTTGTTTTCTGTACATCCTTGTGATCCTTGTTTTGGCTTAATGAATAGGTCAGATAAATAGCACCAGGTCCTAAAATATTCATATGACCTTCATCTTACTATTTTGGGGCCATCTCCATTTACTGAGGGAATTTAGTGGTCGGGTTGGTGAGATTAAAATCGTATTACCGATCCGGTTGTAACAATTGGGAATTTTTGGGCTAAACTGGAACCTCCTTTGCGATCAAGTGCAAATTTTCCTGAAGAATTATAATTTTTTCTTTCTGTTAGTTTATCAGATGTGCTTATAATTTTACTTTCCCATGCTCAGCTTAAAGAGCTACCAAGGGCTTGGCCTCGGAAGCATTTGAGAAGGATTCAGGAGACGATCTCTTCACCAGTGTCTGTAAATAAGAAAACTTTGTTTGTTTGTTCAATAGGCTATGAAATTTATTCAACAAAGCTAGATAAAAGTTGCAATGAATTATTTCGAATGAATATCTTCTAATGCAAATTCATGATTTTGAATAATGAAATGGAGGATGCTGATATTATTAGTAAACGAGGTAATGTTTGTTTCAATAATGTCAAGTTAACTGCCCTTTGCAGAATGTTTTGAAGTACCAAGAAAAAATGATCAAAATGATCATTGCCGTTCAAGTGCTACCATATTGTAGCCAACGTGTTGCCATTTTTGTTATGTTGCTACATTATCTATATCTATACCTTTTATACATTATTCCTTTTAAATTGCCACATGGCAACATTCCCTTTATTTATTGAGCATGGGCTTTATCTTGAACCGGCTCGACTTTTTTATATGTTTTGTTCCTTTTTTGTTTCAATCGAATCGAAATTTTTTTTATTTGCTTAAACCAAATCGATTGTTGTTGAGTGTGAGCTCGTCTAAAGCGGTTCGAGTCTTTCATATATATTTTTTCCTTTATTGCTTAAACTGAATTTGGTTTTCCTCTTTCTTTATTTGATTAAACCGAATCGGGTCAACTTGTTGCATTGGGCCAAATTGACCCAACTAAGCATGTTTTCATCTTTGAATCAAACTTTTTTTTTTTTGTTTGAACCAAATTGATCACTATCGGGGACACCAGCTGAAATCAGTTCAAGTTTTTCTTTTATTATTATTATTGTTTTTGCTTGAATTTAACCGGATTTCTTTTTTTTTGGCTTGAACAAAATCTGAGTCACCCAATCCAAGATGTGACTGTCCATCTCTTTTCCTTCTACTGTTACCTTCATCCATAAGATAAATCCTATCCCTCATCATTCTTTTCATTGTCATTTTCTCTTTCTTTTGCACTTGTTTTTTTAATTATCTATCGCATTGCACGGGTTTCTATATTAGTTATACTATATTTGTTATGTTGGTTCTCAAGTCTTTAGCCAACTGTGCTAAAAATTTTTTTAATGGTGGGCCTAAATTGCAAATGAAAGAAAGGGGTCTAAAAGCACAGCAGGCAAAAAGATTTATCTTTTTATGCAAAAAAGATGTATATGAATAGGGGTGAAAAAGAAAAGTATTGTACAGAATATTCCGGAGAAAATAAACTAAAATTGCAAACTGACATACACAATGTGGTGCAATATGTCATATGGTAGATGATGAGATATCGCTAGGGTAAACTCAACTAACTATAAATTACATGCACGTTGCAATATAAAAGACAAATGCATCTGTTCACCATGTGCTCCAGCCTCTATCAGCAATCCACTGCATATAAAAAAGTTTTTTAACAGAGTGAAAGTCTATCGAAGCTCTCTAAGAGAGGAAAGGAGGCTATATGATGGAATGGAGGACATATATAGAGGCAGAGCACCATAACTCTTGCTGAGTTAAACAGACAACAAAAAGCTATCGACAATGGTCACAGCCAAAAAAGTATTTGATTTGGGCAAACTCCAATGCCTAACTTTGCTATTTGGGAAGAGCATTCAACAGTCGAATAAGTGAGATGCTACCATTAGACCTTCCAGTTCCCTCCGCAGAAGCCTTTGGTCGTTCCTGCTAGAAATGTTAACTTATGATAGACACGGCAAGCATACTTGAAGATAGTCAATCCTAGAGTTACATCAGCAAATTAAATGGTTAATGGGACTATTTAAGTGCATCGTAAGATGACAAGTTGTTAACTAGATTCTACTTAAACATTAGCCCCTAGACTTTCACATACATTGCACTTAGGTGCGTCCAAAATGTCTAATATTCTTTATAAATAATAACCAATTTTACCTCCTTTCTCCCGAAAGGACTCTTCTTACTGAGAAGCTTAAAAGATCATTTAGTAGTATGAGTCAACCGATGCTATATACTTTCTTTAATGGTCGCGGGTGAAGTTTTCAAGTGAAAAGTAAAATGACCAAATTTGAAATATCAGGATGATACAGAAACTATCCATATAGTTTACTTGATCTCCAGCCAAGAAAATAACATACCTTAGGTTTATCTGTGTCTATATCGGGACCGGTAAATTCTTTTAGTAGCATTGTTGAAGCTGGTAACAATCTTCTGCTTGAGAAAGCACATTTGAGGAAGTCATGCATCATAGAACATTGAACTGTTTGTATGTGGGCACAGAAAAAAACACATTTGACTACTAACCTTTTTGATTTCTTCGCATTGCAAGGTTTGGAAGTAGAATCATGCTTCTCTCTTTCAGGAAGTTCCTTCACTTGGAATTCGTTTTTAGTCTCAGGATCCTCATTAAGTAAAACATTTGAACCCAATGGCCGCTTCACAAAAATTTATGAATAAAATGAAACACTACTTTGGGAATAGATGCGTTGATAGAGACTTAATTAGAGAATAAAAAGGTCGTTTTCTTCTTTTCTATACAGTGCTATCTCTCAATGATTTTCAGCTCTGCTTGTCTCCGATGAGGTAGAACTTTTACACAGGCAAACAAAAAGAAGGAAAATGATGAAATTTGCCATTGGACACAGTTCTTTGTGCAGTATTTTCCAATTTCAACAATCAAACAGCCGGAAAGAAAAAATGGAGGGGAGAGGGGAGACGGGGGCGGGGGCACCAAGCCAAGGCATAAGAACCCCATGAGTTATTGCGCTATCACAGAAGCCACCTCAACTAAAGTTGACATGAAGTACGCAATCAATCAACTTGCTTCAGTTAGCCACATTCTTCTTAATTCCATTAATTTCTGCAACCTCCATTAGCACGTAACAGTCAAGTGATCCTTCGAAGTTCAAATCTTCCCCTTTAAGATGCATGGATCAATCTAAAGGCACTTGTCTCATATTGCTTTCCTATGATTACTTGCCATTACAAAAAAAGTTCAAATAATATATTTTAACTTCTAAATGGAGGTGGCTATCTAAAAATGCACGATTATTAGGAAAGTCAAGTGCATCTATCTCATAAATATATAAGTTAATAATATTAGCAGCTAACCCGATGGGTTACTCAGACTCAAATTCTAGTTTACATAACTAGACAGTTTAGCTGAGTTTTACACTGTCCGACTCGTTTGACAAGTCCAAAAGAAATTTAGCCAAGTTTAACGAAGTTTTACACTGTCCGACTTGTTTGGCAGTCCAAAAAAAATTTAGCCAAGTTAGTTCAGTCAAGTCAAATGGTCAAATTTTAAACTTGAATAAGAGTCCTCAGATCTAAAGGCCAAGCTCAGCAGGATTATTCCTTTGTTCGGAACTTGTAAGGTTCAAATATGCACCAACATTTTCCAATCTACAAAACAAGGTCTTGCAATTAGGGATGCAAATGGATCTGGGTTGGCCGAGCTCCTGCCCTGATCCACTCAAAATAGGACATTAAATGGGAAATAATAAACAACTTCGGGCAATATATAGGGCTATTTTTATGATCCGAGACAGATTCAGAGTGGAATACGGTGATCTACCCCGCCCTGAACCCACCACAAATCCGCCAAATAAATATTTAAATAATAGAATGATTTTCATTTTTTAGAATATTATTTGAGTTCTAAATGTTATTTATTTCTAACAAGAATGTAATTTAAGAGATCATTGCTTTAATGGTAATTTTATTATTTAAAAATTTTATTTTAATTAAAAAAATAAAATTTTAATTATATTTAATTTAAATTTGAATACAAAATAAGCGGGATGGATTCAGGGCGCCATTAGGAGGAAGATTCAAAGATGGAGCAGATCATGAGCAAAATATTTTATCCCATCAACAAAGCAAAGCAGGAGGCAGGACAAATATGATATTAGCCAAGTGGAAGGCAGGGCAAAGCTTCAACCCCAAATTCCGCCCATTTGCATCCCAATGATGCAACAAATAAAACTTTTTTATTTTTATATGCAATTTTCTTTTATTTTATAAGCTCGTGTTTGATTCGGGTTTAAATCGTTTAGTTCTAATTGATTCAACTAACCCAAACCCTTTTTCTCCATAAAAATAAAACAAACCCAAAAGACCTTCAACTTCCTAAAATCGCCTGTCTTCTATGCATGACCCTTGGATGAACGTGTTGTATTGAAGATGAAAAAATAAGAATTTATTATAGGAAAAACTCTTAACACTAAATACTTGATTCGTGATGTTTTGAGAGGTAGATTTGATAAATAGAAATTTTTACTTTTGTTTTTTATCCTTGCCATGTTCTTCTTTCAAATGTAATCGTCGACGTTTCTTCCTTGCACTGAGATCGTCTTGTTTCTCAACTTGATCATTCTCACTTCTTTCTCGTGGCAAAATTGGCTGCTACTGATACCCATTCTCTTCTTTCAGATCTCTGCCTTCTTTTTCGTTGTCTAAGTTTTACCTGTGGTGTACCGCCCTCCTTGTCGATTGTGGATCATCCACAATTGTGTGATCGATGCACTTATTGTATCTTACCTTCTCTCTCATCTCCCAATATTCCATTATCCCTTTTAATCTAGTCTTTCACCATTATCAACCATGTTTACCAAAACAACCAAATATGAAAGTTTTAAGTCTGATAAAACCGAACTTACCTTTTTATTTGGGGCTATTATGTGTAATTTCAGTTGGCTGTTATTGTCTCATATATTGAATATTTATCACCATTTTAGTGTTGCTTCAATTCGATTTAATTTTTCGTCTAGCTGAAATTTTTCCTTTCTTCCTTGCTTTAGTTATAGTAAAGTTGGCCAGATCAATAAATTGAACCTAATTTATTTCAAGGAATACCTATAAACGAAAACAATCTTGAAAATTCAGATTTAGCAACCCCCGGTATGCATCACCCAATTGAGAATGCAGAGTTATGCACCATAGGACTAAGCTTGAAACAAGACATCCGTTGTATTACAACTGTAAAAGTAGAGCATGACTGAAGATTGAAGAGCTAACCTTAGAATCATCTGCTAAAATTGGTCCTTTATTCCCTGACAAAGATAAAATGCCCTCATCATCATCTGCTGGAAATAGATCAAACTAATTCAGAATGAATGAAATGGCAGATGCTTAAAGAATTATAAGTCATTATAAAATACTGACAAGTGAATTCGAAACAGATCTGTGTGCATCATTAGAAAGGCAAAAGATTCAGCAAACAGAAAAAAAAGGGTATAGAAAGATGCATCACCTTTTGAACTTCCATTGCACATTGACTCAGATTGTGCAGACTTTAGCCCTTTAGAATCATTGTGTTCTTGATTTATCTCTTGGTAGCCATGAGGCTCATAGAGTAACCTCTCTGAACATTGAACTTTAGCTAGCAAATATAGAGATGTTCTGAAATTACTACAGCAGCTTAAAAACAAAAAAAACGTGTCTATATAGTTACAACTATCATTTAAGTATACTATACCCTGATGCTTTAGGCTCTCCGAAACAAGAGAGTATGAGCAATCAGTATCAGACTTGTTTACCTGAGTCAAGAATAGGCTCCAATCAGAAGCTATGATGAATACTTTAAAATGACATAAAATAAATTAAATAAGGCTTAATGGAAAAAATGGTAGTGTTGAAGTTAAGACAAATGCATGGATACATTTGAGCACTCCATTAAAAGTTGTGTATGCAAATTAACTGTAACTCTTTACCTCTTCCTTATGTCCAATCTGGGGCAAATCTGATGCTGTATCATTGCTTGCTACACCTTCCGCTTCAACACAAGTTTCCTCATAGCCAATCAAAGGATCATTAGCAGATTCTGTTGAGATTCAATAGAATATTTTGCTTCAACACTGATATTAGTTCAACTATAAGAACCAAGGAAGGTAGATGCACAGAACCAATGCAAACCTGCCAAATCAACAGGACAAGAAATCTCCCAGAATCCTGACTCTCCAAATTCTATGTTTTTGCCACCATAATCTCTGCTGAGACCATTCTTACTTCCCTGCTCAATAGGCTGCAAATTACCAAATAAATCTGATGCTGATGCATGTAAAAACTGAAACAAGCTGAAACTCTCAACAAGGCAAGGGTCTGTTTACCTCAACATTGCTTTGCCATCTTGAATCAGATGAAGAAGCAACTGAATCAGCAGTATCTGAATTCGCTGACTGAAATCAAAATAAGTAAATGATCTCTCAAGAAGTACACATAAGAACTGAATAGTCGGCATTAACATTGTAAAATTCATTGCAGAAGGCCAGCTATTAAATAATTTTCAAAATACAGAACACTGTCAATTGTACAGTTGAGACATTATTTAAGGATGCTATGCTCTGGTATTGAGGATCTAAGCAGAGATTCTGGATCATCGGTCGTAGTTCCTATGAAGCATATTGAATTAAATTGACCTTAAAAGCTGGAGGGTTTTAGCTGCTTGCATATAATATTGAACAAGTTCGCTCTAACCTTTTAAATATAAATCTGGAAAAAACCCTTAAAACTACGCTTGAAACTCCTCATGGACAAGTTGTATTTCCCTAGCTATGAAACATAAATGAACTGTAGTTTCTCATTCAAAAGGTAATAGAGGAGACACAAAACAAGTTACACACAAATAAATTTCGCCTTCGCTTAAGTCGAAGAGCAATTAATGTTTCGTCACTTGAATTTGAACCATAAAAGATAATCACCAACAGATGCATCATAGAAAATATACCTGTGGCCTAGTTGCATGACAAGTCAACTGGTCATCCACTCGACAAGAAAATTCTTCCACAAACAGAGGTGTTTGGCATGAAGAATATGAACTCAATTCCTCCAACTTCTTTTGCAGTTCCATGATTTCATTGTCCTTCTTTCCAATGGTTTCTTTTAGAATTTCAATGGCACCCTCAGATCCCTGTTGACATAATTAATATCAGCATAATATAAGAGCAGCCATTTAAACAGAAAATTACAATTGAAGCAACTAGATGCATCAACAATTTAAAAGTCTTAAAAGAGTTAAATCGGCAGCTCAAGGAAACAATAAATTCTAATAGACCTATACTATAAAAACAATGAAGACGCTTCTAAGGAGGTTAGTAGCATACTTCTCCTCTCTAGAGCATGATTTTTATGGTTTTCTTGTTGTAACCCTAAAAATGAGGATTTAGGGCTTGATTTGGGGATTTCTGATCTAGGGCTTTTGGAGCTCAATTGATTGGTTTAGAACCTTCCTTTAGGTTGGTTTGAGAGGATTCTAGCTTCCATTTGGGGATTGCTAAGGGGATTTCCACTATAGGTGAGTTTTCCTTACCCTTATGTCATGATGTTTAAAGATTGAACACATGGTTCGTCTTTTTGTTGTAACACTTCTAGCATACTTCTTAGGGCGCTAGGAGTGAGGATCGAAGCTTCGTTAGCGTTTCGGAGTATCGCGTGGAGCTTCGGTGGGTTTGACCTCACCAAAATCAATGAGAAAATCCCATTGGAGTTGAATTAAGCTTAGATAAATGGAAAATCATTTACTTTCATGCTAGATACATTATTCGTAAATTTTAGAATGCTTATAATGCATGCCTTATGTATGATGCACAATTAGACCTCTATGTAGTAGAGTATTGTTCATGTTTGGAGCATGCATGTGGATGGCATTCTTTAGTTGACTTGAGGCCATGTTATACATTGTGAAAATGATTTGTGTTATGCATACTTGGACATAGAGCCCATGCCTAGCATAGAAAAAAAGCCAATGTCATGAGGAGGCATTGGGCTTGGCATCAACATGAGTAATAGTAAGCTAATGTCATAAAGCGGCATTAGGCTTGGACTAGACTTGTGACATAGTAAGCTAATGTCATAAAGCATTAGGCTTGGACTAGATTTGTGATATAGTAAGCTAATGTCATAAAGCGACATTAGCCTTGGACTAGATTGTGACATACAGAGCTAATGTCATACAGTGACATTGAGCTTGGAAGGTAATTAAACCTAGTAAATTTAGATCGCCATAAAGAGGCACTAAATGTGGAAAGTATTTAGTTAAAGATGACTCTAATGTCATAAAAGGGCATTAGATGTATTGAACGTATAAACTTCTATAAGATGTAAAACTAGACCTATGGTTGCTAGTGATTATTTCTGCGGTAGAGCTATGATGACTGGATCATGAGACGATGACTTTGCTTGCTTGCCATTTGTGCTCATTCGCACATGCTTGTGAGGGTCGCTCCCTACAAGCCGGGCACTCCGGAGTTGGCATTTGCGACACAGTTCGCGCGTGCGGGATTGAGACGCCAGTAGGGCGTGGGACAGCCTCAATCCTAGCGCGGGATGATGAGCTATCACGGGCAGCTAGGCCGTGGGACGCCTGTAGAGTCGTGTGGGACAGACTCGTTCCTAGTGTGGAATGATGTGCTACCACAGGCAGCTAGGCGGGACAAGCCGAACTACACTTGTGTAGGTCCTAAAACAAGATTGAACAATGACATAAATTAGCAAATGACAATCACTACTAGATAGCTTATAGTAGTTGGATTACTTGGACATGCTTATAGAGTTATAGCATAGCGTTGGGACATATAGTATACTTGATAGTAGGTTGGGTAAATTGCACTGTTGCCCCCTGAACTTTTGGCGGAGTTTCACTTTACCCCCCAAACTCTTAAAACGGTCATTTACCCCCCTATACTTTAATATTGCATCTTGTTGCCCCTTCCGTCAGTTAAAGTTAACGGAGCTGAACGGGAGTTGACAGAAGAGGTTAGGTTTTAGCGGTTTTTGGGATGCAAAAACTATGAGAAGAAGAGTTGGAGGGCATAGAAATGAAGAAAAAAGAGTTTTTAAGGAATAAAAGTGAGTTGGTTGGAACAAGGGACAGTTTAGGCGATAGATTTCCCGCCAAAACCTAACCCTTCCGTTAACTCCCGTTCAGCTCCGTTAACTTTAACTGACGGAAGGGGCAACAAGATGCAATATTAAAGTATAGGGGGGTAAATGACCGTTTTAAGAGTTTGGGGGGTAAAGTGAAACTCCGCCAAAAGTTCAGGGGGCAACAGTGCAATTTACCCCTTGATAGTATCACTTGTTGCATCATAATATACTTGGTAGCCATGATAGAGCATACTTGTATGTTTTGGCATAATGGATTCATGATAGAACAGATTTACAGCTTTGATGCACGTTATGTTTATTTGTGGCATAGTAGTATAGCATTTCATTTATGCTTCATATCAGCCGTTATTTATCGTACTCTATCATGCTTATTTCTTTTGGGCCTAGTGGTGCATTCTGTGCAGGTCAGTAATTGCCCACTGAGAACTATAAATTATAATTCTCACGCCCCTGTTTTCTGTAGCTTTTCAGAGCCTTCAGCGCCAGGCGAGGCCAGGGACCGAGGAAAGGGCATTGCCTCGAGCTAGCGATATTTGGCGAGGAACTTTTGATAGGTGGTCCACCTCTCGATGTTTTTACTTTTGGAGAGATTGAGAGTTTTGTACCTGTGTATAGAGACCACCCTCATCTTGTATATTGAGACTTGTAATGTATTAATTTTACATTATACTATAGTTGTTTAGTTCTCTTTTGTCCATACTGTTGATAGAACTTAGTCGTGTATGCTCTGATATATCTAGGCGTAGATTATCTTTTGTTTTACTTCCGCTTTGTTGTATACGCCTTGTATGTGTTGACATATGGTCTGGGCGCGCTACCGGGAGGGCCTCCGCCGGTCCCGAGGCATGACAATTAGGCTAATGACCCTAGGTAAACTTCGTAAAATATCGGATACTTAGTGCGTGTGGGTTCAAGCTAGTGCTTCGGCAAAAGTGCTATTTAGGTAGAGTTCACTAACAGCTTTCTCATTAAAAACTCCTTAGCAAGGATTGCCCTGCAAGTCAACACGTCTTGCACTCATGCAGATAAGTCCGCGCCACCCATGCCATCATATAAAATCAGGGGTGGACCAAGGTGTGTGCCATGCCAATGGTACACCAACATGCTCCAATCTAGTGGAACGCCATTTCCTGTTCCTCAGCCACTTTTGCTGTGGAAGAGGCAGAAATGCAAATTTGGACCTTCAGTTTTGGGGCGTAGAAACTCATTTTTTTTAAAAAGAAGTCTCATAATATTTGTTTGTCAGATGTCTAGCAACTTCTTTTGAAAGTAGAGAGGCCAGTTCAAAAACCAAGCAAAACAATCAACTAATCATGATAAAGATAACATGATAACGATTGAATGTACAAAAGAAAGTTGGATATTGCCAAATTTAGTCCCAGAAGTTACTCTGCATGATAATTAAGTCTTTGTATACTAATATTGTCTCAAAAAGGTGCCCTGCCAGCGCTATTATTAAACTTGCTTTTTCATGTTAGAAATTCTCGAGGAAATTAAGACTTAAGTCAAACTTCAGTGACTAAATTGTTGATATTGAACTCTTCGAATGACACTGAAATTTGAATCAACATTCAGCACCTAAACTTTTAGAGTTGAAAACTTCAAATACAAAGATGAAATTGAATGTCAGGTCAAAATTAAGAAAGAAAATTTAACCGAATAAATTTTAATGCAAATGAACTGGCCAGAAGGAAAATTGAAACATACAACACAAGTATTACCAGAAGTTTTTGTTTATACTGCTTTAGAACTTGCCATAAAGCCTTGGCGAAGTTTCTCATGATCATTTCATTCCTGGTGACTTGTTGCAATTGTGCATAGAGGTCATCATAATGTCCTACTTTACTATCCAATGTTGCAAGAGACTCCGAAGAACTGTTTAAAACTTGTGATGGTTCAAGCTCTTGAAGCTTCTCTGAATCATCAACTACAATATCTCATTTGTTAACAAGAAAATACCATAATTAAAATACAGAAATACATAAATAAAGGAACTCAAAGGACAAAACTAATAATTCACGTAATCACTGGGAGATAATGCAGCAACTTCAAGAGAAGAAGTCCAAAACCTTGCTTAGATTCTCGGGAATCCTCTTTTGCACTTGTGTCACAATTTTCAACAACCTGCAAAAGAAAGCAACTGAAATGAAACAATATGCCTCAAACTTTTACAGTATGCTGCTCAAATTAAACCATGTCCAGAAACTGAGGCAAGAATGATTTCTCATTTGTGTTTCACAATGGTTATTGGTCTTAAGTCAGTTAAGCATGTTTCTAAGAGTTTCTGCTATCGTCATCTTTAAAAGGAACAGAAATCGTTGGGTTGTTATGATGGTAAACATAAAGAAAAGTTTAATTATGAAAAACCAACAACTAAACTTTTAATCCTATCTCAATTTTCACCATGCATTTTCAATTGATTCAAATTTAAGCCTTACAATTTATTCGTCTCAAATAGATCCAAGAATTTTGACTGATTTCTCAATTTAGATGCTGGTCTTTTGAGAAATAGTTGGCAAGTGGTGTTAGTTATACATAGTTGATTCTTAATTGAACAAATAGCCCAATAATAGACAATCTATGTAGCTTCAGTACAAGGGAAGAGCCCTTTTTTGGGGGCTTAAATTTATTGTCTAGACTGCAGCTTACATGTATGATCAAATGTAGAAACGACATTATATGCCGATCCATTCTTGTGAAGTTTGCCTCCAAATTTCTAAATTATCCCAAATTTTTGGGCCTGTTTGAGACCAGCAAAATGCAGTGTTGAAATTGAAGCAAGACATGTAATAGGGTACATGAGAAGATGAAATTAGAAGAGTGATTTTAGAACTTGGCCTTAAAATAATTATATTTATGTGGATGTACGATTTTGCATAACAACATAACATGAAGAGTGGATGAACGAAGTGGAATAATGTGGGTATAAATCGACACATTTGAATCTTAATAATAAAATTGAATGATAGCCAAAACCAGCATAGTACAACAGACAAGTCATGAGATAATTTAAGATTCCACAGTAATTAATCTCTACATGACCTTAAACTTATATTTTTAAACATGGTAAAACGAGATCTATATCAGAATACACATGGATAATTCAACCAAAAATTCCTGCGATTAATCCAAAAAAAAAAAGAGAAAGAGACTGACAACGAGGGCCTTGAAAAAGGTAGTACCAATTCAAGGTCATTAAGCTTTATTCTCTTAAAATTCTCAGGGCAAATAAGCGTCGAATTACTTCTTTTTTGAGAAGACAGACCAGAGAAATCATCAAGATTGGAATACCTGAATAAAGAAGATGAAGAAAATAAAGAAACATTAAAAAGGCTCGTAAATATAAAAGCAGTATTTACTATATTTAAGACATTTCAAATGCTGCATAAACAATGTATTTTAAATCCATCTACAAAAAACCAAGTTGCCACTACTTTAAACATAAGAAAAACTGATGAGAGCAAATTAAAATTGTTATTGAACTTTCATTTAGCTTCCTTAGCATCTGTGTTCGCGACTAGCTAATTTAAGTGGATCATCACAATTTTTGGCACTTTCTTTCCCTTGTGCCTTCGGTATTTCCATCATTTTCTCTTGCAAGAATTCAATTGGCATGGATTTCACTAAGCAAAATAAAAAACTAAATACACATAACATTGATTACTTACACCATGGCTAGCTATCAAATGCTCCTTCAATAAGATCATTATATACTTGTATAACTTGTTCAATACAACAATATGTTGTTTGAACAGACTTAGGGCATGTTTGGTTCATGAGTGGAATCGAAATTGGAAGTGGTATTGGAGTGATGAATTATCTAAAAATGTTTGGTTCATTATTAGAATGGAAATCAAAATGAACATTTAGAGGGAGTTTGGATTGGGTATAAAGGGGGGGATATCCCCCCTTTTATACCAAAACAGCTTTTGGGTTAGATTTGCGTTGGAACAAGGGTGGGAACTACTTGTTCCCGCCCGAGAGAGAGAGAGAGAGAGAGAGAGAGAGAGAAAGAGAGAGAGAGAGAGATAGTTTTAAATTAGAATTTAAATTTTAAAAATATTTAATTTATAATTTTAGAATTAAAATTTATAATTTAAAATTCTAAATTTTAACTTTAAATTTTAAATTTTAAATTTTTAAATTTGATATTTTATATTTTTAAATTTTAAATTTGGTCTTAAATTTATAATTTATAATTTTTAAAATTATAGGTTTTTAAATTTAAAATTTAAAATTTTAAAATTTTAATTAAAAATTATAAATATAACATTTTAAAAAAATTATAAATATAACATTTAATGTTAATTAATTAGATAATACAATTTTAATTTCAAATTATAATTCTTATTCCTCTTGTTCCAATCTAACCATCCAAACACAATTTTTTTAGTTCCAACTTATACTCACAATTTCATCCAAAACTTTCAGTCTGCATTGGTTCAAACAACCTTTATCACATGCTTTACATGCTTGAGACCAAAGCATGCCCATATTGAGCAATTAAGGATGACATGACTATCTGTATGTCTTACATGTTCTGAGGTTGAAGGTCTATTCAGGTTTAAAGTCTCAGACCATTTTCAACTCCGTGAAATAAAGTGTTCTCAGTTATTTTCCCTCTACATACTACCTCAATATTTGCATTTGTTTAAGCACTCCTTATCAAATGTTTAAGACCCAAGCATGACCATAAGAGGTGTCTGTTCACTGGTCTGTAGCATTTCTGAAACGCTTTACAATTCCTATTAATAATAACAAGATTTTCACCATGCAATTTGAGCCGGAAGAGGGGAGTCATGTTGGTGAGCTGTGTTCCCTAGGAATCTCACTACAAATGGGTATGGGAATGACAAAACTCTCTCCACACCATGATAAACATAAAATTGCAGCTAGTTAGGAATCTTGGACAATTTAATCAAGTTTATTATTTCCTCCCAAAACGAGCTGTATTATAACAAGCTCGCCATTTCAGCTACAAAATTAGGCATTCATAAAATATTACCAATTGATGAAATGAACGCCCCCTAAAAGATTGAGAAATAAACTACTGGAATTGGCCTCCATTATCTAAAAGCCTATATACAGAATGATAAATTTGGGCGTTCTTGTAATCATCCTAGTTTTTTACCTCAACACAGTTTTTGCATACAATAAAGATAGATGACAACAATCATTTGACGAAATGTCCTAATCAGCATGAAGAAATTTATTTATAAAAACCAGTCATTTCAAGCATAATGAAATGCACACAGCATAGATTCACAAAAATACTATATTTTTCAGGAAGACAAATAGGATAAAGGGTGAGGGCAGGGAAGTGAAAAGATTCAGGAGTGATACTTTATTTTCATATAAGGCGACGCCTGTCGGAGCAAAAATGATGTATCAAGGTAATCATCTTCCCCAGGTTTTACTGTTAAAATCTGCATAAATATCAAAGGAGATAGTCTAGTATTATACATTTTTCAATCTTAAAAGCTGTAATAGTCTAGTATTATACATTTTTCAATCTTAAAAGCTGTAACTGTACAGCCTTAAAACCAAAATAAATAAAAAAAATAAAAAATAGTTCTGTGTTCCCTATAATCCCTAAGAACAAAGAAAAATGATTATATTTTTTATGTTTAAATATTTAAATAAAATTAGCTTGTAACCAATGGAGTCCTAGTTTTGGCCGAGAACAGAATTCAGTTGTTGTAATTTGTAGAATGTAATATCCCAGATTCGATAGTGCAGCTAAACCCTCTGTTGACGATATTTCTATGTGTAATATAATTACATAAGCACTCGTCAAGTTTCAGGAGAAAACGAGTTGGGATGGAGAAGTTATGCGACCTGTACTAATCACTTAAAGTGAATAGTAACTCCGGTTTTTCGGAGAAGCCAATGAGTAGAGATGGCCTCTAGTGCGTATTGGACTCCGTTCATAGTGATCTCGTTTTCGACGGTTCAACTGTCCTGAACCCAATGGCACTAACGGATTTAGGTTCTGATGCACGGTTTTCGAGAAAAAGGGTTTTATTGGATTTATATATATAGGTGTGGTTTTTGGAGATTGGAGAGTAGATGGGTTTCGTCACAAATCGACGACCAAATCGGACGAAACAAAATCGTAGATCCGATGCCCCAGTTGTGCTGAACGCACTGGCGCGATCCGATTGGAAATCTGACGAACAGATCTCCGAAAATCGCGAAATGTTCGATGAGGGATCAAAATTGGCAAAATGGAAAATTGCGAAAAGTCCAGTATTTTATGTACCGTTTAGCGTGATTTCGAACGTCGAGGTGCGGGTATGCAAAATGCACGCACTGGCAAGGGCTGGGCTTAAAATAAAAAGCTCAAGGGAACTTTTCCGCAAATATATCTATATATAAATATATATATATATATATATATATATATATTGGTGCTAGGGTTTCACAAAGGAAACCCTAATCCGAGTCCACCCTGCTACCAGCTAACCCTAGCCGTCAGCAGCTCGCCCCCTGCCCCTGCAGTGCGCGCGCCCCGGCCGTCGGCGAGTATCCTCGGCCGCCGGAAAAGCCGTCCCGACCTCCCTCTCAACCATTCTCTCCACCTTGTGACACCTTCTCGCCCAACGATCTCTCGGGAGCCACCGCACACTTGGAGACATCATCCCCTCGGGCCGAGATCCCTCCCGCACGATCCCCACCGGCCCCCGTCGTCGGCCGCGCGGCCGGTGGCACCTTGCTCCCGGCAACCAACTCGTACCAGGTTTGGGCCGAGCTTAACTCAGCTCGTGGCTGCGAGCCATCGCAGCCGCTATATCGGCCGCACCGCCCTCCGTGGTCTCCGCAACCCTCTCACCGCCGTCCCCGCAATCCCCGCCACGGCATTGCTCCTCGCGGTCCCCCAACACCGAGTGGCCGAGCCGAGGCCAATTTGGCCTCTCGTGCGCCACCGCCGGACGTACCGCCCTCCCGCGGCCTCCGGCGGTCGACCGCCGCCGCCCAACGCCTTTCGCCGCCGCCGCTCCTCGAGCCAAGCCGAGCCATGCGGGCTCGTGGATCTCCATCGCACCACTGGCCACTTCCTGCCACCGGCCAACGTGAGCCCCGACCCCCACTAACCGGTCGCACCCGTCCCCTGCCGGCGCATCCGCCGTCCGGCCGTCGTCCGCCATCCTATGCTCCCACTGGTCCAGTAAGCTTTAATTAGTATTTTCTAAGCACTGTTTCGGGTTCCGGTCGCTTTTTCGGCGATCCGAAGACACCCCATGTAAGGAACCCCATGTAAGGAACTGAATTCTCGAAATCCGAGAGTTGTACTTCGTCCAGAATCGACTAATTGTCGAGTGGGTATGCTTCGAAAAAGCCGAATATGTCAAAAACCCAAAAAGTGCATGGCAATCGAGTCCACGAGAGCAAAAATGCAAAAATCTGCACTTGGCAGATTCTGCTTTCGGGGACCGGTCCCTGGTATGAGGGACCGTTTCCCGTAAGCTTGCTGCGTGGGGGAAAACCCTCTGCGCCGAAGTCTGCTCTGGGGGATCGGTCCCTGGCAGGAGAGACCGGTCCCCGTAAGCAATGAAGGTCCCTGTGGGGACCGGTCTCCCAGTGAGAGACCGGTTCCCGTAAGTGTCCTACGAGAGCAAGCTCTCGGGGACCGGTCTCGGGTGGACAGACCGATCTCCGAGGGATCGGTCCTCTAGGGACAGACCGGTCCCCGTATGCGAAAGAGCTGGCAGAGAGCTTCTCCCTCCCTGGGGTGCTCTCATGGACCGGTCCTCCCGTAGACCACGTACATGAAAACAGCCTAGTCTGGGCTGTGTGAGAAAAGTAAAGTGGAGGGGTCTATATGCAAATATGCTTCTAGTTGAGGGTATAGAGGGGATTGCACACCTCTCCCTCTCTCATTTCCCTCCCATCACTCTCATTTTACTCCCTC
Source organism: Aechmea fasciata (assembly GCA_025177825.1). Lineage (NCBI taxonomy): Eukaryota > Viridiplantae > Streptophyta > Magnoliopsida > Poales > Bromeliaceae > Aechmea > Aechmea fasciata. Next base: position 1,434,563 of record CM045926.1, read on the forward strand.
TCTCTTTCTAGAAAGAGAAGAAGGAAAAGAAGAAGAAGAAGAGAATAAGGAAGGAGAAAAAGAAGAGTTTGGAGAAGATCATCTCCACCACCATCCTCTCTTTCTCTTCATCCTATTGGAGCTAGCTAAAGGGTAAGCTTTCCAAACCCTAATGGTAGAACCTAGGGTTTTAGATTTAATGCTTTAGAAATGGGTCAAATGGACCTCTAGCATGCTTCTAAATAGATCAATGCTAGAATCTAGGGTTTTGTTGGAGTAGTTTGCTATATGTGCAAACCTAGGGCTCCAAATTGGGGCTTTGTCTAATAGTAAGGTTTGATCTCAATTGATAGCCTCTAAACCTAATTGATAGGTGTCTACATGCGTTGGCGAAGACGGAATCACATTTCGTCGAACAGGCTAAAAGTTATTGGCAAAACAAGGTCGTCTGGACTTCATTTCGACCTAGGAGGCTGAGACATCGAGGAAGCAAGTGTCGAGGAGTGTTCTTAGGACTTCCACAACGCAAAACATCTTCGAAAGGTGGGGGGTGTCCATCCCGAAGCAACTGAGCTTCCTTTTATGTCTAAGTTCAATATTGATCATATTCATATATATTGATTATTATGCATTATATGATTATTGGTGTAGTTGCATTTCTATTTCCTTGCATGCTTCTTAGTAGTGTAGCATTGTGGACTTGAGACATGAACTAGGGATGCATGAGGATTGGGTCTTGTGACATAGAATCCTATAGTGGCATAAAGATGAACTTGGACATGTAAATGGCCTAAAAGAGTGACATTTGGACTAGTGTAAGTATTCTGCATGATAGGGTATTAAATAATGGCATTTCTATTCTTGCATGATCCTTAGTAGTGTAGCAACATGAGTTTGGCACTTGACTTAGGATGCATAAGAATAAAGGGAAATGTGACATGGAACCTTATAGTGGTAAAGTTAATTATGAACTTACTAAAGAACGAGTGGCATGACAAGTAGAGTATAGATGAAAACACTTGTTGCATGTTGAACTTAGGGATGAACTAGTTCCCAAGTAATGTTGACCTTAGTGGTAGGGTATCCTCAGTGAAGAGGATTTGATCATACTCACATGTCTGTTCAGAGCTTGAAGGCGGTCGCTCGGCACAGGCGTGCGCTCCGGAGTTGTCACACGATTGGGATAGCCTTTTTGGGTCCCGCAGACGGCCTCGGGCGAGTGAGCGGATCCTCCCCATTGAGATTTGGTTGTGAGTTGCGTGAGTGAGTAGATCCTCACCTGTGAGATTGAGATTGAGTTATAGCACCTATGTTGTGGATGTCGGGATAGCCTTTTTGGGTCTCGAGAGATAGCCTTTTGGGGTCCCCTTTGAGAGTAGATTATACGTTGGGTAAACCCTCAGGTTAGCCAAGTTAATTGGGAAAGAAATATGAACAGCATAGTAGAATTGCATTCATACTTTGCATAACCATAGTGTATGTGTAGATTGCATAACTATGAGTAGGGGTGTAAACGAGCCGAACACGAGCGAGCTGGCTCGGGTCGGCTCGTGTTCGGCACGAGCTGGCTCATTAAAGTATCGAGCCGAAAAATTCGGCTCGTGTTCGGCTCATTTAATAAACGAAACAAACACAAGCTGGCTAACGAGCTGGCCAACGAAAAATAAATAAAACAAAAAAAAATAAATATATTAAAAAAATAAATTTATAAAATCTTATCCATTAGACTTTGATCTAATAGTTAAAATTTTATATACAAATGAGTCTTTTTATAATTAAGCTCGCATTTATATTTTTATTTTGCTAAAAATTAAATAATAAAAATATATATTATGTATAATTATTTATTTATATATAAAAATATAAATTAAATAAATTATATAAATATAAAATATATGTATTCGAGCTGTTATCGAGCCGAACACGAAAGAGCTGACCCCAACTCGTGTTCGGATCGTTTACTAAACGAGCGAGCCGATCTCGAGCTCATTTCGAGCCGAACACGAGCTAGCTCACGAACAGCGAGCTGGATTGCCACCCTTAACTATGAGACATTAGTATTCATGACATGATACTAGCATGATAGTAGGATTGTTACAGATGAACATTGCATGCATTGCTTTGCATTGGAGGCATGATAGAACAGAATTGCAGTTTATTTCCTTTCTATTATCTATTTATCTATCTATCGGTGCCTGCTTAGACCTAGTAGGAAGATCGGCGGAGTCGGCGGCCGAACCCACTGGAAACTATGGAAGATAGTTCTCACCCCACTTTATTGCAGGGCCTATCGAGAGAGTACCGGCCGAGGACCGTGGTAAGGGCATAGCGCCCTAGCTTAGTTAGTAGCTTTTCCTACTTGCATGTAGAGTACCCTCGTGTACACAGATGATCATGTATATTTTGGTGAAATGTTGGAGAGCTACTTATGTATTTTGAATATAAAACATGTATATTCATCTTGAGAGATGAAAACGTAGACTTGATGTAAAGGAAAGATAAATGTGATGTAATAGCTAGATGTAACTCTTTTTATTTCACTAGTATGTTACTTGTGATTCTTGCTCTTATTTGTATAGCACTTCTGGTGCTCCGTATTGATCATGTATATATTGAATTTCTTTTCCTGGGCAAATTCTTGTACATAATTGGGTTGTTTAGCCTTGGGCGGACAGGGGAGTTGTTGTCCGTTCGGCGTCTGTTCGACGCGCCCAAACCGGACCAAATTGGTAGTGGTCTCAGGGCATGACACCCCAACACTCCCGAAAGTGAGCATGATGATCCCTGACCGTGATGAACATCATTCTCACCTCCATTAGGGTCAGCGATGCCCCAGGTTTGTGTGTTAGACGCAATTTAGGTGCTGTGCGCACTGTTTCGCTGAAGTTCATGTCACTCGCGTGCTTGGCACAATGGCCGGTCGTGCTCCAAAGTGTGAGCACGGCCTCCGGCATATCGAGACCTGTCAGCGGGTGTCTCGGCCTAGCTAGAATACCCTCGGTTTGCGCTGTCGGGCCGTAAAACCCCGAAAATCACATAAAATAATGTGATTTTATGTAGTCGCGAGGGTTTTTGTGCAATTGTATGTTTAGTGGTTGCTGTTGGCAGCATGTGCGGACAGTGGGTGACCTCTGGACTGGTTGTCCAAGGCCCTAGGCCTTTTCGGAAATCGGAAGTTGATTCCCGATGCGTTTCCCGGCAAAATCCGCCGACGGAACCCTTCATGATGAAAACATAATACATAAATATTATGTGTAGTAAAATTTAGGGATAATTGCCTATATACCCTTCATGCGTTCGAAAATATCCGATCTACCTCTATTTTTTTCTTTCTAAAGTGCCCCTCATATGTTCCACCCTTATTCCAAAATACCCTCGCAGTTATCCCCTATTAGCTTAACTCGGGTTAAACATGGGTTAAATGTATACTAGAGTTAAAACCTAAACAAAATACCTATTTTGCCCCTACCTTATTATACCAATCCCTAAGGTTATCCTCACTTTCTCTCCCAACTTGGTCGCCACCACCGGCCGGCTCTTCCGCCTCCACCGGCCGGCTCCTCCGCCTCCACCTCCACCTCGCCTCATCTCCTCCCAGACCACCACCACCTCCAACACCACCTTTTTCATCGCTCTCGTCGTCCTCTTCCGCCGCCGCTCTCGTAGTCGTCGTCCTCCTCTTCCTCTGCCGCCGGGAGCAAGAGGGCCGCAGCGACTGTCACGCCCCGAGCCCGCCAATTCGGTCGGATTTGGGTGCGCCGACAGACCGCCGAACGGACAGAATTTCCCCTGTACGTCCTAGGCGTCGCAATCGATACAATTACAAGGAGGTTCCAAACAGGAACAGATATCACAATCAGATTGCATAAGGAAGTATCATAAACATAAAACAGCTACCTGCTATTACAACCATTCATCTCATATTACAATCTTTACATTTTACATTCATTTTAAAGCTTCCTAATACAATCTAGTTACTACAAATTTGTTTACAATTTGTTACAACTTGTTCTCCCTTGCTATACCCCTAGCTATGCCGACTGGGGTACATCTATCTCGCCTCCGGGTGAGCTATCTACCGAGCCGCGCCTTGCTCTACATCGCACCACTCTCGTATGCACCTGGAAAATACCCCGAACCACGTGGGGTGAAAACTATATAAATACAGTTTCCAATGGGTACGGCCACCCAAGGGAAAAGCTCGACCAATAGGTCCAAGGAGACACTGCAAATATGTTAGTCCAAAACATATATAGATATATAATTGCAACTAACATAAAAACCTGCCTCACAATATGCAATATGCAAATTATTACTTAGCTCTTAGCTTTTCTTTACTTTATTGCTATTCTTTACTTTAGCCCTTGCATTTGCTATTAGCTATCTACTTAGACTAGCTAGCTTCATTCTTACTCTTTACCCTTGGCACTTATGCTACTTAGCATATACTTCTAAGGTCCACTCTACCTCAGCTCACTATGCCACCCGACTCGATCTTGAGTCAATCAATTGCGGATAATCCGCCCGCTGTCTAGCCCGAGGCGTTGGACGTCTCACAACCAACCCAAATTGCCGATACCGTCGCCTCTCGTGACTCAGCCTCATAGCGGCGAAATCGTCGCACACGCTGAACCCGGCTCGAGTCATTTGACATAACCATTCTGGTAGCGAACACGGCGGACTTACCCAGCGAGGACTAAGTCATGACCTAACCATCTGGTGGCGAACTAATCACACCTCACCCAACAATGGTTTGAGTCACTCCTCCGCCTCCTGGCGCGCCCGTATCGTACTTACCCAGCAATGGTTTCCAAACTCATGGTGTCAAAACTCATGGCGGTCTGATCCTCACCCGGCTTAACCGGTATCGAACTCATCTCGGCTCACCTACCCGGCGGCGAAATCGTCGCACACACGCCACGTCAGTGGTATAGCCCTGGACGGTGAAATCGTCGCACACGCCCGACACCCTCAGTGGTGCTCAAGTCTCGGGATTCCATGAATCCGTTCCACTTAGCTTGAGGGCTAGCTTTGACCCTCAAGTGTCAACCCTCTAGGTCCATTGTCTTTACCTCCTAGGTCCATTTGACACTAGGGCTCATTTCTTGTCACATAACCTAGGTTTTCTAACTCTAGGTTCCATGTCATTCGAACTCGACCTATGTTTACTGTGACGCACTGAATCCTTGCAAATTGCGAGATTCGAGTGTTGGATTGGTGTATCGAACTTTTCCACACTTTGTGGGAGGTCGAAGACGGAGTTCCGACCCATGGTTCGAAAATTCTGAAATTTGGCTAAGTTTGGAGAGGTTTGCTCTCTGAGACCGGTCTCCGAAGGGAGAGACCGGTCTCCCCATGCCGTGTGTGGGGATGGCTGGTGTGGCATCCGGTCTCGGTTGCCAGAGACCAGTCCCCACACGCGCTGTCTGCTGAGAAGGCCTTGGAGACCGGTCTTGGCTACCAGAGATCGGTCCCAGTACGCTGTTTTTGCGGGAAAGCCACTCGAGACCGGTCTTGACTTGTTGAGACCGGTCTCCAAGCCCGAAAACTGCCCAGACCCGGGCTGTGCACAGTTTGCAATGTTGAGGGACTTTTCGGGATTTTGTTACTTTAGAGGGCCTATATGGCTGCCTCTTCTCTTCTCCTCCCATTTTACACTCTCACACCCTCTCACACACCTTGATAGAGAAGGAGATAGAGAAAGAGAAAGAGAAGAAGAAGAAGAAGTGAAGGAGGAGATCAAGGAGAGCTTGCTTGTGGCCTTGGAACACCTCTCTCTTCATCTTCCTCACCTTTGGAGCTTGGAGCTTGGACTTGGAGGTCTTTGGGGAAGGATCATCACTTCAAGGAGGTTTTGATCTTGGTTTTGGAACTTCTAGAGGTAAGCATCGCCTTCTATTCCTCTAGAATTAAGTTTTGATGCTTCCTACTAGATGAAACCCTAGTTTGGAAAATTTAGGGTTTATTTGGGGCTTTTCGATTTGAGGGCTTTGGAACCTAATTGATGGGTTTAGAACCTTTGTTTAAGTTGGATTTGAAGGACTCTAACTCCCATTTGGAGATCGAGAGAGTTTCCTTCGCATCCGGTGAGTTTTCTTCACCCGTTTATAGAGTTTCTTAAAATTTGAGCTCACGGTTCGTCGTATGAGGTTGTAACTCATATGGTTTGCTTCTTAGGGCACTAGGAGCAACAATATAAACTTCGTTAGCGTTTCGGAACAACGCTCGGAGCATTCGGTGGGTTCACAAGTAGAGGAGAAAATGTCTCCTATGTGGTTAATTGTCCTCAATAAATTATTTGGCTTTCATATTCCTGTTAGATAGAATTTATATGAATTTTGGAACACTTAAAATGCATGCCTTATGTATTATAAAAATTTCACTCTATGTAGTAGAGCATTCTGGAGTATTTTGCATGCATGTGAGAGTGGTTCTGGTGGACACTTGGGAATGTGCCTTTTATGTTTACTATAGCTCAATTAATGTATTTGTGAACATTAAACTCATGTTGGGACTTAGAAAGATTAAGTGTCATCAAGCGGCACTTAACTTAAAAAACTGTGAAACTGCAACATAGAGACATTGACATAGGCCATTGGATTTCTACTATATTCCATGTTAGAGACATGATGACATAGAGATAGCCCTTGGACACAGTAGCTTTACTTCCATGTTTTGGACATAACGATTTGAAACTTGTGACTTTATGCCATTGTGCTCATTCGCACACGTGCTGAGGTCGCTTCCCTGCCCAAGATCGAGTTGGCGAACGCGATACTTGTTCGCCGTGCGGGATTGGGCGCCGAAGTGGATTGCCGTGGGATAGGCTCATTCCTAAGGTGGGGATGTTGACTACCACGGGGTCATTAGGCTCGTGATCGCTGAGAGCCTTCTGGGTCTTATCGGATTTAAACTAAAGAAGTTTAATCGACATTGGATATTGACTAGGGTAATAAAACTTGACACTTTACTATTGCTTTATGGACATTGGACTAGTTAGTCACACTTTCTATTCATGCTTAGAATAGCTTACTTATGCAATTTCATGCTAAGTAGAGATATCATGCTTTAGCGGTTTACTTGTTAATTATATCGTTTACGCTTACTTGCTTCGTTTTGGGCCTAGTGGAGCATGCAACTGAAGTCAGTAATTGCCCACTGGGAATTATTATTTAATAGTTCTCACGCCCTCTGTTTCTTATGTGTTTCAGAGCCTTCGGCACCGGCGGAGGCAAGGGACCGCGGCAAGGGAATCGCCTAGATAGATAGCCGCTTACCACTGCTTAGGTAGTTATTCCTCTCTTTTTGTGTTTTGTGAGAGAGTGATTTTTTTATCCATGTATAGAGACCACCATGTACTCTTTTAGTTTTTACTATGGGATCTTTGGTTGTACTCTCTTTATAGTTTTATAGTAGAGATTGGTACTTTATTTAGTCACTTCTTTTATGCTTCCTAGTTTAGAATTCTAGTTGTTATATTGCTCTGATACTTCTAGATTCTTCTTATTTTGTTGGTTAATTATCGTTTTTGTTAGACGCCTTGTATGTTTTTAGACGATCTACTGGCACGCTTGGGGTCTCTGACATTTACTAACACTAGGTCCATTATCATCTTTATCCAACCTATGTCCTTGACACTAGGTTCACCATTCTTTACCTAGATCCATATGACTCTAGGTTATTACGACCTATGTTCTTTACACTAAGTTTGATGCCACTCGATCTATATGTGTATTTAGTCCATGACTCACATTCATTACTTAGCATTCTTATATTTAGCATTCTTATACTTGGCATTTTTTTACTTCATTATTTAACTCATGCTTACTTGTTCTCTAGCATTTCTATATCATGCTATTATCATGCTCATCGAATATTCACTATGCTAAGCATGCATTCTTTTACTCTTCTAGCATTGTACTTTATGCAATTATCATGCATCTCATTCGCTTACTTGCATCTACTTAGCATTTTACCTTATATCACTAGCATGCATTTCTAATCATGCATTATCGAACATGCGTCAATAAGAGTTATCTGACTCTTAGACATACAAGCGACCTAGTCGCTTCGGTAAACACAACCCACCTTGGTTTTGCTCTCCGATTGCTGGTCGACACTCGCAATCGACCGCCAGCGGCCCTCGTGACCCGATTCGGCTCGACTCTTGCGCGACCAACCGAACGATCACCGAATCTCGATCTGAGACTTCCCCACGTTAACTCACGACTTCACGATGCCCCAGTTCCGTTCTCATGAATTTAGGGCCATTATCCTGCGTGCTGCAGACATCTGGTAAGAATATATTAATTTATAATATCTTTGCACTCGCTCGTCGGATCACCGAACCGAGCGCGCCAACGCATTCGTTAGACCTTCAATTAGGTTTACATGGGGTCAAATGAGATCAATCTCATCTATTTCTAAAAACCCCATTTTTAACCCTAGGTTTTGCATCTTTGCAAAACCCACCGTTTCGATCTCTAGAACAAGCAAAAGAAAGCTTGTTCAACCTCTAGGAATTCATCTAGGAGCATTAGAGCCATCCATAGGGTGCCTAGAATAAACCCTAGAAATCCACCATTAGAGCATCATAATGAAAACCATGGATTTCATGGAGTTCATGGTCTCCACATAGTTCTAAAACTTGCAAGGAGATCAAATCTCTAAATCTAGGGTTTAGAAACCCATTCCCAAGGAATCTACCATGCATGAGAAAGAGAGAGGGCACAAGCTTACCTCTACAAGCTTGCCCCGAGCTCGTGGGAGAGGAAGAAGATGGCCAAGAGGACCTCCATCTTCATCTTCTTCATCATCTCCATCTTCTTCTTCTTCTTCTTCTTTCTTCTCTTTCTTTCTTTCTTTCTTTCTTTCTTTCTTTCCCTCCTTGCTTCGGTCGACAGAGAAGAGAGGGAGAGAGAGATCTGTGGGAGAAAGAGAGAGGGAGAGGGTTTTAACACTCTAATCACTTAACCCCCTGCCAAATTGCACTCTAGCCCCTCAACTTTGCAATGCATTTTCGCAGACCGGACCTTCATGCAATGTCCGGACCTTGGATGTCCGGTCTCGGCCCCTATGTCCGGATCCCGAGAGCAGGTTGCTCAGGACTTAGCCATTTTTTTGGCTCTGCGGGTGTGAAGTCCGGTCTTCACCTGTGGGGACCGGTCTTCAGCCGTGAGGTCCGGACTTCCCATGTGAGGTCCGGACCCTGAAGCCTCAAGTCTAAAATCTGTTTCAGACTTGCCACATCACAGCTTCGGTCCGTTCCTTCTCCGTTTCAACTCACTTTTGGCTCGTTTGACCTCCGATTCGTTCCAAATCGAACCGAGACTCTCCACACATGATTTAGATCATGTCCACATCATTATCTCATCCGCCCAAGGGTCGAATTTAGCTTGTGGCCCAAGATAGCCTTTCGGGCTTCGTTCTTGCACCTAGTGCACCGAAAACACCCAAAAGCTTCCAAACTTCACCGGAACCATTCTTACGGCCCTCTAAGCCAACATACCTCGTAACTTCAAGACTTTAGAAGTTCGATATGTTACAGCGACGATCCCATCTCTCTGCGCCGCTCTTGTCGTCCTCCTTCGCCGCTTGCCGCGCCGAGAAAGAGGGGCCGCAGCCGCCATCGACCCCCGCACGCCTCCGCTCCGAATCCGCCAAGTGGCAAATAAGAAAAGTATTTGCTATATGAAGGGTATATAAGAAAAGTTTGTTACGATACAATGGTATATTGGAATGGGCAAAATGGTAATATTTCAGAGATATCGGTAGCTCACTAACGGAACTTAACTCCATGGGTATTTTAGAAAAACTTGGAACATAAGAAGGGTATTTTCAATATTAGCCTTCTAAGAGGGGTAAATAAGAGAACCAGGAACTTTTCAGGGGTATATAGGCAATTACCCCTAAAATTTATGCTCTATGTAGTAGAGGCATATATGTGGAGGATTTGGGCATAAAGTGACCCTTCATGATGATTTCTCTTACGCAACCTAGGAAGCATGTTAGAGTATGAATGATGGTATAACTCTTGGGAGTACCTAGTGAATGGGTTAGACAAGTGGTTAACTTGTATGATGATATTACCCTTGTTATAGACAAGGTGAATAGAACTTAGCATTACTTGATGACAATATTACACTTGTTATAGACAAGATGAATGAAACTTAGCATTACTTGCATGATAATATTATACTTGTTGTAGACAAGGTAATTGTGACATTGTGAAATAGTGCATAATTAGGTCAACATGAAGCTAAGTTGGGGCATTTAATCTAGTTGAATAACTAGTGTTTGACATTGTGATATTACATACGATCTAGGAATCGATAGTTGCATTCCATGTATTAGACATAAGGATAGTGATTGGAACGCCCTTGGGCAAATGACAAAATGGATAATTGCATGTAGCATTAATTGTATGATATCATTTGCATGATGGTTTATTTCCCCATGTAGTGGAGGCATTGGTAGAAAAGTATATGCATGACATGCATCATGGACATTGTAGATATCTTGTAATACCTATACATATGGGAAAAGAAAGTGATTTCCTTAGCTACAGTGAATTGGCCTAAGTGTGAACTCTCATTTGAGACTTGGCACAATGGTGAACTATCCTAGATAGGATTAAGACAAGCTTTATGTGCCTATGAGCTAGTGACTTATGCTTGACGTAGTAAACTTGAACGTCATGTAGTGACATTTGGATTAGTGATATGACAAGCTTGTAATTGCTTATGAACAATAGACATGTGCTAAACCTAGAAAACAACAAGGTCATAAAGAGGCATTTGACTTAGTGAACGGTTGAATTATTGCACTATGACTTAGAACTAGACCTATGGGTTGCTAGTATTTATATCATGTTGGGGACACGACGACCGTGTATTCAAGATGATGACCATGCTTGCTTGCCATTTAAGCTCATTCGCACATGCTTGTGAGGGACGCTCCCTAAAGACGGCACTCCGGAGTTAGCCTACGCGACATATGCTCGCTCGTGCGGGATTGGATGCCTACTGGGCCGACGTAGGATGGCTCATTCCTAAAGAAGGAATGTTGAACTACCACGGGCAATTAGACGGCACATGCCTACTGGGCTGGCGTGGGATAGGCTCATTCCTAGAGGAGGAATGTTGGACTACCACGGGCAATTAGGCGGCACAAACCGGATTACACTTGTGTAGGTCCTGATGAATTGAACTATGTTAACCAAGAGTTAATTAAACTTGACAATATGTTAGACATACTAGTGAGTGGATACCCTTTGATACTAGTGGATGCATACCTAATAGATGGTCATACTAGTGGTTGGTTACCCTATGTTGAGATATGCATTCATAGTAAAGGGATGTTCTCGTGGGGCATTGTTGCATTGACACCTTAGTGGTAGTAACCTACACTTGTGCTGTTACATATAGAAGGATAGCTCAATGATGACTAATAACAACTTGATGTCAATGACAATGTGAGACTTGTACCATGACAGTTATTTATAGCTTAAATATGGACTTGCAATTTAATGTAGCATACATAATTACGTATGCATGTAATTATAGATATGGAATCCATATACATGTTAGAGATACTTCATGTAGAGGCATAATATAGTTGAAATTGTTTATTATCTGTTGAATATACTTTTAATACTTCCTATATCATATCTATGCCTCTTGATCTAGTGGTGTATTTCGCCACTCTCTGGCTAACCCACTGGAAACTATTGTTTAATAGTAATCATCCCTATTGTTGTTGGTTTTTATTTCAGAGCCTTCCGCGGTGGGAAAGGCTAATGATCGTGGCAAGGGGTTAGCGACTAGCTAGAGCCCCTACGGAGATATTTAGATGGACCCGATGTCGTCCTTCTTTTTGTATTTGGGAAAGATGTATTATGTACTTGAGTTAGAGTTGTTGGTAGACTTTTGGATTTAGTTGTATGCATTTGTATATCTTGTGGATCTCTTTGTGATTGAACATTAGTGATTTTATACTACTCGCTCTGATAATCTTGTTAGGATTTGAGCTTGTTCATTCCTGTTTTAGTAGACGCCTTGTGTGCATTGTGGTTGTTTGGTGTACACAATGGGTTTGTGCACGCATCGGGCAGGCTCCCACTGGGCCGAGGCGTGACAGATTATAATGGTATCAGAGCCTAGGGTTGAATATGGATGTTCATATGTTGTGGTTGTATATTGTACTTGTGCTACGCCGTGCAAATACAGAGGAGACTGTCTGCGTGAACAGTGGACTCCATGTATTTGTGACGAATTTGGCATACCCTACGGATCAAGATTTAAAAAAAAAAAAATTGGGCTCTTCCACTTTACTTTTATATCAAAAAGGGACCCCGGGGCATGACATAGAATTACTAGTTGACGGTACAGATAGTCTACTAGGAAAAAAGAAAAAGCAAGGAAAGAAAAAAAAAAGAAAAAAAAAAAGATCATAAGGGAGAAGGGAGAACAAAAAAGAAAAGAGAAAGCCAAATGTACCTTGAAAGACTAACACGACCAAAGCTTCACGAGTGGAAGAAGAATTGAGCTTGTTTCTTTCTTCTCAAGAAACAAGAGAGGTATTTCTTTGCAAAATTGTGCTTCAAGAAGAAAGAACTATTTCTCTTTCAACAGTTTTAAATAGCCCCTCCTATGCCCACCACAGCAGCCACTATAGCTGGTTTACTATGCTATCGCTACGCCATAACATTTAGAACGGGATTTAGCAGAATGGGTTCGTAGTCGCAACTTTAGCAGCATTACTGTCACTAAAGCAGGCGCTATAAAGTGGGATCGAAGTAGGGCACTATGTGCTCAAGGCTTAGAAATTGTGGGTTTTGAAGTTAAATAAAAATGATCAATAACCTATACTTGGATTATAGTTTTTCTGATTTTTATCTTCTTGGTTTGGTAAGTCATATATTTCAAAGTTAGTCATACAAATAATTGCATTAAATATGTAGAGGCTCGCAATACTAGAAAAGAAGATGATTAGTTGTCTTTTCTTCAAATTAAGGAATATAAACTACTTAGATTTTTTTGTGAAACCGGCTATACATTCGTAGCACACGCCATGGCACCCACTATCCTCTTCCACTATGAGACCCCCAAATGCCATGTGCTCCTATCTAGTTTTTGCAACCTTACTTCTCTATGGAAATTTGTACTTCAATTGAAAAAAAAATCCTTTTTTTATTTTCTACGCAAAATGAATATGATAACAGGAAGAAGAGCCCATCTCAAATCCCTTTTTTATTTTCTACGCAAAATGAATATGATAACAGGAAGAAGAGCCCATCTCTAGAAATAGCAACCTAGTTTTTTTCCAAATCTACCAGGGTACATAGGTACACTCACATAAGGGTTAAGCATAATAAAAACTAAAAATAAAATTTAAATTGGTTGAAAAAACGAGCAAAAAACTAACCTACTCAATTGACAAACTACAATAGTTCAACCTCAAACTAGACCAATGTGACTCCAAAACACTTCAATAAATTTTCTAATAGCTTAATTTAACTAAAACCCATGGTATTTAGGCATGTAAACAGGCCAAGCGGCCCGTGCTATAGCATCCATGCCATGCGCAAGCCCAAGGCCCGATCTGATTTCTCTTCCCTTGGGCCTTGTCCCAAGGACATGTCCCAAGGCCTCTCAAGGGTTTACCGAGTCGGCTATATCCAATAGATAGCTGAGCTATACATGGGGCTATTTTGATACAAAATGGATCAAAATGCCCTTGCCAACATCCAAAATGTGTGCTCAGGAGATGGAGTCGGGTTATTCCGGGTTTTTTTTCTCAGAACGGATATACTAAGAAGATCGAACTGGCCGTTGGACCAATTCACAGTTAAACCTACTCGATCGGCTGGTTAGTGGAAGAGTGAGTAGTGGAAGCGTGGATACTATAAGCAATGGACCCATGAGTAGTGGAAGCATGGGTTGATTTAATGGAGGCGCTTTTCGACGACTTGTACATTCTAGGCCAGGAGAAGGTCCATTTAGTTGCCCATTGCTTGGAAGGCGAGGCCCACGATTGGTCGAGTAAGGCTAGGGGTACTCCGACATGGAAAAAGTTCCTAGGAGTGCTATTTAATGCTTATTTCCCGGAGAGCATCAAAGAAAAGTCGAAGGATGATTTCAAAAAGCTGTGATAGGGAGACCGCACAGTGAGAAAGTATAAGCAGGAATTTACCTAAGTCATCAATTGCATCATATTCATCGTTCGAGATGACAAGCATAAGGCTTCATGCTTTGAGCACAAACTCTGGAAATTATCAATTTGTGCAATCACACCACCTACAAACTTTCCAAAAAGTAGTAAAGCGGGGGTCGTGAGTGGAGAGAGGTACAACGGTGGTGCGTGAGGAAAAGGAATCCTGTGATAATGGTAAAGAAAAGAAAAGCACATCAAAGGGCTCAAGTGGTTTGTCGGGCTCACAAAGGCCTCCGAAGTATCCGTGTTCCTAAATGCAAGGTCATGGATCATTTGCCACCCATGGATCTAAGGTGTGTGATTTGCAACGAACTGCACCAACTCAACAAGCATACTCAAAGTAAAGGCCGGTGCTACCGATGTGGACGATCGAGCCATATGCGAACCAATTACCCCAGAGATGTGTCTCCAGTGCAATCATCGGCTTCGACACCTTCGACCCCGTGGCAGATGGCAGGGATTCCACCTACTTACACTTCGACGGGACACCCTCCTGTTCAACGCCAAACCGAGCCCCGACCAGCACTGAATGGAAGAGTATATGCGGCGAAAGTGGAAATTGCATCAATGGCGAACAACGTCATCACAGGTAATGGCATGAAAGCTAGAACTTTATTTGATACCGACACATCTCATTCATTTGTGAGTCTTTGTCGCATGTAGAAAAGGTTCAAATTCTTAATCATATATTGCACGTTGATGAATTTGTCCCGCATGCCCTATTAAATTAGACGATTGGATTATGCCCGCAAATTTATTACCTTTGAAACAGTTGAAGCATTTTAATGTGGTTTTGGGCATAGATTAACTCGCTAAATATAATACCACGATTGATTGTGGAAGTAGGATCTTGTCTATCATTAGCCAAGTCAATAGGAGTTTGTCTATCAAGGCTATAGGAGTTCTTCCTTTTCGTTGACAATCTCGACATCTTGGGCCGAGCAATTGATGAATAGTGGTTGTGTAGCCTTTTTGGCAATGGTGGTGGAGGTGCCTAAGAAGACCCCAAAGCTCAAAGATAACCCGACAGTCTAAGAGTTCCCCAATGTATTCCTTACGGAATTGTCATGCAAGCCACCAGATAGGAAGATCAATTTGTTATTGATTTGGTTTCCAGGAGTGTGTCGATTTCTAATGTGCCATATAGGATGAAGTTGACAGAGTTGAGGGAGCTGAAAGCAACTTTAAGATCTCCTAGAGAAGGGTTTTATTAAGTCGAGCTTGTCTTCATATGGAGCTCCGCTATTGTTTGTTAAGAAGAATGATGGATCACTTCGGTTATACGTGGATTATCGAGAATTGAACATGATTACCTATTGATGACCTCTTTGATCAACTCAAAAGGATCACGAGTGTACTCAAAGATAGAATCCGATTACCACCAACTCAAGATCATGCCTAAAGATGTGCATAAGATAGCTTTTAAACCACTATGAGTTTACAATTATATCGTTCAAGCTCACTTATACCTTGGCGGCCTTTATGGATTTAGTGAATCGTGTCTTTAAGCCATTCTTAGATCAATTCGCCGCAGTCTTTATTGAGGATATCTTAATATACTCCTAAAGTGACACTGACCATGAGGAGCATTTGAGACAAGTACTACATGTTATTCAGGAGAAGAAATTAGTTGCATAGCTGAAGAATTGTGAGTTTTGGCTTCGAGAGTTTATTTTCTTGGGACATAGTATCGAAAGCCCGAATCTTCGTAGATCCAAAGAAGATAGAAGCAATCCGAGATTGGTCTCGACCAACGAACATCACATAAGTGCGGAGTTTTCTTGGTCTTGTCAGCTATTATTGAAGATTTGTGGAAATTTTTGCGAAAATCTCTATACCCCTCACTTATCTCACACATTAAGGGATCAAGTTCAATTAGAGTAACAGGTGCAAGAAAAGCTTTGCAGAGTTGGAAAATAAGTTGATACTTTAATTCTTGTTTCACCCGTCACGAGAGAAGGATTTGTGCTTTATAACAATGCTTCATGAAGAGGACTTGATGCAACATGGAAAAGTCGTTGCTTATACCTCTGACTAATTGAAGGAATACGAAAGAAATTATCCTACACATGACTTGGAGCTAACCGCAATGATTTTCGCTCTCAAATTATGACGGCATTATCTCTACAGTGAACATCGCTATGTATGCATGGATCACAAAAGCCTCAAATGCCTATTTACTCAAAAGAAAGTGAACTTAAGGCAATGCCGATGGTTGAAATCGTTGAAAGATAATGATACTACCATTCTTTACCACCCCGACAAAGAGAATGTGGTGATGAATGCATTGAGTTGAAAATCCGTAGAGAATTTGGAGATAAAGAAACACAAGTTTTCACATAAAGAATGAAAGATATATCCCTACATTTAAAAAACAACCTTACGAAACAAAACAAAACTCTCTAAAAGAGATACAAGTCTACACACCAGAAAATCCTACAAAAAGGCACAATTTTGCAACAAAAGAAAAATAAAAACTAATAATAGCAATAATAAATAGGTTTATATTATGCCAATAGCGACTAAACTTACCATTGCTAGACTTTAGGAAAGTAGTGAAACAATGATACATTTTTAAAACAATTAATCGTTATTTTGGAAATTGCATCCCTGGTTTGTCCACTTCATACTGACATGTAATACCCGTATCCAATTAATTTAAATTAGAATTTAAAAATACGGGCATGATTGTAGTTTTGTGATAAACCCGTTATTAATATTTTTGATTTATTTGTACCGTCGAATTAAACGAATTCGGTTGGGTTTGATTTTCGGATTTATTATACTCTAATACTAGTTAGAGTAGGATTGAGTTTTCGCCCTAATTATTTACCTATAAATAGATAATTTAGGGAGGGTGTACGGCCAAAAAAATAATAATAATAATAAATATTGTGGCCGGATTCTTTGTGCGAGCGTACGGCGAGAGCAAGATCCAACAATCGTGGGGGAGATGAAAAAGAACGAGAGCAAGGTGAGTCTCCAATAATTAGTTTTCTCGTTTTTTTTTTCTCTTTTCTTTCTTCTTCTATCTCCCAATCTTATCCTCTCTCCTCGTTGTACCACCGCCGTCGTCGCCAGAGTAGTCGCTGGCCACCTACGGACCGATTGGGGTGAACCCCGTATGGGGTGACCATGGTTGGCCATGAGAGGGGATGAGAGAACGTCTTTGATGAGTCGGGAAGAAGAATAGAGATGGGATTATTTTGGATTTGGCTAGACTCGGTTCACGGTGGACCACGTTAATTTTGCATGGTTTATTTTTATGTTTAGGTTTCAATTTATCATAGTGACATTAGACGTGATTAAGTTGTTAATTAGAGTGTTTTTCGTCTATTGGTTGAAATATAATTAACTGGAAAAGCTTCTGGTGCACGCTACTGATGTTGGATCGGGTGTAGCGAAATATTGGTGCTTATAATGGCTTAAAAGATCAGCCAAGGACCAATCTGTAAATAGCAGTTTTGGTTTTAGGGACTGATCCGTAAAAGAGGCATAACTTTTTGTCCGTAAGACGGAATTTTGCAATTCAAGCGCTATAGGACTCGTCTTGAAAATACGGACAAGATCGTGTGGTCTAATTATCCAGATTTATTGTATAATTTTCACAGAATTTTTAATAGTTAAAGGGCTTGTTTAAAAATATATTTTATTTGGGTCTTTTCATCGTTGTAGGTGCTGAGACGGCTGTAAAACCTCAATCTTAGAACGTGACAAAATTGTGAGAACTAATAGAGGCAAGTAAATAGCTACTTTTCTGCAAACGGTAAAAAATATACGGATCCGAGTGGGTTCGAGACAAGATTATTATTTGTTTTGTTCACCAGTTGTTAATACATCCGAGTGGATTTTGTAGTTATTATTGACTGGCATGGTTTATTATTTTGCACATTATTATTATTATGATCTATTGTTGGTTATGACTGTTGCGGTCGGATTCCTCGGAGGAGAGGGATTTATCCGATACACGGTTTCCGAGGAGAAACGGCGCTTAATCGTAGCTCTCGTGGTTAGAGTGACAGAGTGGAGATGCTCTAAATTATGATCTTTGAAGTAGATTTCTTGTTAAGCATTGCGCTTACTTTTGTCGTCTATCGTTTCAAGTACCGAGAGTCGGGGTGTGTGAGATATTTGGCCGGCGAGAACTCGTTAGATAGATTTCAAATTTTTTTGGACACATGATTTGTTTTTTTTGTCTTGAGGTTGATTATATGGATATTTAGGAGTTATTGTTTAGTTTTGTTTTAATTAATAAATTATTTAGTATTTAGATGAGATGTTGGCTTTGGATCAATTTAAGGCCTTCCGTTTTTGGAGGTTCTTCCTCTGAATTCGTGGCCGGTTGTTGCGGTTCGGATCCGAGCAGTCGGATCTGGGGCGTGACATGACATGTGCTTTATACTGACGTCGTGCAGGCATGTGGGTTGTAGCCCCCATGTTTGCGGCGGATCTAGCTACATGCCCGATTAGGCTTCCGCGACGGGACGTGACATTTGGTCTTTAACTTTAATCTTTGAATCTATTTTTGAAAGATAGGTAAAAGACCATGCTCTCTTAGGTTGTATTAGGAGATAAGCCTACTATAATAATAATACAACTAGGAGTACATATCATTGGGAATCCCAGATCGCCCGTATCAAATTTTGTGAATCCGCAACCCTTGTTGTTGATCCGGACCGATTGTTAGGATTCCGCAATGAGCGTCGAATAGAGTTTTTACCATAAACTCGTCTCTCAAGAAAAACGGATACAATCACAAAAGAGAGAAAAACCAAAATAGAAAATAGATAAAATAAGATTCATTAAATAAGAAAAGATTGCACCTGACTCCTCTTCTGCAATAGAGTAACTACAACCCGAACCCTCTTTCTGAATCTCTTCTACCCTTCTCTCATCTTTTATAAATCTAAAAGACAACTCTCTTTCCCTATCACATGCACCCGTGCACTAGGTGCATGCAACCGGCCAACTCTCTCTCTCTTTGGTACAACCAACCAAAGAGCTTCAACTTTTTGGCCGTACTCCCTCTCCAAAAGCACCCAACATGGTGCTTATATAATGCTTACAATAAAACGTACCCAAATCCTAGTATATTTAGGATTCCTACTCCAATAAATATTTAAATCTTAATTTATCTCCAATAGATTTAAATATTTATCCTAATTTAGTTAGATTCATACTCTAATTAATATTTAAATCTTAATTTATCTCCAATAGATTTAAATACTAATCCTAATCCAACTAGAATTAATCTACAAATCTAACCAAATCCTAACATTCTCCACCTTGGTTGGATTTTATATTTTTCACTTACCTATATATAAGCAAATAATTGAAACCACGAAACTATAATTTTTTGTTTTTCACTCGATAGCAAACCAAACAATTGAACTCAAAAGTCACTTTTATAAGTGACCTTTTCTACTTTAGACAATTACAAGCAACCAAATATGCCCTTAATCAGATTTCACCTATAAGTAATCATTTTGTTGAATAAAGAAATTCTCCTATTTTAGCTCAAATTGTTGTTTAATGCAATATAAATTTAAAGAATATTCGAAAGATATGCGAAACCTCCTATGTAACTAAGTCAATTGCTTACAGTAAAATACGAGTCAATTGCATATTAAGGAATTCCTTAAAAGTCAAATACAAGTCAATTGCTAAAAGACCACTAATAAGAGATCAAGAACACATCAGCGAGGTACCAAATTTTACCACATTTGTATCAAGAACAAATAGTATTAGAAAATTAATAATGATAATTTATCTTAAATATTTGACATTAAAAAATAAATTTGAAAACTAATATAGAAAGCGTAAAGAAGAAAGAAAAGAAAAGAGAAAGTAAAAAGTAAAAAAGAGAAAGGCAAATACCGAGCTGAGAGCCGAGGGCCAATACGGCCTCCCCTCCCTTTCTGAGTCCCACAATAGGCCTATTTAGGGACATAGTTTTGGATGAAGTCCTCACTTGGTCTAGGACCAAATGTTTCAAGGTGTTTAGGGCCTCTAAAGATAATTTGAATTTTTGGATCAAAATATCCCTCCCCCTTCCCTTTGCGAATAGCCACATTTTTCTAGTGCTAGGATAATTTGGTCATTCTATTTATTAAATTTTATAAAATTTTAAAAAATAAAAAATAAAAAACTAAAGGTCTATCACAACACAACATGGATCAGCCAAAGGGCTATGTTGGGCCACTAGTCTGAAAATCTGGCCCTGCATAGCGTGAATTCAAGGTCGTGCAGTGCTAGGTAGGTTAATTGTGTAATATATTGAATTTCAGTATAGCGTACAAAACTTTGGCCAAAATCGGCAAGCTGCAAATGGAAATGGTATATGCACCCATTTGAAAGGATATAGAAGAGATAAATAATAAGTTGGAGTTGATTTGGGGTGAAATTGGCACGAATATGAAAGTTTCAAAGCAAAAACTCTTCTGGCACTAGAGTGCCAAGCTCCCGAACTGGGAAGTCTAGTTTCGGAGCCTTAGCAGTGAGTTGGTGGACAGAATGTTCGAATTCTGCAAAACTGGAGTGGGGGCTCTGAAGCTGGGTCGAGCTCCAGAGTGAGTTGAGCTTCAAAACTTCAATGTGATTGTCGTACGAGAAACGTTCAGGTTCGGTGGAACTGGACAGCGTGTTCCTGAGCCGAGGGGAAGTTTCAAAGCTACTATGTTGGGTTCCGTAACTCACTCTGTGATGGGTTGAGATTGCAATGTGTTGCAATTTCTTCTCTTTGGAGGGTTTATGTGTAAGTATAAGAGCCTTTAATTGACCCATCTACCCCAATCTATTCATTTACTCCACTCTAAGAGAAAAGCTCTCTCTCTCTCAAACCCTAATCCCTCTTCATCTCTAGCATTAACTTCTCCATTTGAGAGATCTTGAGAAAATCTTGTAGGAAGGAGCTCTCTAGAAAAAGGAGCAAGCTTCTATGACAAGAAGAGCAAACAAGAAAAGGAATCTATGGTGGGTTTTCAAGATTTAACTGATGGAAAACAAGTGAATGAATTTTTAGGAAACCCTATGAATCTTCTGCTAGAGTTTTGGAGACTAGCAACTTTCTTGGAAGAATTCTTGGAGTACTCTTATAAGAATAGTGCTTTTGGATGAAATTTGGGTGAAATGTCCCTAAAGGTTTTTATCCAAATTGATATTTGGAACCTAATTATACGGTCATGTAGCGGCCTCGACAATAAAGATTGACTTTATGACGAAGTTGCCACCCTCAATCACCGACTAAGGTACTTTTGGAGGTGATTAGCAAAATTAAAACTTCATGTGGACGAATTGCATATAGGACTCAATTCCCTATATCACTAAAGACGAATTAAGGTAGGTTGTGCTAGCCGAAGTGGTTGAACCACCTTCCATGACTTAGGAACTTTGATCTTGTATGATAATTCCATGACGGTAGCTTCTTGTGTAGTATAGTTGAATATTTGCATTTGTTGATACATGATTACTTGTTAAATTAGCTTCCATGACTTAGTATGAATCATGATGGAACCTATGTCTTGAACTCTTAAATAAGTTATGTCATTCTCTAATGGTATGATAGAGAATTGGACATATGAACCTAATTATTGAACACCTAGTGCCACCAAACATAGGTCGATTAAACAATAATTGATTGAGTCAATCTTTGGATATAGTGTCATTGGCGAACCATGACTTGTTGAGTATGCGCATGTGATCAATGCTCATAGAGGCCATTAGCTAGTTAAGCTTTGTTCGTTAAGAGTTGTAACCCACAAGCCGAGATCCTCTAGAGGTGTATTCCAATTAAGCGAGAGCGTGGCGATTTCAGCACTGGTTGGCCAGGGGAGAGCGGCAATTTCGACCACATGTAGACTTGACTAGGAGTCAACCAGCTCGACACCATATGCCCCGAGTGTGCACGGCAGTTTCGCCACTCAAGAGGCAAAGTTGAGCACGAGTATTGGACAAACCGCGGGTTCAGTCCTCATCAATTTGGTAAATTGAATTAGCTGACCGGTGAGGATTTGATGCATAAGTTGAACATAGTAAACCCCTTAAAATACTTTCAGTTTGTATTACTATTATGTTCCCATATCGCCTATGATTCCAACTATTATTATTATGCCTCCTTTAGACCAGGCGGGGGCAGGACGCCTCGATCAATGGCCGTACCCACTGGGAACTATTCATAGTTCTTGCCTACAATTTTTTAGGTCCATCCATTATTGGTGCACAGGATCGAGAAAAGGGTGTCACACAAATTTTGGGTAGTATACCCATATGAGAGGTTATAGTTTTTATTTTGTAAATGAAAGAAAGTTGTCATTAGGAAGAGATCAATGAGCATATGATGTAGTTGAAGATAACATGTAATCATTTTGGAAATGATGTATAAAGAAAATTTGTAAGCATTTTTGAAATAATAGCTAGTTGTTCTCATGCTCTTGTGATGCCTACCATATGTATATGCAAATCATGTATATTTGTATTTGTATTCTATTGTGAATGAAATGTGTAGATTTTATGACACTTCGTGCAAGATGGAGAACACTTTGTCCGTGTGGCGGGTCTAGGCACGTCCCCAAGGTGCTTGCATTGTAGGGCCGAGGCGTGACAAGTCAGCCCCAACCCATTTTGGCCCAAGTAAATATAAGTCACACCGGCATGGCACAACCTATATTACACCTAATGGTATTCCATCAAGAATGTATTAATTGTGCAAGTCCGTAGACTCTTTGAAAGACATACTATGGCATGTATAAGTCCAAGACTCATACGGCTCTCTATCACATTTGAACAGTAAATTGAAGGAACCTGCATAAAATAGAAGTTAATAGTATTCGATTGATTGGAATGTAGATATAGAGTAACAAAAAAAGGGCTAAGAAGAAGTCCATGAAAATGTAGAAAGGGGAAGAATATAACGGTGTCATACCAAAGTCATCCGCTTTCTACCTTCCAAGTAATCTCTCAAGTACCTAGTCAACTACCCAAACAAAAAACAAGAATGAGAGTGTAGAAGAAAAAGAATCATTTCTTTCAACAAAGACATGTTTGATGGCATAAAACACAAAGAAAACCATGTGGGCGGTTAGCAATAGAAAAGCAACCATAACAGTGAACCATAAGTATCTTCTAAGAATAAGTGTCTAGAGGACATGTTGCTTTCCACACTACATCTCAATAATGCCATTATGAAAACAGGAGTGTGAGGCATACCAGAGAATTCTTGAAGTGCTTCTGCAAAGGTTTCCTTGGGTTTTTCTGGTGTTCTAATAAAGACTGAAAAAGAACACGAAAGAAATGTATAAAAAGAAAGACACTAAGCTCATGAGGAAACACTAGGTATACGTAAAACAGTTACATTTTAAAATGTCTATGAAGATTACAAATAACAGAATAAAGATCAACTTACTCGGAGACACAAGCCAAAAACCATTGATGTATTGTTTATGAAGTTGCTCTCAAACAATCTTGAGCCCTAGAAGTGGAAGCACACAAGAAAATATACATATCATTGGTTGTTGGAAACCAGGAAATCTTAACTAAAAGCAAATAACATCTTCTATTAGTGTAGCATTATTAGAAGAGCAGCTCAAATTTTTTGTACTTCCATGTGTTTATCACTCAAAGCTTGCATGCTTCTTATATCATCCTGTTCCATTACATATGGAACAATATAATCACAACCCATCCTTCTTTCTGTTTTTTATTTTAACCATAGCAATACAGTGGCATAATATGCTACTTTAGGATATAGAGGGTAGCATTCATCCTAACATATTTATGTCCACACTAGTACTTTCGCAACATTGTTTGTATTGAACAAGACAGAATGAGTGTGCATTGCATGCAGTGTTTGAAAAGGCGCGAGGCACGGAGAGGCGCAAGACTCTCCAAGAGCCTAAGCGCAAGGCGCATTGCGAGGTGCGCACCTCAAGAAAGCGAGACGCACATTTACTAAGTCTAGTTTATTTTGATGTTTTACATTAAAAAAACCCCAAAATAACCATCAAAGAGTAAAGAAAACACATGCACATAGTTTAATTTGATGTTCTTGCTAACGCTGCTGCTATTTCTTGTTTCTAACTACCGTTGCTGCTAGTTGCTTGTTCTAGCCACCGCTGGTTTGCTACCCGTTGCTAGCACAACTATTGTTGGATGCTCAACAGGAAGAGGATGTAGGAGAACAACAGATAGAGAGAAAGGGGCGAGCGGCTGGTTTTTTTAGGAGTTTTTTGGGTTTCTTTCAAGATTGTTTAATTATCTTATCGGGTTTAAAGTATAAAATGCAAATTCAAAACCCAACAACCCGAAAACTTAATTTTTTTTAAATTTCTTTTAAGATTTTTTAAGTATCTTATCGGGTTAAAGTATAAGATGTAAATTCAAAACCTGACAACTCGAAAAATTGAATAAAAAATCCCTATAAACTTAAATATTGTGAGGCGTGCGCCTCAGAGGCGCGAGGCGCCTCAGGCCCGAGGCGCGCGCCTCAATAATAGTGCTGCGCCTCACTATTGCTGAGGCGCCGAGGCCTGCACCTCGCGTCTAGGTGCCGAGGTGCATGCACAGGAGTGGGCCTTTTCAAACAGTGATTGCATGATTTCACCATGAAAAAAGTCAATTCATCTATACCACCAACAATAGTTTAATATTGACACGAAATGTACTACACGTAGGCAAAAATTAGATAATGTAGTACTTTGTAACGAAGTTTGAAATAACAAAACTAGGCAAGTCCAATTTTGAGGAATAGTTTGCAAACATAAAGAGTTAATTTATGAAGAACGAAAACAAACTTGATTTCCTGTTTTCTTTTCTCGCTCTGCTCCGGCAAGATCTGCTATTGTAAGAACAGCACTACCCAAAGAAAGATCATTTCCATCAAGTAAGCTTTTCCGATCACAACGAATATTAATGATACATTGGGATCGACTGCCAAAGAAAGTAAATCAAAACTGTTAGAATAAACTACATTATAATGGTTATAATTTTCAGTCTTCTGTTAGCCACAGAAACATCAAACAAATGCCACAACATACACAGCACAAACACTGAAAGCAGTTTCCATATAACAAAGCAATAGAGAAAATATAACAAGATGATGAAAGAGAAAAGATAGCGAAGAACTAGATGAGAGAAAGCAGTGCAAAATAAAAGCAACATTAAAAAAAGAGAGAAAATCAGATGGTTGTTGAAAGTAACATACTGAAAATACTTAAAATCTGGCCAATTTTGTTTGTTTTGAAGAAAGTTACAAAGTTCAATGGTGTTGTGCTAGATAGAGATTTAGTTCTTTGATTAGGACATGCCTTGACTGGCTGTTTGCATTTGTTGCAGCAGTAGTACGTTTTAGCATACCACATGCAACTAGACTCTCTGCCTCGGCAAGAGTTGAAATCATCACCTGTAAAAACAAAGCTACATAACATCATTATGACATTGGTTTATGTTGGAAAACTCACATAGTATATCAGGTAGCTAGTGATAGCTACCTCTCTAAGACCTTTGATTGTCAACTGATGAATGGAAAGATCCACTCCATCAGGACATAAATCAAGAATCCGCTCTCCTTTCCCCCGTTCAGAATATATCTCGAACATTGATATGTAATATGTTCTGTAGGATTACCAGAACAAAACACCAAAGGTCATAATTAGGCAGCAAGAAAGATTACAGAGATTTATTATATGTCAAACTATCAACCTATCTTCTCCTAGATTTCTGAATGTATGTCGACTCTTTCACTAGTAAGCTTTATCTTTCAAAATACTACATAATATAATCCCCAGAATTTGTTTTATCACAAAATCAATGCCAAGAATAATTTTTCCAAACTTGTTTTTATGAGAGAGATATTTATCGTGACAAGTATCAAATATTCAAAACTTCCTCATTTTGATGACCATGCACCAACAGTCAAGGAAAAAAATTTTAAAAAAAAAGGCTAATGTTTATCATAAAATTACAATGCTACCACTATTTCAACCATGTATACCGCCCCAATCGTGTAGCGCATCATTTGAATTTCAAATATAGTATAACTAAAACAAGAGAAAGAGAATCAGCCATTTTGATTCTGATTCACTTAATTAAACAAAATGCACTTGCAATTTTACACTCATTAATCAACCTAGTAGATACCACATAACATTTTCCTTACTAATTTTTAGACCATACCCTTGCAATCATACACCCATTTTTTTCTTAAAAGTACTTCAATTGCCCGCCTGCTTCCCAATTACACTGACATTTGTCACGAAAAAAATAATTGAAAATCTCTACAAGCAATAGAAATAGATTAAGGAAAAAAAATAACATAAAATTTGCAAGAAAAATACATCATATAACAAGCATCAACATTTTCGTAAATACCAAGTACCTTGGAAAGTTATCATCTGTAGTTCGATCTGCATTTCCATCTGCATTACTAAAAATCTTTTTTAGTGCAAGCGGCACCATACCCGGGTCCCTTGGGCACCCGAACATTGTATGTGTCTTTCCAGAACCGGTTGGTCCCATTGCAACCAAGAGACTACTCTTTCCACTCATAAAGTCCACCAATAAAGGATCCATTACCCTATCAAAAACTTCTGGCTGCAACAAAAAAATAAATATGTCGTCACACTCACAATATGTGTTGGAAAGGCAATGCAAATGGGAGACATACATGCATATAAACTTCTCAAATCTCAACCAACATGGATTAGTATAAAGGAACACACAAAAGAATGCATGGTTTGCACATTGCGCTAAAAACTCACAAGCTGCTGCCATGGTAACCCAATTTGAACAAAGGGAGTAGTCTTGAAAAAGTGTGCCAACATATGCCCGACTATTATAAAATCTTGAGACAATATATGGGAACAAGTGATTTCTTACTAGTCATATTGTAGAGATTAGGCTTAAAGCCCTCGCCATTTGGGAATACAACCAAATGTGTTACGTGTTGTGAGGCAAGACAAAGAGAAAATATTCCATTTGTTTCTATAAGTGATATCATGTCATGCATACCATAGTGATTTGGTTAAGATATGATTTCTGCAATCCCATTAGAAAACGGAGAAGCAAATCTCTATATTTTTCCACCCAACTCCTACTGGTTCAATAGCATTCACTTCACCATTTTACTACTTTGAAGACACCAATTTTTGTCAGTGTTCCCAACCAACAGATTTAAGTATGAAGGAGCCAGCAAAGAATGCACGGTTCTTACATTGTGATAGAGATCACGAACTGTTTGACCAATAAAGTGTTCTTACAGTTTAAACCACATATTATAGCCCTAGTACTGTTCAATTTTGAGATAATATAAGTGAACTCATGATTTCTAAGTAGGCATATTGCAAATAATAGGCTGTTTAAGCTTCTATAAGTTCAATTGCATAACTTGCAGACATGAATACGCAAATGAGCAAATATATCAAGTAGACTCTTCCGGTATCAATTAGTGTTGAATATACATACTAGAAACACTATTTTCTAATAACTTAAACTTTTCAAAAAAAAATGCAGAGAATAACAGCTTAATACACATAATTTAATATAGTATCAGAGCAAGACGTCCTTGGTTCGAATCCCGTTAGGCACCTTTAGACCTATCAAGAAGTTTTGAACCCTGACAGGGGGAAAGTGTTGATTATAAATATTAGAAAAATCATTGATACACCCATTAATTTGGGATCAGCTCGCCCTGCCGACTAAAGACGAGGACTTCAACTCTGCACCATTCTACACCATTCGCTCATCTGTTTCCTCTTCCTCCCAATGCAATAGGTAGATTAGTATAAATAAGAGCCGACGGATATCACTTAGGTCGATGAATCCCAACCGTCCATTTCCTTAACTACCTTAACTGTCAAGGAAGTCCCCGCACTATTTACTTTCTAGATAATTATAATTTTGCCATCCTCCCTAGATATATACAGAATTAAGCTTGTAATTGAGAATTGGCTTGGAATATTAATACAATTTCCTCTCTTCTTCTAATTCCTCTTCTTTCTTCTCTTTTCCCTTCTTCATCATCTGCTTCCTACTTATGATCAAAGGTACCAGAGCTCATCGATGAGTTCTCTACTCCAAGTTTAGCAGGTTGGTGAGTATCATTGTATCAGAGCAGCAGTCCTCTGTTCTGGGGATTTTTGTTCATGGAGACAAAGGCTCAGGAACTAAAGTAGATGGAGGATATGCTGCAATAGATGATCAAAGGGTCAGCGACGCACCGAGATGCTGCAATAGATGATCAAAGAGTCAGCAACGCGTCAAGAACAATCAATTCAAGAGATGAGGGATCAACAAAAAAAAGATATGGAGGAAGTCCGCCAAATGTTCGTCGAATTGCATACCTCAATTTCACCAAGAGCTAGTCAAATTTCACCTTCAGCTGGCCGGTCCGAAGGTAATAGTTCAAGTAGATTTCACTTTGCTCCAAGATTTACTAAGATTTAATTCCCACGGTTTGATGGAGAAGATTTGAAAGAGTGGCTATCATGCTGTGAACAATTCTTCGCGGTTGGAACCTCAAAGGATGCGAAGGTGCGGTTAGTGGCAATCCATCTTGAGGGAAAGGCCTTTCAGTGGCATCAAATATATATGAAATCCCGACTGACTCGCTATCAACCCACATGGGAAGAGTATATAATATCCCTCAATACCCGTTTCGGAGCTGATTTGTTCGATGGCCCTATGGCGAATTAAAGAATGTGAAGCATGTGACGGTCATGAAGTATCAGGACAAATTTGACTATTTATTAAATAGGGTGGACCTCTCAGAAGAGTATGCTATAAGCTGCTTCCTTAGTAGCTTGAAGGAGAAAATCCATATACCAATAAGCGATGTTTCCGCCAAGGACTCTACAAAGAGCTTTAAGTTTAACTAAGTTACAGGAGTTAGTCAGACTGATACATGGAAAAGGCTATAAAAGAGGAACTAGAGCAATGATGAGTAATTCCCCTACTCGACGCCTAAGTGCTTTAAAAATTCAAACATGTCACCAACACCTCGAACACCTCCGAATTTAAAGCATCAAGGATTGCTGGGAGCTGCTCCAACGCCAACCAAGCCTGCAAGAAACATTTCTAATGTAGCATTTGATGAGAGGCAGGCAAAGAGGCTTTGTTTTTGGTGCGAGGAGAAGTATACCTCAAGCCACCAGTGTAAGAAGAAACAACTATATACGATTGAGCTATTAGAGGAAGAATCAACAGATAGCACCAACACCAATAAAGAAAGTGTAGTGGGAGAAGTGGAACTTGAGCCTGCGGACTCGTCACCTCAAATATCGCTGCATGCACTGGTAGGATAGGCTCAATTGCCAGAGTATAGAACCATGCGCCTATCTGGAACAGTGGAGAATCGAAGGATATACATTCTCGTAGACTCCAGGAGAACCCATAACTTCCTTGATGCTGTGGGCGCTACCAAATTTGGATGTTGTGCAGAGAATATACAAGCTTTAAGAGTCACAGTGGCTGACGGGAATAAATTGATTAACTCATCTATCTGCAAGGCTTTTAAATGGACATGCAAGGTTTAGAATTCAATGCTGACCTCCTGCTACTTCCGTTGAGAGGATGCGACATGGTGCTAGGGATTCAATGGCTTAAACAGTTGGGACCAACAGCACTCAATTGTTTGTGCGACGCAAGAAATGCATATATGCTACTGTTCAGCTGGAGTATCTTGGTCATGTAATAAGTCACGAAGGAGTTTCCACGGACAGAAGAAAGAGGCGATTCAGCAATGGCCCCTCCCTACTACGGCGAAGGAATTAAGAGGGTTCTTGGGGTTAGCTGGATATTAACGGCAGTTTGTCAAGGACTTCGGAAAAGTCAGCAAGCCATTACACGAGATGCTAGGAAAAAAGGGATTTAAGTGTTATGCATTCCAACAGCTCAGGAAGGTAGTTAGTACAGCCCGTGTACTTGCTTTGCTAGATTTCAGTACTGACTTCACCATTGAAACAGATACGTCGGGAGTAGTTGGGGTTGTACTCTTGCAAAAGGGAATACCTATAGCATTCATGAGGAAACCGCTATCTCCAAGGAATAGGCAACTTTCAAGTTATGAGCGGGTGATGTTGGCAATAGTAATTGCAGTTCAAAAATAAGGCCCTACTTGATAGGAAGGCATTTCAAGATAAAGACGGATCACCAAAACTTAAAGTACTTGATGGGACAAAAGGTATCCACACCTAGCCAAGAAAAGTGGATTGCAAAGTTAATGGGTTATGACTATGAATTAATCTATAAGAAGGGTCAGGAAAAGTTGTTGCTAATGCTTTATCAAGATCACCTACCCTACTTGTAGTCTCAGCCATCCACACAGATTTACTAGATCAAATTAGGCGAAGCTGGACTATGGATGACAGAATCAAAAAAATCATACAATAAAAATAGTCAGATATTAACTCCTGGCCCCACTACGCATGGGTACAAGATTAGCTCAGAAGAAAAAGGAAGTTGGTAGTGGGTAGTGATCCAAAATTGAAGTCCAAGTTGATTCATAACTTCCATGCTAGCAGTATTGGGGGTCATTCAAGAGCGAAGGCTACTACGAGAAGGCTTAAAGGTCAATTCTATAGGAAGGGGCTTCGACAAAATGCCGAACAGTTTGTTAGGGAGTGCTTAGTGTGCCAACAAAACAAATATGAGACAACAGCTCAAACGGGTCTCTTGCAGCCCCTGCCAATACCAAAGGGTATATGGACTGAGATATCTATGGATTTCATAGAAGGTTTACCAAATTCGCAAGGTAAGGAAGACATTATGGTTGTAGTCGATGCGAGTAAGTATACCTATTTCCTAACTCTATCCTAACCGTGGCCTAGTTGTTCCTCGATAACATCTATAAGTTGCATGGAATGCCTAGAAGCATAGTTAGTGAACTAGATACGATCTTCATCAGTCAATTCTTGCCGGAGTTGTTCAAGAGACTTCAAGTCAAGATTAACATCTCGACAGCTTACCACCCACAATCCGATGGACAGACGGAGGTTGTTAACCGATGTCTCAAGGATTATCTCAGATGCATAGCAGGGGAGAGGCCTAAGGAGTGGGCTAAATATGGTTACCTTTGGCGAAGTGATGGTATAATACTTCATATTATTCCTCAACAAAGGCAACTCCATATGAGATTGTATACAGTCAATCACCGCCCCTACATGTCCTTTACTTAGCAGGAGACTCTTTAATGGAAATTGTGTATTGAACACTAGTTGCAAAAGAAGCTGCTTTGCGAGCGATCAAGGAAAATTTAGCTAAGGCTCAAAACCAGATGCGGCAAATGCAAACAAGGGAAGAACAAGACGAGTGTTTCAAATTGGAGATTGGGTCTACGTAGCCACCATACAAGCAGCTATCCGTGCGCAAGCATGCCTTTCAAAACTATCGTTGCGCTAGTTCGGCCCTTCGAGGTAATCTCTAGAGTGGGTCCTGTGGCCTATAAGCTCCAGTTGCTAGAGACCACCAAGATACACCCTACCTTCCACGTTTCTCAGCTCAAAAGAAAGATCGAACTGTACCCTCCTCTCCAACTATACCAGCTTTCATCAACTCAGAAGGACACTTACTGGTGCAGCCGGTAGTTGTGCTCGATCGACAACTAGTGAAGCGACGTGGAAAGGCGGCAATGCAACTGCTAATTCACCGGTCCAACCAACCAAAAGAGAATGCCACTTGGGAGTACTTCACTGATCTTCAGAGGCGCTTCCCACACTTCGATCCTTGGGGACAAGGATCGTTTGGAGGAGAGGGTACGTATACACCGGTTAATTTGAGATCGCCGCCTCGCTCACCGAAAGTGAGGACTTCAACTCGCACCATTCCGGACCATTTGCTCCTCGTTTCCTCTCTTTTCAATGCAATAGCTGGATTAGCATGAATAAGAGCCTCGGATATCACTTAATTCGATGAATCTCAGCCGTCCATTTCCTTAACTACATTAACTGTCAGGGAAGTTCCCACACTATTTACTTTCCAGATAATTACAATTTTGCCATCCACCCTAGATATATATAGAATTAAGCTTGTAATTGAGAATTGTGTTGGAATATTAATACATTTCCTCTCTTCTTCTTATTCCTCTTCGTTCTTCTCTTTTCCCTTCTTCATCATCTGGTTCCTACTTATGATCAGAGGTAACAGAGCTCATCCATGAGTTCCCTACCCCAAGTCTAGCAGGTTGGTGAGTATCAATCACTCTCATAATTTAAATTTTGGAGAATAGCGATTGTTTCATACAAGTTAACACTTAGAAACCCTAAAATCCACTATCAATTACATCGAATTTAAGTAAATGATAATCCTACCTGGCGAGACTCCGGTGGGAAGACAAAAGAGAACCCATTGTAAACCTCGCTCTTGATCCGCTTAGAATCAAGCAGCGCTGACGTCGACGACAACGGCGGCGGGGCCGAGATCGTGACAGAGCTCGCAGAGTTGACGATTAAGCATACGCCGCTCTTCCCTTTGGCCACTTTGGGACGCGGCGCGCTCCGTCCTCGTAAGAGCTTGGAGTCAGCGCCGCTAGGGTTGCGGCGGGGACGAGGAGCAGCGTTGAGGGGGCGGACGCGGAGGAAGACCCTGAGGTTGAGGGAGGCGTCGTAGGTATTGGAATAGGGTTGGGGAGGGGGGAAGGAGGAGGAGGAGGAGGAAGAGGAGGAGGGGAGGAGGAGGTCGTCGAGGGGAAAAGGGGCGATTTGTGTGGGGGCGGCGACGACGGAAGAGGAAGAGGAAGAGGAGGAAGGGGTTTCCCTTGCGCGGCGCGGAGGGTTTCGGCGAGCGGTGCAAGTGGTGGTGGAGCGAGGGGAAGTCATCGCTCCGTGGGGCTCGATCGCGCTCTCTCTCTCTCTCTCTGTAAGGGACGGTTGGGTTGTGCCCTTGCGACTGAGAAGATGTTTCTAAGAGCTTGTATATGGGCGGGAGGAGGACTTCGATAAGCAAAATCAAACGAGGCATCATTTTTTTTCTTTTTTTCCTTTTTCGGCATTTGGTTATCTGAAATGTTGAAGTAAAAAATATATTTATTTTTTTTGTAAATGTTACTTTTATAAAAATTGACTTTTCAATTCGATTGTTTGGTCGGCTATAAAGTGAATAATGAAAACTATAATTTTTGTAATTTTGATTCTTTAATTATATTTAAAAGATGTGAAAATATAAACATACGACTTATACTCATAATTTAAATTAAAATTTTAATTTTAATTTTAATTTTAAATTTCAAATTAAAACTCATTATTAAAATTAAATATAAGTAACAAATTTGAATTTCAACTTAAAATTATAATTTTTAAATTCAAATTTCAGTCAATAGCAAATTTGAATTTAAAGTTGGAACAATTTGAATTCAAAGTTCAAATTGAAGTTCTTAGATAAAAATAATTTGATTATAATTTAAATTTTAGAATTTGAATTTATGTTAAATTTAAATTCTAGAATTTGAATTTAAATTCTAGAATTTAAATTTAAATAAAACTAAAATATTTAAATTTAAATATAAGTGTAAGAGGATTGATATAGAGCATTGGCATACATTGGCATGCATGCCATGGAACGTGTAATGAGATATCTCGTTGGTATCAAAACTTAGTTTGTTTTGAGAAGTATTTGTTGTAATTGAGGGTTACAGTAATATTGATTGAAATATCCTATCGATAATTCTCTCTACCGCTAATTATATTTCTACTTTAGGAGGTCGTGCTATATGTTGAAAATCTAAAATGCAAATGATCAATATTAACTCAACTATGGAAGTCAAGCTTATTGCCTTAGCTTCTGCTAGCGAAGAAGCTAGTTGGTTGAGAGACTTATGGTCTGAAATTTCATATATGGAAAACCAGTTTTATCTATGTTAATATACAATGATAGCACTTCTACTAAGTAAGAAACCATTATTATAATGGTAAATCCAAATCCGTGCAAAGAAAATACAGTATTTTGCGATCATATATGAATAATGATATTATCATTGTAGATAATATTAAATCTACTGATAATCTAGCTGATTTATAAACTAAGGCCTTGGGAAGAGAAAAGATCTGAAGCACATCAAGCGGGATAAGGTTAAAGCCCATAACATTATGAACCACGTAAGAGAATATCCAACCCGATAATCGGAGATTCTGAAAATTGGATTCAACAGAAAAAATGAATCATATGGCAGTTGTATAGAATGTATAATATATAGATCTATGTGATCACGTATTTACCTATCTCTATGGTGTGGATGCATTCATTCTGTAATGGAAAGAGGTTGAGTTATTATACTCAATAGAATTTGTGCTTTTATGAGCAGGGTGTCAAAATTACACAAGCACTCTTGACGGATTTCACCTATGTGAGCACGGAATTAGGACCGCTTCCTATGAAAATAGCCTTATTTTCAAATATGCTCATGAAAACCAAGATCAACACAAGGCTTTAACGTGCTAGCTAGTAAAGCTCATGTCAAAACCTGAATTGTTATACATGAGCCGTGATACTCTATTTCCCTTAAGCAACCAAAAGTTTAAGTTTAAGACTACTCTAGCTCTGGAGTAGAGGTTAATGTTTCACTAAGGGTATGTTTGTTTCGACGTAAGTAGACTTGGGGTGGAAGTGGACTTTGGGTTGAAGTGGAATTGGGGTGAAAATTAATTCACTTCCGATGTTTGTTTCTAATTGTGAAAGTGCGCTTCTACGAGTTCTGTTGTTTGTTTGTGTTGGTTTTGAATTGGGTTTCGGGTCGCCCATGATGGGCAAATCCGACCCGACCCATTAAGAGGTGGTTTCCTAAGTCAGTTAGGAAACCACCACTACGTACGTGCTGAAAGGAGGAGAGAGAGGGACGAAGGAAACAATACGAACTGTGAACTCCGGGGATGAAGGAAAAATACGAACTGTGAACTCCCTCTCTGTCTGTGATCTCTCTCTCTCTGTGAACTCTCTCTCTGTGTGATTTCTCTCCCCATTACTGAGATTCCAAAAGACTACTCTCTACTTGGAGGATTTGACATTTGGGTTGTGAAAACTAGTGCAATTTCCATCCCAAGTGATCTTGCATTTGATCCTTTGGAGCGAGTGGTTTTGTTTGATCCTATATTCTCATTATCTTCTAGTCGGAATTGAGGTATTTCATAAACTAATTTTTCTATCATTGGTATCAGAGCATGTTGAAACCAAATCCTTGACTCTTAATTATTTCTATGATGGAATTTATGATGAATGATTTTTTTTGCATGAGAAATTTGTATGAATTGTTTCTCTTGAGATTGAATACATATTTTAACTCTAAAGTGAGAATTTATTTTTAAATTCTTTGAATTTGAGATGTAAAAATATGCAGATTGCTCAAATTTTTTTGTTTCGGAAAAAGAAAGTACGATGAATAGAATACGGACTTAATGGGTTCGTAATATTCTGTTAAAGGATCTCTTTTTTCGAGATCTAATCCAATATAAACGGGGTATTTGATTGTAATAATATGGTAGGACCGGAACTGTATATCTATATTAAAGTTGGTATATATATAATATTCAGACACTTGACTTGTTGGTCAGAACAATGTTAAGTTTTTATTTTTGATGAGGTTTAGGGTTCAGGTTCAGGGTTCAATTCCTGCATTGAGCAATTTGTTATTTTATTTTTTTTATGGAGTATTTTTACAATGGTTCAATTTTTTAAACTCATGTATAGTTTTAGAAAATTATGAATTAATTTATTTTATTTAAATGACATCATAATGTATTGATTGGATGCTATAATATTATAGATAAAATATTTACATTGAAAATTTTACATGCTAATGAATGTTAAATATTTTGTTAAATATGGCATGTTCATGAATGTTCAATTTTTTGTTAGATATGGCACGTACTATTCGGACTAAGAGAGTCTTGAGGGAAGATGTGGTGATAGACTATTGTCGCCACGCCCCGCCCTAAAACCGCTACCTATTTGGTCCGCGGCTACAGCGACGCTGACGGACAAAGACTTCCCCGCCCGCCCAAGGCTCAACAACAGATCGTGTACAAGAATTTACCCAGGAATACTAAATTCTAAACATACACAATCAACGGGGCACAAACAGTGCCAACAACTAGAGCGAGTAATCCACAAGTAATACACAAGTGAAATAAAGAGAGAATACAACTAGCTATTACATCACATATACTTTGATTTACATTTGGATCCCAAAATGATTACATGTTCATTTACTCAAAATACATAGCTCTCCAAAAGTATAGCATCTAGATACAATGGTACTCTAATGCGAAAGGAAGCTACTATACTACCTGTGTCCTCATCGGACGGGGGCGATGCCCTTGCCGCGGTCCTCGCCCGACGAACCCGCACCTAGCACCGGAAAAGTAGTGGGGTGAGAACTAACTTCCTTAGTTCCCAGTGGGCTCGGCCACCGACTCCACCGATCTCCCCACTAGGTCCAAGTGGGCACAAGTAACAACGACTAGATATAGATAGATATCTGAAAGCTGTAAGTGCATAATAGAAAATCTATGCTACTATGCCCATAATCTTGTGAAACGAATGCATGCATCATATAGTAAAAGGTTTACTAACATGCTAGAAGTTCTCACTATGTTCAACAATGACTATTCAATGCTAACATTAATATTTCCTTTACCCAATCCGTGGCGATACCCTTGGGTTCGCCTACGCCTCACATATAGATCCCTTTTTTGGGAGGAGGCTCCACGTGCACTCCAACCCGGGATTGTCCGTGGACCTCCACGTGGTCCCGATCGTGCGACACTCCGAGTACTCGACGACACCGATGGCTATACCACCACTAATACAGCCCGTGAGCTTGATCTATCCTCTCCACGTGAGGATACCCTACCGACTAGGGCCAACAGTTCTCTCGGAACTCCACTATTCCGACCAATAGTAACATGTACTTAGCTTTACTAAGATCTATGTTCACGAGCTATTTCTCTTGGGATTTCACCTATCCCTATGTCCAAAGACCTCTAGTGTCAAATACACTATGTTAATACCACTCGTCATGTTCTTTACATTAGATGCCACTCGATCTATGTCACTAGATAACCCTCGAGTCCATCTCTTTCTTAGCATTATAGAATCCAATGTCCAGACCCAATCCTCACCTATCCATTCACCTAGCATTCCAAGTACACTAGGTTATCACTAGAAAGCATAAGGAGTAGCCTAAACATGCAATTCTACTATGCTACATGCAAGAGATGAAAATTATGCAATTCTAAGACATAGAAAGGAGTTCGAAGTATTCGAGTGTCACCCCCCACCTTTTGGAAAGCTTCACGAAGCTACGACGCCCGACCCGTAGTCTCCAAACACCGCTTTGGCCTCTTTAGGCTAAACAGCAGCTCCAAGCCCTTGTTTGGCTCGGATCACTCAAACCGCTCGACGAAACGAAATTCCGTCTTCGCCAACGCGTTCGTGGACCTAACAATATGTTAGAAATGAAGTTAAAAGAGATCAAAACCTCTTATTAAGAAAAGCCCCAATTTGAGCCCTAGAAATTGCCCCGAGCAAAATCTCGCGTTAGAGCCCAAATTACTTGTGCAAATCATCTCTTAGGAAGCCTAGGGTTCCACAAAAATTACCCCTAGAGGATTTAGAACACTCTAGGAGGAGTTACCATGAAAACCCTCAATTTGGAACCCTAGGTTTGCACACTAGTTAGCCCATTTGATCAAAGCCCTAATACATGGGTTTGATCTCCTTAGAATCAAGCTAGGGTCCCATTTGGCCCATTTCCAAGCATAGAAACCCAAAACCCTAAGTTCTATGAGCTAGGGTTCAAAGAGCTCACCTCTAGGTTAGCTCCAAAGCCAAGGAGAAGATGAAGGGGATGATGGAGAACCCCGTCTTTGTCTTCTTCTCCTTCCTCTCCTTCCTTTTCTCCTTCTCCTTCTTCTTCTCCTTCTCTTCTTCTTCTCCTTCTAGAGAGAGAAAGAGGAAATGTGAGAGAGTGAGATGGAGGGAAATGAGAAAGAGTGAGAGGGTGTAATCCCCTCTATACCCTCTTACTAAAGCCATTTTGCATAAAAGCCCCTCCACCTTTCTATTTTTCAAAGGCGGTTTTCGGAGTCTTGGGACCGGTCTCCTAATCAAGGACCGGTCCCAGAGAGCCTTGCCCCCCACTCTGCGCAGCTGGGGACCGGTCTCCCCCTTACGAGACCGGTCCCAGAGAGCTTTGCGCCACTCTGCGCAGCTGGGGACCGGTCTCCCCCTTAAGAGACCGGTCCCAGAGAGCCTGCTCTCGCGGGACAGCCTTCAGGGACCGGTCTCCCCTTTCAGGGACCGGTCCTCCCTCCAGGGACCTTCAGCCCACCTAAGGACTTAGCCAAAATTTTCAGCTTTTCGTCGTTTCTTCTCCGTTTTCGCTCGTTTGACCTCCGATTCATTTCAAATCGAGCCGAGACTTTCCAAACATGTTTTCGAGCACGTTTTCATCATCTTTTCATCCACGCTAATGCCGGATTTATCTCACGACTAAATATAGCTTTTCGGGTTCCGTTTCCGCGCCTATGCGCACAAAACGCCCGAATGCTTCCGCACTTCACCTGGAGCAACTCCGGTGCACTTTTTGCCTTCGGATCAACTTCGAGCTCTTCGAAGTCCATCCATTCGACAATCAGTCGATTCTAAACGTGGTGCAACTCTCGGATTTCGAGATTTCACATCCTTACATCCTCCCCACCTTAAAAGGAGTTTCGTCCTCGAAACTTACTCAATTCCTAATATAATTCAAACTTTTACATTATTCCTCAAACAAGTGAGGATGGTGCGTTTTCATTAGCTCCTCGAGTTCCCAGGTGGCCTCGCGATCATCATGATTGCTCCACCGCACCTTCACATAGGAAATTTCTGGTTCAAGCTTTCGCACTTCTCGGGCGATAACTTTCACCGGAACTCCTCGTAGCTCAAGTCTTCTTGAAGTTCGGCGGTTCATGAAGCATCGCGTGCTCCGGATCATAGATGTATTTGCGAAGGTTGGAGACGTGGAAGACATTATGCACGTCAGCGCGCTTCGGTGGCAAGGCGAGCCGATAGGCCACCGCGCCCACTCGCTCCAAGATCTCATAAGGCCCGATATAACGGGGACTTAGCTTCCCCCGTACTCCAAATCGCTTAACACCCCTCATCGGTGATACCTTCAAGAACACGCGATCGCCCACTGCGAACTCAATATCTCGACGGCGCCTATCCGCAGAACTTTGCTGTCTTTACTGCGCTGTGCGCAATCTTTTGCGAGCAATGCGGACTTTCTCTTCCGCTTCTCGCAACACATCGGGGCCGAACTCCGCACTTTCGCCTACATCCCTCCAATGTATAGGAGATCGGCACTTCCGCCCATAAAGAGCCTCGAACGGTGCCATCTCCACACTTGAGTGATAACTGTTGTTGTAGGCGAACTCGGCCATCTACAGTGGTTACACCAACTTCCCTTGTAGTCGATGACACACGCTCGCAACATATCCTCCAGGGTCTGAATGGTTCTCTCTGTTTGTCCATCGGTCTGGGGATGGAATGCAGTGCTGAAATCGAGCCGTGTGCCAAGGGCTTCTTGCAAGCTCTTCCAGAAATGTGAAGTGAATCGGGGGTCGCGATCCGAGACGATCGATTTCGGCACCCCGTGCAGCCTCACAACCTCGTCGAGGTAAACCTGCGCCAGTTTATCTCCTGCCCAAGTGGTGTGGATCGGCAAGAAATGTGCCGACTTGGTCCGATCCACAATCACCCATATTGCATCGTGGCCACCCGTCGAGCGAGGCAAGCCGACCACGAAGTCCATCGAAATATCCTCCCATTTCCAAACGGGATTGGTAGGCTTTGAAGCTTTCCCGCCGGAAATCGACGTCACCTTTATTTGTCGGCAAACTAGGCACTTTGCCACGAAGCGTCCGATATCACCCTTCATCCCCGCCACCAATAGTGCTCTTTCAACCCGTGATACATCTTGGTGCCGCCCGGGTGATCACAATAAGGCGACCGATGTGCCTCATCTAGGATTAGCTTCCGGATCTCCTCGTCGTTTGGCACACCACCGATTTTGGAATCGAAGTGCACCGTCGGCGTCCAAAGTGAAGTCGCCTCCACGACCCTCCTCGATGTCGCGCCGAACCTTTTGGAGACTTGGGTCCGTCGGTTGCGCATTTTGATTCTCTCCAACAAGGTCGGTTGGACAACGAGCATCATCAATCGAGCCGGACCTCGGGAGCGACCACCTCAAGGTCTAACCGCTCCATATCTAGCCATAGAGACTTCTGATTCGTGACCCATACAGCGAGGTTCTCCGCTGACTTTCTACTCAGCGCGTCTGCGACCACATTCGCTTTTCCGGGGTGGTAAAGGATGTCAACATCATAATCCTTTAATAATTCGAGCCACCGCCGTTGTCGCATATTCATCTCCTTCCGGGGTGAATAGGTACTTCAAACTCTTGTGGTCGGTGTAGATCTCGCAATGTGCACCATACAGTAGTGCCTCCATAACTTCAAGGCGAAGATCACCGCCGCCACTCCAAATCGTGAATGGGGTAGTTCTTCTCATAGCTCTTCACCGACGGACGCATAAGCGATCACCTTCCCGTTCGCATCAAGACACACCCCAAGCCCGAATAGGACGCATCACCGTAGACCACAAAGTCTTCACCTCGCACCGGTAGAGCGAGCACCGAGTCGGGTTAGTCTCTCCTTCAACTCTTTGAAACTCCGGTCACACTCGTCGCTCCAAATAAACTTGGTGCCTTTCTGGGTCAGACGAGTAAGCGGAACGACTATCTTTGAGACGCCTTCCACAAACCGTCTATAGTAGCCCGCCAAGCCCACGACGCTTCGAATCTCCGTGACATTCGTCGGGCGCGGCCAATCCTTGATTGCCTCAACTTTCCTCGGGTCTACAGAAACTCCACCCTCGGAAATAACATGCCCTAGAAATGCAACTTCTCGGAGCCAGAAGTCACACTTCTTTAACTTAGCATACAGCTTCCCCTCCCGAAGGACTTGAACCACAATTCTCAGATGTTCGGCATGTTCCTCGTTACTACGGGAATAGATCAATATGTCGTCTATGAAGACCACGACAAATCGATCCAAGAACTCCCCGAAGACACGGTTCATCAAGTCCATGAACGCGCCGGGCATTCGTGAGTCCGAATGGCATGACCGTGAATTCATAGTGCCCGTACCGCGTGCGAAACGCAGTTTTCTGCACATCTGCCGGCTTAATCTTCAACTGGTGATAGCCGGATTGCAGGTCTATCTTCGAGTACACGCACGACCCCTGTAACTGATCAAATAAGTCATCGATTCGGGGAAGTGGGTATTTGTTCTTGATCGTGATTTTGTTCAACTCTCTATCATCCATGCAGAGTCGAACCGATCCGTCCTTCTTCCGCACACATAGCACCGGTGCTCCCCACGGTGATACACTCTACGGATAAATCGCTTTGTCGAGGAGATCTTGTAACCGACTCCTCAACTCCTTTAACTCGGCGGCGCCATCCCGTACGGAGCCTTCGAGATCGGCGCGCACGGAATCAAGTCTATGACGAACTCAATCTCCCGATCCGGCGGTATTCCCGGCAACTCCGCGGGAAATACGTCTGGAAATTCCCGAACTACATCCAACTCCTCCAAGGTCGGAGTTACTCGGTCCACTTCCGTAACGGTCACCAACAAGGCTACGCAACCGCTGTTGACCAATTTCCTTACTTTCGCCGCCGAGACCGTCGCGACAAAGCACGAGCTCCGACATCCTTGATATGTGAACTCGGTTTGCCCCCGGCTCACGAATGTAATCACTCTCGTTACGCCGATTGTTGCGTGATATTTCGTGAGCCGCCTATGCCCGCATGACGTCGTACTCTATGAGATTCCCGAGCCCTAACATCCTAATGGGCATTATCCATACCCAGCATCGGACACGATAAACACTCCCTATTGATGTCAAATGTCGTCTCAGGGCCTTGACTTGCCACCTATCACTCGCTTCTATGGGTATGTCATGCATGTGTGCGAATGATCTACTAATAAATGAGTGAGTGGCTCCAGTATCAAATATGGCCCTAGAGCGAATTCCATTAATAAGAACCATACCTGCCACAAGGCGATGCTCCTCTCTCGCCAGGCTCCTCGCTCTTGGACTCGAGCGGCGAACACCCGTCCGCTCGGGGCCGAGCGCGTCGCTTCAGGTTGACGCGGCGTCGAAGCACGTCCCGCCGACGCAGGTGCCGGTGGAACTCCTCCATAATGCGCCGGTGCCGATGCAATCGAGGGAGCGGCGAGGCTCCTCCTCCCGGCAATCGCGTACAAAATGCCCCGGTTGCCCGCATTGGTAGCACCTCGCCCGACTCTTCTCGCAACGCGACACCGGTGGTCACCTCCACAAATGACGCACCGTCGTGCTCCACGGCCCTTGGATTGAGTCCGCGGATACTTCGGGGCTTCTGAGCTCGATTGTCCCCCGAACCGCCGCCCGGCGCTTCTTGCCTTTGTCCTTAGACTCGGCCAATATCTCGCGCTTCTCCCGAACGTGGGCGTCACCGTGCTCCGCCCAAAGCGCACGGTCGAAGACTTCCGCGAAGGTCGTGAGCTTCAATATCCGCACGGCCTTGTAAATCCCCGCCGAAGTCCTCGCAAGAACCAATCGGCCCGGTCCGGCCATCCTTGACTACATCCGGACGCGATCGATTATGTGGGAGAATTCTTGTTCATAGTCCGCCACCGAGCGGTCCCCCGCTCCAACTTGCGGAACTTCTCCGGAGCTTTCGCTTCACCGTATCGGGGAAGTGATTGGCGAACGCCTCCCTCTTGAACTCCTCCCAATCCATTGGCGGAAGGTCGGAAGGACGATCCCTCTTTATCCTTTTCCACTGCACCTTCGCCGCCTTACCCATACAATGAGTGGCGAGGTACACTTTGTCCCTTCCCAAGGTGCTCAAGTCGTCGAAGAAGGTCTCCATTGAGTCGACCCACGACTCGACCACCTCGGGTTCCACCTTTCCACCATCGAAGATCGGCGGTTTAAGCTTGTTCAGCTTCATAAGAGCCGCCAATGCGCGCTCCTTATCCGCCTCCTCGGTCGTTGCATCGGGTGTCGCTGAACCCGACGCCGCTTGAGGGATGATTTCCGGCGGAGGGCGTGCCGTCACCGGACCGCCGGATACCCCCACCCTCGCCCGCTCGGCACGCCGTCGGGGCACGGTAAATCACGGCCCTCGCAGCCGCCGCCGCCGCCGCCGCTAGCCGCTCCATCGCCTCCCGGAGTCTGCTCGAATCGTCCAGCCTAGGGCGGTCACTTGCGCCCGTAGCCGCCGCACTTCACTTGGCCCCGCCTTTGCTCGGGGCCGCGCCGCTCCGTCACTCCTCGGGAGGCGGTGCGAATGGGGGTTCTTTCGGGCGTCCTCTAGGCGCCATAACCCCCGAAAACACAACACCTTGGTTAATTACTTAACCAAAGATTTCGTCTTAAGTTCGATACTTAACGATTAATACGAAATCGGGCGGAAGCACACAAGTGTACTCGCTCCGTCTCTCGGCATCATGTTGTCGCCGCCAACACAACCACCTCGAGACAAGGACTCGCACCACTTGAATCTTATCTCTAGTCACTACTAGAGACATTTCAACCCTTCGACCCAATCGAATTAACTTCCGCAACTCGGCATAGGTTCCCGTTCCACTCACGCACCTATTAGCC
The DNA here is from genome assembly GCA_025177825.1 of Aechmea fasciata. Classification (NCBI taxonomy): domain Eukaryota; kingdom Viridiplantae; phylum Streptophyta; class Magnoliopsida; order Poales; family Bromeliaceae; genus Aechmea; species Aechmea fasciata. The sequence continues at coordinate 1,478,435 of CM045926.1, forward strand.
TTAGGGTTTCCATCCTAGGGTTTCCTAGGTCATCCTAGACTCTCTCTTACTTGCTCTTGTTGCTCTGATACCACAGCTGTCACGCCCCCGCCCCGAAAACCGCTACCTATTTGGTCCTGCGCGCGCAGTGACGGACGGACAAAGACTCTCCCCGCCCGCCCAAGGCTCAACAGATCGTGTACAAGAATTTACCCAGGAATACTAAATTCTAAACATACACAATCAACGGGGCACAAACAGTGCCAACAACTAGAGCGAGTAATCCACAAGTAATACACAAGTGAAATAAAGAGAGAATACAACTAGCTATTACATCACATATACTTTGATTTACATTTGGATCCCAAAATGATTACATGTTCATTTACTCAAAATACATAGCTCTCCAAAAGTATAGCATCTAGATACAATGGTACTCTAATGCAGAAAGGAAGCTACTATACTACCAGGTCCTCACTGGACGGGGGCGATGCCCTTGCCGCGGTCCTCGCCCGACGAACCTGCACCTAGCACTGGAAAAGTAGTGGGGTGAGAACTAACTTCCTTAGTTCCCAGGGGGCTCGGCCACCGACTCCACCGATCTCCCCACTAGGTCCAAGTGGGCACAAGTAACAACGACTAGATATAGATAGATATCTGAAAGCTGTAAGTGCATAATAGAAAATCTATGCTACTATGCCCATAATCTTGTGAAACGAATGCATGCATCATATAGTAAAAGGTTTACTAACATGCTAGAAGTTCTCACTATGTTCAACAATGACTATTCAATGCTAACATTAATATTTCCTTTACCCAATCCGTGGCGATACCCTTGGGTTCGCCTACGCCTCACATATAGATCCCTTTTTAGGGAGGAGGCTCCACGTGCACTCCAACCCGGGATTGTCTGTGGACCTCCACGCGGTCCCGACCGTGCCACACTCCGGAGTACTCGACGACACCGATGGCTATACTACCACTAATACAGACCGTGAGCTTGATCTATCCTCTCCACGTGAGGATACCCTACCGACTAGGGCCAACAGTTATCTCGGAACTCCACTATTCCGACCAATAGTAACATGTACTTAGCTTTACTAAGATCTATGTTCACGAGCTATTTCTCTTGGGATTTCACCTATCCCTATGTCCAAAGACCTCTAGTGTCAAATACACTATGTTAATACCACTCGTCATGTTCTTTACATTAGATGCCACTCGATCTATGTCACTAGATAACCCTCGAGTCCATCTCTTTCTTAGCATTATAGAATCCAATGTCCAGACCCAATCCTCACCTATCCATTCACCTAGCATTCCAAGTACACTAGGTTATCACTAGAAAGCATAAGGAGTAGCCTAAACATGCAATTCTACTATGCTACATGCAAGAGATGAAAATTATGCAATTCTAAGACATAGAAAGGAGTTCGAAGTATTCGAGTGTCACCCCCCACCTTTTGGAAAGCTTCACGAAGCTACGACGCCCGCCCCGTAGTCTCCAAACACCGCTTTGGCCTCTTTAGGCCAAGCAGCAGCTCCAAGCCCTTGTTTGGCTCGGATCACTCAAACCGCTCGACGAAACGAAATTCCGTCTTCGCCAACGCGTTCGTGGACCTAACAATATGTTAGAAATGAAGTTAAAAGAGATCAAAACCTCTTATTAAGAAAAGCCCCAATTTGAGCCCTAGAAATTGCCCCGAGCAAAATCTCGCGTTAGAGCCCAAATTACTTGTGCAAATCATCTCTTAGGAAGCCTAGGGTTCCACAAAAATTACCCCTAGAGGATTTAGAACACTCTAGGAGGAGTTACCATGAAAACCCTCAATTTGGAACCCTAGGTTTGCACACTAGTTAGCCCATTTGATCAAAGCCCTAATACATGGGTTTGATCTCCTTAGAATCAAGCTAGGGTCCCATTTGGCCCATTTCCAAGCATAGAAACCCAAAACCCTAAGTTCTATGAGCTAGGGTTCAAAGAGCTCACCTCTAGGTTAGCTCCAAAGCCAAGGAGAAGATGAAGGGGATGATGGAGAACCCCGTCTTTGTCTTCTTCTCCTTCCTCTCCTTCCTTTTCTCCTTCTTCTTCTTCTTCTCCTTCGCTTCTTCTTCTCCTTCTAGAGAGAGAAAGAGGAAATGTGAGAGAGTGAGATGGAGGGAAATGAGAAAGAGTGAGAGGGTGTAATCCCCTCCATACCCTCTTACTAAAGCCATTTTGCATAAAAGCCCCTCCACCTTTCTATTTTTCAAACTGCTCAACCGCGCAAGGCTGGGACCGGTCTCCTAATCAAGGACCGGTCCTGCAGAGCCTTGCCCCCACTCTGCGCACTGGGGACCGGTCTCCCCTTACGAGACCGGTCCCGAGAGCTTGCACTCAGCGCACTGGGACCGGTCTCCCCTTAAGAGACCGGTCCCAGAGAGCTCGCTCTCGCGGACAGCCTTCGTGGACCGGTCTCCCCTTTCGTGGACCGGTCCTCCCTCCAGGGACCTTCACCCACCTAAGGACTTAGCCAAAATTTTCAGCTTTTCGTCGTTTCTTCTCCGTTTTCGCTCGTTTGACCTCCGATTCATTTCAAATCGAGCCGAGACTTTCCAAACATGTTTTCGAGCACGTTTTCATCATCTTTTCATCCACGCTAATGCCGGATTTATCTCACGACTAAATATAGCTTTTCGGGTTCCGTTTTCGCGCCTATGCGCACAAAACGCCCGAATGCTTCCGCACTTCACCTGGAGCAACTCCGGTGCACTTTTTGCCTTCGGATCAACTTCGAGCTCTTCGAAGTCCATCCATTCGACAATCAGTCGATTCTAAACGTGGTGCAACTCTCGGATTTCGAGATTTCACATCCTTACAATTGCGCCCTATCATGACTTATAAGATGAATCCGTCACATTCCATGGAACAACATATATCGTTTTTAGACGACTTGTTCAATGTGCTTGAAAATGACGATTATATTATTCAAGTTTTTCAGAGAGCACTTGCATTAAGAAATTCAATACCAGATTATTGGGCTAAAACTTGGTGGAATATATTTAAAAATAAGTATGATTTTATACTATCTTATAGTGATCTGGTATCGGAATTCAGGAATGCATATAATCGTCATTACATTACAAGTGCTATAAGAAGGACAAATATTTTGGAACTATCTCCTAATCTTCGAAATGGTAGGCGCACTGCTCTTGGCAGATCTAATGGAGGCCTATTCTTAGAGAAGGCGGCACTTGACATTGTGGAACGAGTATCATATGATATTGTTCCAGAACCATGGTGTAGAGTGTTTAACGGTGAAAATTAAGTTAGTTCGAATTGTATTTGTATCCACGGAGGATATTTTTTTGTTGTTTTATGTTGTTGTTGTTATGCATCTTAATCAACACTATATAGTTGTAGCATGTGTAGTGTTTTCTTGTGTTAATGAAAATATGCATGTCGTTTGATACTTAAAGTTATAAATGGTATGACATATTTTTTTTATGGATGTTAATGATAGTATTTCATTTGTTTGATAACTATTTAGTTGAGTGGGAGTTCTTAGATTTGGAGAAATCTTGAACTTATATTATTATCTAGAACTTATCTCTTTATATGGTGAATGTCAAGTTTGTGATGATATAATATTTGAATATAGAAGATGATTGGGAACATAGTGAACTTTCGATTCTATTTCTTATATTATATCATGATTAACTTAGTACATTATATAGCATAAAGTGATAGGTGTTTTAGATAATTTTTGTAAGTACTAGTATTTAATTTTACAATGTCTCTATGTAGCTTTGAAATATCATGGCATCAAAGAATATCATAGCAGATCTCAATAAGGGTGAGAAATTGGATGGTGATAATTATAATATCTGGCAAACTAAGATTCAATATGTTCTCGAGGAACAACAAGCATTAGAAACTATTCATCAAACTATGACCGACCCTGGTGATGGAAATATCGTCAAAGATAGAAGAGATCAAGAAGCTTATCGTGCTTGTAAAGCAAAGGTTTCCTCTGCTCGTGGAATTCTGATAAGTTCAATGGTTGATGATCTCATTGGTGAGTGCGAGCAACTTCCTACTGCTCATGCAATGTGGGTTCATCTAAAGGAGAAATTTGGAGGAACAACTGTAACCAAATTGAGACAGTTGACCATCAAATTTGATACCTATAAGAAGCGCCCTAATCATACCATCAAACAACATCTAAGAGAGATATCTAACATGATAAGGAAATTGAAGTCAGCAGGACACACCCTCACTGATGAGCAGCAAGTTCAAGCAGTAATCCGTTCTCTTCCTGATAGCTGGGAGCACATGAAAGTGAATTTAACTCACAACGACAGCATCAAAACTTTTGCTGATGTGGCTCGCCATGTGGAACTAGAAGATGAGCGTCTTGGGGCTACAAGAGGTCTCGTGCATGCTTATATGACTGAATCTAGTTCACATAGGGCTTCAGGCTCTAGGTACAAAGAAATTTAAAAACAGAAAGGGGAAGGGAATGGAGACTGGTCAGGGGCCTAAAAAGAACAAGTTCAAAGGAAATCAGAAAGGCAAACGGTTCTGGAAGAAAACGAAAGATAAGAGTAAGATGAAGTGTTGTAATTGTGGCAAGTTGGGTCACTTTGCTCGTGAGTGTACCGAAAAAGGTAGCATTTCATTCTATTTTTCTTAATACTGTTTGTGTTTCTAGCACGGTGTTGCTCACAGATTCTTATCCTTTGTGGATTGTAGACTCAGGAGCCACAGATCATGTAGCAGGAGACCGAGGTGCATTCGTAGAGTATCGTTGAGTCCAAGCTGGAACTAAATGGATATATGTAGGAAATAATGCAAAAGTTGACGTAAAAGGGATAGGCACGTGCAAATTGGTGTTGCGTGGTGGCCGAACCTTATTCCTACATGATGTTCTATATGCTCCAGAGATTCGACGAAACTTGGTCTCTCGATTCTGTTTTTAGGTTTAGGTTATGGTTTAAATTTCTGCAACAATCGTGTAGACATATTTTATGACTCTGTTTATTATGGTTCTGGCTACTTATTAAATGGTTTATTTGTATTGGATTGTGAACATAATATGTATAATTATGTTGGTAGTTGTTTTTCTTCAATTGCTTCTTGTAGCCATACAAATGTGAATACAAATGTTTGGCATGCTAGACTAGGACATGTTGGTCAAGAAAGGATGAATAGGCTTGCTAAACATGGTCTGTTAGGTTCACTCACTGCAATTGATTTGCCTAGATGTGAACACTGTCTAGCTGGAAAAACAACTAGAAAACCATTTGGTAAAGGAACAAGAGCCGAATATCCATTGCAATTAATTCATTCTGATATATGTGGTCCAATGAATGTTAAGGCAAGACACGGTGCATCATATTTCATTACTTTTATAGATGACTTCACCCGTTTTGGTTACATCTATCTGATTGCTCACAAGTCAGAAGCATTGGATTGCTTCAAACGTTATGTTAATCTTGTAGAGAATCAGTTAGACAGAAGGATTAAAGCCTTAAGAACTGATAGGGGTAGGGAGTATCTATCTGAACAGTTCAAAGAATTGTGTAATGAAAAGGGTATTGAAAGACAACGACCATTCCTGGAACTCCGCAACAAAATGGTGTTGCAGAGAGAAGAAATAGGACCTTACTAGAAATGGTTAGATCCATGATGGCACAAGCAAATCTTTCCATTTCGTTTTGGGGAGATGCTTTATTAACAGCAGCTTATATATTAAATCGTGTACCTTCTAAATCAGTTGCATCTACTCCCTATGAGTTATGGACAGGTAGAAAACCTGATTTAACTTATTTGCGACCATGGGGGTCGGCAGCCTATGTTCATGATTCTTCCCACAAGTATGGAAAACTTGGTCCTAGAGGGAAGAAATGTATCTTTCTAAGATACTCAGAATAATCAAAAGGTTATGTGTTCTTAGGTGAACATTCCGAGGGAGGTTTAACTGAAATAGAATCACGTGATGCCACATTCATAGAGGACGAATTTCCTAGTAAAGGTGAAATTGACAAGGAATTTCAATTATGTGAAATTGAAGATTTCGTTGGTGACGACACACATGAACCGAGTGGGAGTGAATATGATCCACATGGTTCAAAATTAAGAAGCAATCGTCAAATCATTCCTCGACGACGATTTGAGATTGAGGGTGAAGCTTTCATGGTAGCTTCACATGATGAAGCCGAACCTAAGAATGTAAGAGAGGCTTTATCTTGCCAAGAAAAAGAACAATGGAAAATTGCAATGGAAGAAGAAATGGAGTCGATGAAATCCAACCATGTCTGGGACTTGGTTGATCTGCCACCAGGGCGCAAGACTATAGGGAACAAATGGGTTCTCAAAATCAAGCGCAAGGCAGATGGATCCATTGAAAGGTATAAGGCTCGCCTAGTGGCGAAAGGTTATACTCAACAAGAGGGTATTGATTACGAGGAAACCTTTTCACCGGTAGTACGTTTTACCTCAATCCGTCTAATTCTTGCCATAGTAACTCATTTAGATTTGGAGTTACATCAAATGGATGTTAAAACAGCTTTTCTCAATGGTGAGTTGGATGAAGAAATTTATATGGATCAACCTTGGGGTTTTGAAGTTGATGGCCAAGAAAATAAAGTTTGTAAACTAAAAAAATCATTATACGGCCTAAAACAATCATCCAGATAATGGTATTTGAGATTCCATAGAGCTGTAACGTCTTATGGTTTTAATATGATCAATGAGGATCATTGTGTATATATTAAACGTGAAGAGTGTAAATTTACAATTTTATCTCTATACGTTGATGATATACTGTTGGCAGGAAATGATAAGGAGTTCATGAATATCATCAAAGAGTGGTTACACTCTAATTTCGAAATGAAGGATATGGGGAAGTCGCATATATTCTTGGAGTGAAGATTTAGAGATCGTTCTAGAAAATTATTGGGTCTTTCACAAGAGCCTTATATCAAGAAAATCTTAGAACGATTTAATATGCAGAATTGTAATCCCATTGATACTCCTATAGCGAAGGGTGAAAGCCTAAGCCTTGACATGTGTCCTAAAACTGCAGAAGAAAGAAAAGAAATGGCTAAAGTTCCTTATTCTAGTGCTGTTGGGAGTCTAATGTATGCCACTATGTGTACGATGCCGTATATATGTTATGCCGTGGGTTTAGTGAGTCGTTATCAGTCAAACCCTGGTATAAAACACTGGAAAGGTGTTAAAAGGATCCTTAGATATCTCAAAGGAACTGCAGATTATTCATTGTGTTATCAAGGAACAGATTTGCGTTTGGTGGGATATTCAGATGCAGATTGGGCAGGAGATCTGGATGAGCGCAAATCTACTTCTGGTTATGTATTCTTACTTAGCAATGGCGACATCTCTTGGAATAGCAAGAAACAAAATTGTACTGCATTATCAACCATGGAAGCTGAATTTGTAGCATGTTCAGCGGCAGTACAAGAGGCAGTTTGGTTGAGAAGATTTTTACAGAGTTGGGGAATAACAAAAGATAACTGTAACTCTGTGAAAATCCAGAGTGACAATCAAGCTGCAATTGCTTTTGTAAAGGATCCGAAGTATCATGGAAGAACAAAGCACATAGATATAAAGAATAATTTTATAAGAGACATTGTGGCACAGAAGGATGTGTTTCTACAGTATATATCTACGCATCAGATGGTTGCTGATCCATTCACGAAACCTCTGACAAGAGATGTGTTCAGATCACATGTTGAATCGTTAGGATTGCGTAGAATATGATGTACTGTACTTTAAGATTGACCATGCAATGTTGTATTAGTACATTGTATTAATGAATCTTGCACTCTACTCTATTTTCTATGTGAAGAGTATACATTGATACTAGCATAAACTATGTAATAGTTAAAAGGTATGTCACCAGGCTGAAGTCGGCTTTCTCACACGAGCGACTGCCTCAGATGCAAAGAAGGCGTGCTGAGATGAGACAAATGTACATTCATTTTTTGAGAAAACCAAAGACTTGTTATAAGAGAGTTTAAAAGTGTACATATATATATATGTCGCCTTGACTAATGTCAAGATGAGGTCTGTATTTGATTTATTAGTTTTTTTTTTTTGTTGTGGACCGAACATGATGACCCCACAATCATGTTAGCCTGAGTTACCAGATGTGAGATCTCTGATAGACAATATGATAAAATTGTTGTATAGAGAACTCGAGTTAGATACTATGAGGTGTTTAACCGAAATCTGTACGGTGTTTATGATTTTATATGACATACGCTCCTTGGAGAAGAAATTACACCGTAACACGTGTTTCATACCGCGTGTGTAAAAGTGACTATGAAGAAAATGAGATTAAATAAATAGAATCCCTGCACTCTCATTGTGTGAGTTTCTCGAGACCTTAATTAAACAATGGTCTCTTAAGTGCCCTTAGTAACTTATGTCTATATTCTGATGTGATAGATCAATGTTCGCTACTTTAGCATGTTTCCAACGGTGATGAGATAATTAGCCTTATGGGGCATGTCTAGGAAAGCGGTTGTTCTAAAACTGATAAGTATGAGAACAAAAGGAAGACATTTTTAGATTATGTCAAGCATATGTATTCACCGGTCAACCAGTTATGTTACTTTTGAGAAAAGTTCGAACATAATTGTGAATACATAGTGAGAAAAGAAAGATTAAGTGTAGCCATTTTGAGGGATTAGGTACACTTAATTTGACATAACTAAGTTTGTCTAGGCAGCGAGTCATGATATGGATAAGCATAAAATATCGTCTTTGGTTTTAACGGCTATTATGTATCCCTACTGTGCATAGATAGACTTATGAGTTGGCTCGCGGGTCACACGACCCATTTGTCAGTATGAAAATCACCACGATAATTGGAATTGTTTGCCCATCACGTGCGAGTGGGAGATGTTGGTTTTGAATTGGGTTTCGGGTCGCCCATGATGGGCAAATCCGACCCGACCCATTAAGAGGTGGTTTCCTAAGTCGGTTAGGAAACCACCCACTACGTACGTGCAGTGAAAGGAGGAGAGAGGGGATGAAGGAAAAAATACGAACTGTGAACTCCGGGGATGAAGGAAAATACGAACCGTGAACTCCTCTCTCGTCTCGTGATCTCTCTCTCTCGTGAACTCTCTCTCGTGTGATTTCTCTCCCCATTACTGAGATTCCAAAAGATTACTCTCTACTTGGAGGATTTGACATTTGGGTTGTGAAAACTAGTGCAATTTCCATCCGGTGATCTTGCATTTGATCCGTTGGAGCGAGTGGTTTGGTTTGATCCTATATTCTCACGATCTACGAGAATTGAGGTATTTCATAAACTAATTTTTCTATCAGTTTGGTAGGAAGTAGATGACGTAAAAAGTATAACTTAGTGAATAATAAATTATAATAAATAAAAATTAATATAATTATATATGTATATAATTATATATATGTATATTTATAAAATAAAATTTTAAAAAATTATATTATTTGTTTGCATATATAAATTATAATAATACAACAAATAAAATTCTAAAATTAAAAAATTATTAAAATTTAATAAATTTATTTTTCATCATTTTCTAAATATACAAATTAGACAAAAAATATATTAAAACTTACATAACTAAATTTGATCACATTACCTAACCAAATTTAACAAATTTCTTTGCCTCTTTACACTTCACCGGAATTGATTTCGCCCCGTGGGAGGGGGAAGTCAATTACCCTATTTGGGGTGAACTCAGTTTCAAAGTAACAAAATTACGGCAAAACAAACAACTAAGTGGCGTAAACAACTTCCTCCTCTCCACTTCCTCACTTTCACCCAAACAAACACACCCTAAGTGAAGGTTCAATGCGGAGCAAACCTTCATTATGTATAATACTAATACATTACATTTAAAAATTTGGGTGGACCCTTGTGGGAAGATGAGAGCCCCAGGGAGCTCAGGAGGGAAGGACGGCAGCGATCGGCTGGAGGACAAGGGCAAGCGAGTGTGTAAGCGGGTTGTTTGGGCGGATGAAGTGGGCAGGAACTTAGTGAAGGTAGGTAGGAGCCTTAATGGTAGGGAGTTAAGGCCTAAGCGGGGTGCTAGGCGAGAAGGGGCAAAGGATAGCATTGATGGCCATTCAAGAGGGAGCGGCGAAGAAACGGATTGATCGCCTAGGTGCCTGCAGTGGATTCGCAAGGATGCCAGGGTGGAGGGGAGGCGACCTTGCACGCTCACGGTATGGGAGCTTCATACGAGGTATGGAATCGAGTTATTGACAAGCACCAAGGTGGCAAGTTGGGAGCGGGTCTCATATCAACTACCAGGGAAGACGCTTTAGCAGTTGGGAATCTGAACCGCCAGCTTGGAGGAGAGGTGACCTTGCATGCTTGCGGTTAGGGAGCAGGATTCGAGAGCAAGAAAAGAGTTATTGACAAGCAAGAAGTTGGCAAGGGGGGGTTGATACACTCCCTTCCTGAGGAAAAGGGGAAGAGTAGGGAAGGTTGTGGGAGCAGTAAAGAGGGGGGAGCAGTAAGTGCACCAACCTCAGCTCTAAGGAGGTGCTAGTGAGGGGGTTGAGGCCATCACCCTCCGCTACTGTTTGCACACCCACTTACCCTAGCTCCAAGCTGAGACCGAAGCTGCTCCACAAAAAAGCCCTCGCTAATAGATGCTTTAGGTGTCTTGCCAAAGACCACAAAGCGGAGGTGTGCCGGGATCCGGTGAGGTGCCTCAACTGTTGGGGGTTGAGGCATCGAGCTATTCGGTGCAAGGAGAGAAGAGACCTCAAGAGGAGAGACACCATGAACAGGCCGCTTCGTCGACAGGGCCGCATCCCGGAATCAAAGGTCTTTGTCCCGTACACGGAGGAGTATGTGCAAAGACGGGGACTGCGACGTAATGCCGTCTTGGCGGACGTACTCCGGCCTGCTAATCTGGGACCGGAGGGGATTAACATAATCAAAATGGCTCTTGCAAGGCGCTTCGGGGGCTATGTTGATGACTTCGCGGTCGCGCGGTATCGAGAGAGGGATCTTGCAATATTCCTGCCTGAGTGGGTTCTAGCGGAGGAGCTCATTAGAAGGGAGTCGCTGATCCTCAATGAATACTGGATTCGCTGCTATCCGTGGGGCCAATACAGACACGCCCGCCCCCACAGGCCGAGGGTTCGCGCATGGGTCCGATTGATTAATCTTCCATTCGAGATATGGACTATACCACGCGTAGCGGCGATCGTTAGTGGTTTCGGGAGATTCGTGAAGGCGGATGCGGTCACCAGAGGGTTGACGGATGCGAGCTTTCCGTGTCGTGGTAGTCGACTCGGTGCTTGAAGTCCCGCAAAATCCGTCGATAGTGCTAGACGAGGTTGTGTACTCGGCCATGGTGCATGTCGAAAGTCGGGAATGGGTTGAAGATGGAGGGCGGGGTGTCCCGCCTTACCACAGACGGGGCGGAAGATGGAGGGATGGAGGAGGATGGAGATGTTAACAGCCGGCAGACTGATGGCGAAGTCGAGCAAGTGAGTGCGGAGGAGGCGACTGCTACGGGGGCGGGAGTGGTTGTGGAGGGGGAGGTGTCCAACCATCCCCGACAAGCGACGGCTGCCTCGAGAGCTGGGATGCGACGAGGCGGTGGGGAGGCCGCCGCTATCGTCGATAGGCAGACGGCGACGGCGGGGGGGGCCTTACGGGGGTCGGCGATCCGGCGCTTCGGCAAGGTGACTTATCCTCCGGCGGCGACGGCGGCGGCGGCGAAGGCTCGAGTGACGTACGTTGGGAAGGCTTGGTCTGCACCGGGTAGAACCGGCGCGGGATTCGAGACGAGGGGTGCACCCTCACCGAGGCATGCTGGGGCTAGAGGGAGCTCCGAGGTTTGCATGAAAGTAGCTCGTGGTGGAAAGGGCTGCAGGGAAAGTTACTTTTTGGATGCTGTACGTAGCAGAGGAAAGCTCCCTTGTTTACACCCCTCAAGGAGCATTTATGGGGAGTTGACACTGGGGAGCTTGGTGTACGAGGGTCCAAGGTTTGCTTTGAGGTAGGCCATGCCTTGGCGGACAAACGGAAGGCGAGAAAGCACCTGTCATTCATGCTGCTTCGGGGGTAGGGACCTCCGTTGACGTGGGTGTTCTTCTGACGGGTGGGGCCCACTACCCGAGATCGGCTACAGTGGACGCAACAATGAGGAAGGCGGATCACTCAATGCCCGGGGGTCCACATGTGCTACTTGCGGAGCTGGGTCACCCATCGTTATTGGGCTGTGCTGCAACCCGTCCAGGTGTGGGCCGGGTCGCTTTGGGCCGTGGCTACGCGATCCTGCTGACAGTCCAGAGCCCGAATGTTTTCTCTATGTTGGTCCAAGAGAGGGCTTCTGGGCCATGGCTACGAATCAGCGCTTTGGGCCCGGGAGTCCAACCAGGAGGCCTGCGGGTGCTCATGGCAGACAGAGAAGAAGGAGATCCGGATCTTGCAGGGATAGGGGGGCCTGATCGTGTGGCTTGCGCGGCAACCTGGATGGAGATCACTGGGCCAATTCCTCCTGAGATCCAGGGCCCGGGGAGCGAGACGGATTCCTTGCCGGATGCACAAGCACAAGGAGATATGGCGGGCAACCTCTACACCGGTATCAGTTTGGGTGCGAGCTGCTCCTTCCCGACAAGGTCCAGCGCGCGACTTGCTACTATTGATAGGGGTCCTATGATCCGTAAAGCTATGCTCCGGAAGGCGATGTTGCGTGAAGGCGAGGGCTCCTGTTCGATCGAGCGCTTGGCTAGGGAGGCGGCGCGTACTAGTCGGTCTTTGGGTGTCACCCTGGACGACTCGGAGGCTTTGAATTTCGCCGCGTTCGCCACTATTGGCTATTAGAGTTTGCTGATGGTCTTGTAGGGAGCTCACCCACTCGGGGTTTCTTTCCTGTTTGTTAGTTTTTAGTCTTGGTGCTTTGTGTTGTTGTTATGTTTAGCGTCTTTAGTTGGAACGTTAGGGGTCTTAACGACCCGAATAAGCGTATCGCCGTTAGGGCGGTTGTGTCGTCGATTCGTAATGCTGTTGTGTGTCTTCGAGAGTCGAAGGTGTGTCATGTATCGGGCTCCTTTTTGCGCTCTTTTGCTGGGTCTTTCTTCGACAAGAGCGTTTTTGTGGAGTCCAATGGCGCTTCTGGGGGTTTGATTTCTTGCTGGAGCTCCCGTATCTTCACGTGTCATGAAGTAATTGTTCGCCGTTTCGCTATTACGATCCTGTTGTCTAATGTTGTGTGCGGGACTAAGTTCTATGTTACTAATGTGTACGGCCCGCCCTCGTGGGATGGAAAAGAGGATTTTTTTCTAGAACTTATGCAATTAAAGGGGATATGCAAGGGTAAGTGGATAGTTTGTGGTGATTTCAAGCGTACGAGAGGACAAGAAGAGAGGAGAGGGAAGACCTGGAGTACTAGAGCTACTTCCATGTTTAATGATCTAATTAGGGAGCTCCAGCTGATTGATCTGCCGATGGCCAACCTAGCGTTTACTTGGTCAAACATGCAGAGGTGTCCGACTTTAGCTAGACTGGACCGTTTTTTGGTTTCGACGGAATGGGACTCTGTCTTCCCGTTATCCAAGGTAGAGGCTCTCCCTAGAGTTACGTCTGATCACTGCCCGATCCTGCTAACTGCCAGGAAATTTGATACGAGGAATAAGAGGAAGCTCTTGGGTTCGAAGAAGCTGGTTGAACCATTCGGACTTCTTGACTAAAGTCCCCGGTGGTGGAGGGAGGGGCCACAAAAGAAGTCGGCGGTACTAACGTTTGTAGCAAAGTTAAGGCAACTGACGAATCAAAGAGTGGTGTGGGAACGAATTCTACAAAGATCCGTGGCCTCAAAGCTAAACCGATGGGCGATATTCAGGACATTGACAAGATTGAGGAACGGAATCAATTATCTCAGGATCTTATGTTGAAACGGGAGGAACTTAAAGAGAGACTAAGAAGCTGTTTTTTTTTTTTTTTTTTTTTGAATGATGAGCGACCATATGGAAGAGCTTCCTTGCTAAGCAACATTGGCTGAAGGAGGGCGACGCTAACACAAAATTTTTTCATGCGGTTGCCAACGGGAGGAGGAGAGCTAACGGAATCTTCTTGATCAAGGACGATGGTGCCACGTTGCAAACCGATGAGGAGCTCAAGAGATATTTCTACCTCAAATTTAGAGAGCAGTTCAACCCAGAAGGGATGGCCCCGACGACTTTTGGGGATTGGAGTGGTTTATTTTCGGAGAACCGTGTTTCTAATACCGATAGTGAACGGCTAACGGAACATTTCAGCGTCGACGAAATTAAATTAGCGGTCTTCCAACTTGGGAGTGATAAGGCACCAGGTCCGGACGGCTTTCCACTAAGGTTCTATCAAGTGTTTTGGGAAACTTTAAAGGAGGACATCACGGCCCTATTCAGAGATCTGTATGAGGGAAAGCTGACCACTGACCCTATAGACTACTCTTTTATCTGCCTTATCCCCAAAAAAGAAGGGGCAGAGCGGGCGAATGACTTCCGGCCTATAAGCTTATTGAACGGCATACAGAAGATCATTTCAAAGGTCCTAGCCAATCGCCTGGAGGCGATTATGAATGACGTGATATCCCCGGAGCAATCGGCTTTCTTAAAGGGGAGGAGTATATCCGATGCCTTTGTCACTGTATCCGAACTCCTTGGGTGGGGAAGTAAGAGGGCCGTAGAGGGGGTGGGGGTGAAGGTGGACTTTGAAAAGGCCTACGACAGGGTTAGCTGGCCATTCCTCTTCAGTATCCTAAACTGGTGGGGCTTCAACACTAGGTGGAGCGGCTGGATAAAGCAGTGTGTTTGCTCAGCCAAGGTAGCGGTCCTGGTCAATGGTGAGCCTACTAATTGGATAAAGACAAAGAGAGGAGTGAGGCAGGGGGACCCGCTGTCACCTTTTCTCTTTCTATTGGTAGTGGAGTGCTTGGCGCGGATGACGAACAAGGCAGCATCCAACAATCTCATTAGGGGGCTCGGCCCTTGTGATGACTGCAGAGTGTCTATTATCCAGTTCGCGGACGACACCTTCTTCCTTTGTGAAGCAAGAAAACGCTACATGAGAAAGCTCAAGTTCCTGTGGCAACTGTTCGAATGGGCTTCGGGTATGAAGGTGAACAAGGAGAAGTCGGAGTTGTTCTATCTTGGTAAAGCGAAGGAAAAGAGAAGACTAGCGGAAGCTCTCGACCGCAAGGTGGGTAGCCTTCTCGCCAAGTACCTTGGCCTACCCCTCTCCAATAGGCAACTGTCAAAAGAAGACTGGAGGGGGATCATCCAGAAAGTGCAGAGTAGGATTGACGGCTGGCACGCCAAACTACTCTCAAGGGGGGGGGTAGACTCATATTGGTTAATGCAGTATTAACTAATATACCCATCTACGCCATGGCTACGTTTAAGGCCCCTAAATGGGTGACCAAGCGTATCGAGGCCCTTCGTAAAGACTTCTTCTGGGCTGGGGGTAGGGGTGTTCCTGGTAAAGGATGTCTTGTTGCCTGGAAAAATGCATGCAGAAGTAAGAAACAAGGCGGTCTGGGTATTTTGGACCTGGATGCTATGAATCAAGCGCTCATTCTCAAATGGTGGTGGAAGCTACTTACCCAACCCCAGTTGCAGTGGAATAAGATAATTCGTGCTCTCTATTACCGTAGAAGAAGACCGCTGAACGAGGGAAGATCATTCAGGCCCCTATCACAATAGTGGAAAGGGGTTCTGAGCCTCTCACAATTCTTCAAGTTGGGGATTAGCTACGAACTGGGGAACGGAAGCTGTATTGATTTCTGGTCGGACCGGTGGTGCGGGGCGACTGCCCTGAAACGGGCATTCCCGGAAGTGTACGACATGGCGGAGTGTAAGAGCATCAAAGTCATGGACGTGGGGAGCAAGTGGTTGGGCGGAATATGATACTAGGAGGGGATGGTGCGGATAGGCGGGTTTGTATCACGCCCTTTTGGAGCTTAAGGATCGGATCTCAATCATCACGGTGCATCCTAGCCACGATAAGGTCTTTTGGCGCTGGGAGCCCGGGGGAGGATTCACTGTTAAGTCAGCCTACTCAATATTGAATGATGGGGGTACAAGGGATGACCGTGCAAATAAGCTGTGGGGACTCTGGGCCACATTGAAGGTTAAAGTGTTTTGTTGGCTAGTGCTCAAGAATAAGCTACCTACAACGGACAACCTACTTAAAAGAGGGTGGAATGGCAACACGGCTTGTGTCATGTGCGGGGCTGAGGAGGAGACTGTGGATCATCTGCTTATGGAGTGCGTCTTCGCTAAATTCCTCACGGTAATGACTGTTGACGATGTACAGCCTGAAGATCTGGGAGTCAAAGTCCTGGGGCTTTGGGATAGGCGGACGGCTGGGAAGACCACGCATACGACGGCGAGTAGACTTCTGACTATTGTAGCCCGTTGGTGGACCATCTGGAAAAGTAGAAACGATTTAATTTTTCGAAACGTTCGGCAAGATACTGCCAAAGCGGCTTCGTGGGCAAAGCAGTTGAGTTTATCGTGGGAGCATTGTTACTCTGGTCAACCTTTTTTTTTTTTTTTTTTTTTTTTTTTTTGCGCTTTCTCGAGGCCTTGATGCCTCACTCTTGTAGCCCAGTTCATAATTCCAATGAATGAAGCGGGTAGCATGCTACCTTTTTCTCAACAAAAAAAAAAACAATCTTTCTTTGGCTATCAAACTCTCATATTTTTTTAATAATAAAATGAGTGAGAGAATTAATGCTATAACATTTTATTATTAAATAAGATATTAATTTCATATTAATTCTTTGCTATGCATCTATTAGTTTCAAGTGAAGCATTTATAAATCTTTGTTAACACATCTACATTCATTTCCAAGTTGTGTAGAGTTCTGTGGAGTTTTGGGCTCATCCACTTGTTTCGAGTTAGTCAAGCCACACAACGAGGGTTGCGCTGTTGTATCTTGGAGGGAACAAGCCAGTGTTTACTGTATTGATTCAAACGCTTTGTTAACCGCAGAGGGTTTAAATCTCCTTAAAGTGAGCGAGATTTTCGTGCCTGTCACGCCCGGGTATCAGTGGAAGCATACCCTACAGGTGCACAGACCCGCCATATACTTGCAGTATACAAGGCGTCTACCAAAACCATGTTAGAGAAATAACAATCAGCAAAAGGTCTAACATGGTATCAGAGCATAGAATATTCAATAGTACTAACAGCTAGAGAATAAGTACTACAAAACTCCACTAAGATCAACAGAAAGTAACAACATAAGACTATAAAAGTACAATGCTCTAACAACATGTGTACAACCCAAAATCACCGAGCATCTCCATATACAAGTGGCAGTCTCTCTATACAGGGGTACACATCACCCTCGTCAACAAAATCGAAGCAGCGAGGTGATCACCTAGCGGGACTCCAAGCTACACCTATCTAGATGCCACTCCCTTGCCGCGATCACTAGCCTCGCTCGCAGTGGATGGCTATGTAACAACAACAACAAAGAGGGCGTGAGAATTATCAAACAATAGTTCCCAGTGGGTAAGCTGCCGACCTCAGCGAATTACACCACTAGGTTCAAGATGTAGAAAATATAGCATGTATGTCTAAAACATGATATGAACAGCTAAAGAATAGTATATTACTATGTTTTTCATACAACAATTATGATGTAACAAATAAAATGCTACTCTACACAAGTAAGCATGCTCTATAATCACATAAATGCACACTATCTAGTAGTGACCAATATATCAATATAGTTAGTATCTTGGTTCAATTCATAAGGACCTACACAAGGTGGTCCAGCTTGCGCAGCGCCTAATGGCCCTGTGGTAGTATACACTCCCCACGACAATCCACTTCGGCACCCAATTCCGCACGAGCGAGCAATCTGTCGTACAGGCCAACTTCGGAGTGCCGGCTTGTGGGGAGCGACGCTCACAAGCATGTGCAAATGAGCACAATGGCAAGCAAGCATGATCCATAATACAAAATCCTCAATCATCATGTTTCTAACATGGAATGTCTTCTACTTAACTCTCTTAACCTCTTGGGCCTTGCCACCACCCAAAATGCTTAAGTCGGGTTAAGAGTTTAGCCCTATTATATCTCATATATAGGACTATCTAAGGTCTCACAATCTCCCATCCTTTAAGCCCTGACGTCCTCGTCAGGCTCAGACTCACAAGTACCAGGCGATGTGAGACTCGTCTTGCTAGCCGGTCATCCGGACCCTGGCTCAGACGAGACTCATCTCACACTTCCGGCTGGTAATTGGCTCTAATACCATCTGTGACGCCCTCACTTCCCAGGGGTCACCCATCCTAGGACTACTCCCGTCCTAGCACGCTTAACTCTCTTAACCTCTTGGGCCTTGCCACCACCCAAAATGCTTAAGCCGGGTTAAGAGTTTAGCCCTATTATATCTCATATATAGGACTATACGGGATCTCACAACTAGATCATTACAACAATATGAACTTGATGCTAATTTAAGCAGTCTATGTCCCTTGGCAACTTGTCTACACAAGCATTCTAGTTACCACTCATTAGATTTAAGGCCCTTTAACTACAAGAAAAATTTGTAGAGGCGGTTGTTAAGAGGTGTTTGTTGCAACCGCCTCTACGTTTTACATTAGAGACATATGAGAGGCGGTTTAACACAACCGCCTCTATATCTAAAAAAAAAAGCCTCATTTATTTTTTTCCTTCCCTCCTCCCCTCTTTATTTTTTCCACAGGCATTTTTTTCCTCAAAAAACCCTAAGCATAATGTGTCGATCCCCTCTCAAACCCCTTCTCCCAAAAAAATGCCACCACCATTGCCCCCTCTTCGTCGGTGCGTGGGTCTTCCTCCTCCTCCCTGGCGCAGTAGTGGCCACGACTACTCCCTCTTCGCCGACACGTGGGTGGCGGCCACGACTGCTCCCTCTTCGCCGGTTGCGGGGCTCCTCCCCCTTCGGCATCCTCCTAAAGCTAAGGTGAGCCCTAGCTAACCCGATCTTGAATCACCCCCCTGCTCTCTGGCCTACACGCCCAGCGGCTCACTACCCCCCGCCGCCTCACCACCCCCCAAGCTCGCTCTCGGCCGCGCCCCATCCCGCACCGCACGCCGCCTCACCCTCCCCGGCCCGATCTCTCGCCCACGCCCATCCCGCGCCGGCCACCGCCTCACCACCACCCCGCCCCGATCTCTCGGCCCACGCCCCCATCCCACGCCGGCCACCGCCTCACCACCACCCGCCCCGATCTGCTCGCCCACGCCCCTCATCCCACGCCGCCCACCGCCTCACCACCTCCCAGCCCGCTCTCTCGCCCACGCGCCCCATCCCGCGCCCACGCTTGCCGACTCACCACCCCCGCCGCCTCACCACCCCCCCCCGCCTCTCTCTGTTGTGCTAGCTTATCTTCCTCATTTTGATTTTAAGCTAGGTGTTGATCTTAAACATTTTTTGGGTTAATTTTGATGAAGAATTTTCTCTGATATCTATGATAGTCTATCGGTGAGAAATACACTTTGTACTGTGTTCTTGTAGGATGCCTAAATAATGCACTTACGAAAAATTTTTGGGGAACTTGGCAGAATTATGAAAAAATTGCAATCATGTAATGTAGTTTTCTAAGCCAATTTGACTCCAACTTGCCTTAGAAAGAAATTGAGCTTGCTCATCAAATTCCTCAATCTAAGTTTATGGTCTGTAACTTATTTGTCTCTCTGTAAATTGGAAACGAACATTTAGTACTATTATAGTAACTTAAAAGTAGCCGCAAGATAGTTTATATCATATTCTCAATTCTTGAAAGGAGCTCTCTGTCAGGAGCCATATTTTTCACATTGGTCTATCACCATGATTGAACACCATTAAAGTTGAATGACTAAAGCAATGGAGCTATCCTTAATTATATTTTGTAATAAAGCGAATAAGATTTACGACTACAATTTTATTTTTTTTTCTTTTCCTCTCCTGTTGAGATTGGAAAGGTATAACCCACATATGTAGCCAAAATCAATAAATCAAAGCAAAACTATTTAACAGTGTAGAGGCACAGTACCTATGTAGTTAATGAAATATATGGAAATCTAACATCTGTTTTGTATGCATTTGCAAGTTTTAACTGCGAAGTGGGCGAGTTCTTGCTGCTCGTATAAAAAAACTGTTCGTAGGATGTTCTTGTTGTTTTACTTGATAATATATTATCATGAACTAGGAACGGCAATATATGTCACGCCCCGAGACCGGCAGGGCCTTCCCAGAAGCGTGTCCAGACCCGCCATATGTCAACACATATGAGGGGTCTACCAAAAACAGCGAAAATAAAACAACAATAGGCTACAACTAGAGATATCAGAGCGATAATCAACTAAGTTCTAAGAGTAATTAGGAAGGAAAGTAAACTGAATAACCAAAGAGAAATAAAAGGTGATATAGCATCTATCACAAGTATCTACAAAATATGGTGGTCTCTATACAAGGTACAACTCTCAAAACCTCTCCAAAGTAAAAAATACAAAAGAGGCGGACCACCTATCGAACACCCTCGCCGAAATCGCTAACCCGAGGCAATGCCCTTACCGCGGTCCCTGGCCTCCCCCGATGCAGAAAGCGCTGAAAAGAGTCAGAAAACAGAAGGCGTGAGAACTATAATTTATAGTTCCCAGTGGGCAATTACTGACCTCAGCTGCATGCACCACTAGGCCCAAAAGAGATAATAAGTACGCGGTAAATAAACAACTGAAATAAAAGTATAAATGAAATGCTACACTACTATGCCACATGTATACATGATAAGTGTATATGCTATCCAAGTCTGATATGCCAACATATAAAAGATATGCTCTACTATAACAACCAAGTATACTATGATGCAAATAATGGACTATCCAGTATACTACATGTCCAAAAATATGCTCTAAGCATGTCCAAGTAATCCAACTACTATGTCATATTTAGTAGTGATCATCATTTAATATTGAATGTCATAGTTCAATTCTCTTTCCAGGATCTACACAAGTGTAATCCAGCTTGTGCCACCTAAGTGCCGTGGTAGCCCCAACATCCCCCGCAATGAATGAGTCTGTCCCAATCGGTCCCGTAGGTTTCTCAATACCGCACGCGCGAATGTATCTGTTAAGGATTTTGTGTTGGCAAGTTTCGTGAATTGAGTCGGAGTCTTGAAGGCGTCAGGAGCACATTTGAACAAAGAAGATGCAAACAGACATTACAAGACTCAGCGGTGAAGCTCGGCACCTCGGGTATGATTCTATGAACATTTATGGTGATTTTAGACTAAGATATAGTAGTTAGAGGACTTGGAATGAATTCTTTTTGACAAAAATCAAACGTGGCAAAATTTGGTCAAGATCCGGATCTCAAAGGTGACATCCGGATCTAAAAGGTGAGATCGGGATACGAGAGGTGAGATCGCGATCCGTAAGCTTTGTCCTCTGCGCAACTTTAAGTGTGATCGGATGCGGATTGAGATCCGGATCCGTGCACTGCGGTTTCAGGATGAATTAAGGTGGACCGGATCTAAGAGGTGGGATCCGGATCCCGGAGCTCTATATTTGAGGTTGCGCAAGTCAGGACCGGATCTCATGGCTTAGGACCGGACCATGAAAAATATTTTTCAATGACGAAAGCGGGACCGGTTGAGGGGGAGTCCGGACCTTAGGCTGCGGAAATATTTCAGATTTGGTTGTTACAATCCTAATCTATCTCTAAGTCTTCTAACACTATATAAAGATCATGTGGGGTTCATAATTCAACATGCTTACATTATAAACTTTATTGAAAACCCTAGAAGCTTGTAGGTAGCCGTTTTTCTCATCTTCTACATCAAGCTTCTCCCAAATTGATTCTCGGTGCCCTAATTCTTAATGTTTTTCTAGAATCAATTTGAGAATTGCTTAGAGATTATTCCCATAGATCTTTAATGAGAATCTAAGCAATAAATCACCATCGATCGTATTGTTCTTGCTCCGGACGGAGTGTGCTCGTGGATTCGAGTGGACGTCGTGGATTCGGCGTGTTCGAGGCTTCGTGGATTCGAAGTGCGTGCGTTCGTGGACTCGGACGTGAGGGCGTGGACAACCCGAAGGAGGATTGCGCGGAGATCCATAGGAGAGTTAGAGAGGTCGAGTCCGTGGAGTTCGGTATCACCTTGTAATCTTTTCTCTTATTGATTGTTTATTCGCGTGTTGGTCCCGTGGGTTTTTTACTCCGAGTTTGGAGTTTTCCCACGTAAATCTCGGTGTGCTTTTTATTTTCCGCATTTACTTTTTAAAGCATCGATTATTTGTGGTTTTTGGCCGGTACACCTATTCACCCCCCTCTAGGTGTTGTTTGATACAATCTAGATAGATCCTTGGGGCTTCCCCGTAACTCACAGTATCGCAAAGGCTAACTCCAGAGTGCCGGCTTGTAGGGAGCGACCCTCACAAGCATGTGCGAATGAGCACAAATGGCAAGCAAGCACAGTCAAGTCTCAAGTACCCAAACCTCATGTTTCTCACATGGCAAATGTCACTAGCAACACTAATGCCTAGTACAGTAGTTCTCATGACACTACATTCCACTATGTCAAAGTTCAATCACGAGCCTAATGCCGCTTGATGACATTAGCTCACTAAGTCACATATTGATGCCAAGTCAATGCCTCTTTATGACAAGCGCTTTTCTCCTATGTCATGCATAGTTTCTATGTCCACAAATATGTTTTAAATTCACTATAACCATATAGTTTCATGTCTCAACTAGAATGCCAACACCTACTTAGTCTCACATGCACACATCTCTACTATATAGAGATAAAATTGCATTATACATAACATATAGGTTTTAAGCATTCTAAAATTCACAAATAATATAACTATCATGAAAATAGATGATTTTTCAATTAACCGAATGCAAATAAACACCAATGAGAATTTCTCATTGTGCTAGGTGAGGCCAAACCCACCGATGCTCCAAGCGACGATCCGAATCGCTAAGTAAGCTTATATTCTTCCTCCTAGCACCCTACAAGGTAAACCTTAGGAGTTACAACCTCTAAAGATGAACCATGTGTTCAATATTTAAGTATCAAGGCAAAAGGGAAGGAAATACTCACCTAATGTGCAAAAATTCTCTTAGAAAATCCAAAAGGAAGCTAGATCCCTCCCAAAGCAACCTAGACAAAAATTCTAAACCAATCAATAGGAATCTAAAAGCCTCAAATCAAAAAGCCCCAAATAAAATTCTAGTTTCCAAAATCTAGGGTTTCATCTAGTAGAAAGCTTCAAAATCCAAATCTAGACGAAAGGATTTGTTGCTTATCTTCTAAGAGCTCCAAATCAAGGATCAAAACCCTCTAGAATGGAAGATCTTCCTCTCAACAAGCTCAAAGTCCAAGCTTCAAGCTCCAAGCTCCTCTAATGGTGGAAATGGCTCCAACAAGCAAAAGACAGGAAAAGGGAGAAGATTAAGCCTCAAAATTCAACCAATCTCAAAGGAAATCAAAGAGAGAAAGTGTGGGGAGCTCCCATACCTATTCCCTGAGGTCCTCAGCACAAAAGAACCCCTAAGGGAGTGGGTGCTGATATAAGAAGGGCACAATCGCACAAAAATCCCTGCAGTTTTCAATTCGAAATCTGTCAAAGTGTACTGGTACACGGGAAAAGTATACCGGTACAGATCCTGCGAAACTGCCAAACCCGAGCCTCAGGTTTGAGAGAAAATACCCTCTGTACCGGTACAAAATCCAAAGTGTACCGGTACAACCATTAAGCCTGTATCGGTACAACCACCCAGTCTGTACCGGTACAGATGCCTGAAAATGCAATCCGAGAGCTATCCAAAGTCTAACTTTTTGGACTTTGATGCTTAGGTTTAAACCTCCATTCTCAGGACTCGTGCTATAGGTCGGAACATAGTCAACGACCCTCCAGAAAGTCTGGAAAAACTCAGATCTCACATCGAACACTCGAACCTTGCTATTTGCGAAAGTTCAGTGCGTCACAATATAGGAGATGAATGCAATGAAAATAGCTTCTCTTATCTTAGTGGGCATGTAATGAAAATGTTGGGCAAACTTCTTAACAATTCAAATAGTTTGGATTATCTCCAACCATAATCGTCCATTGTAATAGGCAGGAAATGTGGTTCAACAAGTACCAGATAGCTTTTCGGACTTAGTTTATCAATTCTTGTACAGGCAATCATTTGGGTGAATTAATGGTACTCTATAATGGATTATGATTGTCACGCCCCGAGACCGCTACCAATTTGGTCCGGTTCGGGCACGCCGATCAGACGTCGAACGGACAGCATCTCCTCTGTCCGCCCAAGGCTCGACAACCAAGTCATGTATAAGAATTGCCCAGAAAATAATTCTACTACATACATGACAAGAAACAAGGCACCTAAAGGTGCGACCAAGTAAGAGTAAGATACAAGTAAATCATACAAGTAATATAAAGAGAGATAAGTCTATCTATTACATCATTCACCATTCATTTGTTTCATCAAGTTTACATTCTTTAACTCCAAAATGAATATACATATTGTTCTCTCCAAGTACACGAATAATTACATTCCAAAATAGACCACGGAGGCTCTAATGCACAAGGAGGCTGCTATCAACTAGGGCGCGACGCCCTTACCACGATCCTCATCGGCCGCCCTCGAGCTAGGACCTGTAATGGAGTGGGGTTAGAACTATCTTTCATATTTTCCAGTGGGCTCGGCTGTCGACTCTGCCGATCTCCACACTAGGTCTAAGCAGGCATAAGCAGATAGATAGATAGATAGATAGATAGATATCTTAAAACTATAAAGATGCATAATAAAGGAAATGCAATAATCTACTATGCCTGTAACAACAACAAGAGTATAAATGTAGCCCTGAAATATCTAACATGCTACCATCTCTCTATCAAGTAGGAAGGCAGTTCTATTATGCTCAATATACACCTTGTGCCCAATTCACATAACTCCTTGGGGTTGTTACCGAATCCTTTGGCTGACCCATAGGCGCGCCCTCGACTCACATCTCAAACCCGTCTATAAAAGGGGACTCGCGCGAACCACCCGAGGGGTTGTCTGCGGGACCCCACATAGGCTATCCCTTGGGACCCCACATAGGTTATCCCAATCGTTTCACGTGCCAAGACTCCGGAGACTGTCACGCCCCGGGGTCGGCAGGACCTTCCCCAAAGCGTGCCCAGACCCGCCATATGTCAACACATACAAGGCGTCTAACTAAAAACAGCGGAATTTAAAACAATATAAGGCTACAACTATGAATATCAGAGCCACAACTAAACAAGAACCAAACCACAAGTAAAAGAAAGTAAAGCGTCTAAATCACTAACATAGAAATAGAGAGTAGTACACGATTAACATCATAACCTCTAAACTACACAAAAGTGGTGGTCTCTATACAAGGTAAAAACACTCATTCTCTCCAAGATAAAACAAGAGAAAAAGGAAACCACCTATCCAAAACCCTCTCACAAGCCGCTATCCCGAGGCAACTCCTTTGCCGCGGTCCCGAGCCTCCCCGATGCTGAACCGAAACGAGTCAGAAACAAAGGGCGTGAGAACTATAAACATATAGTTCCCAGTGGGCAATTACTGACCTGCACAAAATTGCTCCACTAGGCCCAAAAGAGAGTAATTAACTGTAAATAAAGCGTAACTCAAAAGCTGAATAATTAACCCAAGGTAAATATATTACATGCTTTAATCTACCCGATAGCCAACCTTAAACAAGTATATTCAATTAAGTTCACAAGTATACCATAATAGAAATGATGACCTATCAAGTATACTACTATGTTCAATACTATGTCACAATATATATATCCAACTACTAATCTAAGTCAAGTAGTGATTATCCTTTATTATAGAATGACGATGTTCAATCTCAATTTGGGATCTACACAAGTGTAATCCCGCTTGCGCCCCCTAAGTGTCGTGGTAGCCCCAACATCCCCGTAGGAATGAGTCTAACCAATTCGGCCCCATAGGTTTCTCAATACCGCACGTGCGAATACATCGCAAAGGCTAACTCCGGAGTGCCGGCTTGTAGGGAGCGACCCTCACAAGCATGTGCGAAGAGCACAAATGGCAACAAGCAAGTCCAAGTCCCAAGTCCCACACATGGCAAATGTCACTAGCAACCCTAAGGTCTAGTACAACAAATTCTCATGACACTAGAATTTCTATGTCAAGTTCATTCACGAGCCTAATGCCGCTTGATGACATTAGCTCACTATTCTACACTTTTGATGCCAAGCCAATGCCGCT
Organism: Aechmea fasciata; assembly: GCA_025177825.1. Taxonomy (NCBI): domain Eukaryota; kingdom Viridiplantae; phylum Streptophyta; class Magnoliopsida; order Poales; family Bromeliaceae; genus Aechmea; species Aechmea fasciata. Next base: position 1,504,685 of record CM045926.1, read on the forward strand.
TAATGACAAGGGCTTTTCTCCTATGTCATGTATAGTTCTATGTTCTCAAACACATGTCAAATTTCTCTTAAGCACATAGTTTCAAGATTCCAAATAGAATGCTACAAGGCTTCAGCTCTCACATGCATACGCCTCTACTATATAGAGTAAAATTGCATTACACATAACATATGTATCTTAAGCATTCTAAAATTCACAAATAAATCAAATAGCATGAAAATGTACTAATTCCCATTTAACCATAAGCAAATAAGCACCAATGAGAATTTCTCATTGTGCTAGGTGAGGCCAAACCCACCGTCGCTCCAAGCGTCGCTCTGAACCGCTAACGAAGCTTCGATTCCCACTCCTAGTACCCTACAAAGTAGATCCTAGGAGTTACAACCTCAAGAGATAAGTCTTGAGTTCAAACTTTAAGCTTCTATGTAGAGAGTAAGGAGAAATTCACCTTAGAGTAAAAATCCTTCTCCAATCCTCAAATGGAGGTGAGATCTCATCCAAGGCAACCTAAACAAAGGTTCTAAACCAATTAATTGGACTCTAAAAGCCCTAGGTTGCAAATCCCCAAAATAAACCCTAATCTACTAAATCTAGGGTTTCAACAAGTAGAAAGCTTCAAAATCCCAAACTAGAGGAAATAGAGGTGATGCCTACCTTTAAGGAGCTCCAAATCAAAGTCCACAACCCTCTAGAAGTGAAGGTCTTCCTCCAATAGAGCTCCAAGATCAAGCTCCAAGTCTCAACCAAGAAGATGCTAGCACTAGCAAGCAAAAGAGGGAGAAAGAGAGGGTTAATCTCTTTAGAAATCCATCCAAAAACCAAGTAATGGAAGAGAAATGGTTGGAGGGCTCCCCTACCTCTCTCTCTCAGGTCCTCAGCACAAAAAAAGCCCTAAGGGGGGGTGGGTGCTACTAATAGAAGCAACAAATTGCTAAAAAGCAAAGAAAGGATGAATGCGGACCACTATGGCCAAACAGGCCAAGTTCGCTTGAGTTACAGACCGCGAAACACCCAAACCCGAGGCTCGGGTTTGCCGTGCTCCCATACCGACAGATCCTCCGTCGGTATAGCAACCAAGTACTGAAACAACTTTTCCTGTACCGGTACAGACTCCCCAGATAGCAAACCGAGAGCAACCTAAAATCCAACTTTTTAGACTTTAGTGCTTGGGATTCATCCACTAACCTCGGTACACGTGCCATGGGTAGGAACACAGTCAACGACCCTCCAGAAAATCTGGAAAAGCTCAGATCTCACATCTAACACTTGAACCTGGCAATTTGCAAAGTCTAGTGCGTCACAGTTATCCCAATCGTTTCACGTGCCAAGACTCCGGAGACTCGCACTACCCATGTGGAGCGACAACCACGAGCGCTGAACAGACGTGTGAGTATGATCTCATCCTCCACTGTGGAGGGCATCCAATCACTAGGGTTACTATGTCCATGTGTGTTCTAACACTATATCTCAATGTCATTCATCAAGTTTGTACTTGGATTCACTCTGGTGTTCTTTACACTAAGTTATAATGCCAATCATCAAGTTGTCTACTTGGTTCACCTGCTACTAGTGTTCTTTACACTATGTTCAATGTCAATCATCAAGTTCTTTATTTGGTTCATATACCACTAGTGTTCTTTACACTATGTTACAATGCCAATCATCATGCAAGATCAAGTTATATTTCAACGCATCATTATAGGGTTTTATATGTCATACAACTTATTCTCATGCACCACAATTCTATTTGCCAAGCCTACAATGCCGCAATATAAGGAAGCATGCAAGAATATTAGAAGCATTTACATATACCCTATCCATGCATGATGCTATACATACATGCATATATATGAAATATGACCAATACAAATTCTTAGACATAGAAGGTAGTTCGACCGCCGGGATGGCACCCCCCCACCTTTTGGGAAGTATGACGTCGATCGCGTGATCCTAAAACGCCTCTTTTACTATTCGGGCCAAATCAAAGCTACAAGTCTTCGTTTTGCTCGGATCTCTTAAACCGCTCGTCGGATCGACGAACCGTCGCTTCCAACGCGTGTAGATACCTATCAATATGTTAGATATGCGATCAAATTAGATCAAAACCCAACATTTTGAAAAACCCTAATTTGAGCTTTAGATTTTGCCCCAGGCAAAATCCACCATTAGAGCTCAAATTTCTTGCATAAACCATCTCTTAGGGAGGCTAGGGTTCCTCTAAAATTGTTTCTAGAAGATATAGACAACTCTAGAAAACTCTACCATTAAAGCCTTCATGAGCTTACCTCTAGTAGAAGTTCTAAGGGAGGAGAGGAAGAGGATGGTGCCAAGGGTTCTTCTCCTTGCTTGCTTCTCCACCAAACCCTTCCTCTACTTCTTCTTCTTTCTAGAGAGAGAGAGGGAAAGAAAGTGTAAGGGTGAGAGGGAAATAAGGGTGAAAGAGAGGGGAAATCCCTCTATAGCCCTTCTTTTGTAACAAGATGCCAAAAGACCCCTCCACTTTGCAAGCCATGCACTGCCTCAGCCTGGGTAGATTTCGGGTGCGGAGCTCGGTCTCTCAATTTGGAGACCGGTCCCCGGGAACAGTCTCCCGCAGGACACCCTTCAACCTGGATTTTTCACGTACGGAAATCTGTCTCCATCCTCGAGACCGGTCTCTCCCTTTGAGACCGGTCCCCGAGAGCAGAATTCTCTCGTGGGACGCGTACGGGAACCGATCTCCCTAACCCGAGACCGGTCCCCGAGAGCAATTCTTGCGCAGAGGCTTCTCTGCTGAAGAAACCACTTACGGGAACCGGTCTCCCCCTCTAAAGACCGGTCCCCGAGAGCAGAATTTGTGCACCTAGCAATTTTTGCAGTTTTGCTCTCCGAGGCCCTCGTCAATGCACTTTTTGGGTTTCTAACGCCTTCGGTCTTTTCGAAGTGTACCCAATCGACAAGTAGTTGGTTCCAAATAAAGTCTAATCCTCGGATTTCGAGAATTCACTTCCTTACATCCTCCCCGCCTTAAAAAGAGTTTCGTCCTCGAAACGAACCCTTATACTCAACTTAAAACTCAAATTCATACCTCACTCCTCAAATAGATGAGGATGATGCGTCTTCATCTCGCTCTCGAGTTCCCAAGTGGCTTCACGATCGTCGTGATTACTCCACCGGACTTTAACATAGGGAATCTCGCAATTCCGCACCTCTCGAGCGATAATCGCCACCGAAAACTCTTCATAGCTCAAGTCTTCTCGAAGTTCCGACGGTTCATACATCATGGCGTGAACGTGGTTGTGAATATACTTACTGTAACAACCCACTTCCTCGTAAAGCGTGCCAAGTTCTGTCAAATTTAGCGGAACGCGGAGTGAGTCGAGTAATACATGGTTCTAAGTGTTTTAGAACCTAGGCGAAGTGAAAAAGGGGACCCACAAGTGTAAATCTGCAAATCTGGAAAAATTTCAGATTTGCAGCAGCCAAGACCGGTCCCCATGGATGGAGACCGGATGCCACGGGAGCCAGCCGAGAAGAAATGGAAATTGGCTAAGTCCTGGATTTTCCCTCTGCGGGATCCGGACATTGTGCCAAGACCGGACATCCCAAGACCGGACATCTCGATCAGGACCGGACATCCTCTGCCAAAAATCGGAGAATTGGCTAAGTCCTGGTGGGGTGGCTCACTGGGTCCGGAAAATGGCCCAAGACCGGACATCCCGAGACCGGTCCCTAGGGCTAAGACCGGTCTCAGGGCACGAAAAATGCCCAGTCTGGGCAGATTGTAAAATTTCGAGGTTGGAGGGCTTTTTGGCAATTGTCACAACATTATATGTACCCAATGGCCTCCTCCCTCACCATTTTATTTCCTCTCATCTCCTCACATTTCTCTCTTTCTCTCTCTAGAGATCTCACCCTAGAGCTTGGAAAAGAAGGAGAAGAGGCTTGGAGAAGGTGGACTTGGTGGCTTGGGAGCTTGAAGAAGACCTAGAAGCTCTTCTACAAGGTGGAGCTTGGGCCAAGATAAGGTTTCATGGTAAACCTAGGCTAGAGTTTGAGTTTTAAGCAAGGAACTTAGGATTTTTGGTCTTCTCTTTGGAGTAGAAACCAAGTAGAGGCTTGAGCTCCATGAGAATCCATGGGAGCTCAAGGTCCTCTCATGGTGAACCATTAGGGTTTCAAGTAGAGGCCCTAATAGTGGTTTAGATTGTTCTAGATGAACTCTAAGAGGATTAACAAGCTATCTTTTGCTTGTTTTAAAGATCAAAACCTAGGGTTCCATAATGGGCTTGGTAGAACACCCAAATTTGGAGCTTTTGGCTATAGAGGTTATAGGGTCAAATTGACCTTGTAGAAACCTAATTGGGAGTATCCCCGACACGTGGGACAACTCCGTTCGTTTAAACGAAAAGCCTATCTATGAGCTACTATGTAAACTAGCCTGATTAGGGCTCCGTTTAATACGCAGGTTGCAAAATAGGTTTCGGTTAAGCACGAAACTCGAGGCACAACTCATCTTGAATATTTAGAGGTGGGTGGTGCATTCCAAGGACACCGGAATTCTCTTTATATCTAAGAGTCCTATATTGAGCATCTTTATATATTGAGCATGTAGCATTGTAGGGTTAATATACATTCTTATTGCTTTTGTGAGTTCAATTGCATGTGGTAGAATGGTATGAGATTCTGTGAGAGAAAACAAGAACCCTATATATGCATGCTAGAGAACAAGAATATAGAGAACTTAGTGCACTTGACGAGTGAGTTGGCATTGGACATGAACATAGAGAATAAGTGTGGTAATAACAAGTCTAAAGTACTTAGACAACAAGTGTGGCATCAAAGAACAAGAACAAGTAGAGAACTTGACATTATGACTATACAACTTAGAGTTAAGAGTCATATAAACATAGTGTGACGCACTGGACTTTGCAAATTGCAAGGTTCGAGTGTTAGATGTGAGATCTGAGCTTTTCCAGATTTTCTGGAGGGTCGTTGACTGTGTTCAGACCTATGGCACGAGTACCGAGGTTAGTGGATGATTTCCAAGCACTAAAGTCCAAAAAGCTGAATTTTAGGTTGCTCCCGGGTTGGAATTTTATGCTTTTGTACCGGTACAAAATTGTTGCTATACCGGTACAAAATGATGGCTATACCGGTACAAGCCAAGATTTATACCGGTATAGATGAGCTGCTGGGCAAACCCGATGCTCGGGTTTGTTTTGAGGTTTATACTGGTACAAACTAGATTTGTACTCAAGACAAGCGATTTTCAAAAATTCGAAACTGCAGGGGCTTATGGGCATTTTGTTGCTTCTAATATAGCACCCCAACCCTTAGGGCTTCTCTCTTGTGCTGAGAACAAAGGAGAGGAAGGTAAGAGAGCTTCTCTCTCTATCCATTTACTTCTCCTTGGGTTTTTGGTTGTTTACTTGTGGATTGATCTCCCTCTTCTCTCTCTTTTGCTTGTTGGTGCATTTTCCTCCATGAGGAAAGGTTGGAAGCTTGATTTGGGAGCTAGTTGAAGGAAGATCTTCAACTTTGGTGACTCTAGAGCCTTGATTAGAGCTTCTAAGAGGTAAGCAACTTCTCCATTTCCTTTAGATTCGAGTTTGGTTGCTTCTCTATAGATGAAACCCTAGATTTTGGGAATTAGGGTTTTATTTGGGCTTTTTGATTTGGGGCTTTTAGATTCCTTTTGAATGGTTTAGAACCTTTGTTTAGGTTGCCTTGGGAGGGATCTAGCTTCCTTTTGGAATTTCTAAGAGGATTGTTGCACATTTAGGTGAGTATTTCTTGACTTCGACCTAGATGTTTAAAGTTTGAACTCAAGACTTATCTCTTGAGGTTGTAACTCCTAGGATCTACTTTGTAGGGTACTAGGAGTAGGAATCGAAGCTTCGTTAGCGGTTCGGAGCGACGCTTGGAGCGACGGTGGGTTTGGCCTCACCTAGCACAATGAGAAATTCTCATTGGTGCTTATTTGCTTATGGTTAAATGAAAATTAGTTCATTTTCATGCTATTTGATTTATTTGTGAATTTTAGAATGCTTAAGATATATATGTTATGTGTAACGCAATTTTGCTCTATATAGTAGCGACGTATGCATGTGAGAGCTGAAGCTTTGTAGCATTTTATTTGTAAACTTGAAACTATATGTTTAAGAGGAATTTGGCATGTGTTTGAGAACATAGAACTATGTATGACATAGGAGAAAAGCCCTTGTCATTAAGCGGCATTGGCTTGGCATCAAAAGTGTAGAATAGTGAGCTAATGTCATCAAGCGGCATTAAGCTCGTGAATGAACTTGACATAGAGAATTTAGTGTCATGAGAACAATTGAACTAGACCTTAGGGATACTAGTTACTATTTTCATGTTGAGACATGAGGTTTGGACTTGAGACTTGACTTTACTTGTTGCCATTTGTGCTCTTTCGCACATGCTTGTCAGGGTCGCTCCTCACCTGGCCTCGCACTCCGAGCTGGCCTTCGCGATTCGTTTGCGCGTGCGGTGTTGAGAAACCTACGGGACCGTTGGGACAGACTCATTCCTTGCGGGGGATGTTGGGCTACCACGGTACTTAGGTGACACAAGTTGGATTACTATGGTAAATCCTAGTGAAAGAGAATTGAACTTGGACATTCATTTTTACTAAATGACAATCACTACTAGATAGGACTTAGTAGTTGGATTATGTGGATTTCACTTGGGGTTCTAGTATACTTGTTAATGCTTTAATTACATTTTAGTATACTTGCTGGTTATAGTAAAACATCTCATTTTATATGTTGGAACGGGAAACTATATATGACATCTAATTTTGAAACATAGTTATGGTAGCATTTCTTTATGCTTTAATTGCAAGCTTAATTATATCGCGCTCTTACTCTCTTTTTCTTTTGGGCCTAGTGGTGCAATGGTGCGGGTCAGTAATTGCCCACCGGGAACTATATGTTTATAGTTCTCACGCCTCTCGTTTCGACTCTTTACGTTGCCTTGCATCGGGGAGGCTCGGGACCGCGACAAAGGAGTTGCCTCGGGATAGCGACTTGTGAGAGGGTTTTGGATAGGTGGTTTCCTTTTTCTCTTGTTTTATTTTGGAGAGAATGAGTGTTTTTACCTTATATAGAGACCACCACTTTTGTGTAATTGAGAGGTTATGTTGTTATCTGTGTACTACTCTCTATTTCTATGTTAGTGATTTAGACGCTTTTCCTTCTTTTACTTGAGGTTTGGTTCTTGTTTAGTTGTGGCTCTGATGTTCTCAGTTGTAGCCCTATAATGTTTTAATTCCTTGTTTTTAGTTAGACGCCTTGTATGTGTTGACATATGGCGGGTCTGGGCACACTTTGGGGAAGGTCCTGCCGACCCCGGGGCGTGACACATAGACTCCTTGAAGTCAAGGAAGAGATTGAACTAGTAATCTTTAAAGTTAAGGATTGATTGTACTCACCATATAGTCCTTGCTCGAGGGCGGTGGCTCCCCCCTCGGGCGATGTGCTCCGGAGTTGCAATCACTGGGTCGTAGTGTTTTCTCGCCCCAGAGGACGGTCCCGTCGGGTTGTAGTGGTTTTCGCCCCGATAGTAGGGATTTGGTTGGTCGAGTATTGTTGAGGGCGGAACCTACGGGTTAGCCTGGAGATTGGGTATTTGGATTATGACTCTGCATTTATCATGAGTTTAATATTGAGCATGTTGTTATCTACTTTCAGGCATATTAGCTGCATTCGCTAGTTGGTTACCGTTCTTACCTTTCTTCTATTATGCCTGAGTTAGACCTAGTGGGAAAGTCGGCGTAGTTGGTTGCCGAACCCACTGGGAACTTCGTTGTAGTTCTCACCCCACTATTTCCACAGGCCGGACCGAGCGAGCCGTGAAGATTGCGGTAAGAGCATCGCGCCCTAGATAGAGACCGCCCGAGTACTTTATTTTGGTAGTTGCATTCCCTTTATTATCATCTTTTGTATCGATGATTATAGTTGTTTAACGTTAATTGTAATCAACTTCCATTTCGAGGTAATTGCGATGTAAGAAAGAAATGATGTATGAGATGTAAAGACTTTAAAGAGAATCAAAGTTGTAAAGATAATTACTTGTATGTGATTGCAATTAATCATAGTACTTGTATGTTTCAGTGTAGCTCTTTCACTTTGGCTGTTGCTTGTCTTCGTGCAAGCCTTTTATGTATGCTTTCGCATGTATGAAATTTTATACTCTATCTGTAATTGTTGAGCCTTGGGCGGACAGGGGAGGCTCTGTCCGTTCGGCGTCTGTTGACGCGCTCGAACCGGCCAAAAGGATCGGGCTCGGGGCGTGACACTTACGAAGGTTGGAGACATGGAATACATTATGAACGTCGGCTAGCTGCAGCGGCAATGCGATCTGATAAGCTACCGCTCCAATGCGTTCCAACACCTCATAAGGTCCTATATATCGCGGACTCAACTTCCCTCGAACCCCAAACCGTCTCACACCTCTTATAGGTGACACCTTCAGAAATACGCTCTCCTATCGCGAATTCCAAATCTCTCCGGCGCTTGTTTGCATAACTTCGCTGTCTAGACTGCGCCGTAAGCATTCTTTGGCGAGCACGGCGAACTTTCTCTTTCGCCTCCCGCAATACGTCGGGGCCTACTACTGCACGCTCACCTACATCACCCCAATGTACGGGAGATCTGCATTTCCGCCCGCAGAGAACTTCGAACGGTGCCATCTCCACGCTGGCTTGGTAACTGTTGTTGTAAGCGAACTCGGCCATCGGCAAATATTTCGCCCAACTTCCTTTATACTAATTTAAAAGTTGGATTCGGGTCGGGTCCAAATCGAGTATGGATATAAAATATCCGGACCCACACCCGAAACTTTAATGGAATACATTATGAACGTCGGCTAGCTGCAGCGGCAATGCGACCTAATAAGCTACCGCTCCAATGCGTTCCAACACCTCATAAGGTCCTATATATCGAGGACTCAACTTCCCTCGAACCCCAAACCGTCTCACACCTCTTATAGGTGACACCTTCAGAAATACGCTCTCCTATCGCGAATTCCAAATCTCTCCGGCGCTTGTTTGCATAACTCCATTTGTCTAGGCGCGCCGTAAGCATTCTTTGGCGAGCACGGCGAACTTTCTTTTTCGCCTCCCGCAATACGTCGGGGCCTACTACTGCACCCTCACCTACATCACCCCAATGTACGGGAGATCTGCATTTCCGCCCGCAGAGAACTTCGAACGGTGCCATCTCCACACCGGCTTGTAAGCTTGTTGTAAGCGAACTCGGCCATCGGCAAATATTTCGCCCAACTTCCTTTATACTAATTTAAAAGTTGGATTCGGGTCGGGTCCAAATCGAGTATGGATATAAAATATCCGGACCCACACCCGAAACTTTAATGGGTAATTTTTTTTACCCATATACTATCCATTTTTTATCGGGTCCGGATAGGGTCCGGATCGGATATGGTATATTGAATATTTTGGACAGCTTTACTGTAGTCTAGCTAGAATTGCATTCAAACAAGCGACCTCTTATTGTTGTTAATTATTCCATAATTATATTATCTAAAATTTTATTTTTTGCACTAGCTGCAATCAATTAATAAATTAGTTTCTTTTCTTCTGATAGAAGTAAATAAATTAAGAAAAGAAGTAAAATAGCCAAATTATTTAATTTATATCCTTATTTGTCGTGCGGCATTTTAACGCACAACTACCTGGCGAGATCTTCCTTTTACAGTAGTACCATGCATGCATATAGAATAGTAATAGTAACGAACTGAACGTACGTACGTTGATCACCCTATTGCATATATAGGAGCATATATATATAATATGTATTTAATTTCTGGCTAATCTTTAATTGGCCTAGCTATTATATATCCCTTGCTACAACGATCGATCTAGCTAGGAGGTAGATTTGAAGGGTTTGTAGGACTTGAGGTCTAGAACAACCCCCGCTATCGACCCGCATGCGGCAGCGATCGACACGATAAGGCATGCTATGCTGAGCATCTGTAGGCCGATCCATGGCGTGCTCCACGGCTTGATCTTTTTCTGCGCGATGTACATCTCGACCGGGAAGTAAACAGTGAGAGGCCAGAAACCGAATGCGCCGAGGATGCCGACGACATCGTTGAAGAAGGGCATGAGCATGGAAATGATGGTGATGAGAACAACAAAAGCCGTCCGCCACGTTAACCGGAAGAGGTTGAGCTTGTATGTGCGGCCAGGTACAAGCCTCGCCTCGTATTCGTGGGTGATGAAGTCGCTCCTGGGCCATCTTTGAGTCGCCCACTTCTCGACGAAGGCAAATAAAGGCTGGCAGAACACCTGCATTATGTATATATATGCGTATTAATTTTTTTTTGAGAGATAGGTAGCACGCTATCCGCTTCGTTTATTTCATTAAGAAATAAACTTTGAAAATGTGAATCATTAGGATTCAAACTCGTCTCGGAACCACCAAATCTTTTGCGTATATATATATATATATATATATATATATATATATATATATATATATATATATATATATATATATAGAGTAGCTACTACACTATTATGAGTAGTGGAGACCTACTACTCATAAGTTGTTTTCGATCATGGACTTATGATCTAGAGTATTTGAAATTTCTAGAAAATAAATTTCGTAAATTTTCGAAATCATAATTAAGTCCATCAAGCGAGCATAAAATGAACGGTCAAAATCGAACGACGTCCTAAAAAAGGATGATCGGATCCTTCAATTCAAGATCGGAGTTATTGATCTTTATCTATGTACTGAATAGAATTTTCTATCAAAAATTTAACAAATTTCGATTCTTTTACACCGTTAAACTAGCAACTATTCCATACCGGCCGTTAAAAATTATCAAATTTGTGACCTCTTGATCATAAGGTAAATGATGTCGAAAAATTATAAAATTTTATTTCTAGAAGTTTTAAATGCTGTAGATAACGTTTAACGGTGTGGATCGTCGATTGAAGCTCTATCATCGAAAACAATTTATGAGTACGAGGCGATCGTACTCATAATAATATAATAATAACTCTCTCTCTATATATATATATATTACATCAGTAGATCATGGATTACTTTCGGTGGATCGTCCAAACCTTTTCACTTTTAGGTTGATGGGCCAGACCACTTTGAAAGCGTGCATTTAATTCAAAACTATTTCCTCATATTTGGATCACCTCACGGATCACAAGGGATGACAATCCAGCTCGTGTTTGGCTCGAAATGAGCTCGAGATCAAATCGTTCGTTTAGTAAACGAGCCAAATACGAATTATTTTTTTCAGCTCGTTTAATAAACGAGCAGAACACAAGCCGGGATCAGCTCGTTCGTGTTTGGCTCGATAAAAGCTCAAATACATATAGTTTGTATTTATATATATAAATAAATAATTATATATAGGGGCAATTGCTTATATACCCCTGAAAAGTTCTCAATTTTCCGATTTACCCCTCTTAGAAGGCTAATATTGAAAATACCCTCCTACGTTCCAACATATTTCTAATATATCCTTAGCGTTTGATACGGGGATATCCCGGACAAAGACGGGATATCCCCCGAGTTGTATCCCAAACGCTATGATATTTGGAACAACCGGTTGTTCCCGCTTAACGGGTTGTTCGGAACAACTCGGTAAAGTTGTTCTCCCATTTAGGGAGAACAACGGAACAAGAGATTTTGGTTCTTTTTTTTTTTCTTTTGCCCTTTTAATTTTTTATACTTTATTTTAATTAATTTCAAATAAATTAAATGAATACTCAAATTTAATAAATAAATATTATGTTTAAGATAATATATTTATACTTAAATTTTATTATATAATATAAATTAATTAAATTTGATATATAATTTATTTTATTAAGTTTTATCATTTATATATTAATATTTAATTATTTTATTTTATATTAAGTATTATATACATAAAATCAGTTTTTCATATATTATATATATATTTCTTAATTTGTATTGAAATTTATATTAATTATTAATTAAAATTATAAGGAAATTATTAGTATTATACTTTATTCATTAATATATTATATTTTATTTTATATTAAGTATTATATACGTAAAATCAGTTTTTCATATATTATATATATATTTTTTAATTTGTATTGAAATTTATATTAATTATTAATTAAAATTATAAGGATATTATTAGTATTATTATACTTTATTCATTAATATATTATATTTTATTTTATATTAAGTATTATATACATAAAATCAGTTTTTCATATATTATATATATATTTTTTAATTTGTATTGAAATTTATATTAATTATTAATTAAAATTATAAGGATATTATTAGTATTATACTTTATTCATTAATATATTATATTTTATTTTATATTAAGTATTATATACATAAAATCAGTTTTTCATATATTATATATATATTTTTTAATTTGTATTGAAATTTATATTAATTATTAATTAAAATTATAAGGATATTATTAGTATTATACTTTATTCATTAATATATTATATTTTATTTTATATTAAGTATTATATACATAAAATCAGTTTTTCATATATTATATATATATTTTTTAATTTGTATTGAAATTTATATTAATTATTAATTAAAATTATAAAGATATTGTTAGTATTATACTTTATTCATTAATATATTATGAATAAATTATATAAAATAAAATATTATATATAATAAAATAAAATATACTATTTTAAATTAGATTGTTACATAAAATATTATATTATAAATTACTATATAAAATATACTAATATAAATTAATTATTTTATTTTTAAAATATATTTAGACGATTTCTAGACTTTTTATCCAAACGCTATTAAGGATATCCTCTAGAATATCCTCGAATGCATCCAAACACAAATTTACAATTGTTCTATCTTGTACCGGAATATCCCCTGTTCTCGGGAACAACAAAAGTTGTTCTCCAAAATTTAGTTCTCCAACCAAACGCAGCCTTAGAGTTAAAATCTGTTAAGTAACTTTGTTATCTCTGTAAAATTACTATTTTGTCCTTTACAAATATACTCCTCTACCATCCCGTCTTTCTTATTTGCCCTTAAAGTCAAGGGCACAAAAGTATTTCGACTTTTGGTTTTTTCCAATATACCCTCTACCGTCACCAACCTTTTTTATTTGCCCTTAAGTTAAGGGCAAAATTAGTATTTTAATTTTTTTTAACTGTGGTAAATATTTAACTCACGTTTAACACAGATTAACTTAACGGAGATAAGCTGAGGGGTATTTTGCAATAACGGTGGAACGTATGAGGGGCATTTTAGAAAGTAAAAAAAAAGTAGGTGTAGATCGAATATTTTCAGATGCATGAGGAGTATATAGGCAATTATCCCTTATATATATAATACAGGTTTTTATTATTTGATTTTTAGTGGGACCTAAATATAAAGTCTAACTCAATTAGAAAAAGGCTCATTTATATGCAAAATTTCAACCATTAGATTAGATTCTAATAAGTTAAATCTCATAAATTTATTTTTTATATATATTCTTTTTAATTTTATTTTATTTGTTGTTCATGAGTCAATTTCGTATTGCTAGATTAATAACGAGCCGAACATAATTGAATTTTTCGACTCGTATACGAAACTAAGATGTTGACTGAATCAGAGTATCTATAATTAAGCACCTGATAGGCTCCGACGAGGTGGACGACGATAGCAAGATTGGCAATGTCGAGGAGCCAGTAAGGATTGTAGAATCCGAAACCCGTTAACAAATTACCGGGTGCGTTGTCTCCGAAGGCCGCATAGCCCATGCACCCGCACAGGAGATAGAAGACGGTGGTGACTGCAATGCTCAGCAGGGCGGCCTTCTTCATGGTCTTGTTCTCAGCGGGGGGAGATTTTATTGTGTCCTTAAAAACGGAGCAAAGAAAAAAAATTAAATAAAGAATTAGCTGATCAAATCAGTTGGAGATTATCTAACACCCAAAGTTTTTTTCTTTTCTTTTTTTCTTTTTTTTTTTGAGAGAGAAAAATAATATACTATCCGTTTCACTCACCTTTTTAGAAAAACTAGTAGTGCGCATGTACAATGCACGTCATATATTTAAAAAAATAAAAAAATATATTTTTTCAAAATAATTAAGATCGAACATGATTGATATGTAACATATATTTTTTAAATAAATTATTAGTGAATATTTATGATTTAATAATTTTTTTATATTTGTATAAGATAGTAAAAAAATTATTATCCAATTGAACATTTAAATAAATTAAATTTTAAATCTCTACGTCTGGTCATAAATTTTTTTTTTTTATACTAATTATAAAAGAACAACTTTTTTGGGACCAAAAAGGATATTTATATTCGAAATTTTTTTAATTGTATAAATCATGCAGAAAATGATTTAAGTCATGCAAACTTTTTATACAAAAAATGATTTAGACTATGCCATTTATACTGTTTTGTTTTGTATTCAAAAGATTTATACTTGAGACCCTTGTAATGAATATAAATCATATCATTTATTATGATAAAAAAAAAGTCTGAAGGCCCACAATTTTTAATTAGACCATTTGTGAATCAGCCCGCTCAATCTTTAATTAGGCGATTTAAAATTTAATTTTGCGTGCATATTACGTGAGGTTGACTGGATATCATGTAGGTGGTTGATGCAGGTACGGGTGAGAGATAAAAGGTCATGAAAATGCAAACTTATTTATATTTAAAAATCTTAAAAAGTAAAATAAAGTATATAAAATCCGAATTAGATAGAAAATTATATTATGACATGTTAAAATGAATTTGGTGGAGTCAAAATTTAATTTTGATCCACTTTAAGATTTAAGTTCAAATACGAGTGTAGTGAAGATATTATATGTTTCTTACCATGTCAAAATTTAATGAACTATTTGAAATAAATAATTCAAAATTTCTAACCATGAAAAAATTAGTAGAAAAAGATAGAGACATTTTCGGAAATAAATTCATATTTAATTCTAAATTCTAAATTTAATTTTGATCAACTTTAAGATTTAAATTTAAATGCGAGCTAGTGGAGATATTATATATTTCCGACGAATTCAAAATTTAATTGATTATTTGAGATGAATTATTTAAAATTCTTGGACATAAAAAAGTTAGTTAAAAAGATAGAGACATTTTTGCAATAAAATTCATATTTAATTTAAAATTTAAAATTTAATTTTGATCTATTTTAATATTTAAATTCAAATATAAGTATATGGTTAATTCAAAATTTAATTTTGAGAGAATTTTTGAGAAATGATAAAAAAAAAATCAAAATTTTGATGAGATATTTGAGAAACGCGTGCATATATATTAAAGATTAACCGGATATTATGTAGGTGGTGGATGTGTATGATTGGTGAATTAATTATATATTTGAGAAATTCATGTAATATGAAAAAGAATTAGCGAGTACGGGTATTACGCGTAAGAAGAAAAATATTTGATCAATTTTAATATTTAAATTCAAATGTGAGGATATGATTAATTTAAAATTATGATATGTTGAGAACATTTTTAAGAAAAATTAAAATTTTGATTAGATATTGGAGAAACGCATGAATATTATATATACGTGTGAGAACGACTAACTGGATATTATATAGATAGTAGATGTGTATAATTGGTGAATTAATGAGATATTTGGGAAATTTATAAATATTACGATGAAACATGATTGACGGGTACGGTTATTACGCGTGAGAAGAAAAATATTTGAGAAATTTACGAATATTACGATGAAACAGGATTGACGGGTTCTGTTATTATGCGTGAGAAGGAAAATATTTGAGAAACGCGTAGATATAAAATATGGCATGAATGGGAGGGTATTATTGTCATAAAAAATAACAGATACTTTTATTTTCAATCGTTCGATAAGATCTAATGGTAAAAAATTAATATTTTTATTTGAAAATAAATTATTTCTTAGTGAATTATTTAAAATGATTGGTTGAAAATTACTGGACACGAAAATATTAGTAAAAATGGCAAAGACATTTTTGGAAAGCGGAAAAAAATTCAAATATCATACTTTTATAAGTAGTATAGATAAATTTAGATGAAATACGAAACAAATAAATTTCAAACTTAAAATTTTAAATATCGATCAGCAAACTTTACGTCACTTGTATTAAAAACAATCTGGTTATCTAACACCCAAAGTTAAGTAGGGGCGTCACCCGGCCGCGCAGGACATGCGTGGCAGGGTAATACTAGTACTAGTAGGAAGCCCAACCATATATAGGCGGGTTTGGCCCGAAACACATGGCTTGGACCCAAACTTAAAACTTTGGCTTTTAGAAAAAAGTTAAGTGGATACACATCGCTCCAAATATAGTGAATTGCAGAAATATTTCTATAAAACTTAATTTCTATAAATTGGTCCTATAAAAATCATAATATATGCAGATATGTCCCTGCTGTTAGGGTCTAGAAAGAATATCAAACTTTGGCTTTTAATCACAATCAGATTTCTGTACGGAATTAATTTGATCTAAGAATTAGCTAGAAAGAATATTTGTAGATGGATCATCTAGCCAAATGCAGTGAGGTGGAGTACCTGAATTTCAATAAGGATGATGGAATATGAGTAGGCGAAAGCAATGTCCCCAAGAGCTTGAAGATTCCTCCACACTCTTTGTGTGGCTGTCACAGTTCCTGCTTTGGTTACCGTCCCTATGCTGATGCCCATAAGATTGCCCTGAATTCTTCCGTTCTCTGCAAGATCAAGATTTTGCAAACCTATTAGAAAACGATTTTATTAAATTATTTGTACTCAATCTTCGCCCGAGTTTTCATTTTGTTGGGAGAAAAAAGTGATCCTAATTCTCCCACTATGCAAGATCAAATGGAAATAACCTAAAGTAGATTAATTCCAATCATACTACACCATAAAGAGAGCAATAATAAAGCAAATATAAACCAACCAAGAAATCAAACACCAAATTTACGTGGAAACCCTAGAAAGGGAAAAACCACGGGGCCGCCTCCAAACAACTCCACTATATCAAATGGGATGAGTACAATTCCTCTCTAGTTACTACTAGAGACATGGATTACAAGAATTAAAGCTATTGCTCCAAATAAAGAGAAATATTGGAGAGATCTCACCAATGTTGCTTGTGAAACACCTCCCAAGAAAACCTCCCGGCAAGGTAATCGGGCTCCTTCGGCTTCCCCACGAACCCGGCTTCAAAAGCTTCTCTAACAAGCCTAACAATGGTGACCTCAATAGCTTCTTCTTCTCTACCCCTTTTTCTCCTCTTTTCTTTTTGCAAGAGAAAACTAGAGAACTACACTTCTCTCTCACTAAGTCTCATCCCAAGCCCTAACCCCTTAAGTCATATGAATAAGTGGAGATAAATCTTGGCCCAACTATTTAGCCCATGAGCCCAAATGGCTCCAACATAACCCAACAAAATGGGTCCAACAAAATATGTGCAATTTTGCACATAACTCCCTCATGAGGAGGGACACCACAACAAACTTCCCCTCACGACTCATGAGGAGAGTTTCTATCCAAGCAAATTGTCATCCCGGCCATCCTTGTACATAACTCATGCTTCTCCTTAGATAAAGCCTTTGTCATCATATCCGATGCATTTTTATCGGTGTGGACTTTTTCAAGTGCCAACAACTTCTTCTCAAGAACATCGCGTATCCAATGATACCTTACATCAATGTGTTTACTTCTATAATGAAAACTTGAATTCTTGGACAAGTGAATGGCACTTTGACTATCACAATAGATAACATACTTACTTTGCTTTAGCCCAAGTTCACCGATGAACCGCTTCATCCATAACATTTCCTTGCAAACTTCGGTGATAGCAATGAATTCCGCTTCCGTAGTAGACAAGGCTACACATTTTTGTAATTTTCATTGCCATGATATAGCTCCACCGGCAAAAGTAACCAAGTAGCCCGAAGTAGACTTTCTTGAGTCGACATCACCGGCCATATCCGCATCCGTATAGCCCTCTAGTACGGGTTCCCCCTTTCCAAAATATAAACATAATTTTGAAGAACCTTTAAGATATCTTAAAATTCATTTCACCGCCGCCCAATGCTCTTTGCCGGGATTTGCAAGAAATCGACTAACTACACCAACCGCATGTGCTATGTCGGCCTTGTGCACACCATGGCATACATTAAGCTTCCAACCGCCGAAGCATAAGGAGTGTTTCTCATTTCTTCTTTTTCCTTGCTACTTGATGGACATTGCTTGGAACTCAATTTAAAATGAGAAGCAAGTGGTGAACTAACTATTTTAGCATTAAACATACCAAATTTCGTAAGCACCTTTTCAACATACCTTTTTTGTGACAACCATAATGTTTTAACTTTCCGATCACGATAAATTCTCATGCCCAAGATTTGTTGTGCCGGACCTAAATCCTTCATAGAAAAGGCCTTACTCAATTCTTGCTTCAACCAAGAAATCCTTTTGACATCTTTACCAACAAGCAACATGTCATCAACATATAAAAGAAGTATGAGAAAATCATCATCACCAAATTTTTGCACATACACACAATGATCACAATTAGATCTTGTGTACCCATGATTTATCATAAAAGAGTCAAACCTTTTGTACCATGCTCTAGGTGCTTGTTTTAGGCCATATAGACTTCTTTTTAATCGACAAACCATATGCTCTTTACCATTGACTTGAAAACCTTCCGGTTGTTCCATGTATATCTCCTCCTCCAAGCTTCCATGAAGAAATGCCGTCTTTACATTCATTTGCTCAACCTCCAAATCCATACAAGCGGCTAAGCTCAAAACAATCCGAATAGATGACATTTTTACCACCGGAGAGAAGATCTTATCAAAGTCAATACCTTCTTTTGTGCAAAACCCTTCACAACCAATCTTGCCTTGTATCTTGGTTGTTCATTCTTTTCTTCATTCTTCAATCTAAACACCCATTTATTTTTGAGTGCTCTCTTTTCTTTTGGCAAAAGAACCAAATCATAGGTGCAATTCTCATACAAAGAGTTCATCTCCTCTTGCATTGCTTCCAACCATTTCTCTTTGTCTTTACTAAGAATGGCCTCATCAAAGCTCTCCGGTTCTCCACCGTCGGTAAGTAACACGTACTCATTTAGGGAATATCTCATTGATGGTTGCCTCTCCCTTGTTGATCTTCTAACATGTACATTGGTGTCTTCATTTGGAGCACTAACATCATCAACACTTGTGCTACCATCATCTTCATTTGCACTTCCATCATTTTGAACATCACTAGAATTTTGTTCTTCTCCATTTGCATCTAGCTCCTCAACTCCCCCATCATCAAGCACTATGGGTGGAGATCTTGTAGTAGAGGACCGGTAACTCATCATCAACACCATTTGATGCATCTCTTGGTTTTTCCTTTAATTTCTTCACATCTTCAATATTTTGATCTTCTAAAAAGACAACATCTCGGCTTCTAACAATTCTTTTCTTTTCGAGATCCCATAATCTATAACCAAATTCCTCATCGGCATAACCCACAAAAATACATGGTAAAGCCTTCTCATCTAACTTTGATCTTTCCTCCTTTGGAATATGCATATAAGCCTTACATCCAAACACCTTTAGATGAGAATAAGAAACATTTTCTTGAGTCCATGCCCTTTCCGGAATATCACCATCCAAAGGGATTGAAGGAGATCGATTGATCAAGTAAACCGCCGTTCGAACCGCTTCCCCCCAAAATGTCTTGGGCAATTTAGACATAGATAACATACTTCGAACCTTTTCAACAATGGTTCGATTCATCCTTTCGGCTACTCCATTATGTTGCGGTGTACGTGGAACGGTTCTTTCATGCCGAATGCCATACTTGTTGCAATAGGAAGCAAATTCTTTCGAGGTATATTCTCCTCCATTATCGGTCCGAAGACACTTCAAAAGCTTCCCCGTCTCCCGCTCCACCTTGGCATGAAATATTTGAAAATAATTAAAAACTTGATCCTTCGACCTCAAGAAATAAACCCAAACTTTTCTAGAAGCATCATCAATGAATGTAAGAAAATAAACATTTCCACCAAGAGATTTGACCTCAATAGGTCCACATACATCGGAATAGACTAAGTCTAAAAAATCTCTACTTTTCTTTGAGATAGAACTTGTAAAAGAAACTCTATGGTGCTTTCCAAATAAGCAATGTTCACATGGTTTAGAAAACGAACCTTTGAAGTGAGGAAGAATTTGTTTCCTTGCTAAAATTTGCATTCCTTTTTCACTCATGTGCCCAAGCCTTCTATGCCACAAATCCGGCTCCGAATCATCCATAGCCGCAATAACACTTCCATCTATATGTGCACTTGTTCTATACAAAGAACAACACTTCTTGCCTCTTGCCAACACAAGTGATCCTTTAGTGAGCTTCCAAGCACCATCACCAAAATATGAGACATAGCCATCGTCATCCAAGCATCCCGGAGAAATAAGATTAAGACGAAGATCCGGTACATGTCGAACATCTCGAAGGATAAGCTTTACCCCCATATTGGTCTTAATACAAATATCTCCCATCCCCACAATATAAGAAGATTCACTATTACCCATCTTCACTTGTCCAAAATCTCCCGCTTTGTACAATGAGAAGAAGTGTTTGTGAGGAGTTGCATGAAAGGATGCACCCGTATCAATGACCCAATCAACATTTGAAGAGGAAGATGCAACATTAATACATTCATGACTACATGTAGCCATAATAGCAACATCACTATTAAGAGTTACAATAGCTCCTTGCTTTCCCTCTTCTTTGGACTTTGCTTCTTCCTTCACTTTGCCCTCTTTTAAATTCTTTTTATATATCCAACATGCTTTTTTCATATGGCCTTTTTTTCTTGCAATAGCAGCATGTAATATCTTTCTTTGGTTTTGACTTACTTCTTGATTTGTATCGATTACCATAATCACGGCCCTTTGACCTTCCTCGATTCTCCGAAACAAGAGCTTGTGATGTAGATGTATCGGAGGCTTTCCTTCTTGTTTCTTCATTCAACAAACAACTTGTGACATAACTCATAGAGACAATTCCATCCGGTGCCGAATTACTAAGTGAAACTACCAATGTCTCCCATGAGTCCGGTAGAGAGCTTAACAACAACAAAGCTTGAAGTTCATCATCAAACACCATCTTCATTGAAGTGAGTTGGTTCACTATGCTTTGAACCTCATTCAAGTGCTCCGATATTGGAGTTCCATCTTTGTACTTTAAATTCACCAACTTTCGAATAAGAAATGCCTTATTTCCGGCGGTTTTTCTTTCATATAGCTCATGGAGCTTTTTCCACAAACACTTGGCGGACGTCTCATTTGCCACCAAATGAAACACACCATCATCAAGCCATTGACGAATAGTGGCCACCGTTACTCGATCTAGTTTCTTCCACTCTTCCTCGGACATAGAATCCGGTTTACTACTCTCAAGTGGTGTATACAAATCTTTACAAAAGAGAAGATCCTCCATTCTCGGTTTCCAAATAGCCCAATTATTGTTCCCATTGAGTGACACCATTCTACTAGAGGTACCCGACTCCATCTTGATCTATGCACAAACCCAAATAACTTGGCTCTGATACCACTTGTTGGGAGAAAAAAGTGATCCTAATTCTCCCACTATGCAAGATCAAATGGAAATAACCTAAAGTAGATTAATTCCAATCATACTACACCATAAAGAGAGCAATAATAAAGCAAATATAAACCAACCAAGAAATCAAACACCAAATTTACGTGGAAACCCTAGAAAGGGAAAAACCACGGGGCCGCCTCCAAACAACTCCACTATATCAAATGGGATGAGTACAATTCCTCTCTAGTTACTACTAGAGACATGGATTACAAGAATTAAAGCTATTGCTCCAAATAAAGAGAAATATTGGAGAGATCTCACCAATGTTGCTTGTGAAACACCTCCCAAGAAAACCTCCCGGCAAGGTAATCGGGCTCCTTCGGCTTCCCCACGAACCCGGCTTCAAAAGCTTCTCTAACAAGCCTAACAATGGTGACCTCAATAGCTTCTTCTTCTCTACCCCTTTTTCTCCTCTTTTCTTTTTGCAAGAGAAAACTAGAGAACTACACTTCTCTCTCACTAAGTCTCATCCCAAGCCCTAACCCCTTAAGTCATATGAATAAGTGGAGATAAATCTTGGCCCAACTATTTAGCCCATGAGCCCAAATGGCTCCAACATAACCCAACAAAATGGGTCTAACAAAATATGTGCAATTTTGCACATAACTCCCTCATGAGGAGGGACACCACAACACATTTTAGACTCCAATCTTTTATTTTTGGATTAATAATTTCATATGTAACCGACCGTCCCTAGCGCAAGTGGCAAAATGGCTTGATTGTTGGTATCCGAGACCCAAGTTCGAATTCTAGTTGATTCACATTTCCAGCTAAGTTTATTTCTGAATAAAATAAACAAAGCGGATATCATGCTACCTATCTCTCAAAAAAAAAAAATCTCTGATCTTATATTTTAACTCTTTTATCATTATTTTTTATAAAAGATTTTTATTTTCAACCGTTTATTTTTAGAGTACTCGTTTGATAGGTAAATGATGTAGAAAAATTATGAAGTTTAATTTTCAAATACTTTTAATAGTGTAGTCATTAAAAATAATTTGTTAACACAGGGTATTCCGTATTATCGATAGTATAGTAGTCAGACTATATATATATAGAATTAAGCTCTTATACTTTTAAAATTACCAAGTTATAAATGCTTGTAGGTTTTCGGCCCTTAAATTAAGGGATATTCGGTTAGGATGATAGTGACTCGTTAGGGTTGAATGAGTGGCTGGTTGAATATTATGAACGGTCAATGAGATGGATCTAACGGCAGAAAACTTATAAGTACCAAGTACTTGGTGCTTTTAAAAGCAACATAACTGGACTATATGTATATACTCGAGCTTTTCGAGCCTAATTTGAGTGAACTAATTAATATCAAGCTCAACTAGAAGTTTTTTTTTTTTTTTTTTTGGTTCAAGCTTGGCTAATTTAATTTCTTGTCGAGTTCGAGCGAGCTAAATACCGAGCCAAACACGAGCCAAACACATGCCGACTCGCTCATTTGCCAGCCCTACATAAGACTCGGCCAGGACATTAAGGATAGGATATATAGCTGATTTTTATGTGAATAGCATACCTGACAAAGTCTTTTGGCATTAGGATACCAGTAACAAGTTCTGGGTCAAGTCAGCTTGCAGGAAGCTTATCAATGAAAGGATTAGAGACTAAATGACTATAATAAGGATCCAACCATCGATCATGACTCAATTTATCCCGTCTTCTTGCTATTTTGAAC
Organism: Aechmea fasciata; assembly: GCA_025177825.1. Classification (NCBI taxonomy): domain Eukaryota; kingdom Viridiplantae; phylum Streptophyta; class Magnoliopsida; order Poales; family Bromeliaceae; genus Aechmea; species Aechmea fasciata. The sequence continues at coordinate 1,528,000 of CM045926.1, forward strand.
ATGACTCACTCCAATCTAACATCCCGCCGTACGTAAGGCAGGATGTTGGCGTCTTAATTTAAGCCAATACTGCATTCTTTAATTTGTTGGTATTTATTTTAAATTTGGTGATTTAAAACTTGTATTTTGGCCTTTGGGCTTTATGGGCAGCCTGCTCTCTCTATGGGCTTTGCCTGGGGTCCCAAGTCTTGTTCTCTACATGTGGAAGTTTAGTCCCACATTGGAAAGCAAACCTCTTTTGCTTTGCTTTATATACTCTCTCATTCCCATTATAATTACTTGGGAAAACATGAGAGTAGAGCTCTTGACTAATGCACACACGCGCGCACGGCACGAGACGGGCCGGGTGGCCGCCCGCGTGCGACCCGGTTCCTTTTAATCTTTTTTTATTTGATTTTACTCTTATTATATTTTTTGTTTAAACCGGGACCTTATCTGGATTGTATCCAGATTTGATCCATCTTGAGACCTTAATCGGATCTCTTCGGATTTGGTCCATCTCGGGAAGTCCAAGGGTCCAACCTCGGTATGTAGCAGCTGCCAGCATTGGGACAAGGCATGGCCTTGTGACCGTTGGATCCATCTCCTCTTTAAATGAAGAGGTGAGGTTAGCTGCTTATGCACTTAGCTCACAGCAAGCTTAACCCGAAATTATCTCCCTCTCTGTTCTCTATACTTCTTCTCCTTCTCTACTGTACATACATTACTTTGAGCTTTTGCCGCTTTGCTGGATCTCTGAAAGTTGTCGCGGTTCGTTTTGCGCCACTCTGAAGACGTACCGACGGGGTGGACGGAGGTCGTTGTATCGCTAGGAGTGATTGCCGGAAGCCTCGTACGTGGAGGGGCAATCTTGATTCTAGGACAGTGCATTCGCACGCCTCGACTATCACAGGCTTCATCTTAATCCTTTAATCTCTATAGTATTATTAGTTAATATTTGTTTGCGGTTTCTGAAACCGAAAATAGTTTCCTATCAAAATTATTTACAAAATATTTTACTAAAGTTTTCTATGACAAATAATTTTTCCAACATAATTGTGGAGTCGAAATTGAGGCAATCAATCACCTTCTCACGAGCTAGATGTTTGTATTGTTGGTACAATTGCTAACGCTATTTGCTACGAATTAACCAGTGAGTGAGATGAATGCCAAAACATATTGGAGCGAGTAGGAAAGAAAGGGCTTTCCAGACTGGTACAATTAAATAGGCCTGAGCGTTTTGGAGCATGCATGCTGGTGGTCAGTTTAGTGGAAAGAAACGACGTGATCTTTAGAACTATTAATTGTTCGGATTCGATGCTATAGTCGTTAGAAAAATTCAGAGCTTACTGATCGAGATAGTAGGGGAATTTCTGCAGAGCTAAATGATCTTATATATGGGAATATTTTTGCAAGGCTAGTATTAATCGGCTTGATTAATTTTTCACCTTCTTTAATTCTTGTTGTTTTGCTTTTCATTTGTCTTTTTTCTAAGGCCGGGTTGCTTAATTTACTATTATAATTATATCCATTTTTTAAATAAATAAACGAAGCATTAATTCTCTCTCTCTCTCTCAAAAAAAGAAAAAAGAAAAAAAAAAAAGAAAAAAGAAAAAAGAAAAAAGAAAAAAGAAAAAGAAACAGAAACATACCAGCAACCTTGGCGATGCCTAAGCTAAGCCCAACAGTAGAATAGGTGAAGGACATCACCGCTGCCACAATGGAGAGCCACCACACCTGATCAAAATCTGGGATCTGAGAAAATATTATCTCTGTGATCCCAAAAATGATCAAGTACATATTGCTCGACATGCGGCATGGGTCCTTCCCTCACTAGCATGAAAGCAATTGGACCTCTTTATTGCCCTACAAACAATAGATATTGCACCATAATATATATAGTTGGTATATATTAGCACAATTAAGCAAGCTCTAATCTTATATATATCCCGTGCCATATGTGCGGTTCCAAAAAAGAAAAAAAAATATCATGAACAAAAATGTAAAGATTAAATTTAGTCATATGATCGAGTAGAGTTGAGCGTTTTTATTTATTTTTGTTGATGATCGACGCATTGATTAAATGATCGTTATTGTTAGACAATTTGAACTTAATTATCTATAATTGATTGTCCCTTGTGCAAATGACGAAGGGTTTAGTGGTTGATGCCTAAGGTCACAAGTTCAAATCACGATTGATTCTTGGCGTGTTTGGTTAGCCTTTTTATCTGGAATCAGAATCGGAATGGACAAATTCGTTTGTCCATATTTGGTATGCAGGATTTTCATTCCAGGCGATTTCAATTCTCCAATGAATGGGAATCCCCACAATTATCACTTTTTCCAATCCGGCCTAAGAGATTGGATTGGAAATTGAATCTCTGCGGAATGAATTTGTTCGGAGTAAATTTAATTTTTTTAAAACTTATTTCTTTAATTAAAACATAAGTTTAAGTTTAAAATTATATTTATAAATTTAAATTTTAATGTGAATTTAAATTAAAAATTAAAACTCAATCAAGCGCGCATTTTGAATCAAATTTATAAATTTGAATTTAATTTAAAATCTAAAATTTATTTAAAATTTAAATTAAATTTATGGATTAAAATTAAAATTGAAATTATAATTTTATGTTTGAATTTGAATAAATTGAAATTTAGTTTTATATTTTGAATTATTCATTCAAATTCAAATTTTAATTTTTTAAAAAGTATTTTTAAAATTTTGATATTATTTTAAAATTTTGGCGTAAATTTATAATATTTAACTTTTAATATTTAATTTTTAATTTGAATTTAAATTAATATTGATTATGTTTATGATATTTATTTGAACCAAATACCAACAATGGGAATGGTTAATTTCGACTCCGATTCAGGTGGCGAATCAAACAAATAGAGATAATAAATTATTCTGATTTCGATTTCCCCTCATTCTCATTTCAATTCAGATACCGATTCTGACTTTGAACCAAACACATCCGCATTTCTAGCTATTTTTTTTAAAATAAATAAAACAGATAGCATGCTACCATTCTTTCTAAAAAAAATCAAATATAAATATAAATATAATTAAATTTAAATTTAAATATAAAAATTAAATCTAAAATAAAATTAAAATTTTAAAATTTGAGTCTACAAAATCAGGTATTTTTATTAATGGCATTATACATGCGTCACAAATAAAGAACTTAAAATTAGCATTTAATAGCCCTTTTAACGGTATGTTACTAATAACACCAATTGATTTATATTGACAACAGTTATTATAAATATTACTAATAATTTTAGCAACATTGGCATAGACAGTATTTCATATTATATGCTACTAAAAATTTTAGCGGCATTCATTGATCTTTTAACAACGTAAATAAAAACAATTAATGAGTAATTTTCTAGCAGTATTAATTGCTTCATATTTTCATCCAAATACATTTCTAAAAATTTGAAAGAAAGAATGAAGCTGACAACATCCTAGCTAGTACCTTTCTATCGAATTAAAAATAAGAAAAAAATTATTTTGTAACATTTTCGTCATTAAGTTAATGATGTTGAAGAAAAATAATGAAGGCTCAATGTCAAATTAAATAATATAAATCATGTCTAATTTATCAATTATTAATTTGGATAATTCATCGAACATCAAAGATAATGTAGAATACGAATATATATATATATATATATATATATATATAGAGTTGAGCTAGAATACTCTCAAAAGCACCAAAAGATGGTCTTTTGAGTTTTTTAATTGGATGGAGAGATGTAGGATTGAGATAATGATGGTAGGTGGTGGTAGGTGGGGTGGTAAGTAGAATAGTGTTTGATCCAAGGGGTATTAGTAATTAGGGAGTAGATCCAAGGGCTAGAAACTTAGAAGCACCAAGAGATTGGTGCTTTTAAAAGTATTATAGCTCTACTCTCTCTCTCTCTCTCTCTCTCTCTCTCTCTCTCTCTATATATATATAGAGCAGCTGCTTTGCTCTCAGGAGCATAGAGCCTTCCGTGCTCCTGAACCGTTTTCGATGATGGGACTTTCGAATTGACGATCGACTCCGTTAGACTTGATCTAGTTTATTTGAAGCTTCTAGAAAATAATTTTTGTGATTTTTCAATATCATTTACCTAGCAATCGAAAAGATTCAAAAACAATAATTTTGAACGGCTAAAAATAAAAATTCTATAAAAAGTGGTGATATAGCACTAAAATTTTCAATCAGAAATATTGATCTTGTTGTAGATAGTATAAAGAATTTTGTATCAAAATTTCATCTGATTTGAATCTTCTACACCGTTAAACTTGAAAACGGTATATATCAACCGATAAAAATTATTGATTTTAAATTTTTTTGATCACTAGATAAATGATATCAAAAAATCGCAAAAATTATTTTCTAGAATTTCAAATACGCTAGATCAAGTCTAATAGAACCGATCGTCGATTTGGAAGCTCCATCATAAAAAACGGCTTAGGAGAACGGAGACCTCCGTGCTCCTAATAGCACACAAACCTACTATATATATATATATATATATATATATATATATATATATATATATATATATATATATATATATATATATATATATATATATATATATATATATATATATATAGTCCCGCTGATGTCAGCATGCTTTGTAAAGCGTGTAAACACAATTTTTTACCGTTAGATCTACGACTTTGATCATTTTCATCCGTTAGATTATACTATTCAACCAACCACCCACTTAACCCAAGGGGGCCCACATTATCCTAACCTCACATTTATAAATCCAAGGGCTAAAAACTTACAAGCACCAATGACTTGGTACTTTTAAAAGAATAGAAGCTCAAATATATATATATGTATATATATATATATATATATATATATATATATATAGTAGAATTTCTGTGCTCTCGGGATGAAGCGACGGTGTTTTAACGGTAGTGATATTTATGATAATTTTTTATATTTCAAGGGTATGCATGATATTTTAACTTTTGTAGGGGTATCTAAGAAATTTATAAATTTTAGAGGGGTATGGATGAAATTACCCCATATATATATATATATATCCCCATATATATATATATATATATATATATATATATATATATATATATATATATATATATATATATATATATATATATATGCGATCTCTTCTTTGTATACTATTACGAGTACGACGTCGTACTCATGTTGTTTTCGATGATAGAACTTGCAAATCGACGATTCACACCGTTAAACGTTATCTAGAGCATTTAACATGTCTAGAAATTAAATTTTATAATTTTTCAATATCATTTACCTTACGATCAAAAGGTCACAAAATTGACAATTTTTAAGCTCGGTATGGAATACTTGCTAGTTTAACGGTGTAAAAGAATCGAAATTTGTTGAATTTTTTGATAGAAAATTCTATTCATTACCTAGACTAGATAAAGATCAATAATTTTGATCTTAAATTGAAGGATCTGATCATCCATTTTTAGGACATCATTCGATTTTGATCGTTCATTTTAATTATGTTCGCATGATGGACTTTATTATGATTTCGAAAATTTACAAAATTTATTTTTTAAAAGTTTCAAATATTTTAGATCATATTTAATGGAGTGGATCGTCGATTCGAAAGCTCCATCATCAAAAATAACTTATGAGTACGAACGCTCTAATACTCATAGGAGTATAGAAGCCCTACTATATATATATATATATATATATACATATATATATATATATATATATATATATATATAAAATTTAGCTAGAATACTCTCAAAAGCATCAACCCCTTGGTGCTTTTGAGTTTCTAGCCCTTGGATCTACTCCTTGATTGCTACTAACCTTTGGATCAAACACTATTCCACCTACCAACTGCACCATCATCTCAACCCTACTTCTCTCCATCCAATGGCTAAAAAGTCAAAAACACCACTCTCTTGGTGCTTTTGAGAGTATTCTCAACTATATATATATATATAGAATTGAGCTCCTATGCTTTTAAAAGTACCAAGTCATTGGTGCTTGTAAGTTTTTAGCCCTTGGAGATGTGTTAGGATGATGTGGGCTCCCTTTGGTTGAGTGGGTGGTTGGTTGAATAGTATAATCTAACGGATGAATATGATCGAATGTGTAAATCTAATGGTAAAAATATCACAAGCACCAAGGGTTTGGTGCTTTTACAAGCAAGCACCATATATATATATATATGTGTGTATATATATAGTAAAGCTAGAATACTTTCAAAAGCACCATTGGGTTGGTGCTTTTGAGTTTTTAGCCTTTGGATGGAGAGTTGTAGGGTTGAGATGATAATGGTAGGTGGTGGTAGGTGGAATAGTGTTTGATCAAAAGGGTATTAATAATTAGGGTGTAGATCCAATGACGAAACTTGGAAAGCCGTGAGTTGGTCTTAAAAGTATTCTAGCTCTACTCTCTCTCTCTCTCTCTCTCTATATATATATATATATAATTTCTATAGAACTCACGTCATGCTGATTGAAGCCGCTATAGTGTAGCCAATAGCTACACCGAGTAGGTTTACATATTGAATTGCTCCACAGATTCTCACCTTTGCTCCGCCTGCACAAAAATTACACAATATAACCATCATATATATATATAATAGAGAGAGAGAGAGAGAGAGTAATGCTTTATCTTTTTTTTTTTTTTTTTTTTTTTTTTTTTTTTTTTTTTTTTTTTTTTATTCACGAATTCGTTATGGGATATTGACAGTTTAGATTGCAGGATTTTTAACCCAAAATTATGACACCTATGATAGTAGGTCACTTTGGAAGAAATCTTAGGTTATCAGTGCATTAAAAATGGTATTTTTGTCTTTTAATACATAGGCAATTTAGTCATTTTACATCTATTATAATTTCAAAATTTATATTTTCTCTTTGTTTCTTTTTCTCTCTCTATTACCTAGACAATTTAGTCATTAATACATAAGCAATTTAGTACTCTCATTTCTAATATATTTGAAAATTTTAAATTTTGTTTTGAATTATGATTGATTTTTTTTATTTTTATAATTAATATTTTTTTTAACCCGTAACCAATATCCAACAAGAACGGGAAATTATTTTTTGGAACAATTATGAATTTTGTCTATACCGGCCACCTTATATCCGACCCGAATCATATATAAAATTTAATATTATATTCAAATTTATATTTTAAAAATTTAAGTTTCATATAATTGTTTTGAAATATGGTAAACAGAAATAATTGTTTTGAATTCTGGTTTTCTGGTTTAGGTTTTATTTTGGGTTTCGAAAAATTGGCCAGTTTTGAATTTGGATATGGATTTTTGAAATCGGATGAGTTCGGAAATAAGTTTTTTGATTGTCAGTGAGATTCGAATTCAAATTCCTAACTATTTATTTTCTCACCAATAATCCTAACCTTTTTAAATTACTCTAAAATTCCTATAATTTAAATGAATTCGCATTTAATGGGACTAATAATTTTTGGGTTCGGATTCAAAGTTTTCGGATTAAATTATAATTTAGATTACTATATTGAGCAAACTATGAAGTTATAGAGTCAAGCAAAGTTTGAGGTTACCTATGAGAAACTATGAGTTAAGTGCGAACCATCCCTAGTAATTCATCCTATTTAGAAATATAATTTAGATTCCTCATGATTACGCTTTAATTAGCATTTAATTAATGGGCCTAATAATTGCATAAATTTGGTTATATAATTTTTAGAATTTCCTAAATTAATCCTAATTAATGCGTAAATTTAGGACACAATTAAAAGTTTCTTTAAATGTTGTTGTGTTTAATTACCAAACTAACCTTAAATAAAATAATCATTTTACCTGCTAAGAATTGAAATTACATTTTTAACCTGTACTAATCAATGGTTAAGATATTTAGAGAGAGAGAGAGAGAGAGAGAGAGAGAGAGGGGCTAAAATGCTATCAATAGCACCAAGCTATTGGTGCTATTTAATTTTTTAGCCCTAGACTAGAATGCTATCAATAACACAAAGCTATTAATGCTATTAATTTTTTAGCCCTTGGATTGAGAAATGCGCGATTAGCGTAGGGTTGATATATATATATAGTAGGTCTTGTGTGTTATTAGGAGCAAGGGCTTAGTGCTCCTAAAGTTTCGTTGATGGAGATTAGAGATCGACGATCGGCTCCGTTAGACTTGATCTAGCGTATTTGTACTATTTAGAAAATAATCTTTGTGATTTTTCAGTATTATTTTTCTAACGATCGAAAGGATTCAAAATCAACAATTTTTAATAGTTGATGTATACCATTTGCAACTTTGACGGTGCCGAAGTGTTCAAATCAGTTAAAATTTTGATAGAAAATTTTTTATACTTTTTACAGCAAGATCAATGTATTTGATAGAAAATTTTAATACTATATTAACACTTTTTGTAAGATTTTTATTTTCTAGGTGAATTTGAACCCTTTCGATCGTTAGGTAAATAATATCGAAAAATTATAAAATTTATTTTCTAGATATTTCAAATATGCTAGATCAAGTTTAATGGGCCGATCGTCGATTTGGAAGTTCCATCATCGAAAGCGGCTTAGGAACACGAGGCCTCCGTGCTCCTAATAGCACACAAGACCTACTATATATATATATATATATATATATATATATATAGAGTCCTATTATATCTTATTATGAGTACGATCGAACTCGTACTCATAAGTTGTTTTCGATGATAGAGCTTAGAATCGACGATCCACACCGTTAAACGTTATCTAGAGCATTTAAAACTTCTAGAAATAAAATTTTATAATTTTTCGATATCATTTACCTTACGATCAAAAGCTCACAAAAGTGACCATTTTTAATGGCCGATATGTAATATTTGCTAGTTTCACGGTGTAAAAGAATCGAAATATATTGAATTTTTGATAGAAAATTCTATTCACTACCTAAATAAAGATCAATAACTCCGATCTTAAATTGAAAGATTCGATCATCCATTTTTAGGATGTCGCTCGATTTTGACCGTTCATTTTATACCGCTTGATGGACTTTATAATGATTTCAAAAATTACGAAATTTATTTTCTAGAAGTTACAAATACTCTAGATCATGTTTAACGGTGTGGATCGCCGATTTGAAAACCCCAACATCGAAAACAACTTATGAGTAGTAAGGGCTCTATACTCATAATAGTATAGTAGCCTCTACTCTATATATATATATATATATATATATATATATATATAGTAGGGCTGCTGTGCTATTAATAGCACAACAGCCCTGTGCTATTAAAATATCCACCATCCATCTAGATAGATGGATGGCTGAGATTAAATTCCGTTTTAAGTGGAAAACCCACTGTTGGATGGGTTAAAGTTAACAGATTCTCTCTCTCTCCTCTTTTCTTCTCTTTTCTTTTTTCTTTTCTCTTGTCTCCATCGCAGCCTCCCTCTCCCTCTCCCTCTCCCTCCCTCTCCCTCCCTCTCTCTCTCTCTCTCTCTCTCTCTCAACCTCTCCCTCTCCAATGGAATCTGAAATATTTTTCTCCTCTCTTCTCCCCCAATCTCTCTCCCTCTCCCTCTCCAATGGAATCGTGGAACTCCGTTCCTTGGAACTCCTCCGCACCCACGACCCGCCGCGCCGCCGCTCCCAAATCGTGCGAATGGCGTGACTCACCCAAGCTCCCCCTCAAACCGAGGCGAACCCCGCGGGTGCGCGACCTCTGCCTCTGCCCACCCCCGCGCGACCCACCAAAGCCCGCCAACCCGCGGGACCGCGACCCCAAACCGCCGGACCCAACTTCCCAACCCCATCGGGTGCGACCCTCTGTCCCTCCCGCCGTGCATCGCGCGGGCGCGGGCACCAGCAACTCGTGCGAAGGAGACAAGAGAAAAGGGAAAAGAAAAAAATAAAAGAGAAAAAAAAAGGAGAGAGGAAAAATCCGTTAACTTTAACCCATCAAACAGTGGGTTTTCCACTTAAAACGAAATTTAATCTCAACCATCCATCTAAATGGATGGATGGTGGATATTTTAATAGCACAGGGGCTGCTGTGCTATTAATAGCACAAACCCTACTATATATATATATATATATATATATATATATATATATATATATATATATATATATATAGAGAGAGAGAGAGAGAGAGAGAGAGAGAGAGAGAGAGAGAGAGAGAGAGAGAGAGAGAGAGAGAGAGAGCCTTTCTTATGCTATTATGTACCACAGTCATTGTGCTATCAAGTTTTAGCCATTGGATTTAGAGATGTGCGGTTAGGATGATGTGGGTAGGGTTAAGTGGGTGGTTGGTTGAATAGTATGATCTAACGGGTGGAAATCATCAAAGGGGTGGATCTAACGGCGAAAAACTTGGTAGCACCGAGTGCTTCGTACTATTGATAGCATAGCGGACTCTCTCTCTCTCTCTCTCTCTCTCTCTCTCTCTCTATATATATATATATATATAGTAGGCTATATATATAGTAGCGAAGACCACTTATACTATACTCAGTACAAAACCACTACTCCTAAGTTGTTTTCGATGTTGGGGTTTTCGAATCGGCGATCCACACCGTTAAACATGATCTAGAGTACTTGAAACTTCTAGAAAATAAATTTCGTTAATTTTCGAAATCATAATAAAGTCCATCAAGCGGGCATAAAATGAGCGGTCAAAATCGAACGACGTCCTAAAAATGGATGATCGGACCTTCAATTCAAGATCGGAGTTATTGATCTTTATCTAGATAGTGACAGAATTTTCTATCAAAAATTCAACCTATTTCGATTCTTTTACCGTTAAACTAGCAAATATTCCATACGGCCATTAAAAATTGCCAATTTTGTGAGCTTTTGATCGTAGGGTAAATGATATCGAAAAATTATAAAATTTTATTTCTAGAAGTGTTAAATGCTCTAGATAACGTTTAACGGTGTGGATCGTCGATTCGAAGCTCTATCATCGAAAACAACTTATGAGTACGAGGCGATCGTACTCGTAATAGTATAGCGGACTATATATATATATATATATATATATATATATATATATATATATAGAGTCGTATGGTGTAAAAGCACTAAGCACTTAGTCTTGTGAATTTTTAGTTAGATCAAGGACTTGGATCATTTTCATAGTTAGATTATAGTATTCAACCAACCACCCACTTAACCCAAGAGGCCCACATCATCCTAACCACACATCTATTAATTCAAGGGCTAAAAACTTACAAGCACCAAAGACTTGGTACTTTTAAAAGCATAGGAGCTCAATTCTATATATATATATATATATATATATATATATATATATATATATATATATATATATATATATATATATATATATATAATTGAGCTAGAATACTCGATAGTAAACGGGGCATTTTACTATCGAGTTGTTTTTGATGATAGAGCTTCCAAATTGACGATCGGCTCAGTTGAACATGATCTATACCACTTAAAGTGTTTAGAAATCAAATTTCAAATATTTTTGACATCATTTGCCTAATTATCAAAGGGTTTCAAAATTTGTAATTTTAATGGTGGATAAGAGACGTTTTCTCGTTTAACGGTGTAAAGATATCCAAATCAATTGAATTTTTGTCGGAAAATTCTTTAAAGAATATTCATTTTCTTGATCTTGATTACAAGACTCCTATCATCATTTTTTAAAGAATATTCATTTTCAACCATTCATTTTCTTTTACTAGATGGATAAAAGAACAATATCTAAAGTGCGTGAAATTTGATTTCTAGGTAGTTTAAATGGTTTAGATCATATTTAAAGATCGTCAATTTGAAAGTTCTATCATCGAAAACAACTCGATAGTAAAAACGCTCCGTTTACTATCGAGAGTATTCTAACTCAACTCTCTCTCTCTCTCTCTCTCTCTCTCTCTCTCTCTCTCTCTCTCTCTATATATATATATATATATATATATATATATATATAGTAGAGCTAGAATACTTCTAAAAGCATTTTCGATATTGTTCTCTTATCCATCGAAAGCGGACACAAAAATGAGCAGTGAAAATGAATATTCTTTAAAAAATGATGATAGGAGTCTTGTAATCAAGATTAATAGTATAAATCTTATTTTAAATAGTTTAAATAATTTTCTAACAAAAATTTAATTGATTTGGATATCTTTACGCCGTTAAACGAGAAAATGTCTTATATCGACCATTAAAATTACAATTTTGAAACCTATTGATCATTAGGCAAATGATGTTGAAAAGACTTGAAATTTAATTTCCAAACACTTCAAGTGGTATAGATCATGTCCAATGGTGTCGATCGTCTATTTGGAGACTCTATCATCGAAAACAAGTGGGTGGCAACGGAGCCCATTTGCTCTCGATAGTATTTTAGCTCAACTCATATATATATATAGGGTCCGACTACTATACTATTATGAGTACGATCACTCGTACTCATATGTCGTTTTCGATGATAGAGCTTCGAATCGACGATCCATAGTTAAACGTTATTTACAACATTTAAAACTTCTAGAAATCAAATTTTATAATTTTTCGACATCATTTACCTTACGATCAAGAGGTCACAAATTTGACAATTTTTAATGGGTATGGGATACTTGCTAGTTTAACGTGTAAAAGAATCGAAATTTGTTGAATATTTGATAGAAAATTCTATTCACTACCTATATAAAGATCAATAACTCTGATCTTGAATTGAAGGATACGATCATTCTTTTTTAGGACGTCGTTCGATTTTGACCGTTCATTCTATGCACGCTTGATGGACTTTATTATGATTTCGAAAATTTACGAAATTTATTTTTTACAAGTTTCAAATACTATAGATCATATTTAAGGGAGTGGATCGTCGATTCGGAAGCTCCATCATCAAAAACAACTTATGAGTAGTAGGTACTTTTAAAAGCATAGGAGTCCAATTATATATATATATATATATATATATATATATATATATATATATATATATATATATAAAGAGAGAGAGAGAGAGTTGAGTTGGAATGTTTTGGATAGTAAATGAGCCATTCACTTATTTTCGATGATGGAGCCTTTAAATTGACGATTGGTACTATTGAACATGATCTATACCACTTGAAACATCTAGAAATCAAATTTCATGTTTTACCGATACCGTTCTTTTATCCATCAAGTGGATACAAAAATAAAAGGCTGAAAATAATTATTCTTTAAAAAGTGATGATAAAAATTTTGTAATTAAGATCGAGAGTATAGATATTGTTCTAAATAGTTTACAATTTGCTAACCTAAATTTAATTGATTAGGATATTTTTACACCGTTAAATGAAAACGCATTGTATCGATCATCAAAATTACAAATTTTGAAACCTTTTGATCATTAAATTAATGGTGTCAAAAAAATTTGCAATTTGATTTTTATATACTTCAAATGATATAGATCATATTCAACGGTGCCGATCGTTGATTTGAAGACTTCATCATCGAAAATAAATAGGTGGCAATGAAATCTGTTTCTTTATCGATAGTATTAAATTTGCTCAACTCTCTCTCTCTCTCTTTATATATATATAATTTTGCTTTCGAGAGTAAATATTAATTTTGGTCGATATGTATGGATCGCGCACCTAAGTTGGCTCTCACAGCATCCATGTAAGTGTAGTTTCTGCGTCCTGTGACAGGATCTCCGGTTCGGTAGCAGTCGCAGAGGAGGTTGGAGGTGTAGTAGATTACGAAGGCGAAGAGGATCATGACGGCCGGCCCGGCAATCCAGCCCAGTTGCCCTATGGCCCATGCAAGCGACAGCACTCCTGAACCTATCACTGCTGTGATTATGTGTGAGGTGGCCGTCCAGACGGTACCTGCCAAAGTTGGTTGTGTAGTTAGATATTGTGGTGTTTGAGCAAGGGATTCCCGCGGGTCCGATTTTGGTTGAATTCTTAAAAACTCGAATTCGAATCTGAAAATCAAATTAATATATATATATCAACCGAGAACTGAACCTGGCGGGTTTTAAAAATTCATACCCATATTTGTCTCTGATCAAACACTTGAAACTCAAATCCGGATCGGAACCGACGGGTTTTAAAAATCCATATTGTTGGATGAAATTTTAATAAATAAAAATTATTAAATAATAATATTTTATATATTATATAAATATAAATAAATAAAAATAAATTATATATATATATATATATATATATATATATATATATATATATATATATATATATATATATATATATATATATATATATATATATATATATATATATATATATATATATATAAGTAGTGGGGCTCTTATCACTATTAATAGGATAGGTGCAACATCATATCAGTTTAACAATGGACTTGGATGAGGAATTGTAGAGTTAGGATGATATTAATCGGTTAGAGTTGAATGGTTAGGGTTGAGTGGTTCATTTGGGTTATAGTATTTAATACAATAGTTAGAAATGATGATAAGAGTTGATCCAAAGACTAAAAAATTGATAGGACAGGTACTCATATCCTATTAAAAAGATAGTAGCCGGACTCATATCCTATTCGGGTACGGATTCGGATCCGGTAAATACAAAATTCACATCCGTATTTATATCCATCGAGTTTTTATTTTCTATACCCATAACCAAATTCATATTCGTTTAGCTCGAATAAATCCTTTCCGTTTGGATTCGGGTTCGGATAATATTTCGAATATCCATATCCATTGACATCCCTAGTTAGAGTACGAAATTAACACATAGAGGGATCATCAACCTTACTTGCGGGGTACAAAAATAATTAAATTATCCTATGAGTTCCGTAAAAATAATTATTTAATATGATATCAAAAGTAATATTCCAGTAGTAATGTTAACTCCTCCTATAGTCAAAATTCAGTCACTATGAAAATAACTGCTGAGTATATAAAGATCGATCATTCTCTAGTAGCTTAACATTAAAATTCAAAGATGGTTACGTCACAAATCTGGATTATGTTTGGAAGAAGTGCCGATAGTGGGGGCGCGTTATATATTATGACTTCAAGAAGAGATGCAACGAAATAGAAATTATATCCAAATCTTTTTGTCCAGCAATGTTTAATTTAAAAACTTCAGGTGAACTAATCAGAATCTTAAAATCATTAAGCATCAAGCTAGCTAGCGAACATGCTTTCATTAAGTCTTAATTAATATGCATAAATAAATCTGTTTTAAGATATTAAGGATAATTTCATGTACTAACTAATAGAGAAAAAGTTAGTTCTGATATATATATCTTACTTTATATTTCAGAAATATAGTTGGAATATATAATTATTTTAAGGAATATACTAGTCATATATACATACATATAGAGTGAAGCTAGAATATTATTATGGACTAGAATACTATATATTGATATATAGTATTGAAAAAGTATTTAATTACTATTAACTTTTGGATCATTGAATATCTAAGATTTAGTGGGGGTAGGTGAAATAATAATAATTATTAAGGGTGAAAAAATCGACAGTTAACACTATTCATATGTTGTCAATATATAATATACTAACTAATAAAGAAAAGTTAAAGGCGATTTAATTATCTCGCTCTAGATCTCTCCTATATATATATATAACAATGCATGAGATAAGTGAAAATATAATGAGCTAGTATATATAGTACTTCTTGGTTCCAATAGATTATTATCTGCAGGTATATGTTGATTAGAATAACTATTTTCTATTTCTTGTATAATTTTTCTTTCTGAAGTGTTTGTTGGAATATGCATGGAGATAACTTATTTTATGATCTGCTTGTGAATTCTCCAGCCTAACAATATGTATGTACGAATTAAATTAATGGTTCAAAACAAATTAATCGATCAGTATGTAAAAGATATATAATTGAGCATAAGGACAGCGAGAAACAAAAGAGATCGATCTGTTACTTTACATATATATTTATTTCTCTTTACCGGAGATTATGCATTCCTTATATTAGTGTATACTATATTAGTTTCTTACTAATTCATAACTCACCATGTATTAGCTCGGACTCTCTTTATATAAAGAGGTCTTTTGTAATTTATCAAATCAGAATGAAATATATTTTCTTCTCCAATTATTCTTTATTTTCATGGTATCAGAGAGCGACTAGCTTACGCAAAAGCTCGTCGTCGGTATCTCTCGATCTAGTTCTGTCATGACATCCGCACCTCCATCAGTGCCGCCTGTACAGGTTCCTCCACCGACACCTCCATCAATGCCGCCTGTACAGGTTCCGGCATCGACTATTGCTCGGCTCGATGTTAAACTCTCCGGGCCTAATTATCGTGAATGGTCGGTGTCAATTCAACTCTTGTTTGATGCTCTCGATCTTACTGGACATATTGATGGTGCTGGTCCACCAACCGATGATTCCCTCAAGGACTGGCTTGTTGCTGATCGACGTGCTCGTGGAATTATCTCTACATCGGTAAACATAGACATTCGGATGCAGCTTATCAATTTGTCCACCGCTCACCAGATGTGGTCTCTTCTTCGGCAAATGTATGAGCAGTCTAGTTATGCTCAATCATATGCAGAGTTTCAAGAGATCTACATGGCCCATCAAGGTGAGCGTAGTATCCAAGAGTTTTACAGTTTTATGCAGGCTCGTTGGCGTCAATTGGCGACCATGGATGAACCCTTGTGTCGCACTTGCTCAGCTTGTCAGTGTATTGTCAAGCAAAAGCAGGTGCGTGATCAACAACGATTGTTCCAGTTTCTTATGCGCCTACGACCTGAGTTTGAAGCGTTACGTGGCCAACTACTCCATCGAACTCCCTTCCCTACTATTGATGTGGCTCTCGCGGAACTGATTGCCGAGGAGACACGTCTTCGAGTTCTGAGTTCCTCCACTTCCACAATGCCTAACGTTCTTCTTGCTCATGGCCCTACAAGTCCACCTGTGCTAGCGCCTACTTCTCATCATCAACCGCCTTCAAGTTACATTCCAAATCCTGGTACTAGAAAAGACAAACGGAGCATTCAATGTCGTTACTGTCATCTTTGGGGCCACTCAATTCAAGATTGCCGGAAAAAGAAATGGGCAGATCAGCATTTACGATCCTCTCGTAATACGCCTACCGTTGCATCTGCTCCTTCTGTTCCTTCGGTCAACAACGCGTCATCTACAGAGCATCAGCCTTCAACTATTCAATTGAGTCTTCCTCAACTACTGCAGATGTTTCAGCAACACCAGTTGACTCCATCCACTTCGTCAGGGCAGTCCTCCTCTATTTTTCCATCTACACCATCAGGTTTTGGTATGACTGGTCCTGGAGGTACTTCGGAACATTCCTGGATTTTAGACTCAGGCGCATCTTTTCACATGACACCACATGCTTCTTTGCTTTCTTCACCTTCTAAATTAAATTCACCTTCACATATTTTTACTGCTGATGGTACCTCTCTTTCTGTCAATAATAGTGGCGTTGTTTCACCTAAATCTGATACTTCAGGACGCTTTACTATTCCCTCTGTCCTACATATACCACGACTCTCTCTTAACTTACTATCTCGCCAAATTACGATCATGATTGCACGGTGACCTTTGATTCTTCTTCTTGTCTTGTGCGGGATCGTCGACCAAGGACTTTGATTGGACGGGGGCCATAAACGTGTGCACATGACTATCTGCACCTTCCTCCTAAAATTAATTCAGCAAATATTGCTACAACTTCAAACTCTGATCTCTGGCATCGTCGTCTCGGTCATCTTTCTTCTGATAAGTTTACTGTTTTAGTTCGTAGTGGTGTATTAGGTCCTGTTTTTAATTCCGAATCTGTTTCTTGCATTGGATGCAAACTTGCTAAACATTCCACTAAACCTTTTCCTGTTAGCAATTCTGTTTCAAGTGCACCATTTGATCTTATTCACTCGATGTTTGGGGACCGCACCTATATCAACTCGTGTTGGCAATAAATATTATGTTATTTTCATTGACGATTACTCACGCTTTACCTGGGTTTATTTTATGCATAATAAATCTGAAGTTTTTCAATTGTATCAAAATTTCGCTGCCATGGTTCAAACTCAATTTGGTGCCACTATTAAAATTTTTCGCTCTGATTCTGGCGGCGAGTACCTTTCAAATGAATTTCGCCAACTTCTCGCTAAACATGGTACTTTGCCGCAACTCTCTTGTCCTTATACTCCTCAACAAAATGGTTTTGCTGAGCGTAAACACCGACATATCCTTGAAACCGCTCGCTCTCTTCTAATTGATGGGTCGTGCCTAAACAATTTTGGGCGATGCGGTTTCTACGAATTTATCTGATTAATATTATGCCTTCCAGTCTTTTCTCCGGTTTTTCTCCTAGAGAGCGATTGTATGCTAAATCACCATCTTATACTCATTTGCGTGTTTTTGGATGTACTTGTCTTGTTCTCTTGCCTCCGCATGAACGAACCAAACTAACTCCAAAATCGTCAATTTGTGTTTTCTTAGGATATAGTCTTGAGCATAAAGGGTATAGATGTTATGATCCTACTTCTCGTCGCATGCGAATTTCTCGAGATGTCATTTTTCTTGAACATGTATCATATTATGCTCAATCTAAGTTAAGCGTTGATACTTCTGCCGTTTCTTCACCTTCTGTTATTGATCTTTCATTTCTTGTTAATTCTTCGTTGATCACCACATCTTCTCCTGAAGAGCCCCAACGAATTGTCTCTCAGCCCACTGAATTCTCGTCTTCTGCAGAAGTTTCTATAGTACCGGCACCACATGACGACCCACCGATTACTGTTCCTTCCGACGATCAGACGACTGCTGAGCGACGCTATCCACTTCGTACTCGCCGCCCAACACAATTTTTTGGTTGTCTTGCCTCTCCTTCTTTTTCTCCACAATATCATGCTTTTCTTGCAGCCATTTCTAGTATCCAGGAACCCCGTACATACCGCCAGGCCGCTTCTATTCCTGAATGGCGAGATGCAATGGCCACAGAACTTACGGCCCTTCATCGTATCTTGGTACACAGGGAACTAGTTCCTCTCCCGCAAGACTCCAATAAGTTGTAAGTGGATTTATAAAATTAAGACACATTCTGATTGCTCAATTGATCGTTATAAAGCCCGTTTTCTTGCTCGAGGGTTTTCTCAAGAATATGGCATTGATTATAAGGATACATGCGCCCCGGTTGCTAAGATGACCTCCGTTCGCATCCTTATTGCTCTTGCCGCCTCTCGTAGCTGGCCTCTTTATCAACTTGATGTAAAAAATGCCTTCTTACATGGGGATCTTCATGAAGAAGTTTATATGCAACCACCTCCTGGTCTTTCCCATTCATCAGGTCATGTTTGTCGGCTACGGAAGGCTTTATACGGCCTTAAACAAGCTCCCCGAGCTTGGTTTGAAAAATTTCAGTCTGCTATTCTTTCATTTGGATTTCATCAAAGCGAAAATGATCATGCATTATTTATTCATACATCTTCTCGCGGGCTCACTGCCTTACTTTTGTATGTTGATGATATGATAATTACTGGTGATGATCCTGATTGTATTCGTTCCGTTAAATCTCATCTTCAGCAACAATTTGACATGAAGGATCTTGGTCCTCTTCGATATTTTTTGGGGATTGAAGTGGCATATAGTCCTCGAGGATATATATTGTCTCAACAAAAATACACTGCCGACTTGCTATCTCGTGCCGAGCTCACCGACATCGACATCGTGAGTACTCCTATGCAGCTCCACCAAAAGCTAACTCCAAATATGGGCGAACCTCTCACTAATCCTACACGTTATCGTGAGCTAGTTGGTGCATTAGTCTATCTCACTATATCTCGCCCCGACATTGCTTATGCGGTTCATATTGTTAGTCAATTTATGCAGGCGCCTACTTCTGTTCACTATGCTGCTCTTTTACGCATCCTGCGCTATTTACGAGGAAGTATTCATCAAAGTCTATTCTTTTCTTCCTCTTCCAAGCCTCAACTTCGTGCCTATTGTGATGCTGATTGGGGTGGAGATCCTACTGATCGTCAATCTACGACTGGCTATTGCGTTTTCTTTGGGGATTCTCTGATTTCTTGGCGTTCAAAGAAACAAGATATTGTCGCCAAATCTAGTACGGAAGCTGAATATCGTGCTATGTCCTCTGCCGCCTCAGAAATTGTATGGCTTCGCCGACTCCTTGGTGACCTCGGTGTCCAGTGTTCTAGTTCAACACCTTTATATTGTGACAATCAAAGTGCTATCAAAATTGCGAATAATCCTGTCTTTCATGAACGAACTAAACATATCGAAATTGATTGTCACTTTGTGCGCCATCATTACATTAATGGAACGATATCTCTGCCGTTCGTTCCCTCTGCTCAACAACTTGCTGATTTCTTCACCAAATCTCAGACTACTCAACGACATCAATACCTTCTATCCAAACTCTCAGTGTTTACTCCACCTTGAGTTTGCGGGGGATGTTACTTTACATATATATTTATTTCTCTTTACCGGAGATTATGCATTCCTTATATTAGTGTATACTATATTAGTTTCTTACTAATTCATAACTCACCATGTATTAGCTCGGACTCTCTTTATATAAAGAGGTCTTTTGTAATTTATCAAATCAGAATGAAATATATTTTCTTCTCCAATTATTCTTTATTTTCACGATCTAGTAAATTCGATCGCATAAAATTAATTAATACTCGATCACCTACCTGTTCGTTTAAGGCGGCCATCATCATCAAAACATTTGGAATATCCCGGAGGATTAATGCTTGCTTCGGCATCAACATGAGGTTTCGGCTGCGTTTCGACTTGCAGATATACTCTCATATCGCGGTTCTCATCGAACTAATGCCAAAATAGTTATACCATGCAACATAATTAATGATTTTCCATTACTAATTACTAAAATTATATACTACCGAACAGAAAATAAAAAAGCCTCACTAATTAAGCCAAATCCTAACTATTAATTTTAAGGGTGGTAACTTATTCCGACTCACAGCACTCTCATGGATTCTAGGAGGAAGGGTGCGGCTTCTGGGTAGCATGACGCTTGATCTGTTACCTACTTAATTGATTTCACAAAAGCATGCACCTTTGTTACAGTAGAAATTAAAGGGTAATTAGAAAAAGGAGAGGGAGAGAGAGAGAGAGAGAGAGAGAGAGAGAGAGGAGTGGCGAGGGGAATATAACGAGATGTGCTAGCTCGATCCTTAGCAAAATTGTGGTAGGAGCCTTTTATAAAGAGGTCGAGTGATGAAGTGGGGGGGGGGGGGAAATCAATCAAGTATTGGGATAAGGAAGTGGGAATGAGAGGATGATTCCTTAGCCTATTTATTTTCACCCGTAAAATTAAGTGACCATCAAACGTGCTACACGCTGTGATCTCCTCTCTTCCCCAAAAAAACATGGGCTATTGCGCATGATTAATTCGTTCCTTAAAATGAATTAATTAATGTTGATTAGTAATAGTAATAATAATAGAGCAGATTGTCAGAAACTTAGAAAAGTTTTGGCTCTTAATATTCTTGCAAATAAAAAGTAGACAACTAAAGAGGCATGCATGCATGGTCCGGTGACAAAATATTGTTATGGGCTTTTTTTGCAAATAGCCTCCTGACTTTTTTTTATTTTGAAAAATAGTCTCATCATAAAATTAACAGCAGAGCAGCCGGGCAGTGTTTAAGTCGAACACAGTGAACCATTCACCGTGTGTAGACACGGTGAATGGTTCACCGTGTTCAATACAACTACCACACCCATATTGGACACGGTGAACCATTCACGGTCCAATACAAATACCCCAAACTTAGCCAAAAATGGCTAAGTCTCTGAAACTTAGTTGTATTGGATACGGTGAACTATTCACCGCGTCTAAACACGGTGAATGGTTCACTGTGTTCAACTTAAACACCTAAATTTCTACGCGTGGCGTGACTGACAAGGCGCATAGGGCGGGGCCATTTTTACAATTAATTTTATGGTAGGACTATTTTTCAAAATAAAAAAAAGTCAGGGGGCTATTTGCAAAAAAAGTCCTATTGTTATTGATTGAATTAGCATATTTAATTTAAAGAGAAATGCATCCTGTCCGTTTCCAATCCCCTATTTAATTAATACACCAATCGCATCTGTTGATCCAGCTTAATTACTTGCATGTGCATGGAATTAATTAAGTTCTTTTCTTTGATTTACTACTTATCCCATGCATTTTTATTCACGCCGTAGGCTTTGCTGATCATTTAAGTACGAAACACTTAATTTACGGTTAATTGCATGCAGCTTTATTAGTCGTCCTTATCGTGCGCGGACTCGTTAAAGAAGGAGAGGGACCAGAAGGATCTAAGAATATTTCCTAGCTAATAATAGTAGCTAGGTAGTACGCACTACGCACTGCGCACATAGGAAAAGAGATAAGAGATGGGAAGCAATCAGGACGTTAAAGGCGAGCGGCATGCTTGCGGTGGCGCTTGGTTCTTGGTTCCACTTAATTTTCGTACGATCGATGATAGGGATTGGAGCAGCACGAGCGCGCTCATGTTTTGCGACGTTTGGTAGTGCTCACTACTCACTACTGGATCTGGATGCATCAACAAGATGTAATTAATGGTCCCTCCAACGTTGACTTGACTCCTCCTGGGAAGACCAACTAATCAACGTACGTTGGAAGACCAACTATACAAAGGAAATGTGAACACCCTTGTTTATTTTACTGATGAAAAAAAATGGGTTTTTCGGATTTCCAAAGGATCATTTGGATTTGTAGAAATTTTGATCTAAATTGATCGAGCAATTCATCAATTGAAGGTTGTACAAGAATGCGTAGTAATTTCGATTTGAAGAGTAGCGACTTTTCGGTGGTCGATTGAGAAAAATTGAGCCGAAAACGAGAGATTTCGTTTGTTAGCGCTGAAAAGTGTCTTCCGGCCGAACCGAGTCGATAGTGAAAGTCTTTGAACTCTGATCCGATCCCTTATCAGCCGAATCGCTTGATCCAATTAAAGGGCGCAAATTTCAAGAGTCACTAATTGTAACTGTTCTGCATCCCTACACTTTTACCAAGGGAGATCTTTGATTGAGTCAAATACCAGAAAATTCGACTCCTAACAAGTAGAAAGTAGAATTGTAAGCAACAACTATGAAGCAATAATACCAAATAATTATGTAGAAACATAAAATATTACCTCTCTACAATAGTATTTGGTTGGGAGATTGGGCCGGGCAAGGGATAAGAGGTTATCCCTCCCCTCGTACCCAAACAATAGTGTTTGGTTGAGAGATTGGGGGGCAGCGGATAAGGGATTATCCCTCCCCTCGTACCCAAACAAAAAAAAGGTGGGATAATTATCCCATCCCTTAACGTGTTATTCTGAAATAACCGGTTAAGGGGTGGGATAGTTATCATACACCTTCTGTGGGAATAGGGGTGGGAATATATAGTTGTTTCTATACCCCTATTTAATTTTTTAAAAATTTAAATTTTAAAATTTTAAATTGAAATTTTAAAATTTATAATTTGTAATTTTAAAATTAATATTTTATAATTTTAAATTTTATCTTTTATATTAATATTTTAAATTTTTTAAATTTAAAATTTGATATTATATATATTTAAAATTAGATTTAATATTAAATTTAAAATTTAAAATTTTGAATTTTCAAATTTGAAATTTAAAATTTTTAATTTTTAAAAATTAAAATATATACATTTAAATTTAAAAATGTAAATATAAAATTTAAATTGAAATTCAAATATAATGTAAGGACAATATTATTATTTTTTATTTATAACTACCTATTATTCTTTTTATTTCATTTTATCTATTCAAATACTATTTTTTTTATTGTCAGAAACAACTTAATTTTTATCCAAATAGAAAATTAGTCTAATTTTTACTAATACCTGAATTTATATCAACCCTTGAAATAGACGGAGCCAAACGAAGCCTATAACAAGAACACCAGGCTGGATTCACAATATGACCAACGTAAATAGGATATACTTCGAGGTTTCGTGAAAATACCAATGTAAGGACTGAGATTTTTGCAGTGTAGATAAACTCTCAGTTGACGATGTTTTTGTGTGTAATTTAATTACAAAAGCACTCGTCAAGTTTCGGGCGAAATCGAGTTAAAACGGAGATTCTACGCGATTTCCAAGTTCGACTTAAGTGAATAGTAACTCGGTTTCGGAGAAGTCACGGTGCGAAGTTGACTTCTGGCTCGTATCGGACTCCGTTCATAACAGTCCAATAGCTCGTTTCGAACGTTTCAGTTATTCTGTGACTAGTGGCACTGACGGATTTTGGGTTTGACGCACGGATTTTAAGAAAATCTGAGAATACATGTTTTATATGTAAATGCGTCATTTTGGCCCTTCGAGAGAAAGCGGATTTCGTCGTAAATCCGTAATCGATCGAGGCGAACCAAAATCGTAGCTTTGTTCTATTCGTTGTGCTGATCGCACTGGCGCGATCCGTTCGCAAATCTGACGGACGGATCTACGGAGATTGCGCGTTGATCGAGGAGAGGTTGTGAAGGGCAATTCTGTAATTTCGCAAAAGTTGCGACATTTTATGTACCGTTTCGCTTGAGATCTTCCGTGGAGGGGTATTCGTGCGTTTTACTCTAGTTGTGAGAGTCTCAGTTTGAAATACTGAGATTGGAGGGACTTATGCACGATTTGTCGCCCTATGTATATGGTCCTCTAGGGTTCCACTTTGGAACCCTAACCCTAGCCAGCCCCCCTGCTACCCGTACACCCCCCCAGCCACCTTTTCTCTGCTCTCCTGCCTTACCCTTTCACCTCCGGCCATCGCTGCCGTGCCGCTGCCGCTTGCTCCTTTCTCGCGCCGTTTTCGCTTGCTTGGCCGAGCCCAGCCGAGGACGGCTCGCGGCCTCCCCGCGCGCTGCCCGCCGCTCCCTCCTCCTCCTTCTCCGACTTCGACCGTCGGCCGCCGCCCCAACCCGCCGTGAGCGCCGCCGCACCCGCCGTCGTTCTGCACTCGCCTGGACAAGTCCGGCCGAGGTCCGCGCACCACCCCTGCCGTCGCCGCCGCTCCCCATCGGCCGCGCCGCCTTCCCCGAGCCCCGGCGACCCCCGCGTGCCGACGCCGCCGTCCGGAGCTCCCCGACCGCCGCCGTGGCCGCGCCAAGCCCCCGGAGCCCGAGCTCCTTCGTGCGGTCTTCGCTGATCCGCCGCCGCCGCCATCGCACCCGGCCCATCTTCTCGAGGTGAGCATCACACTCTCACCTCCCCCGCACCCATTCCCCGGCCGCCGCGCACCTCGCCGTGCCGCCGGAGCCGGCCGGAGCAACCTTGCTCCGCCATGCCCGAAATAGGGCTATCCTTGGCCATCTTGTGTTCCGAGGCCTGCGATCTCCACGGAAGGGAGCACGATGATCGTGAGTCATCGCCGATCATCGTGCTCACCTTAGTTTCGTCGGGGAGGCTCTGCTCCGCCGTTGCGGCGTTGTCGACCCGATTGAGCCTCGTTTGGTCCGTCGTTCCGTGTTCGCGCGCATTTTTCCGCTATCCGAGGTCGTTCGATGCCTCGGAGGTGAGCACGGTGATCGTGAGTCGCGTCGATCACCGTGATCATCTCGGTTTGGATAAACGATGTCCAGGTTAGTTACATTCGGCCGTTTTTCCCCATTGCGCGCGTTGTTCGCGAGAATTTTGGGTTGCTCTGCGCTTTCCACGGTGGACGGCGGTGCTCGAAGGTGAGCACGGCCTCCGCATGCCGAGACCTAGTAGTACGTGTCTCGGCGGACCACAGGAAATTCTCGGTTTGCGTGTACGAGCGACTTGATCGCTCTAATTACATAAAATGATGGTATTTTATGTAATTAGAGGGACTTTTGTGTAATTGTACATCGTGTGGCTATCGTGAGCAGCATGTTTTAGTGTGTTTGACCTCTGGACTGACTGTCCATGATTCTGTAGCTTTCGCGGAAATCGAGAAGTCGGTTTCGGCGCGTTTTTCGGCAAAACTTGCCGACAAAACGCGGTTTCAGGTCGGATTTCTTCCGACGTAGTTGGTTACTTTGTGTTGCCGCCAAAACATCCCAATTGGAGTGTTTTGGGGCAGCGGGTGACTCGTGGCACGAGTCGGTGAGTTTCGGGACACTTAGTGGGTCCCGACGGCATCCCGGTGTGGTTTTCGGGACTCCCGGTGAGTTACGGTGATCGGTTTTGGGAAACCGATCAGGGGACTTGTGTGGTAGTTTGTGAGTCTTGTGTTTTGAGTTGTGGGTTGGTTACTGACCCGGTGGATCTTCGTAGGTCCGGTCGACTTGGGCGTACCCGGTGTTCCGTCTCGCTTTGACAGCGGGTGCTTCGAGTTGGTAGTCGGTGAGAGCGTTTCGCCTCCTTCTCCTGTTTTTTTCTATTCCAGCATTATAGTCTCTACATGTCATTGCTTATTTATCGTTTGATTATCGTATTCCGTTGATTGCATATTATTAGTGGTTGATAGACATGTAGAACAGGTTGGCCTTTGTGTTTCAGTATCTCTGTGGACTTTGGGTCCAGGCAACACATTGACTCTCTCGTCATGTGTTTCGATCTGGTTGATCGAGGTTCGGCGTTGTACGCCCTAGCAGTTTCACAGTTCGGCGATGTACGCCATTGTTGTTGGCTTCGGCCTAGGCACCGGCTTTAGCCGGGTTTCTTTTTGAGCATACCAGCATGACTTAGTCACAGCACTTGGGGGTATTCATGACACCGGATCGGTTTGGCCACCGATCGGAGGTGTACTTATCCGGATGGGTCGTCCTTTGGAGCGGATGGATCAGGTCGGTGCAGGTTAGTGACAGGCAGCGCTTGAGGTCTGCGGACCAATATAGCAGGCACAGATTGGGTACAGTTTCTGGTTCTTTACTTTGAGGCATTATTAGCATTGTTATCTATACAGTAGCAGGTTTATCTATTGCTTCTTATTATCTGTCGTAGCTACTGTAGTTCTATTTCATATCACAGCTTATATATTGTTTATCTATCTCCTTTGATCTCCGGTGATTACGGCTTGCCTTCGTGGCTTGCGGTACCCATCGGGGAGGGAGACATGTTTACATGTTCTCACCTCCCCCACTATTTTCGTGCATCGCGGGTAAGGAGATAGTGTTTGGGCGCAACGAGAGGACGACCTAGCTAGCCCGCCATAGCGTCGTCACCCGGTTATATTTTATTTCCTGCATTTTCTAGTTTCTAATAATTAATGGTTCAGTTAGATGATCTTACTTGTTTGTCTGAATATTGTGAGCTGAATGGTTTGGTTTTTCCTTTGCATGTGATTGGAGTTTATGAGTACATGGTTTTGGTTTATGGATCTTCAGTTTTGTGATATGCATACTTTGGCTCTTGGCTTGTATTCGTGGTTTTCCGAATCGTGGTTTCTACCCCTCGAGGTAGTCGGCTTTCAAAATAGAGTTTCCGTGTAGGAAACAGTTTTCAAAAGAATTTCGAATGGCTTTCTTGGTTGAATGAATAGAGTTTGAAAACAAAGCTTCCGAGTGGGGAGCACTTTTAAATAGGATGTTTGTTGTATTGTGCATTGCATCATCCAGCGCCTAAGGAGTGTTTAGAGGCATGCATCATTCTAAGGATTGCTAGCTGTATGGAAATGCACGGCATGATTTGCTTGTTGATTGGTGAATGTAGGTTGTGGTTGAGATCCTGTTGTATCAGTTGGTACGCCGTGCAAATATAAAGGAGACTCTGTTCGAGGGAACAGAGGAACTTTGTATTTGTGGCGGGTCTGTACGTCACGTGGGTAAGGTTTAAAAAAAAAAAATTTCCGCTGTGTTTCTATCGAAAAGGACCCCGGGGCGTGACAACCAAACAGCTAGCACTAACAACCATAGTTAGTTAATTCGCGAATTATTCGCGAATTATTCGCGAATTTTTGAAAAAACGAATTAAACGGCCGAATTCGTATTTTTGCGAAAAATTCGGAAAAAACGGATTTTTTTTATTAAAAAAACGTATACGCGTATAATACGTTGGGCCGAATTGTCACGCCCCGCCACCCGCCTATTTGGTCGGGTTCGGGCCACGTCAACAGACGCCGAACGGACAGGGCCTCCCCTGCCCGCCCAAGGCTCTAACAACAAGTACAATTTAACAAATCAAAGAGAATTTGCAATTATACAAGGCTTACACGAAGGTAAGCACAACACAGCGGAAGAGTAAGCACTAAGCTAGAATATAAACCACACATGAACTTGATTACATTTGAACCAAATACAAGTTAACTAATCTATTACATTCTTTAAGCATTCGATACATCATTTCTTTTTACATTGTCATCTCCCAAAATTTACTTGAATGTTTACAACTTGACATCTATAGTTCAACAAAATAAAGTTGATACAAGTATAACAAAAAGGAAATGTCTAGATGCAAACTCCGGTGGCCACTAGCTATGGCGCTAACCCTTGCCCCGGTCCTCCGCCGCTCGCTCGTGTTAGGACCTGTGGGGTTAGTGGTGTGAGAACTACAACGAAGTTCCCAGTGGGCTCGGCAACCGACCCCGCCGACTTACCCACTACGTCTATCCAGGCATAAGTATTTCAACGAAAATGAACTAGTAACCAAACTATATAGATGCTAATACTATGCCTGCAAAAAAGAGTCAGATAGATAGATAATCGAATTTGAATATGTTTGCATGCATGCTCTTTACCATACTTTACTTTACTTTACTTTACTTGGCTCATTACCCAATCTTGCCGGTTAACATAGTTAACCCCAACAAACTCAAGACCCAAAATCCCTCACTGAACGGGGAGGCTCTAAGCCTACAAGACCCGAGGGACCGTCCGTCGGGGCCACGATCCCCTAGGTGATCGTTGAACTCACCGCTTGAGGAGGAGCGACCTCCCTCAAGCCAAGACTTGTCAAGAGTATCGATCTAATCCTCACATTGAGGATTCATAGCCACTAGTTACCATGCCATTGTCAATGTTAGGTTTTCTACCTAATCATGTATATCATTCTTGCCATAATGCCACTAAGTTAAACTATGTTTAACTAATGTTATCTCAATGCCAATCTTGTCTCTATGTTCAATATCACCTTTGTTGATTAAGATCAAGTCCATTCTATATTCACACAAGTAGGGTTCTAATTCTCATGCCTCTATGGTTCCATTACAATCTCTAAGTTCATTTTCATACTAGAACAATAATTGAAGTTCAACCATAGCATAATTAACCTCTACCCTATCATGCATGAATACACTATACATAGAATATGCTCAAAAGGTGAAAACAGACATAGAAGGGAATTCGATGGTTCCGGTATGCACCCCCCACCTTAAAATAATTTTGTGAGGATGCCCAAGAAGTTTCACGACCTACCGGGGCCTAGGTAAAAACCTGCAGTTTAAAAGTGAACATAATCAGGCCATTTTACATAGTAGCCCCTATATCGGATTTTCTTTTAATTAAACGGAGTTGTCCCACACGTCGGGAATACCCCCAATTAGATTTCTACAAGGTCAATTTGACCCAAGAACCCCTATGTTCAAAAGCCCCAAATTTGGATGCTCCAACAATGCCCTATGTCAAACCTAGGGTTTTGATCTCATTCACAAGCAAAATATAGCTTTAGATCAACCTAAAAGCTCTCTAAAACCATCCTTGACCCATTAGAACCATCTATTTGGGGTTTACAACAAACCCTAGCCAACCACCATTAGAGCTCATGAAGCTCTCATGAGTTTTCATGGAGTTCATGGCCAAACAAGCCCTCTAACACTAGCAACAAGCTAGAAACTCCAAATCTCAAGCTAAAATCGAAACCCTAGGGTTAAACTTGCAAGAACCTACCTCTTGTAGCAAGCTCAACCCAAGCCCTTGTTGTAGGAGAGCTCCAAGATCCTCCAAGAAGCCTCCAACAAGCTCCAAGCCACCTTCTCCAACTCCTTCTCCTTCTTCTTCCTTGCCCTAGAGCTCCTCTAGAGAGAGAAAGTGAGAGAAAAGAGAGTGAGTGTGTGTGTGCTGTGAAATGAGTGAAGGGAGAGTTTATTGTGTTGTAACAATAGCCAAAAAGCCCCTCTACTTCTTTTATTTCGCACGCTCACAACCGTCACCATCCCATACCCAGATGGGGAAATCAGCACTGGTGACGGGGTGCTACAGGCAGAACTCCGAGAGCAGCCTTCACTCGGTGCATAAAGATCTATACCTAGATGGGGCGACACTGCACTCGTATGGGCCAAAGAAAACTATCAAACCCGAGAGCTCTCTCCTTCTGGGTGCGATGGCTATACACAGCACGTACACCGGCCGTACTCAGATGTGGGCCATAAAATTATCAAACCCGAGGGCTCTTCCCTTCTCGGGTGTGATGGCTATATACGGCATACACCGTGGTCACACCTGCATGGGCCATAAAATCCGTCAAACCCGAGAGCTCTCCTCCTCTGGGTGTGATGGCTACACCTGCACGTACACCGTGGCCGCACGTACGGGTGCTCCAGACTTGTGTTTTTCACGCTGTTTCGACTCTACTTCGCGCCGAACAACGCCAAAACCCTTTTAACTCTTTTAGATTATCTTCTAACCTTTCCAAGAAGTTTGGAATGGCAATTGGAACATGTCCAACTATTTTGTTTTCGTACTTTAGTCAATTTGGCCAAAGTCCGATCTTATCGTCGAATTTTCGATATGCTACACGAATTATTCGGCCCAAAAAATCGGAAGCATATTGCCCCTCTCGCGCCGCCGCCCCGCCCGCGCCGCCCGCACCACTGGGCTCGCCCGCGCTCCCGCGGAGTCCCGCACTCTTTGGCGGGCCGGCCCAAAAGGCCGAAAAGAGGCTAAAAAAAAAAAAAAAAAAAACTCCTTCCCAATTTTTATTTAATTAACTTAATTTTATAGTTATTTATTCTTATATATTTTTAAAAATATGAATATTTATGCTAATAGCATAAATTTTGAGAAAAAAAATTAATTTAATAGCCGAATATTTTATCCCGAATTTTTAATTAGTAACCGTATAATATTTGTATAAATCACGTATCCGAATAATTGATAAATCCGTTTTTTAATCGTATTTTTGAACGAATTTAAAAATTAGAAGACGAATTTTATCCGAATTATATCCGTACCGAATTTTTACCGAATCCGAATTAACTAACTATGCTAACAACATGTCCAACTCAGCTAGTAGCATATGCACCAACTTCCATGGAAGTACCATATATCACTTTATCCTATTTTGAAGGGAAAATTCATATGGTTTTGCATTTTCTCATTTGAGTACTCTGAGATTTAAAGTGTATCAATTTGATACCTGCTGAATATTTAATGTGTATCAATTTGATACCTTGTGGTTTTATTTTTATCTTTTCTATAACTTTTTCGTTAATATTTCGTTAAATTATATACAAAAAAAATTCAAATACCCAGCTAGGTTTATCGAATATTAACTTTAGCACTCTTTAATTTTAACTTTGTCACTGATTTAGAAAAAAAAAATAAAATTGATAATAAAAAGATAAAAATAAAACCACATGGCATCAAATTGATACACTTTAAACTATAAAACAGTCAAGTGAAAAAGTGAAAAATTACTGGGGGATTTTTTTTTGAAGTTTTCCCTATCATGAATAACCGACCACACAATTCCATCCTAGTTTGCTCACCATTGCCACGAAATCACAACCGCAACCCACTTTGGCACTCAACAGTATAGTTAAGTAGAATAATCGAAGACTCGCCAAAACTAGGATGGAAGGTTTTATGCATTAAAATTGGTGCGCGCTTACCAATCCGAGGAGGATAAGAGAAAATATTTCTGGGCTTACTTCAAAAAGCTTTTCTCGACCGACGACACCGTGCCACGTGCCTTTGGTGATTGGAGTAGACTCTTCTGCACTAGGCGGGTGTCGACCTCTATGGCGGGACGGTTAACGGAGGGGTTCAGTCTCGAGGAAATTAAAGAAGCGGTATTTCAACTAGGTAGCGATAAAGCACCGGGCCCCGACGGGTTCCCCCTAAGATTTTATCAACGCTTCTGGGATACCCTTAAGGGAGACATACTCAATGTGTTTCTTGAACTACATGAAGGTAGGCTGTCCACGGCCCCCTTCGACTATTCTTTCATTTGTCTTATCCCTAAGAAAGAAGGGGCAGATCGTGCCAACGACTTTAGGCCTATCAGTCTTGTGAATGGATTGCAGAAGATCATTTTGAAGATCCTAGCTAATCGGCTTGCTACCGTTATGAACGAGCTAATCTCTCCCTCTCAATCGGCTTTCCTTAAAGATAGGAATGTTACAGATGCGTTCGTCACCGTCTCTGAACTTATTGGTTGGGGTAGTAAGGCGGCGATGGAGGGGGTCGCCTTTAAAGTGGATTTTGAAAAGGCTTACGATAGGATTAACTGGCCCTTTCTTCTCCGCATTCACCGTTGGTGGGGATTCGAGGAGCAGTGGTGTCAGTGGATCGAGCAATGCGTATGCAACGCCAAGATAGCTATTTTGGTTAATGGTAAGGCGACCAATTGGATCAAAACCAAGAGAGGGGTAAGACAAGGAGACCCAATCTCACCCTTCCTGTTTTTCTTGGTGACGGAATGTCTGGCCAGATTGACCAACACGGCTATCTCTAACAACTTGCTCAAGGGGATTGGTCCTTCACACGAGAGTGCTACGGCTCTTACGCAGTTCGCGGATGACACTTTCTTTTTCACTGAGGCCAGGAATCGTTACCTGAGGAATTTAAGAGTGATGCTGAATCTATTTGAGTGGGCTATGGTGCTGAAAATTAATAGGGAAAAGTCAGAGCTTTACTATCTGGGGCAGGTTGAGGGAAAAGCAGAGAGGCTGGCGCAGATGCTCGGCTGCAGTGTCGGGACCTTCCCCACCACTTATCTAGGCCTACCACTGTCACCTAAACCTCCCTCTAAGGAGACGTGGAGAGGAGCTATTCATAAATTGCAGCTGAGAATAGACGGGTGGCAAGCCAAATTACTTTTGAGAGGTGGTAGACTCACTCTAGTTAACGCTGTGCTAACTAGCCTACCTTTATACTTGCCGACTGTTTTTAAGGCACCCAAGTGGGCGATCAAACGTATTGAAGCACTGCGCAGGGATTTCTTCTAGAGTGGTCATTGCAACCGACCTGGTAGGGGGTGTCTGGTCGCTTGGCAGAATGTTTGCCAGAGCAGACAGTCAGGCGGCTTGGGTATACTAGATATAGCGGCCATGAATACGGCCCTCCTAGTCAAATGGTGGTGGAGATTCCATACTATCCCCAATTTGCAATGGATCAAGATTATCCGGGCCAAGTTCTATCGAAGAAGAAGACCATTGCGGGAGGGGACTGGGTTCAGGCCATCTTCACCCTGGTGGAAAGGGGTGCTAATCACCAAAGGTATATTTATTTGGGGGGCGGAGTACATTCTAGGGAACGGGTGCTCGATTGATTTTTGGCTCGACAGGTGGTGCGGGGGCACCACTCTTCAAGCGTCCTTCCCAGACGTGTACTCGTGGGTGGACTGCAAATCTATCAGGATTCAGGATTGCTTCGGAAGTGACGGTTGGAATTGGAATAGGATTCTGGGCGATGAATCGGCCTTTCCGCCGAGCCTTGGCACCAGACTCTCGGAACTCAAAGAGAGGACCATCGGCTTTGATACTGGGCAAACGGAAGACAGGATAGGGTGGAGATGGGCTAGTAACGGTTTATTCTTCGTAAAATCGACCTACCAGGTGCTGAACGACGGAGGAACGAGAGATGGTCGGGTCAGTCTCCTTTGGAGGCTGCGTATCCCTGTCAAGCTCAAGGTGTTTTGTTGGCTGGTCCTTAAGAAACGAACACCTACGGCGGTCAACCTTAGTAAGACAGGCTGGCCTGGATGTACGACCTGCGTGCTGTGTAGTGATCAGGACGAGTCAGTGGATCACTTGTTCTCTCAATGTGTCTTTATCAAGTATATTATACTTGTAGGAGTTGATGGTGTGCAGGGGGGGGACTTCGGTGAGGATGTCCATACTGTCTGGGATAGATAGAAGCGAAGAGCGAGCGATCTAAGTAAGAGAAGCGGTCTATCCGATTTAGCGACTTCTTTGGTGGATCATTTGGAAGGCTAGGAACGATCTAATTTTTCGTGACATACAGTTTGACCCTGATGTCGTGGTGCGCAGGCTCAAGCATCTTATCAACTCTTGGAATACTCTGCTTTGAGAGAGTTTTTTTTTTTTTTTTTTTTTTTTTTTTTTTTTTTCTTTTATGCGCCTCGAGGCCCCTTGTAGCCTAATTCAACCCTTTTATTGAATGAAGCAGGTAGCGTGCTACCTATTCTCAAAAAAAAAAAAAAAATTTCTCTAAGATTCAATCTTACTAGAGCTTGTCAAAAAGACCTGAAATAAGCTTGCTCACCGCTACGTACCACGTGGGGAGTCGAAATCGCAACCTCAACTTACTTCAGCGGTATCAAAGGGAGTTGAATTGCGCAACCTCAAACCTGGTCGTAGGTCTGGAGGGCCATGACCGGCGCAGTTAGGATCTTCGCAATCAATGCTCATTGACCTCATAATTAAACTGACTCTTGCAAGCTCAAAAATTCATTATTCAACAACAATGTTATCCTAGGATTGATTAATCTAACATTCATATTCTCAACATGTAGAAAAATGATAACATTGACAAAACTAAGAAGCCACGAAAGGATATTCCCGTTTAAAAATCTTAGCATATTTACTACGAGGAGAATGAAGAATAATAACAGTCACAAAGAATCCAATTGATAGAATTCGAGAAAACATTATTAAGATTTGGTTAGACTTCTAGTTGAATTCTAGTTGGATTAGAATTAATATTTAAATCTATTTGAGATATATAAAAATTTAAATATTAATTAGAGTAGAAATCTAACAAGTCTAGAATTTGGATAGGTTTTGATGTAAGCTTTATATATAGCTTGATTGGTGGAGAGCTTAACAGAGGGTACGACTGAGAGATCCCTTGGGTGGTGTACCGCTGAAGCCTTGCAGAGCTCGCATGTGGTGTACGCTCAAGATGTGTAGCTACTTGTTGGCGTCCGTACACGTGACGAAGCTTAGGCAGGCCGCGTGCACCTAGTGCATGGGTGCACATAGGGAATTGTCTTCTGGATTTGTAGAAGACTAGAGAAAAGTGAGAGAGATATAGAAAGAGAGCTCGGGTTAAAACTACTCTATTGCAGAAGAAGAGTCAGGTGTAATCTTCTCTTATTTAGTGAATCTTATTTTACACGTATACTCTTTAGTTTTTTCTTTCTTTTATAATTGTATCAGTTTTTGCTAAAATGATGGGTTAATGGAAAAAATCTGATTTGATGATTTTGTTGCGAAATCCCAACATATGGTACTGAATTTACAGCAGTCGGTATTAGAGCGAGTTGTGGATTCTCAAAATATAGTATCAAGGCGAGTACCAGATTTCCAACAATTGACATCAGAGCTTAAGGTTACCGATCTTCGGGAGATATCGACGGAGATGGCCACAAAGGTCAAAATCGAGAAATTCAATTGCAAGAACAATTTCGACTTATGGTAGATTAAAGTACGAGCAAGTCTCCTACAACAAGAGTTGGACGAGGCGTTGAATATATGGGAATGAGGTGAAGCCAGCGGAGGTCACATATGCGGTTTGAGAGAAAATGGAGCGAAAGGCGCTAAGTACATTTCAATTGTGGAAGAAATTGGAAGATCTGTACATGATCAAATTCTTGTCGAACAGGTTGTATTTGAAGTAGCGACTGTTCATGTTGTGGATGTAAGAAGCGACAAGCCTATATGAGCATCTAAATGAGTTCAACAAGGTGGTTGCCCAGTTAACCAGTATCGGAGTCAATTTGAATAATGAGGATAAGGCGCTGATCTTATTATCTTCGCTACCGTTGGCATATGAGTATCTGGTGATCACGTTGTTTTATGGCAAGGAGACCATAAGCATAGAGGCGGTCACTACCGCACTTCTCTCGAACGAGCTGCGGAAGATGACTCAGAAGTCCGGCATGCAAAACGGGGATGCAGGGGCTGTTGGTGAGAGCGAAGAAAGAAGCGACAACATTAGCGACCTGAGATCGATAGAATAAGTCATTATTTGAGGTGCAGTGCTTCTACTGCCATAAAAAAAGATATATAAAACGCAATTGTCGAAAACGTTAGAATGATCTGAAGGAGATAGACAGTAGTGTTTGAGTAAAAAATTTACATTCACAAAAAAGAGAAAGTTCAAAAAAAGGAACGAAGGAAGAAATACAAAAAAAAAAAAATACGTTGTCGCTTTCAAAAAAAAGAAAAAATAAAGAAGAAAAAAATGAGAGAGGTGAGCCCACCTCCTCTTTCCTTCCAAAAAAAAAAAGAGAAGAAAAGAAAACAAAGAAAAATTCAAAAGAGAAATATTCAAAAAAAAGAAAGGAAAGTCTATTGATTAATATTATATGGCGCCTTATTGTGGTCAAGTTACTATTTTTTTTGAAATTTTTGAATAATTTTTTTAAAAAATTAAAGTTATAAAAGCCTTTATAAGATGGATTCTTGTAAACGGGAAGAGGTTAGGAAGAGAAAAGAAAAACTGAAAGAGAAGAAAAAACTAGTTTAAAGAGAAAAAATGTGAAGAGAAAAAAAAAAGATATTTTTTCCCACTCCCCTCCACGAGAGGGGGTGTCCCTCCTCTTTTTTTGAACCTCTCCGACCCATTTGAATTCGTTAATTAATGGGATTGGTGGTTCGCGCGTGTCATCACGTCTTTGCAGCTCCCCTAAATCTTTTTTTAACGTTTTTGAAGGAAGAGGTTTCGAAGAGGAAAGGGAAATAATATAGTTCTCCATTTCTTTGAACCCTTCCACTCCTTTCGAGGACGTTGAATCGAATCTCCTACAAAAAAACCCCATTGCAGATGATTTCTTCCGACATCCATGCTTAAGGTTCATTTATGTTGTCCCAAACCGATTCAGATGATTTCTTCGGACATCTGAATTTTGGTTTAATAAAAAATTACAATAAATTAAAAGGGCGATTTCTTTAAATCCCAAAATTTAAATTGCGATAAATCAAAAAGGATATTTCTCCGGACCCTGAATTAAGATTGTGATAAATTTAAATGAAAATTTCCACGGACCCTGAACCAAAATTGTAATAAATCAAAAGGCGGGTTTCATCGGACCCGATTCAAATTTGAAGAAATAAAAAAGGATATTTCTTCTGACCCCAAAATTCAAATTGCAATAAATTCATAAGAGGACTCCAAATGCAAATTACAATAATTAAAAAAAAAGGGATTTCATTTTCTTGAAGTCCAAATTTAAATTTGTAATAAATTTAAAGAGACCTTCTTCGGACCTCAATTCCAAACAAAATGAAAAGAGCCCACAAATAAACTAAACTTAATATAGGCCCAATCTACTCATGGGCTATGAATCCAGCCAGTATAGAATGTAGGCCAAGTTTGCTTATTGACTGAGAACCCAATCCACACAACAATAAGGTCCATTTTGCATTCAGGCCTTGAACCCAACCCACATGCAAATGCAGTTCATATGCAAATAAATCTCCTAATCCAATCCACATACAAATAAAATCCAAAACCCAAAGCCCATAAGTAAAACTAGAAACTCAAAGTCTACAAATAAAATCCGAAACCCAAAATCCACAAATAAAATCCGAAACCCAAAGTTCATAAATAAAACCCAAAATTCATAAATAAAACCTAACCCAATCTAGTTCATAAATAAAACGACCAAAGCCCAATCCTACCACACCCGCACCATCACTACAAAAAAAATGGTCTATAGCGACACTTTTAAATATAGTTACATGTCAAAAAAAGTACAGCTAGCTAAATTACCGACACTTTTAAAAAGTGTTGCTACATGTGGGGTCGCTAGGTATATAGTGATAGTTAAGGAGTGTCGCTATAACCTAAAAGAGTGCCGCTATAACCTAAAAGAGTGCTGCTAATTTACCAACACTTATTTAAGCATTTAGTAACCGCCGAAACTCTATCTCGTTGGTTGTGGTGGCGGAGGAGGACGACATGAAAAACTCTTTATCTAGAATTTCAGTGGATTGAGTGAAGAGAGAAGGAAAAATGGTAATTGATTTTTCTTTTCTTTTTTTTTTTTTCCTGTTTGTAATCGGGCCAAATGGATTGGATGTGGTGGGTTGAGTAGAGTAATCTTTTATTTTTGGTTGGATTAGACTTTATATTTAGGCATTAGTAGATGTTTTTTTAAGTTTTAGTATAAATGAGACACTTACTCAAAAGTGTCCCAAACATATGTCCCTATAACCTAATTATGTTGTAGTGCATCCAACAATCCAAACTAAATTTATCTACACCAAACAAGATGAACTTCTATTTTCATAAGATAAAATGACTTCTCATGAACTAATTTCATGAAACAAAATGGGCTTTTCAAATGTGCCTCTATCATAAATTAATTTTATAAACTGATTTCATAGGTTTTCCAAATGGGCCTCTATTATAAAGTAATTTCATGAACCAATGTAATGAGCTTTCCAAATAGGTTTTTATCATGAATTAATTTTATGAACCAATTTCATGAACCAAAGATGTCCTTCCTCCATAACGAGCTTTTATCATAGACTAATTATGGACCAAATATAGAATGCCTTGAACCAAAGTATAGCAGTTCGATCCAACCCAAACTAAAAAGGGCCAAACAAGCCTAAGGTGGTTCAACTCCAATCGAGTACAACAGGTTCAAGTTAATTCAACCCGAACCCAATTGGAATGATCCAGATGAAATAAATCAGTTCCGCTCAAACCAAAACAGATCAACGGTTCAAACTCAGTTAAATTCAACTTAACCGGCTAAGTCAACTTAATTAACTCATAAGTCGAAAACAAATGACCATCAAGTAGTTAAACAAAACAAATTGACCGTAAAGTCGTTAAACTGAGCAATTGATCACAAAGTTGTTAAACTGAGCAAACCAAGTTCAAACTCAAATCGACAACCAAGTCATTAAACTGACCAAACCAAATTCAAATTCAATATGACCGTCAAGTCGTTAAATTGAATAAAAAATCGTCAAGTCGTTAAACTGAACAAATAATCGTGAAATCGTTAAATTGAGCAAGCCAACATCAAACTTGGGTTCAAATTGACTGCCAAGCCGTTAAACTGAGCAAACCAAACTTGAATTCAAATTGACCGCCAAGTTATTAAACTAAGCAAATCAAATCAAACTCTTCTTGACCACCAAGTCATTAAATTGAGCAAATTAAATCAAACTCTTCTCGACTGCCAAGTAGTTAAACTAAGCAAATCAAATCAAACGTTTTTTCACCACCAAATCGTTAAATTGAGCAAATAAACTTAAACTCTTTTTGATTGCCAAGTGTTAAACTGAGAAAATGAAACTCAATTTGAATGCTAATTCGTTAAGCTGAGCAAATTAAAACTCAATTCATTTGTTCGCCAAGTCGTTAAACTTAGCAAATTAAAATTAAAATCAACCTCAACCCATTTTGACTGGCCACCATGTCATTAAATCGCGCAATCCGAATTTGAACGACCGCCAAGTCTATAAACTTGGTATTTTAGTTTCATAAAAATTCATGTATAGTGGGAGTATGCCTCTGCTTAAGTCATGTACACGACAAATTATATTAATAAAACGTTACATTTATGCTTCGGTCTCTTTTATTATCAGCATTTACATTCGGTCTCTTAATCAAGGGTTCCTTAACACTAAAAGTGTGGAGTAATTTAAAGCAAATTTCTTAGTATGTTGGAAGCCATGAACCTATAATCATGATTTTGAAATAAAACTTAAATAAATTTAATCTCTACCATGAATGACCACTCACCGGAGAAAGCCTGCGGCGAGGCCGGTTCGTTCGTGGCGACAGACAAAATGGCATGCCTGGTGGGACATTACTTCACCCTCTATCTTTGAGACCTAATTAGTAAATGCTAATGAAACACCAAAATATATATATGTATATGTGTGATTGACATTTGCTATCTTATATATGTAGCGCATTGGTATCACCATCCACTTATAACTTCACCATCCACCATCTTATAACTTCACCATCCACTATCTTATAACTTCACCCTCCACATTCCTACTTCAATGCGATAGAAGCTATAGGTATCACCATCCAATTCAGCACCATCACTGAGGATATCCTAGCTACTGTTATGCCCCAACCGGCCACTCAAATTGGTGGGCTAAGGACTTCGACGGACTCCAAGGACGAAGCTATCCTTGCTTCCAATAGCCGTATCATTTCTCGCCTTCCATCATCTGGGAGGCGCTCGAACGTCATCAACACGAATCCTCCCGCAAGCCTATCAAGGAGCGACTGGCTGTTCCCTCTGCTGCAACAAGGATGGTGATGGATAGTCGACTCAAATTTTCTGACGACTAGCTTGCAAGGACATCTGTCTTTAAATGATTGTCCCCATATCAATCCCAAAACTATTGATTTGGAGGCACCGAGGAAATCAATTTTCGATAGACTGACGACCTCTACGGGCGAAGTTGTTGAGATAACGCTTCATTCAAAATCCAAATCTTTTAAAAGAAATACTCGACGTTCCTCGTAGAGAAAATAAGTGAGGAAAAATAAGGGAACAGAGTGTAAGTTATGGGGTAGCCCAAGGATCTATCTAGATTGTATCCAACACCTAGAGGGGCGTGAATAGGTGTAACGGCCAAAAACCACAAATTCTCGATGCAATAAAATAAATGCGGAAAATAAAAAGCACATCGAGATTTACGTGGGAAAATTCCAACTTGGAGTAAAAAACTCACGGGACCAATACGCGAAAAAATAATTCACTAAGAGAAAAGATTATAAGGTGATTACCGACTCCACGGACTTAACCTCTCTTAACCTCCTATGAACGTTCGCGCAATCCTCCGGGTTGTCCACGCCCTCACGTCTGAGTCCACGAACGCCCCCACTTCGAATCCACGAAGCTTCTATCACGCCGAATCCACGACGCCACTCGAATCCACGAGCCCACGATCCGAATCCATGAATCGCCTTCAATCACGTCGAATCCACGACGCCTCACGCCGAATCCACGACGCAGTTCATGAGAAGTATCATGAGTATGGTGATCCTTCGCTTAGGAGTATCATAGAAAACCAAAGAAGAAAACTCCAAGCGAAACGTAGATCAAATCGACATATAGATATCAAAGTGCACTATCTTGATTTGACCTAAAAGAGGCTAATATGTGGAAAATATGTTTTAGATGAAATCCGAGCCTCTAGGGTTTCTCAAACATGTATTTTCATGAAGCACACAAAGTTAGAGAACCCCAATATCTTATTTATAGACTTTAGAATCAATTAGAGTCGGATTAGAAATTTTTCAGATTTTTACATTGTGTACCTAAGACATTTTTGAGTTGTTAGGTAACACAATGACGAAGATAATATCTCATAGAGGTCATTCTAGGTGACAACTTTGATTGCTATACCGGTACAGTCACGATGGTTGTACCGGTACACTTTTCAATCTGTACCGGTACACTTTGTAATTTTTCTTAATTTTTCACTTTTAGAAAATTACAAAGTTCCGATACAAATTCTAATCCGTTAAATATCGATTTTATGATTCTAATGCCTACAACTAAGTATGAATCACCATATTATGATTTAAAACCTTACCTGAGTATCGTGATTCACATCGTCTCTTTCTTCGAAGTCTAGGATTCTTTGACCATCTTCGATCCGCTCCGATCCTTCAAGACTCCGACTCAAATCACGAAACTTGCCAATACAAAATCCTTAACAATCCCCCCTTTGGCAATTTTCGTGACAAAACACAAAAGCTAACTAAAATTGCATCATAAACGAAGTTCAATGTCATCACCAAAACATCAAACTTCTCGCGTGTAAT
Organism: Aechmea fasciata; assembly: GCA_025177825.1. Lineage (NCBI taxonomy): Eukaryota > Viridiplantae > Streptophyta > Magnoliopsida > Poales > Bromeliaceae > Aechmea > Aechmea fasciata. Next base: position 1,569,793 of record CM045926.1, read on the forward strand.
CCAAATACAATTTGAAACTCAAAAATACATCTTAAAACTCAAAACTCCTAAAACAAACTCTATGACTTAGACGCAACTAGGAGTCTTGAAGTCTTCATTTCCTTCTACCTTCTCCCCTTTGTTCTCCAATTTTCTTTGTTCTTAAACATAACTCCTTCTCCCTCCTTAAACTCATCATGTCTCTCCCCCTTTGTGTATGCATCAAATACCAAATATCTTCTCCTTCTGTACCTGTTCACCGTTCTCCCCCTTTTTGTCAAAAATTGCCAAAAAGAAACACAAATAGAGAGAAAAACAAACTAAACAGAGAGTAGTCATATCATAGTTACAGACCTAGATGCATAAGAAAATAAAGTAAAAGCAAACATGAAGCTGAAATGAAACTAAACATAATCCTAAGATAAGAAGGGAAGTTCGAGGCAAAAAATCACTCAGTCGCCTCGTCGTCGTCATCATCGCCTCCTGCATGAGATCCAGAACCTCCAGCCTCAGGAGCATCTATGGATGAAGGAAGAAACGGCTGTCGACAGGCTGACCGCTGATAGGTCGACTGAGTAGGCTGCGGGAAGATGTCGTTATGCCTACAGCCCATCTTCTCCAGGCTTCTCTTGATTCCTTGCTCAAGGCGTTTAAAGCCTTTCTTCAGCGAACTCACATCACAATGGAGTGAGTCCAAAGTGACAACTCCTCCTGAGCTAGAAGATCCCTCATGCTCTGCACGCTCTGCTCATCGTGACGGTGGAGGTGGAGAAGGTGCAGCTGAACTCGATGCGTGATGCGGTGGAGCTGCCTTGGTTTGCTAAAAAGTCTTCAGTGTACTCACAGACTTGGCCCAAGTTACTCCATCAATAGATCCAAGTCCCATATCATACTTGTCACAAGTCACATCTACTCCATTCGCCTGCAATATCCGAGTGATCAATATAGGAAACGGTAGTAGACCTCGCCGCACTGAAGCCTGAATAACATGAACAATTCTTTGCCACATCAGGAATGGTATGTTTATGTTCAACCCGCCTGCCTGCTCAGGATGACCAAGAAGATAAAGCAACACATGCCTATCCCAACGAATCCTCTTGGTTCCAATGGTCGGTTGGACATTATAGCACATGATCAAGGACAGAAGATGATACTCAGATCGCAAGTCCTTTGATTCCACGTACGCTCAGTTTGTCCTAACTCCAGCCTTGCAGATAGCTCCAATAACAGTTTCCTAGTGGGTCGACGACTGAAATGTCCCCGTAGTATAATGAAGCCCAGAAGTATCGACATCCAACCCCAAAAGCTCACAAATGTCATGAGGAGTGACAATAATCTTCTTTCGACGTACAGTGGTCTCAAAGACATAAGTCCCTGTCTCCTCATCCTCAACCAAAACTAGTCCACGCATGTAGAACTCCCGATGAGTTCCGCACAGAATGGTGAGCGAACTGGGACACGTCCAACAGGCTCAATAGGGATCCTCTGCAACAAGCGACCAAACTCAGGAACCTCACGAAACAGCTTGTTGAATACCACATGTCGCTCGGCAATACAAGATCTGACGGAGAATGTCCTAAGTCGCTCAGGTGGAATCTCCACATTACGTTTTGCTCGACGCTCCCTGGTATGAGAGCCACCTCCTCGTGAGGATTCACCAGCAATGCCCTTTCCTTTGTCAGGACGGGCGACAAGTTCTTCTGCTTCCTCAGGTGAGCTCTCCTGGTAATCAGGGTCTGAACTCTCAGACTCTTCAGCAGTACGAGTCCTTTTGGAAACACTTCGGCGACCTCGACTACCACCGCGACCACCTCCTGTGGCCATGAGCACTAACAGCACCAAAACCAGAGAAAAAACCATTTTCCTACAGAAAGTAACCTTGCATGAACACAAATCTAGAAAAATTCTCTGAAAATAGCGAAAAATTAACCAATAATCTTAGAATGCATAAGAACGCTAATTCAAACTGAATCATGTAAGAAATTTCATCATAAATTGCATTTTTAACTAAAACCCGAAATTTCAACAAATTTGAATCATAGAACACAGATCTGCGAAAAATAACGGATTATAAGCTGTTTTAAGTGTTCTAGAAGAAAGATAATATCATTAGATAGTGATCTACAACAAAAAATTGCATAAAAAACGAATGAAAATGCAGATCAAACATGAATCCGGAATATTCTGAAAAATATGCAAAAACGGGATTTGAACCTTAGATCCGAGCTAAATAGCTGCAAATCCTTGGGGAAAATGTGTAGATTCGAAGGAGAAGAGCTCTGGGGAGTTTTAGAGAGAGAAAGAGAGAGATTTGAAAGGGTTTGGAGTGAAAACCGAAGCATATTACCGATTATATAAGCCGCTGCTACAGTGATTTATACCGGTACACGGTAAATTTGTACCGGTACACTTTAGCAGAATATCGAAAATAGCAGTTTTTTCTTTTAAAAATCCTTCAAAATCAATTTAATTTCATAAAAATTAATGATTTTACTTCAAAAATCATTATGATGAAAATAAAATATTATTTGATTTCAAAATACATCAAATCATCAAAATTTGATATTAAGAATAATCTAATGATTTAAAGTCATCAATATGCAAATTGATGAAAAATAATTTCTAGAGATTTAGCAAAATTGATACCAATTTATCGCAGCACGTCCAAAATAGAGATTTAACTAATAAACACCGGGGGTGGCTCTTTGAGCATTTTTTTCAAACTATCACCTTATATCACTGAAAATTTCTAACATATTCAATTTTTTCAACCTTTTTCGGTTAATCTCTTAATTTCTCATGTGGTAGCTTCACACACTTGCCGGACGACCGAGGGGTAGCTCTTTCCTACATGTGGTGGTACTTTTTATACTCCTTTTTAGGATGTAACTCTTTTCACATCTTTTAATCATAGGAGTTTCTCCTCTTTTTTTTTTTAAAATATTCAAACTGCCCCTAAATTAGACAATCTCACAATTGAAAATAATTTTACATGTCGCTACAATAGCAATTAGAGCCCGCCTATTTGGTCGGTTTACGACGCCGAATCAGACGAGTTTTTACGTACGTCCAAGGTTTTTTTTTTTCAATTTCTAGGGGTTCCAAATAGGAACATACTACAATCAAGATTGCATAAGAAAGTATAAAAAATATAAATACTACTACTGCTATTACAAGCATTCAACCCAGTTTACCTTTTACATTTACATTCAACCTCCAAATGCAATTTAAGTTATTACAAATTTATTACAACTTGTTCTTTTCAATTCTATACCCCTAGCTAGCCGACTGTGATACTTCTATCTCCGGTCTCCGGGGTAGGGCGCTATCTACGGAACTACGCTCTTGCCTCGCGCTGCTGCTGCGCTACTCACGTGTGTACCTAAAAAACACCCCAAAATAACGTAGGGTGAGAACCAACTCCATGGTTCCTAGTGGGTACGGCCACCCAAAGGAAAAGCTCGACCAATAGGTCCAAGGAGGCACTGCAATCATGTTAATCCAAAATAAACGCATATACAAATATATCATGCTGTTATACTGCAACTAACAGAAAACACGCTTCACAATATGCAATATTCAATTACCAATTAGCTTTTAGCTTTTCTTTACATTTTGGCTCTTAGCCATTCTATATTATTGACATTTGTTCTTTATTCTTTAGCTATTCTCTACATTAGCCATTTCTTGCTATTATTAGTCATTTTTATTCTTTATTCTTTATTCTTTATTCTTTATTCTCGATTCTCGGGCACTATATGTTCTTTAGCATTACACATCTAAGGCTACTTTTACCTTAGCTCACTATGCCACCCGACTCGGTCTTGAGTCAATCAACTGCGGATAATCCGCGCACTGTACGGCTCGAGGCGAAGGACGTCTCTATAGTACCTCAGCCTACCACAGTCCACTGCGCTCTCTGACCTAGCCACTCGGCGGCGAAATCGTCGCACATGCCATGACAGTGGTTCGAGTCAACCAGCGGTATGATCCACAACCCGGCTCAACCAGTATAGAACTCAGCTCGGCTCACCTACTCGGCGACAAAATCGTCACGCATGCCACGACAGTGGTATAGCCCTGGAAAGCGAAATCGTCGCACACGCCCGACACCCGCCTCGATGTCCAAATCTCGAGATTTCGAAATTCGTTCCACATAGCTTGCGGGTTGGTCTTAACTCTCAAGAGTCGACCCACTTGGTCCATTATCCTCTACATCCTAGGTCTACTTGACTCTAGGTCCACTTTCTTTACCACATAGCCTAGATTACTTTAACTCTAGGTTCAATCTCCACAACCTATGTTCTCTAACATTAGGTTCATAACCCTCCTTGTTCAACCTATGTCCTTGACACTAGGTTCAATGCCACACGCCTAGGTCCATTTGACTCTAGGTTTACTATAACCTATATTCTTTAACATTAAGTTAGATGCCACTCGATCTATATGTGTATTCTGTCCACAATTCATGTCATTACTTAGCATTCTTGCATTAGCATTCCTACCATAACATTCTTATAACGTGTTCATTATACACGTACTTAGCATATTTATCCTTCTCATCATGCTCACTAGAATTTCTATATAACATCATCTTACATGCATTATCTACACATGCATCTAGCATTCTTATGCATCAACATGGGTTCACAATTCTCTCAGACATAACGGCGACCAAGTCCCTTCGGTAAACACAACCCACCTGTTTTGCTCTCCGATTGCTCGTCGATACTTACAATCGGCCGCCCGCGGCACCCGTGACCGGGTTCGGCCCGAAATCTTGCACGACCAACCGAACGGCCACCGATTCGCGATCCGAGACTTTCCGGCATTATTCCACGACTTCACGACGCCCCGGATCCGATCTCACAATTTTTGGGCTTCTATTTCGCGTGCTGCGGCTATCTGTTAAAAATATATTATTTTGTTAATAACCTTACGTCCGCTCGTCGGATCACCGAACCGAGCGCGCCAACGCGTTCGTTATACCCTCAATTAGGTTTACAAGGGGTCAAATAAGATCAATTTTATCTATTTACAAAAAACTCCATTTTGAACCCTAGGTTTGCATCTATGCAAAACCTACCGTTAAATCTTTAGATTTAGGCTTTGATCCTCTATTTAGCATCAAGGAGTTCTATTTAAACCATTTCTAGAGTCTAACCATCAAAACCCTAGAATCTACCATGAGAGAGCTCAAACTTACCTCTCAAGAGTTTGCTCCAAGCTCAAGGCAGAAGAAGAAGACGAGGATAATGATCACCTCTTTGATCTTCCCCATTTTCTCCTTCTTTTTTCTTCTTTTCCTACTCTTCTTTCCTTCTCCTTTCTTTCTTTCCTTTCTTTTTCTCTTTCTTTCTTTCGGTTGACAGAGAGGGAGAGAGAGAAAGAGAGATCTGAGTGACGGAGTGAGAGAGAAAGAGGGTTTTCCCTTTTCTTTACACATAACCCCTGTCATTTTGCACTTTAGCCTATCAACAATGCACCCTATGCACTGCCCAGACTAGGCAGTTTTCGTGCTTGGGGACCCTGAGTCGAGGCATGCCATGCACTGTCCTAAAAGCGAGATTGTCCTTTCACTTGCAAGGCTAGCTCCGACAATCACCTTGAGCGATACAACGACCACTGTCCACCCTATCAACACGTCATTAGGGTAGTGCAATTCTAACCAAACGAACTTTTAGAGATCTAATAAGTATGGAAGAAGATCAGTAAAGCTCAGAGTAAAAGACTAAAGGGAGGAAGAAGAAATAGATGCAACTCAAGTGAACTTTTAACCCTCTCTGCACCCTCTTCTATATACAGGTAGGAGCCAGAAGGACATGTTGCCTCGTGCAATCAAAGGGAGCTTACTAAGGTGCAACTCTCGGTTTTCCAAGGTGACCCCTAGGTAGCCCGTGGGACCAAATCCTAGGTAGGTTTAGGTAAGGTTTAGCTAAAATATAAAATCCCAAAAACATAAGGTGAATTGAATTGGGTAGCGAAGACCGCTGCCATTACTGCTCGACCTAGTCCACCTCGTCCTGCGCGTGGAAGTATTTTGTGGGAAGCACAATTCTCGTTAACAGCCAAGCAATTAGCATGACAATAATAGAGTCTATAAGGTGCAATGAGTTTTTAATACGAGACTAAACTTATATGTAAGACTTATCACAGGCTCCTGCAGATAAGGATGTTGGGCTGCCTAGAAAACCCATAGACTAAAAAATAATTTTAAATTACTTTAAAAAATAAATATATACTAAACCGTTGCAACTATTTAGAACATAGGAATAGCGAAATAAAAATAAAAAGGAAGTGGCACAGAGCAAGTGGCAAAGGGCTTGATGGTTGGTACCCGAGACCCGAGTTCGAATCCTAGTTGATTCACATTTTTAGCTAAGTTTATTTCTTAGCAAAATAAACGAAGCGGTTAGCGTGCTACCTATCTCTAAAAAAAAAATAAAAAGGAAGAAATTGACAATTAATTAGAGGCCGGAGAAGAACATTTATTTAATTTTGTTTGTTATCATTCGGTCACACCCTAACGCAGCTATTTATATATAGGGCTTAGACTTGATAGGGATAAGTACGTACAATCTAAATTTATTCAAAATCTTCTAAGAAATTTGATTAGCATTTAACTATTTATAAGATAAGAAGATGATGTTCGAAAATAAAATAATAAAATTTATCCTAATTGACACAGTGATTGGGGTAAATGAATTAAATTGCCTTTTAATTACCAACAGGTTTACGACGCACAATGATGGGGAACTCAGATTAAAAGCAATAAGGGATAATTGCTTATATACCCCTCATGCGTCTGAAAATATCTGATCTACCCCTGTTTTTTTTTTCTTTCTAAAATGCCCTCATATGTTCCACCGTTATTCGAAAATACCCCCGCAGTTATTCCCTGTTAGTTTAACTCAGGTTAAACATAGGTTAAATGTATACTAGAGTTAAAACCTATCTAAAATACCTATTTTACCCCTACCTTATTATCCTAATCCCTTAAGTTATCCTCTCTTTCTCTCCCTCCTCTCTCTCCTTGATCGCCGGCTCCTCCGCCTCCACCTCGCCTCATCTCCTCCCAGACCACGGGTGAGGATGATGCTCGCCGCCTCCCAGACCACGGGTGGGGAGCTGTGACGGCGCGACGAAGGAGGAGGAGGGGTGCCACAACGACGCGACGGCGCTGCGGCTGAAGCTGGCGGCAATCCTGGTGGCGGGGATGGTGGGCGTGGCGATCCCGTTGGCGGCGGGGCGGAAGCAGCGGCGCCTCCTGAGCACGGAGAGCGACTTCTTCGCCCTCGCCAAGGCCTTTAACGCGGGCGGGCTTCCCTTTCGCCGGCTTCGTCGCCATGGCCGCCGCCCTCGCCACCCTTGTCCTCGACTTCCTCGCCACCCAGTTCTACGAGCGTGGCGAAGGACGACAAGGAGCGCTCCATCATCATGGCGGCGCCGGAACCACCCGTGCACGAGAACGAGGATGAGGGCTCCACCAAAGGCGGCGAAGCGGTGCACATCATCGGGATGCGCGCGCACGCGACGGCGTATGGCCACAGCCACCACCAGGGGTATATTAGAAAGACTTGGAATATAAGAAGGGCATATTAGAATGGGCAAAATGGTAATTTTTAGATACCGACTTAACTTAACTCCGGGGTACATCAGAAAGACTTGGAACATAAGAAGAGTATTTTCAATATTAGCCTTCTAAGATGGCCAGATGGGTAAATAAGAAAATTGAAAACTTTTTAAGGATATATAGGTAATTGCCCCAAGCAATAATTAGCAACTATGGAAGAGAAGTAGGTAAAATAAAAAAAAAAGTATGCACATCTTTAGCACTAAGAATGTACGGGAAAAAAAAACCTCACGAAAGAAGCCAACTCCGAGATAAACGTAGGATATAGAAATGGCTGCTCAAAATTTAGCAAATAGATAGCAGCCAACTCAATGCCAGACACCCAGAGGCACCCCTACCGCAAACTCTCGTGAAAGCCCTACAACATAGGCAATATAACCAAAAACGAACAGATTTCTCTCCTTCTCCCTCCCTTCCCCCTCTCTCTCCTCACCTCCAATTACCCCTTACCTAGAATACAGGCACCTACGTACGTACCTTTTCTATGTTGGGGACCCCCTTCTCTCCCTTCTTCTAACACCATACCCCGGGCCGCGACCTGCTATCCACCTACAACCCGGTGCAATGGGTCGCCGCCCCTCCGTCTCGTCGGTCTCCCCGTCGACCGACACCGAGCCCGACTACAGGATCGATGTCCTGCTCGAATGCCCCTTCGGCCATCTTGAGACCCTCTCGCCCACGGAGTTGCGTGAGACCGCGTACGAGCGCTTCTTCATGTCGTCCGCTCCGCACCCGGCTTCGGTGGTAATGGCAGGTGAGGGTGGCAATTCCGGTTTGTGGGTCTTGCTCGCATGCATTAAACAGTCGCCTCGATCGGTAGAGGCAATTCGAGGGGGAAGAAATAACTATATTTTCGGGTTTGCATGTAATGTTATAATTGTATCATATGTGAAGAATTCGCCTTACGATATTAATGGCAGGAGTGGAGCCTTGAACTATTATACATCAGAAAATGCGAGCGGCGGCAACGGCGGAGGGGACGGATCGGCGACAGGAGGGGGACTGAAGGGCGGGACAGGGATGATGTTGGTAAATAGCAAGATTAAGAAGGCGCTGGGACTGAAAGCGAGGAGGTCGTCGCGGCTGATGAGGTCGATGAGCCAGTCGGGGACGGCGGCGGGGCTCGGGACTCCCAGTTCGCCTGGGAAGGTGAAGCGGCCGATGACGTCCGCGGAGATCATGCGGCAACAGATGCGCGTGACCGACCAGAGTGATGGCCGGCTTCGAAAAACACTCATGCGGACCCTCGTTGGTCAGGCGAGTCTTAATTTATATATATCTTGGCCTCCATGTTCATTTACGTGCGGCCCCGCTCATATATATGAACACTTAACAAATACAAGTTTGAATATTCAATTTGAGTTATCAATTGAATGGTTATTCATTTCTATAATACAAAATCAGTATAAAAAACTACTAAAAGTTCTAAAATATAATTTTTAAGTATATTAGAACTTCAAGATTGAGCATTTATGACATACTTGTGAACAAAGTTTTTTCCCTACAATAAACAACTTTTTTTTTTTATATCCAAAATGGATTTTTATACTATATTATTTAATGTTCGGAACCTTATATTTTTTTTGGGTAAAACGAAAGTTTACTCGTAGCAATGTAAAGAAAAACAGTAAAAGATGTTGAGGGCTCAACAAACAACATCAAAATAGAGTAACTTAACGCTCCTCAAATAGGGTTCTCGCTGTTTAATCAAAAAAAAAAAAGAAAAAAGAGTAACGTTGTATTGGGACACAAGACCCACCAAATTCATGTGCGTTTGCACATTCACGCAATCTTTTTCTCCAGTTTAATTCTTCGTTCCTAATCTATAGGTTTTAAAATGAAAATTAAGAAACGATATATACATCCAAACTTTGGAAGAAGCTAGCGCATGCATCTCTTTACACTATATATATATATGATGTCTAAATTAATAAATTAGCTATTCTTAACAAACAGGTAGGAAGAAGAGCAGAGACCATCATCCTTCCTCTGGAGCTCCTCCGACAACTGAAGTCCTCCGAATTCAACGACACCCACGAGTACCACCAATGGCAACGCCGCCAGCTCAAGGTCCTCGAAGCCGGCCTCATCTCCCACCCCTTGATCCCTCTAGACCGGCTGAACTCCGCGGCTCTCCGTTTCCGCGAAGTCATCCGCGCGAGCGAGCTGAAGCCGATGGACACGAGCAAGAACTCCGAGGCCATGCGTAACTTGTGCAACTCCGTGCTCTCCCTAGCGTGGCGGAGCTGCAACGGTGGCTCTCCGACCGACGCTTGCCATTGGGCCGACGGCTACCCGCTCAACATCCACCTCTACTTAGTCCTTCTTCAGGCGGTGTTCGATCACCGCGAAGAGACCATCATATTGGACGAAGTCGACGAGCTCGTCGAGCTGATGAGAAAGACGTGGCCATGTTTGGGGATAAATAGGATGATCCACAACGCGTGCTTCGCTTGGGTGCTATTCCAGCAGTACGTGGTCACTGGACAAGTCGAAGTGGATTTGATATGCTCGACGCTGGCCATGTTGGTGGAGGTGGCGAGCGACGCGAAGAGGGCCGACCGCGAGGGGTGTTACGTGAAGGTGCTGTCGAGCGTCCTGACCGCTATGCAGGCGTGGGCGGAGAAGAAGTTGTTGGATTATCATGAGAGTTTCGATAAGAGCTCGGCTGCGAATATGGATAACGTACTCTCGGTGGCGCTTTTGACCACCAAGATCATTGCTGAGGATCTTTCCGGCATGGGAGGCGGATTAGGATTCGTCGACCGAGAGGCGAGCGGGATGGTGAATTCTTCACATAACCGAGTGGATTTCTACATAAGGTCTTCCATGAGGAATGCTTTCACCAAGGTGTGAAAATCTTGCACTTCTTTCCTTTAAATTTTGATGCGCGCGTACTCTTCTTGCCCCTCTCTAGCTAGCTAGTTTGCTAAATATCATTTATAATCAAATTTAAATAAAAATATAATAAAAATAATTTCTTAAAAATTATGATAGGATTAGTAAATTTTAAAAATACATTCTAATTAAATGTAGACACCACATCAGTAATATAACTGTTACATTCTAAATTTTTTTCCTCTCTGGCTGTACAAACAACGTCATTTAATTTCACTTTCCCATGCACGTGGGGTTTAGGAATCACAAATTACTTATACAATTTCTGTAATAAGCATAATTAATACTAATTTTTATATATGGATGAAACTTGAGTTATTTTTAGATATAAAAAAAATAAAATTTAAATAGTTAAATTGAAATAGAAAAAATAAAAATATTTATAATTTTAAAATAAAAATATTTTATCTAATTAATCGACAACACAAGATTAATAAATAATAACTTAAGAAAATAAATAAATAAATTTTTTAGCTATGAATACTGTAGTAGATAAAGGAGAAATTAATTAATTAATTAATTAATTATAAAAAAATATTTTTTAATAATTAGTAAATTATTTAATTAGTTAGATAATTATACGAATTAATTGATCAATCTAAATATTGAAAAATTGGACAAACACATTAAATACTCAATTTTAATCAGCTAATTAATTATAATTAATTAATTAATTAACTAATTAAAATTACCTATTTAAGTAATCGATGATGACTTAAATGTATTAGTTAAATTAATTAAAGAGTAAATATAATAATTAAATCGAGAATTAGACTTTAGTTAATCTTAATTTTATTTGGGAACAAACTTGTTCCGAAGGGAGGCGAAACACCTGTTCTATATTCTTTTAGGTAGCGTTTGGTTAGGGGATAAGTAAGAACTAGTTGTTCCAGGGATAGGTACAAGTATGGGGATAAGAAAAATAGCGTTTGGATGAAAATTGGATTGTTCCCGAGGATAAGAAAAATATTAGGTAGTTTTATATAAAAAATGGAGGTGTTGATGGGGATAACCGAGAACTACTATTTTCGGGTAAAAAATTAACGTTTGGATATAAAAGGAGGGATGTCCCTTATCCCTATTCCAAAAATAGTATATATAGGTATAAAGAGTGAAATAAGAACTTATTCCCATCTTTGCCTACAATATTTTAGTATTTTATGATTGTTGATTTATTTTTTGATAAGAATTTGCAACAAAAAGTGTCGTTAAAATTAATGACGACGACCATGTGAGTTAACTTAAAAGTACATGCAAGAAAAAAAGATTTAACGACCGTTCCTAGAGCAAGTGACAAAGGGTTTGGTAGTTGATATCCAAGACTTAAATTCGAATTTTAGTTGATTCATATTTCCAATTAAGTTTGTTTCTAAATAAAATAAATGAAGTGGATAGCGTGCTACCTATCTCTTAAAAAAAAAGAAAAGAAAGAATTTAATTAACAACCAACCTTAATTTAATTTTAATAAAAAATGACATATCCATTTTAGTGATGTGATTGTCACACTCAGCAGATATCTTCTTAAGCGAAAATAAATTGAAACAAAGGCTACTTGATGTGCACTGAACTTTTAAGTGTACTTACACCGTTCCCACCAAGAGTTAGACAATGCATGTCGTTAATTAGGGTGCGTTTGGTTCGCGTTATTTTTTTTAAAATTTTTAATAATCTAATAAAAAATATATATGATGATATAAGGCACTAAGTAATTTATTTAGTAATATTGAATTTATTTAGGAATGAGATTTATTCCAAATTACTAGTCTCATTCTCTTGAGGGAAGGAAGGTAGGTGTTTTCATATTAATGGATTGGAATAATCATAATATGTATAAGCTCTTTCTTTCTCTCTAACCGCCGTCTAGTATTATTTTTCTTTACACTCTAATCTCATATCTTTCTCTAAAATTATCTTTTTCTCTCTATGCTTCAATTCTTTTTCTCTCTTTAAACTAAGCTCTCTCTCCCTTTTTTTTTTTTTCTAAAATCTCAACTCTCCCACTCCCTCTCATCTCTCGACTTTATTTCACTTTCTATTTCTTTAATTCTCTCTCTTTTTAACCTATGTTCTTTCTTTTTTTTTTTCTCTAAAAAGATGTTGAAATTTTTTATAGCATTATATAAAATTAATTAAATAAATAAATTGTATATTTTTTGTAATAGTAAATAATATGACCTCTCAAAACAAAAAAAAATGATCGTGCGAACCAAACACAGGATTGCCACATTCTTGGTAATAAAATGAATAGAAATAAAATTTTTGGACATCTTTTTATTTCTAATAATATTTCATAGTGCGAACCAAACGCAAGTGATTAAGGAGTAATAAGACAAGCGTAAAAAATTTGGCCACTGGGTAAAGAAAATATAAGATTGTCATCCATCTTTGAATATACAAAATATGTAGAAAGAAACTATGAGATTCTGAAGTAGTTAGGCTGTTGTTGGCTCTATCAATTAAGCGAGACTCACTACAAGCCCTTCCGTTTCCTATTTTCTATGTGAGGCAATTGTTATATTGTAAGTATATATATTATTATTATTATCATGAAGATTCACTCCATTGAATGAATTACATTTTCGCCGAACACTTTTTACATCATGCAAGATACTGGAGAATGGAATCGGACACGCCGATAGCATGGTCGCGGAAGTTTACGAGGATCCGAGCAACATCCTAACGGAGCTGGCGAAGGACACGGAGCAATTGGCTCTACTGGAGAAGGAAACGTACAGTCCCGTACTGAAGAGGTGGCACTCTGTCCCGACGGCCCTGGCTGTCGGGACCCTTCACAACTGCTTCGGCGTGGTGCTGAAGCAGTACGTGGCCAAGATCACCTGCCTGACAAACGAGCTGGTGCGAGTCCTGCAGTCCGCGGGGAGACTGGAGAAGGCATTGGTGCAGATGGTCATCGAGGACTCGGTAGAGTGCGAGGACGGCGGTAAGGGCATTGTGAGGGAGATGGCCCCTTATGAAGTGGACTCCATTGTGGTGAGCCTCCTCAAATCCTGGATAGATGAGAGGCTGAGGATTGGGAAGGAGTGCCTTAAAAGAGCAAAAGAAACAGAGGTGAGTTCTTTTTCTTAATTTCATGCATATATCTACCAATTAGCAGGGCAAATTTTGATACTTACAGCTAGATAAACATGTATAGAATTTGTCTGGAACTATTGCCTATTTTGATTCCACGTTCTTACTTTAAAGAGTTCGCACAAATTACGTAGGTTGCACCAATTCATTAAGCATGTTAAAATGAATGATGCATTCAAATTTCGAAGCAGAGAACCGTCAAATGGCGGTCGGAGTTCTGATAAGTCTGATCATACTTTTTTATGTGCCTAATATTTGTTTAATTCTTAGTGAAAAGTCATTTCGATACCAATTCTTTCACATTAGATTATGATAGCTAATTATTAAGCCGGATCGATGTGGTGTCTATGCATTTAGAGCTGGATCCCGAGGTCCAAAAATGAGCCATATGCGCAATCTGCAGTGGATTTGATGAAGTTGGCTAAGGTGACAGTGGATGAATTCTTCGAGATTCCGGTGGGAGCGAGGGATGAGATGGTTCAAGACCTTGCTGATGGCCTGGAGAGTATCTTCCAGGAATACACCTCCTTTGTTGCGTCCTGCGGTATGTCCAAATTATATATCTAGAAAACAAGCAATATGTTTTGCAAATTACAACTTCTATATTTACATTTCAAATGGTACTGTCATGCAGGCACGCTATTTTTTTTAATTTCAGGAATAATCTAATTTTCATCCAAACGCAAAATTAATCTAATTCCCGCTTATCCCTCAATTTATACCTATCTCTGGAATAGCTAATTTTTGCTTATCTCCGAACCAAATAATACCTGAGAGTACTCAGAAGTAGTTGTCTACAATAAAAGATCAAATTTGAAGATTTGCCTCAAGGTTGCAATAACAACTCCAATATCATGGCTCAGACTGTTGCTAGAATTTTTAAGGGCTTGATTCCTTCTTGCTCAGAAAAAAAGCTGCATCAACAAATTAAATTAAACTATAAGCTCAATCGTGGTCATCGTTATTTGTATTATCATTCCAAATTAACCTCTTTCACATTTTATGTTGTGCTCTACAACAATTTTTTTTTCTTTCAAAAGTAAAGAATAAAATTATTATTCCTAAGCCGCTTATTAGTATAAAATTATCATATTACTCATGATTTGATCATTTACTATCTCTTTTGCCAGTATATATATATATGTGGTAATTACTATTACATTCCTTATTATATATACGTTCCCTAAAAAGAAAGATATATAGGACTAATAAACGCTCTTATATATTTAACATGTTTTTGTGTGTGTGTTTACTATTGATGACTGTGGTTGTATCATAATTAAGGAACCAAGCACAGCTACCTCCCCACCCTCCCTCCCCTGACGAGGTGCAATCAGGACTCCCGGTTCGGCCGGCTCTGGAAGAGGGCGGCCACACCGTGCCGTGCGGGGGACGGCGCCATCCACGGCATCGTTGGCGGCCGAAGCGGCAGCTCATCTTCATCGGCGGTGGACGGCCACCACCCGCGCCCCTCCACAAGCCGCGGCACGCAGCGCCTGTACATCCGCCTCAACACCCTCCATTACGTCCTCGCCCACCTCCTCTCCCTCGACAAGTCCCTCTCCTTCTTCTGCTCCTCCTCCTCCTCCTCCCACACCACCTCCTCCATCTCCTCCTCCGGCCCCGTCTCCTCCAACCGCCGTGTCGCCCCTCCACCCGTCGCTTCGACGTTGCCCGCTCCACCGTTCTCTCCGCCATCCAGCACGTCTCCGAGATCGCCGCCTACCGCCTCGTCTTCCTTGACTCGCGCCGCTCCTTCTACGACTCTCTCTACGTCGGCGACGTCGCCAACGCCCGCATCCGCCCCGGCCTGCGCATCCTCAAGCAGAACCTCACCCTCCTTGTCTCCCTCCTCGTTGACCGCGCACAGCCGCTGGCCGTGAGGAGGTCATGAAGGCGTCCTTTGACGCGTTCCTGATGGTGCTGCTGGCGGGCGGGAGCGACCGGGCGTTCATGCTGTCAGACTACGAGATGGTGGCGGACGACTTTCGGAGCCTGAAGCGCGTGTTCTGCACGTGCGGGGAGGGGCTGGTGGCGGAGGACGTGGTGGAGCGGGAGGCGGAGGTCGTGGAGGGGATCGTGCGGCTGATGTCGCAGCCGACGGAGCGGCTCGTCGAGGACTTCAGCATTGCGGCATGCGAGGCCAGTGGGATTGGCGGTGGTGGCGGGTCTGGGTCGGGGCACTGCAGGGTGCTCCCCATGCCGCCGACGACGGGGCGGTGGAGCCGCTCCGACCCGAACACGGTCCTGCGAGTGCTGTGCTACCGGAACGACGACGTCGCCAACCAGTTCTTGAAGCGGACGTTCCAGCTTGCAAAGAGAAGGTGAATCGAATTGGAAGAGTTGGTGTCGACATGTGTACGTACAAGTTTTACAATATATAGCAGCAGAAGCAACAGCAGCTGGTGTTAATACTGTTTTGTGTATCTCTGAACTGTGTAGCTGAAAAGGGGCATTTATGTATCAAATTAAGTGATATTAGAAACGAGAAGGGGAAGGAGGGGAGACTATAATTTGAATGTGTGCAAATATTTAAACTCAAATTTTCGTTCCTTTTATATTAAACTGTGGGTTAGCAGGTTCCTTGTCTTATTCTAATGAGCAATATTCTAAACAAACGGAGTTGTCCCACGCGTCGGGGATACTCCCAATTAGGTTTCTACAAGGTCAATTTAACCTTGGAACACCCATGGGCAAAAGCCCCAAAATCCATGCCCTAACAATAACATTTAGGGTTTTCTCCTAGATAGACCTCAACCCTAAGCAAACGATAGTTTAGGATCTCCTAGGAAGCTCTCTAGTACCATTCTTAAGCCTTTAGAACCATCCCTCGGACATCTACTACAAACCCTAGGTGTTTACCATGAGAGCTCATGAAGCTCTCATGAATTTCATGGAGTTCATGGCCCCAGTGAGCTTCTACATCTTCTAGCAAGCTCAAAACTTTCAAAACTAGGGATTAAAACCAAACCCTAGAGTTCTAGTTGCAAGAGAGCTCACCATTGCCAAGTTCTACCAAGTCCTCCTTGTTGGAAAGCTTCTAGAACCACCAAAACCCTCCAAAATCTCCTCCTTGGACTTCTTCTCCTTCTCCAAGCTCTAGAAGCTAATCTCTAGAGAGAGAAAAAGGAAAATGAGAGGGAAATGAGAGGGAGTGAAATGGCTGCGAAAGAGGAGGGGGTTGGGTGTATATGGTGTTGTAACAATTGCCACTAGACCCTCCAACTTTGTATTTTTGCACATTGCCAGTCTGGGCAAAATTCGGGCATCAAGACCGGTCTTGATTTCCAAGACCGGTCCCCGAGGGCTAGTCGTCAGGGACTTAGCCATTTCTGGCGGATTGCGCAGACCAAGACCAATCTCGACCACCAAGACCGGTCTCGGAAAGACCGGTCTCCGTTTCAAGACAGGTTCCCGCAGAGGGAACTTCCAGGACTTAGCCAATTTTTCCACTTGCTCGGTGGCTGCGGGTGTGAGGACTGGTCTCCACCCGTGAGGACCGGTATCAGTGAGCTCCAAGTCTGGAACTTCTCCAGACTTGCAGTTTTGTTTTCTCGGGTCCCGTTTTCAATTCACACGGGTTCCAATACACTTAGAACCCGTCAATACTCGCTCCACTCCGGGTTCCGCTTATTTCGACGAAACTCGGCACGCTCTACGAGGAAGTTGGTTGTTACACCGATTCTTTTACACCGTTAAACTAGCAAGTATCCCATACCGGCCATTAAAAATTGTCAAATTTGTGAGTTCTCGATCGTAAGGTAAATGATGTCGAAAAATTATAAAATTTAATTTCTAGAAGTTTTAAATGCTGTAAATAACGTTTAACGGTGTGAATCGTCGATTTGGAAGCTCTATCATCGAAAACGACTTATGAGTACGAAGACGATCATACTCATAATAGTATAGTAGTCGGACCCTATATATATATATATATATATATATATATATATATAGTAGGGCTACTATACTATTATGAGTAGTAGAACCCTACTACTCATAAGTTGTTTTCGATGATAGAGCTTCCGAATCGACGATCCACTCCGTTAAATATGATCTAGAGTATTTAAAACTTCTAGAAAATAAATTTCGTAATTTTTCAAAATCATAATAAAGTCCATCAAATGGGCATAAAATGAATGGCGAAATCGAACGATGTCCTAAAAATAGATGATCGGATCCTTCAATTTAAGATCGGAGTTATTGATCTTTATCTAGGTAGTGAATAGAATTTTTCTATCAAAAATTCAACCTATTTCAATTCTTTTACACCGTTATGATACCAAGTATCCCATACCGCCGTTAAAAATTGTCAATTTTGTGAGCTTTTGATCGCAAGGTAAATGATTTCGAAAAATTACGAAATTTATTTTCTAGAAGTTTTAAATACTCTAGATCATATTTAACGGAGTGGATCGTCGATTCTAAGGCTGTATCATCGAAAACAACTTATGTGTAGTAGGGCTCTACTACTCATAATAGTATAGTAGCCCTTCTCTCTATATATATATATATATATATATATATATATATATATATATATATATAGTTCGGCTGCTATGCTATCAATAGCACGAACAACTTGGTGCTATCAAGTTTTCAACCGTTAGATCCACCCCTTTGATGATTTTCATCCGTTAGATCATACTATTCAACCCACCACCCACTTAACTTTAGGGGGCCCACATCATCCTAACCACACATCTCTCAATCCAACGGTCAAAAACTTGGTAGCACCAATGACTTGGTGCTATTAATAGCATAGTAGCCTAGTTCTATATATATATATATATATCTTAAACTCTATTAAACCCCGTTCCTAATTGCCACGTGGCGTATTTTTCTTAATCCATAGGACTAATCTATCAATTACTCCTAATTACTACCAATTACTCCTAATTATTTTTTCCCTGTTGCCGGTTCGATCCCGCTACCCGCCGGTTCGATACCTACAACCGCGCCTCTTCGATCTTGGCTCGATCCCTACAACCCCGCCTCTTCGACGGCGCCGGTTGCTCCCCTATTTCTCCTCTCCTCTCCGCCCCTTTCCTTCGAGCCCCTTCGTCTCCTCGAACTCTCCCTCCTCGAAACCTAGCTCTCTCGATCGTGGGGGTGGGGTGCGGCCACGAAGCTTGCGGGCTCGGATCGGTGGAGAACGCCGCGACGAGTCGATCCGGCGGCGACGTGGGTCCCCGCCACCGACTCTGCCCCGCTCTCCTCTCACGGCTCACTCGACGAGACCGTGAGGCTTTGGCGCCCGACGAGCTCTCCCGGCGGCGCCGCCTCGCGCCGCCACGCCTCGCGTCGTCGCCACCGCCGCCCACCCTCCGGCTCCCTCGCCGCCGCCGCCTCCCTCGACAGCTCCGTCTGCGTCTTCGACGTCGACTCCAACGCCTCCGTCGCCTCTCTCGACACGTCTGGGGCTTGGAGTTCGACCCCCTTACTATTTTTTTGAAAAACTTGGTAATTAACTTTCCTCAATATGTTCAATTTTCACCTTAATATATATGATCCAACTATTCACTATAATGTGAAATTCCTTCTTTCTAACACCTATTTTCTCGGGCGCGATCGATCGAGTCGTGGCCGTGGGGAGCGTGGTGGCGCGGGGGTGCCACGCCGCCGTCGCCGTCGTGTGGGCTCACCGCGACCACCCCGACACCCTCGCCTACTGCTCCCCCTCCAACCTCGACTCCATGCACAAGGTCCGTTCGCCGAAATGCCCCACAGAACTCTCTCTCTCTCTCTCTCTCTCTCTCTCTCTCTCTCTCTGTGCACTGAATTGGATTTTTATTAGTGTTCACATATTATATGTTGTTTGGAAATGAGAAATGCGATTGGAGTTATAACCACTGTGTGCTAGATTTATGTTTAATTCAACTCAAAATTTAATTCAATTGAATGCATTGAGTGCGAAATTGGTTCAATTGAATGCTATATATATATACACAACCCTCTGATCAAGGATTAAATTAATTGGAGGGCTTTCAAATTTTCCACACCAACTGTTTAAGGAATGGAGGGCTCACACATGGATTCCACCTTGAAGTAAGTAAAAGACAGTAAAGCACTAACATGCTGCACCAGATGAGAATACTTCACAACAGAAGATTAGCAGCTGTTGGGAGAAGTTGTTGAAGTCTTTTCAACCCCTAAGCTTTTACGAGTCCTATTTCATATTCTTTCTTTTGTAGCTTTTCTATTTTTTTTAATCTGTGAAGGGTGAAATTGAGGCTTTGGGATGGTTGAGTGAGCCCACCACTCTATTGCATGCAGAGACCTAACAACCATAACTAGATAGTTTGTAACCACGCCTATTAATTCCCGTATTAGTGTGACCACATGTCATTTTATTCTTAATCTATCATTAATTTTGTGTACAAATGGGCCAGTCTTGGGTCCACCCGTATTATAGATTATTTTAGTCGTTGGATCATGCATCATATTTCTGAACTCTTGACTGTCTATGTCCGGCTGGATTTTAGAGTGCAATGGCTTCCAATGTGACCTTCCAGTCCCGCAACGTACTCAGCTAGAAAGTCATGGTTAAGAAAGAGGTGATCTAGATTTTTTTTTTCTTTTCCTAACAAACTTTGTTTAGTTTCTTTCTTGATTGGCATATTTCCTCAATCTGTTAATGTACTGATCTTTTCTTGGGGCTTTTATACATGTATGATATGTATCCTTTCAAGATTATTCATATACATATATACACCATGCCAAAACCCTTAGGGCCCATTTGCTTCATAGTTTGAAATAATCCCGTAATCCTCCATATTTTATATTGAAAATATCCAAATCATTATCGTTCAACTCAAGCCGGCTCATGCTGGAGTTGGCCTGCACTATATAGGACATTGCACATGGCATGTTTAAGCATATTTAACTCGAGCGAGTTTCTGTAGAGTTGTTTGGTTGGAGCTTTTTGCTAAAGCAGAAACAAACCCAACAAGGAAAAGCTTAAAATTAGATGTTCTATTAAAGCATGCAGCACATTTTGGCCTCTTTTCATAGGCAAAAGATTGAGGACTTCTTTTTTTTACCAAACATCTAACTGCTACTTTTTTAAATAAGCTATTCCAAACATATGTTAGTTGTCTGCTTAGGCTTGCAATGTCATAGGTGCATCCCACCGTAAGGATGCTCCCTATATAAGATTTGTTCGAAAATACTACTTTATACAAATATGCCAAGAATATAACTCTTTATTTCTAAATTTCTCCTATATGACCTTAGGACATTAGGACCACAATTGGATAATGATCTTATTATATGGGTGTACATTAATGTGAGGCTAATCCATTTGTCAGTGGGTAATATTGGATAACATTACTAATGCTCTTATTGTGGACATTCATATGGAGATCTCTGATATTTGCTGGATTCTGAGCAGTTGAAGTCCCTTCACCTCTGGTTTTAGTTCTTGCTGCTTTTCAAGAGCGTCAGAAAGAGTGAAAACCACTTGAATAGGGAGAACTAAATGATTCAGATCCACCGGTGTAATTGTCATATTATGTGTCGCTGCATTTTCGCTTAAAGGAGAAAATGTTTTCAGAGTGAAACCTTATGCGCCTCATTATATAGACTCAATGACATGAAGAAACCCTTCATAAGCAATGCAGTCACAAAATCAAGGCGGGCGACGAAAGCAACAACAGAAGGGATCAAAGGGGCGGGAGCGGGATCGAAGGGATGGAGACGGAATCGTCCGCGGCATGAGAGGCAACATGCAGGAGGATTGTAGATTGTAGATGTGATCGAAAAGAACAGATGTGAAGTTTATCACTTCAAAAATTTGTATATGTGATAAATTTTTAGCAGTTTAATTATGATATTATGATTATGATGGTACTATATTTTGTTTTGAATAATTTTAATTTGTATGAATTACTGAACCTTTTGAGTTAAATTAATATTTCCTTTTGTGTGGACTATTATGTTGTGTGTTGTATGGTTTTAACTTTGAAAGTATTTGTTTTGGTCGTTTGTTGTAGACAAGAATTACTGAACCTTTTGAGTTAAATTAATATTTCATTTTGTGTGTACTATTATGTTGTGTGTTGTATGGTTATAACTTTGAAAATATTTGTTTTGGTCGTTTGTTGTAGACAAGAAATTATAAACTATAGTTTCCTAAACTGATTAAAATATATCTACCTGATTTATATTTTCTAAACTTAAAAATATATAAATTATTATTTCGTAACTTATAAAACTATTATATTCTATGTAATTTTAAATATCTGTTCTTCACCGCTTTTTAAAAATAGATTCTCATGCATCAATTTTTATAATTGTATATCCTTTTTTAATATTATAGTAATTTTGCTGTTTTTTCTAAATTATAAAAAAATCTTAATGCCTAGAATAATTATTTACAAATTTCCTTAATTTTAATGAAAAGTATACAAATTTACTTAAAAAAATTATATTACTAATAAATTTACCATAACAGAGATGCATATTGGGAAAAAAAAAATTATGAAGTACATAGAACTTGATTTGTAAAAATTAACTTTTAAATTTGTATGTAATGATGTATCTCATTTAAGTAAATCATTAGCAATCTGACTTTAAAATATATACAATATTTGTGGTCATATTATACTACTATTTCTACTACTTTTGACTTCTAAATCTCATGTAGTACATTAAATTTTATATTTTGAAGTTTTTCAAGTATGCCTGACTTTTTGTTGTTTAAAGCTGCTGAATTACAACTGCTTTTGTTTAATTTTAACTTGGAGTGCTTCTTCCTTCTTTTGCCTATGGTACGTAAGTTGAATAAATTGCTTTAAATCCTCTCTATTTAGAAATTTTTGCACTGTTAGGATGTGTCGTCATTTTTTTTCCGCAAACTTATGAGCAATTCTTTAGATTTTTTTTTTAATCATTATATGTTTTCAATTCTTGACGAAGAAAAATTTTGCTACAACTATATTTTTGCATTTGCATCGCGCGGGTCACTACACTATTATATATAGAGTGGGTTGGTATGCTTATGTAAGCACGGAGGCCTTCGTGCTTCCACTTTGTTTTCGATGTTCGGACTTTCGAATCGACGATCGGCTCCGTTAGAGTTGATCTAGAGTATTTGAAATACCTAGGAAATAAATTTTGTGATTTTTCGATATCATTTGCCTAGTGATCGAAGGGGCTCAAAATCAATAATTTTAACGGCCGTGGTGAGCCGGTTGCAAGTTTAACGGTGTAGAAATATCCAAATCACGTGAAATTTTGATAGAAAATTCTTTATACCATATAAGACAAGATCAATAATTTTGATCTAAAATTTTAATGTCATATCATCATATTTTGTAAGATTTTTATTTTCAGTTGATTTTGAGCCACTTCGATCACTAGGCAAATGATATCGAAAAATCGCAAAATTTATTTTCTAGATACTTCAAATACTTTAGATCAAGAGCCGATCGTCGATTCGAAAGTCCGAACATCGAAAACAAAGTGGAAGCACGGAGGCCTCCGTGCTTATGGAAGCATCCTAGCCGCACTCTCTCTCTCTCTCTCTCTCTCTCTCTCTCTCTCTCTATCTATATATATATATATATATATATATATATATATATATATATATATATAAAACTAGGCTACTATGCTATTAATAGCACCAAGTCATCGGTGCTACCAAGTTTTTGGTCATTGGATTGAGAGATGTGTGGTTAGGATGATGTGAGCCCACTAGGGTTAAGTAGGTGGTTGGTTGAATAGTATGATCTAACGGGTGAAAATCATCAAAGGGGTGGATCTAACTGAAAAACTTGGTAGCACCAAATGCATGGTGCTATCGATAGTATCAGTCGGACTATATATATATATATATATATATATATATATATATATATATATATATATATATATATATATATATATATATATATAAATTTATTACTATACTCATATGAGTATAGAGACCTCGTACTCATAAGTTTTTAGCCATTGGATGAAAAAAATGTGTGGTTAGGATGAGAGTGGTTACGATTAGGTACCCCTAGGGTTGAGTAGGTGGTTGGTTGAATAGTATAATATAACAGATGAAAATGATTGAAGGGTAGATCTAACGACCAAAAACTTATGAGTACAAGAAGATTTATACTCATAAAAGTATAGTAGCCGGACTCTATATTCATATATATATATAGAGTAGGGCTACTATACTATTATGAGTAGTAGAGCCCTACTACTCATAAGTTGTTTTCGATGATAGAGCTTCCGAATCGACGATCCACTCCGTTAAATATGATCTAGAGTATTTAAAACTTCTAGAAAATAAATTTCGTAATTTTTCAAAATCGTAATAAAGTCCATCAAATGAGCATAAAATGAACGGCCGAAATCGAACGATGTCCTAAAAATAGATGATCGGATCCTTCAATTTAAGATCGGAGTTATTGATCTTTATCTAGGTAGTGAATAGAATTTTCTATCAAAAATTCAACCTATTTTAATTCTTTGACACCGTTAAACTACCAAGTATCCCATATCGGCCGTTAAAAATTGTCAATTTTGTGAGCTTTTGATCGTAAGGTAAATGATTTCGAAAAATTACGAAATTTATTTTCGAGAAGTTTTAAATACTCTAGATCATATTTAACGGAGTGGATCGTCGATTCGGGAGCTCTATCATCGAAAACAACTTATGTGTCACGCCCCGAGCCCGATCCATTTGGCCGGTTCGAGCGCGTCAAACAGACGCCGAACGGACAGAGCTTCCCCTGTCCGCCCAAGGCTCAACAAGTACAGATAGAGTATAAAATTTTTACACATGCGGAAGCATACATAACACCTTGCACGAGGGCAAGCCATAGCCAAAGTGAAAAGCTAAACTAAAACATACATGTACTATGATTAATTGCAATCACATACATGCATAATTCTCACAACTTGAATTCTTTAAAGTCTTTACAATCTCATGCATCATTTCTTTCTTACATCACATTTACCTCAAAATGAAACTTGTTTACAATTAAAGTTATACAACTATAATCATCAAATACAAAAGATGATATAAAGGGGAATACGACTATAGCAAAATAAAGTAACTCGGGCGGTCTCTACCTAGGGCTCGATGCCCTTACCGCGGTCCTCGGCCGGCTCGCTAGGTCCCGGCCCTGTGGAAATAGTGGGGTGAGAACTACAACAAAGTTCCCAGTGGGTTCGGCAACCAACCACGCCGACTTTCCCACTAGGTCTAATTCAAGCGTAATAGAAAGAAAGGTAAGATAATAACCTACTAACAAATGCAACTAATACGCTTGAAAGTAAACGATAATATGCTCAAATTAAACATGCAAGATCATAAGTCGAATACCCAATCTCTTGGCTAACCCGTGGGTTCGCCCTCAACAAGACTCAACCAAACTCAAAATTCCAAGGTAACCGGGGAGGCTCAATATCGACCCGTTGGGACCGTCCCCTGGAAAACTCATTCCAGTGGTGACCTACTCCGGAGCGCACCGCTCGAGGGGGAGCTACCGCCCCCGAGCAGGGACTATATGGTGAGTACGATCAATCCTTAACTTTAAGGATTCTAAATCTCAATCTGTTCCTTACCTTCAAGGAGAATTTATGTTCATATGACCCTCAACTCTAAGGTTATTGTCAAATGTCAATCTCATGACTTTACTAGTGTTAGGTACACTACAAGTTCTTGTTCTTGCTCTTTGATGTCACACATGTTGTCTAAGTACTCTAGACTCATTTTTGTCACCTTCTCTAATACATGTCCAATGTCACGTTCGTTTGTCAAGTACTCTAAGTTCTTGCCTTAGGTTTTATCATGCATACATAGGGTTCTTGTTCTTTGTCACTACAATATCATACACTCATTCTCATGCATTTTGAACTCACAAAATACGATAAAAGCTCATAAATAACCCTACTATGCATTATGCTCAATTTAAAGTATGCTCAATTATGACACTTAGACATAAAGAGAAGTTCGATGTCTTTGGAATGCACCACCCACCTTCTAAAATTATGGATGGGTTGCCCGTCGAATTTCGTAGCTAACCGAGGCCTATTTTGAAATCTGCGCATTTATCAGATTTTACATCAGGCTATTTTACATAGCAACTCATTGATCGGCTTTTCGTTTAAATAAACGGAGTTGTCCCACGCGTCGGGGATACCCCCAATTAGGTTTCTACAAGGTCAATTTGACCTTAGAACCTCTATAGTCAAAAGCCCCAAATTTGGGTGCTCTACCAAGCCCTATGTGAAACCCTAGGTTTTGATCTCTTAAACAAGCAAAAGAGAGCTTGTGGATCTTCTAGGAACTCATCTAAGACCATTTAAACTCTTTTCTAGGGCATGCATTGATGCCCTAAGGTTCCACCATGAGAGCACATGATGAAACTAGAGTTTTCATGTGTTCTATGTGCATTATGATGTTTCTACACTTGTAGAGACTCCTAAATCCAAAAATCTAAAGAGAAATCTCAAACGCTAGGTTTAAGTTTGCATGAACTCACCTTTGCCCAAAGCTAACCCAAGGTCCACCTTGTAGGAGAGCTTCTAGGTCTTCTCCAAGCTCCAAAGCCACCAAGATCACCTCCTCCAAGCTCCTTCTCCAACTCCTCCAAGCTCTAGGAGAATGTTTTCTAGAGAGAGAAAGAGAGAAATGTGAGGGAGAGGTGTTGGGAGTGAAGTGGCTGTGAGAGGTGAAGGGGTATAGGGTGTATTGTGTTGTAACAATTACATTTAGGCCCACAAAACACTTTATTTGCTAAGGCCCAAACCGCCAGCTGCACTGTTTGTACCGTATGGAGGGCCTCTCGTAGGTATGGGACACTCCACAGGCAAACCCGAGAGCTGCCTCAGATTTTTCGCGGCACTTGTACCGGTATGGGATCGGGCTTGTACCGGTATGGGCCATAAAATTTCCAAACCCGAGAGCTCTTCTCCTCTCGGTAAAGGTGGCTATACCGGTATAAATCCACTTTGTACCGGTACAGACACCAAAAATCTCAAACCCGAGAGCTGCTGCCTCTCGGTAAAAGTTGCTATCTTGGGTACAAAATGGTGCTTGTCGCCCGCAGACTTTGTTCTTCGCGCTGCGCCGAAACCTTTATAACTCTTTTAAACCCTCTTCTAACCCTTCCAAAACGCTTGGAAAGGTAATTGGAACTTGTCCAATTATTTCTTTCGCGTGCTTCAACCGATTTGGCTAAAGTTCGGTTCGTTACATTCTCTACCCCTTAAAATTAGTTTCGTCCGCGAAACTATCTTAATTACAATCTAGATTCATACCTCAATCCATTTTTGAATAGGTGGGGATATCGCTCCCGCATCACGCTCTCGAGCTCCCACGTAGCCTCGGTCGTTGTGGTTGCTCCAACGGACCTTGACATAAGGAATTCTCCGCTTCGTAGTTTTCTTTCCTCACGATCAATAATATACGCCGAAACTCCTCATAGGTCATATCCTCCTGAATCTCCGACGGTTCGAAAGCAAGAACATGGTCGGGATCATGGACATACTTGCGGAGATTTGATACGTGGAACACATCATGAACTCCCACAAGCCTCGGTGGTAATGCTACTCGGTAGGCCACCGCTCCAACTCGCTCCAAGATCTCAAACGGTCCAAGGTATCGGGGACTTAGCTTTCCCCGTATTCCAAACCGCTTGACTCCTCGCGTCGGCGATATTTTCAAGAATACATGATCTCCAACGGCAAACTCGATATCTTTTCGTCGTTGGTCGGCATAACTCTTTTGCCGAGATTGCGCCGTCGCAAGTCGTTGGCGGGCAAGGCGAACTTTCTCCTCCGCCTCCCCCACAACATCGGGGCCAAGAACGGTTTTCTCGCCCACGTCGCTCCAATGGATTGGAGAGCGACACTTCCTTCCAAAAAGGGCCTCGAATGGCGCCATCGCGATACTCTCTTGATAACTATTATTGTACGCGAATTCCGCCATCGGTAAATGATCATGCCAATTGCCCTTGTAATCGAGTACACACGCTCGAAGCATATCCTCAAGTATTTGAATCGTCCTCTCCGATTGTCCATCACTTTGAGGATGAAATGCTGTGCTAAAGTCGAGCCGCGTGCCTAACGCCTCCTGTAGGCTCCTCCAAAAGTGAGAAGTGAACCTCGGGTCCCGATCCGATACAATAGACGCCGGAACCCCGTGAAGTCTCACAATCTCGTCAATGTAGACTTGAGCCAACTTGTCCCCCGACCAAGTGATATGAATCGGTAGGAAATGTGCCGACTTTGTCAACCGGTCCACGACCACCCAAATTGCGTCGTGCCCACCTTGAGATCGAGGCAATCCGGTCACGAAGTCCATAGCTATATTCTCCCATTTCCAAACGGGTATAGGTAAACTTTGTAGTTTCCCCGCCGGAAATCGCCGCTCCGCCTTTACTTGTTGGCACGTAAGACATTGCGCAACAAAGTCCCCAATGTCTTTCTTCATGCCCGGCCACCAATATTGCAACTTTAAATCTTGGTACATTTTGGTGCCGCCCGGGTGAATGCTATAAGGAGATTGATGCGCTTCTTGCATAATCGCCTTGCGGAGATCCTTGTCCTTGGGCACACACCAACGGTTCCGATACCGAAGGGTGCCATCGGTCCCAATGCCAAAGTCATCGGCACTACCGCTTTCTACTTGACCCCGCACCTTCTGGAGATATTCATCGGCATTTTGCAATTCTTTGATTTTCTCCAATAGGGTCGGTTGTACCACTAAGGTAGCAAGTGTAGCCGGCACTCCCGGCGCTACTACCTCCAATCCAAGCCGCTGCATCTCCTTTTGTAACAACGGTTGGGGTGTAATTGCCGAGGCTAAGTTTTCTCCCGATTTCCTACTTAGCGCGTCGGCTACGACATTCGCCTTTCCGGGGGTATAGTATCGTGACATCATAGTCTTTTAGTAATTCCAACCACCGCCGTTGTCGCATATTAAGCTCCTTTTGGGTGAACAAATACTTAAGGCTTTTGTGATCCGTATAGATCTCACAATGTTCACCATATAAGTAATGCCTCCACAATTTTAGCGCGAAAATCACCGCGGCTAACTCTAAGTCATGAACCGGGTAGTTCTTCTCATAAGGCTTCAATTGGCGCGAAGCATAAGCTATGACTCGCCCGTTTTGCATTAAAACACACCCGAGTCCAACGTAGGAAGCATCACTATATACAACATACGTCTCCCCCGGCGTCGGTAGAGCAAGTACCGGGGTCGTCGTCAACCTTTCTTTTAGCTCCTTGAAGCTTCGATCGCAATCTTCGCTCCAAACATACTTGACGCCTTTGTGCGTAAGGCGCGTTAGTGGAGTGGTTATTTTGGAGAACCCCTCCACGAACCGCCGGTAATAACCCGCAAGTCCAAGGAAACTGCGGATTTCCGTTGCGCTCGTGGGGCGAGGCCAATCTTTAATCGCCTCTACTTTCTTCGGGTCTACCGAGATACCTTCGCCCGAAATCACATGTCCTAGAAAAGTGACATCCGAAAGCCAAAATTCGCATTTCTTCAACTTGGCATATAATTTTTCTTTTCGGAGTATTTCCAAGACAAGCCTCAAATGCTCATCGTGTTCTTCCTCGGTCCGAGAATATACCAATACGTCGTCAACGAAGACCACGACGCATCGATCCAATAGCGGACGGAAGACACGATTTATTAAGTCCATGAATTTCGCCGGGGCATTAGTAAGCCCGAATGGCATTACCGTGAACTCATAATGGCCATACCGCGTACGGTACGCCGTCTTGTGCACATCCTTGGGTCGTATCTTCAATTGATGATACCCCGATTGTAGGTCTATTTTTGAATACACCTTTGACCCTTTCAACTGATCCGAGGCTGTTCCGGAGACCCGAGGCTGTTCCGGTGCCTCCGGAGGGGAGCACGGTGATCGTCTGTCAGTGACGATCACAGTGGTCACCTCATTTGGGGTCAAGGAGTTCCTGGTTAGCGAGATTTTGCATGTTTTCATGCAGTGCGCGCAGTTCGCTGAACTTCGGGTCGCTCCCGCGCTCTCTACAGTGTCCAGAAGTGCTCCGAAGGGTGAGCACGGCCTCCGGCACGCCGAAACCTATCAGCGAGTGAATTGGTTTGGCTGAATGGCTTCTGGTTTGCGTAGTCGGGCCATAAAAGCCCCAAAATCACATGAAATAATGTGATTTTGGATTATCCGGAGGGCTTTTATGCAATTTTGCTTATTGTGGCTGCTGTGGATAGCAAGTGTGACTTGTGGGTAACCTTTGGACTGATTGTCCAAGGTCGCAAGCCCTCGTGGAGACCGGAAATTGATTTCCGGCGCGTTTCTCGGCGAAATCCGCCGACGGAACGCGGATTTGGTTCGAAATTATTCCGATGGTACTTTGTGAACTATTGTGTAGTCGCTGAGCCTTGTGGGCTGGTCACTCGCATCATTTCGAGGGTTTAGGAATGACGGGTGAGCGACGGTGGGTTCCGGTGTCGAAGTAGGCACTTCCGGGAACCCGTAGTCGTACAATTATCCGACGATAATTGTATTATAGTGTTACTTTATGTTTGCTGCCAAAACATCCGAAT
Source organism: Aechmea fasciata (assembly GCA_025177825.1). Lineage (NCBI taxonomy): Eukaryota > Viridiplantae > Streptophyta > Magnoliopsida > Poales > Bromeliaceae > Aechmea > Aechmea fasciata. Next base: position 1,599,943 of record CM045926.1, read on the forward strand.
AAGAGTGTTTTATGGCAGCGGGTGACTCGTGAAACGAGTTGGTGAGTTTCGGGACAGTTCGTGGGTCCCGGCGGAGTCCCGGTGCGGTTTACGGGACTTCCGGCGAGTTGCGGTGATCGATTTCGAGAAATCGACTTTCCGCGTGTTGTTTGTAGAGTTGTGCTAGTAGTGTTTTGTGTTAGTGGATTAGACACTAACCTGGTGGATCTCCTTAGGTCCGGTCGATACTTCTTCCTCAAACGAGAGTCAGACGCCGTGTTTGTATAGGTGGGTACTTCGATTCGACGTCCGTACAGTGGTACACGCTGGTGACGTTCCTTCCACCCTTACTGTTTATATCGTTTATCCTAAATAGGGTCAAATGCATACAGGTCCCTGCAAACATAGTCAATTGCGGAAATATCCCTGCAAAAGCGAAACTAGGTGAGATGTCCCTGCAAAAGTCCAAAAGTATGCGAGATATGTCACTGCGCGCCTTTTGCGGGGACATATCTAAAAATATTTTTGCGAGATATGTCCACTGCAAAAGGCGCGGCGAGGACATATCTGCATACTTTTGGACTTTTGCAGGGACATCTCACCTAGTTTCGCTTTTGCAGGGATATTTCCGCAATTGACTATGTTTGCAGGGACCTGTATGTAAATAACCCTCCTAAATATATCTTGCACCTGTTTATTAGAGTATTACTCTACTCAGTGTTTTCATGTTTAGTATCATGTGTAGGAGTAGAGTAGATTACTTCTTGTCAGCCTATGACATCTATGACCTGTTCGGTCAGTTTACTTCAGTGTACTCAGTGACCTTGTTGTTCGGTTGGTCAGTTCTCGTGTTTCCTTCAGTAGTACTTGCATACAGTTGAGAGCATGTTGAGCTGTTCCATCCTAGTTGACCTGAGTGGTCAGTTCTCGTATTTCCTTCGATGTAGTACTTGCATACAGTTGAGAGGATGTTGAGTTGTTCCATCCTAGTTGACCTGGTTGGTCAGTTTCTTTCTCTACTCAGGACCTGGTTGGTCAGTTACTTTGCATACTTTGGGACCTGGTTGGTCAGTCACTTTCTGTACTTGGGACCTATTTGGTCAGTCACACTCAGTACTTGGTACCTGGTTGGTTCTTCTGGTTACTTGACGACCCACGTGGTCGATGGGCCCTGGGGGGCAGGATTGTCGGCTAGTTGCCGATGGATGATCTTTGAGCATATCTACATTGATCGCCCGATACCTACTCATCGCAGTTCACGAACACCAGCGGTCTGATCCACCGCAAGTGAGGGTGTTCTTTTCCGGAAAAGTGGTTCGACAGCGGACCGACCCGTGAGCCTTAAATGTGGTTATATGCTTGGGAGAGTAGTAGGGGCATTGGCTTGAGGTCCGCAGTGCTGACCAAGAGAGCATTGGTTCAGATTGGGTACTCTTGAGCTTCTATACCTGTTGACGCATACTTACAGTAGCTGTTATTTCATATCTATATATCTCTCTCCGTTTACTTGTTTATCATAGCTACTGTACTACTATTATCTCCTCTTGTGTCTATCTCCGCGAGGTATCCACTGGGAGGGGGAGACATGTTTACATGTTCTCACCCCTCGTCTTCTTTTTCAGGTGACATTGCATGAGTTAGTGGGACAGCTGGTGAGGAGCGAGTCTAGTTCGCGACATAGCTCCGTCGCTTTGTCGGTTATTCCTTTACCCATCGTATTTTATGACTTAGTCTTATTTATGGTTCGGTTCAGTTCAGTATCTGCTTTTGAATATGAGATGGTTTATAATGTAATAAAAAGGCTTTGGGTTTTATGTGATAAAATAGTTTTCTACCCCTCGTGGTAGCGTTTTAAAAAGAAAAGGTTTTCGAGTGGGAAATAGATTTCAAAAGCTTTCCTCGTGGATTTTATAACTTAGCATTTCAAAATCAGTTTCCGAGTAGGAAACATTTCAAATGATAGATGTGGTTTTATGAATGAGTAAATGTGAATGAACCTGTAGTGAATGGTGTGGATATGTGTATGTTGGTTGCAATAAATATCTGTACACTTGTTTGTGGTTGTATGGCTATTTGTAAGAATACTCTCTGTACTTGTAAGATGCCGTGCAAATATAGGGGAGACTCTGTCCGTGTGAACAGTTGTCTCCCTATATTTGTGGCAGCTCTGACATGTACTTGGGGATCAGGGTTTATAATAAAAAAAAATTTCGCTATTTTTATACTCTAAAATGACCCGGGATATGACACCCAAATAACTCACATATATAATTAATCCAACCGTGGATTACCTAACCCGCTAGTTTGCCTTGTCTAGTTGCTGCACCCATGGCCAGCATGGCGCCATCGCACTAACCGCAGAAGTTAACCTTTCGTGGGACCAAAATTCAGCGTGGATTTAAATTTAAATTGTTTGAAGCGGACTCAGCGGACATGAATAGTTACTTTATAAAATAATGTTTACAATTTAATTTAATGCGTTTAAATTGTATCCGTGCACTTTATCCAATACTCCAAGAAATATTTTGCATATAACATATAATCTATCCTTAATGGCTCTGATATCAATTGGTAGATCTTTATATATATATATATATATATATATATATATATATATATATATATATATATAAAATAATAATAAAATAAATACATACAAAAAATTCAGAATCACAAATAAAATAAAATTACTTACAGAGCGACATATATTAGAAATTTTTTATCAATATGCAGAAACGAAAAATTCAGCTATAATTTGAACGTCACAAATCGAACTCGGATAACTTAGTTTTCCCTCCTATCTCAAGCACTCTTCTTTATGATATGAAACTAATAGTAATTATTTTACTAGAATGTATATGAGAAGGTGTCAGGACCAACACCTCTTTATATAGAGTCCAAATTGACTTTTCATCAAATACTTTTTATAATTTTATTTAATTTAAATAAATAGGATAGAAATAAAATATATATTATATCAAGTAGTTCTATATCTATTAGAATTGATCTTTATCTATATATAGTAAATACAGATTTGAATATGATTAATTATGCCACATTTATAAAATCATAAGATATATTTTTTACTATAATCAAGAATTCGTCGATAAGTTAACACATATAATTCAACATTTTTTTTTTTTTTGAGAGAGAGATAGGTAGCATGCTATCCGCTTCGTTTATTTCATTTAAAAATAAATTTAGCTGAAAATATGAATAAATTAGGATTCAAATTTGAGATTTCGGATACCAACTATCAAATTCTTTGCCACTTGTATTAGAAACGGTCGATATAATTCAAGGTTATACCGAAAGATAACACAATATTAACTCCCAGATCAGCTCTTATGTACTGTTTAATATTCTAGTGGTTTTGTCCTGTTCATCATCGACATAACAAAAATATGCATATGCAGCTTTGTTTGGTTAGGGGATAGGGATAGGAATAGGCCCTTATCCCCCACTTTATACCCAAACGTTAATTTTTTATTCGAGAATAGTAATTCTCGATTATTCCCACCAATACTTCCATTTTCTATATAAAACTATTTAATATTTTTCTTATCCTCGGGAACAATCCAATTTTCATCCAAACGCTATTTTTCTAATTATCCCCATATTTGTACCTATTCCGGGAACAGCTAGTTCTTGCTTATTCCCAAACCAAACGAAAAGGATAACTACCTACCTACCTATGTTCCATAGATACGAATACGGGGTACGGATACGACACGACATGGATCTAGCGAAATGGTAATTCATAAAATCTCTAGAAAACCATATGTTGGGTATATTTAATTACCAATATATATTATTTTAAATATACTTATTGTGTTAATTATATGTAATGGCATATTGAGAATAGTCAGGGTGTTTAAATGTTAAATTTGGACAGCATCCACACAAAATACTATTCAAAATTCCCAACAATGGTTATGTTTTACGGAGGAAAAAAAAAAAAACCCAAAAAATCACGCCATTGTTTAGGAGAGGGAATAGCTAGCAGAACATGATAATACGATCGAAGTCAAACATCTTAGTTACGAGGGTGTTGCACCAAATTATAACTTATAACCTGAATTTATATATTTGTTTGTACTAATTCAATCGGACCAGCTAAAACTCGGTGACAATACATGATAACTAGTGAATTGATTAAACACTCAGTGACAATAGATAAATAACTAGCAAATTTTTTAATCAAGTTAAGCTTCGGGGTTTAATTGCAGTGAAAAAAAAAAAAAAAAACGGCTAATGGGCACCAAATGGTAATAGGTTAAATTGCAATTGGATATCAAAGTTTGTAAACTTTGGTAATAATTTTAACCTAGCTAATAGTACTGTTCATAATTAACTAGGCTACAATGCAAGAAATTCCACATATCCTGAATTTCACATTACACTGCGCGATTTATAACGGATCGAGAGCAAAGAGATGTTTATCACCTAACCAAACACTGGTAATTGATGAGATCTTGTGTAATTTCGAGGAAAATATAAATGTTTTAGTACTAATTAGCCTTAAAACTTTCAGAAGGTGAGGATTGGACCTTAATGAAGAGGTATGATCTATTCTGAACTTGCCATTCGTGACATACTCCTCCAAACTCAGCTCGTAAAGCTCCTTAGAATCATTAGGAAGCATGGCTCTCCACTTCCTAATAGCAGCAACAATTACTCTTGCAATCACTGTAAATGGGCTACCCGTTGGTATCTTGTGCCGGTAGAAAGGTGTCCCAACTAAGAAAACCAAGATGGATATGAGAAACCCGGCAGTCGGAATGCCGTATCCAATTCCCCAACCGACGTCGTCCTGAACGTAAATGATCAACGTGTTGGCAAACAGTGTGCCAAAAAAGATGCTGAACATCCACCAGTTGAAGAAGGACAGTTTCTGCTTCCTCTCCTTGGGGTCGAAATCGTCGAACTGGTCTGCACCCATCGTGGAGATGTTGGGCTTCGTCCCGCCCGTCCCGACCGGTATTATGTACAGTGATAAGTAGAATATGCCCACTTGGAGTGGTGTTGCATGGGTGTTGCAGCATGCAGGTGGCCTCAGTGAGTGGAGAGAGACAGTTAGTGTTAGCATGCCCATACCCTGTTCATATTAGAAATTAGGGATTTCTTATTAACATTTACAGATCATAAAAAGCATGATCATTCACGTTGGATGTGTAGTCAAACTTAATTTATCTGAATATACCGCAGATTTAAATGAGTACATGAATTTTGAAAATTTTATTTTTATCAACATATTTGCTTTCCGAAATTTCCGTCAAATTCTACTAAAAGGTAGCATTTTCGTACACAATATTCCATAAAGTTGCAAGATATTCCACACACAGCGTATTTTATCAGAAAAGCTAAACATACCATGAAGTTCCAATAAAAAAGCAATTAATTCAGACATACTCTGATGTTAGAGAGTAAAATCAAAATTTTATAGGTCGGATTCCAACTGGAAATAAATTCGCTGTTAGTTCAGGTAAGGCATGTACGTCCTAATCTTGTTCTTACAACAGAATGATTAAGAGTAGGAAGGTTGATACCGAAAGATAAATAGCTGAGCCAATCGCGAAAGTCCAATATCGACCGAGATATGCGTCGGCTATGTACGTGCCTAGGATTGGAGTCATCCAAACCGTTCCGACCCAATTGGTGACATTGTTTGATGAGGAGACTGTTCCTTCATGTAGCTTGTCAGTGAGATACAGAACCAGGTTTGTAGCTATTCCGTAGTAGGCCATCCTCTCGAAAACTTCGTAGCCTACAAATTAAGTTGCAAATAAAGAGCAGGTGATTAAGATTGTAAGTAAGATGCTAATTTGTACCCTTGTAAGATGTGTGTGAAAAAGCTAGTAGCTAAGCAAGTGCTCACCTACGATGAAAGAACATGCGGTCCATCGACCTCCTTTAGATCGAATGAAGGGGCGACCTTTAAGATCCACGGAACCATCCTTTGTGGCTTCCTCCTCGTGTCCGAAGCCTCTCTCTGCCTCAGCCATACGGTGCAGATGGTTTTTGAAAACAGTAATTACTAGTTGGAAATTGCTAGTCAATATATATATATATGATCCTGCTTTAATGTAGCCTAAAAGTTTCTCACTGTAGTAGTGATACTTTTCAATAGCAAAATTGGCTCCAAACTTTCATTGATTATCGATGCCTTTCATATATATAATGAAACAATTGATCAGATAGTCCATAGCAGAAAAATGTAATGGGAGATCCAAATAATATATAGCTTAAAGTCTACACAAAGAAATGCAATAAACCAGCATTAGTCTTTAATTTCTAAAGAAAAGCTTAATGCCCAGCTGTTGATACTTTCTAATACAATCAAACAACAGCAAAAATTCAGAAGCCATCAGTATATATCTACTCAATACTATACATTGCATATCAAATGGCCAGAAAACAAAAGAATGTGCCAAGAATACTTAGCTCTATGCGCATCTAAATATTATTATAACTCTATCCTTTTTAAAAAATTATTCATTGGACATTTAGAAAAATTGGTTCCATATAAGCACGAAGAAAAAATGATTCCAACAGCATGTAAGAAGTGGCTCCTTGAATTAATATAAGCATCTATGACATTGACCTTATATATATCAGTATGCAATACAAAAACAAGAAAGTTAATCTCGGTGCATCCAGCGCTTCTCATGTAACAAGAAGAAGAGCCGTACGTGCATGTCTTCAAGTGACCAACTTGACTCGGCTAGCTTTGTTGAGGCATGTCTCGCAGCCTCCAATTGTCAGCTGAATCATCTAAATGAGCTACGCTGTCGCATGAGAATTTTTTTTTTTTTTTTTTTTGAGAAATAGATAGCAAGCTATCTGCTTCATTCATTAGGAAAATAAATTAAGCTTACATAATGGAAGCAGCCAGGACCTCCTAAAAGGGTCGGGAAAGGACATTACAAAAAGAAATAAAATAACAGAAAAAACTAGCGAAAAAAACGAAAATATTGTGAAGCACAGGAGGGCGAAACTTAAAGAAAATAGAAGACCACACACTTCATTAATGTCCTATTGAGAAACTTATACAACTAAAGAAGTACCTCTCACCCTTATTGTGGAGGAGGTTACTCCTACATTGTGGAGGTGGTTACAACCATACACTCTCAAGAATAGGAAACAAATTTACAAATTCTAAAACTATCAAGTTGTGTTCGGTGCGGCTGGATCATTTGGTGTGGTTGGGTTGTCCTCTTGATTCCGAATTGATTTTGATTTAGTAAGTTGGTTGAACTGGCTCAATGTGGTTTGATTTGATGCTTCAATACTCCATCGCAAACTAGGCATTGGTGATAACCAGAGACCGAGTTTGGTTCTAAGACCAACAAAGCAGTCCCGAGTCAATGGTTTAGTAAAAATATCAGCAAGTTGTAAAGAAGATGGAACGTAACGAGTGATAATAGAACCGAGGGCAACCTTTCCCGCACAAAGTGATAGTCGATCTCAATATGCTTGGTTCGAGCATGAAAGACTGGATTTGTTGTGAGATGCAAAGCAGATATGTTGTCGGAAAAAAGTAGGGAAGGCCGAGGTTGAGAAATGCCAATATATATCACGTAAAATATGCGAGATCCATGTGAGTTCAACAGCTGCTGAGGCGAGGGCCCAGTATTCGGTCTCGGCCGTGGATCGAGACACAGTGGGTTGCTTCTTTGCGCACCAAGAAATACAATTAGAACCAAGAAAAGAGCAATAACCTGTGGTAGATCGACGCGTAAGTTTGCATCCCGCCCAGTCCGCATCAGCAAAGGCGAATAAGTCTAGCGAGCTACGAGCTAGGATGCGAAGCCCTAAATGTAGACTTCCCCGTAAATATCGAAGTATCCGCCTTACCATTTGGTAATTGGCATTAGTAGGAGCATGCATATGCTGACAGGCGACATTGACTGCGAGTGAGAGATCCGGGCGAGTAAGAGTGAGATATTGAAGAGCACCGACAACGCTCCGATAGTGCGAGGGGTCACTGTATAGTTGGTCACCTCCCTTAAGTGGAGGCGGTTTGGAGGTCATAGGAGTGGCAATAGGCTTGCATTGCTCCATAGAAGCCCGAGTTAAGATATCAGAAGCGTATTTTCGTTGCGAGAGAAATAAACCATTTGAAGAGCGGTGTACTTCTATCCCCAAGAAGAAATGTAGAGGACCCAAATTCTTTCATAGGAAAAACCTGACCAAGAGCAAAAATAAGTCGATCTAAAAGTTGGTGCGAGTCACCTGTGGCTGTGAGAACAATATCATCCACATAGAGAAGTAGAATAATAGTGTGATTGTCATGACGATAGATAAATAATGATGGATCGAAGATACTACAAACGAACCCATAACCGATCAGGAAGTCACTGAATTTGTCGAACCATGCCCGAGGAGCTTGCTTGAGCCCATACAGTGCGCGCCGAAGTAAACAGACATGATCGGGATAAGTCGAGTCACGAAAACCAGATGGTTGCTCCATATAAACAGGTACTGCGAGGTCGCCATGTAAGAAAGCGTTTTTAACATCCAATTGACGAATCGGCCAATGTCGAACAGTAGCTATAGTGAGTACGATGCGAATAGTACCCGGCTTTACGACCGGACTAAAAGTCTCAAGAAAGTCGACCCCCTCCCCCTGATGGAAGCCCTTGGCCACAAGACGGGCTTTAAGTCGATCTAGTGACCCATCCGCATGGAGTTTTGTCTTGAAGACCCATTTACACCCGATGACATTCATCGAGGGACACCGTGGAACAAGCTGCCATGTTCTATTCGTTGCAAGAGCGTCCAATTCCTCACGCATCGCAACTGTCCACCCAGAGTGTTTAAGAGCTGATTGGACAGTGTGCGGTTCGAGAGGAATTGATGAGAGGGCAAGATTGGCATACCGTGGGTTAGGTTTGAAAATTCCGATCTTGGAGCGGGTCACCATAGGATGCACAGAGGGAATGGCCACTTCTGGCGCAGTGGCCACATCTGGCGCAGCTGGCCAGCGCTTGGTGGGGCATCGACCGAAGGCATAGACGAAGTCTTGGGAGGATCGATGGGTTGCAAGTTTGCCGAAGAAGTAGTTGTAACCTCGTAGAATAATCGAGCAACTTCTCTTGAGTCGGTTGAATCAAATGAGTACGGCTAGATTGAGTAGAGTTAACGAGAGAGTGGAGCCCCAATGCAAGAGATCCCCGATAGAAGTAGTAGCGATCTGCGAGGAAGTAGCAAATGGAAAGCAATGTTCATCAAAAATAACATGTCGAGAAATATAGATGCGACCGGTAGATCGATGAAGACAGCGATAACCCTTGTGTTTCTCACTGTAGCCTAAAAAGACACAAGGCAATGATCGTTTGTCAAATTTATTCACCATATAATTGCGGAGATATGGAAAGCAACAAGATCAAAAAGTACGAAGATGTGAATAGTCGGGATCCTTTTTGAAAATAACTGAATATGGACTTTTCTTGCCCAATGCTGTAGACGGAAGCCGATTGATCAAATAATTAATAGTGGAGAAAGCCTCCACCCAGTAGCAGTAGGGCATTGAGGCCTCAAATAGTGCAGCGAGCCCAAGTTCCACAATGTGGCGATGCTTCCTTTCAGCAACACCATTCTGTTTTGGTGTGCTCGGACATGAAAGTTGGTGTTGAATGCCGCAATTGCGAAGATGAGAAAGAAAGGCATTACTAATAAATTCACCCCCGCCATCTGATTGAAAATTTTTAATTTTTCTTTCAAATTGATTTTCAACCATTTTTTGAAAGGTGAGAAAGATATCCAAAAAATCTGATTTGCGCTTCAATGGATATAACCAACAGTAACGAGAAAAATCATCAATAAATACTACATAATATCGAAACTGTTGCACTGAAGATACGTAATATCACAATGTAATTTATTCAAAGGAAAAGAACATCGAGAATTAGATATATAGAATGGTAATTTTGAACTTTTCGATCCGACACTCGTACACAAAGTGCCGAGAAGACTTAGTTCGAAATTAAATTATTACTCCGCAAATCTTTGCCAAGATTTGGCTATTCGGGTGGCCCAATCGACGATGCCAGGTGATTTCATCGGTCGCCTTATTTCGCTGAGAGAAGAAAGCCGCAAGCTGCTGATCTTTATTGGTGTACAACCCTTGATGATTATTTCCCGTCATTAGTACTTGGTGTGTCCGGGAATCCTTAATAGAAAAACCAGATGCATCAAATTTAAAATAGCAGGGATGATCTTTTGTCAATTTGGAAACAGAGAGAAGATTTTTCTTCATTTGCGGGACAACCAGGACATTAGAAAGTGAAAAACGATGAATATCATTACCAAAAGAGCCGGTACCCACATGAGTAATCGGTAGGGACGTCCCATCTCCTACCATCACACTATCAGATCCAGAATAAGGAACCAAATTAGTAAGGTTACCTGGCTTATCTGTGATATGAGCATTGGCACCAGTGTCGGGATGCCATTCATCATCATGCACATCAGTGATATGGAGAGCAGCTAGACCACGGGGAATGTCGTCACTTTGATAGCTGTTATCGAATCGAAACCAGCATCGCAGAGCATCATGGCCTCGCTTTTTACAAATTTGACAAATGGGAGGATTGCTTTGTAGGTAGAGGAAGTCAAGGCGCACGATCAACCCCGGTGGCGGAGTAGATTGATAGTCCCCCGATCTGCCGCCTTGGGTTGTCTGAGGAAAACCCCGGCCTCGAGAGTTGAAGTTATAGCCTCTACCTCGGCCTCTGTGCCGGTTGCTTCCGCGTCCCCGTTGGGACACAAAAGCCATAGACACATCGGGAAGTGGGCTTGAGTGTCGCTTGATTCGTAGTTCATAGCTTTGGAGTTGGGGAACCACCTGTATATAGCGGAATAGGAGGTCGGAACATAGTTGTCTTGAATGGCTCATAGCTTTCATCGAGCCCTTCTAGTAACCTGAAAACTTTAGTAGAATCCGAAACAGGTTTGCCAATAGCATGCAGTTGATCACAAATTGACTTAAAATTACGAAGATAAGTAGGTAAAGGATTATTTCCTTTCCTGATGTGTTGCAGCTGTGCGAGCAGGTCAAATTCACGGGCGATCGAGCTCTGATTGAAGTGATTGGTTAATGCTGTCCACACTTCAGCTGCAGTTTGAAGACCGACGGCATGGCCGAGAACCTCTTCGGAGAGAGTGCCCACGATCCATGATTTCACAAGGCGATCGGTCCGTACCCAAGATGTGTAATCTGGGTTGTTGACGGTGGCTCCACTTTCTGAAGTTGACATCTTAGGTGGTGCGGTAGTCTCTGCCGTGAGGAAACCAAGTAAGTCCTGACTCTCGATCAGTGACAATACTTGTGTTTCCCAGAGCAGATAGTTGTTGTCATTGAGCTTCAATGTGACGAAATTTGCCACATTAATAGTGGAGGGAAAGGGAAATTTTGGGTTAGATAAGGATGCCATTTTTTGAAGATCTTTGGTGCCTTAGCGTGGCTCTGATACCATAAAGAAAATAGAAGACCACACACTTCATTAATGTCCTATTGAGAAACTTATACAACTAAAGAAGTACCTCTCACCCTTATTGTGGAGGAGGTTACTCCTACATTGTGGAGGTGGTTACAACCATACACTCTCAAGAATAGGAAACAAATTTACAAATTCTAAAACTATCAAGTTGTGTTCGGTGCGGCTGGATCATTTGGTGTGGTTGGGTTGTCCTCTTGATTCCGAATTGATTTTGATTTAGTAAGTTGGTTGAACTGGCTCAATGTGGTTTGATTTGATGCTTCAATAAAACTAACACTACTACGACTGCAACTGCTACGACTACGTCGTCCAGAGAGGGCGAACTAACACTACTACGACTGCAACTGCTATGACTACGTCGTCCAATCAATCATCAGTAGTTTGATACGATCCAGAGCTCGGGTGGGGTTAGGATGTTTTGCTCGGAAGGACATGTCGTTTCTCTCAGTCCAAACTACCCACCAGATAGCTGAAAGAAGACTCAGAGCTTGTGATCTCTTCTGTGTGTCTGCTAGGCTGGATGCTCTAAACCAGAGTTCTTTAACCTCCCCCGAGGGTTCAAGTAATATGTCCGGTCCATCTGCTCAGAAGAGCAGGTATCTAACAAATACACAGGCGGTCATGAGGTGGTCACAGCTTTCCGTATCGACAGTGCAAAAAGCGCAATATTGTTCTTCGAGCCAACCTTGCTTTTGTAACCTGTTGGCTGTCGGAATTCTCTTCCTCAGGAGTAGCCATCAGAAGACTTTAATCTTGACTGGTGTCCAGTGGAAATATAGAGGTCCTCTTTCCCGAAGATGGTAACCTGAGTTAAGGCTAAGCCTGATGCATCTGCCCGGTGCACTTTTTTGGAGGAGGAAGAGTATCCATTAAGGCTGGGTCGGTTGAGGTAGGTAAGTGCCTTAACTTTTGAATCCTGTTTTAATTTGAGCTTTTGGAACCTCCGCTCCAGTTCATGGCTTAACCCAGAGCGAGGTGTGCATGGGGAGGCCTTGGGGGCTCCGGTCGAACAACGAGCCTCATTCGTCCTTCTTCTCCGGGCGACCGGGGTCTCAAGAGCCTTCCCTTTAAGCTTCTGCTTCGCCACCGCTGTCATCGGTGCCAGTGTCTTCGTCGCCGCCGCTGCCGCCATCCTCTCACTCTTGAATCTTGATGTTATTCTGAATGTTATTGATGTGGGAAAACAAAGATTTCTTTTCCTCTCACTCCTGATATCGCATGAGAATTAAATTGCTGAGAGAGACACACACACACAGGAAAGAGGCTGTTTTTTTTTTTTTTTTTGATCTCTAATCATCCTGACAACAGCGAAGGGAAAATTAGCTCGCTACATCCACACGGACTTAGCTCGCTACATCCACACTGACATCCAGAGCTTAACTAAGCAGGCAACTGTCTTACCCAGATTCTCATAAGAAGAGTGGCGATTGCTAAAAATTCTCGAGTTCCTCTCCTTCCATAATTCCCAGCATGCCGCCGCAAAGCAGAGATTAATCAGATTTTTTGAAGCTCCCGATAAAATTAAGTCTTTTGTGTGGTTAGTCCTACACAGAAAGGTACTCACGGTAGACAACCTACAGAAAAGGGGCTGGAGTGGGGACGAAATGTGTGTTTTCTGCCTTGATGCCAGTGAGACTGTGGACCACCTTTTCTCGGAATGCTGGAGTACCAAGACCTTGCTAAGTAGGTTTCTACCGAACATGCAGTTTTTGTCAAATTGTACGTCAGCCTGTCTACTCTGGGAGGAAAGTAGGCGAAAATGAGGTACTATGGGATTTAGGGAGCTAGCTTCTATCGCCGCGACGTGGTGGACAGTCTTGGTTGGAATAGAATAAGAGAATTTTTTAGAATTCCAGACGCCCGGTGACCTTTCTGGCTTTTGAAGCTCACTCTCTTAGAGATTCGTGGGCTTTTGTTCTATAGTTTTTTTTTTTTTTCGTCGCTATGAGGCCTAGCTGCCTCAGTTTGTAACTCAGTTCACTCTCTTAATGAATGAAGTGGTAACATACTACCTTCTCTCTCAAAAAAAAAAATTAAGTCTTTTCTTGAGAAGTCATTTTATTTTAACGAATTTATTTGTAATAAGATTTTTATTCATTCGTTAACCGAAATTTTTTGTCATATCAATAATTAGGTATTGTGGAGTACCTAATAGTTCATACTCACTGGAAGGTCAGAACAGGAACAAGGCTAATCCAAATTCATCGCTGCAGTTATTCATTCAACATACAAAAATTTAGATTTTTCAATCGAGGGTTTGTAATGTAAGACTTATCTGATCTTATCAATTTTTAGAATTTTTTTATCGAATACATCATCAATTTACCAAAGTATTAAAGATTTCATCGAAAACTTACAGCAGCTTGCCAAACAAAGGCTAAGGGGCTGTTTGGTTTGACGTAAAACTAGGGAAAAAAATTTTCTGTGGAAAAAAAATTTCGGTGGAAAAATAGTTTTACGTAGTTTGGTGTTTGGTTTGTAGGAAAAGAAAACTAGTTTTCTGTTATAGTTGTTTGGTTGAATGGTTGAAAGGAAAAGTATATTTTATTATTATTATTATTATTAGTATTATTATTAAATAATAATTATTAGGCTATATATATTATTATTATAATTTATATTTATAAATTAAATATATTAAAATTATATAATATAATAAATTAATAAGTATTTAATATAATATATGTATTCGTCTGTATATAATACTATATAAAAATATATAATTTTTATAAATAAAAATATAAAATTAGTTTTTCTTTATTATTGTTTGGTTGAAAGAAAAAAAAATATAAATAAAAAATTATTATATATATATTTTTTCTTACTGTATATATTATAAATATTATCTATATATATATATATCTATATATAATAATTATTGATATATATTTTACATTAATTAAGTATGTAATATAATATATAATAATATATATTATAAACTATAAAAAAAATTATTATATATTTATAAATAATATATATATAAAATATAAAATATTACACAAAAATATATTTAAATAATAAAATTATATATATATATATATATATATATATATATAAAAGAGGGGGAGAGAGTCCACTGGTCCATGAGGTGACCCCGTGGATGGGGACGGAAATTAAGATTTGCCAAAATTTAAATTTGATAGGAAAAAATTTTGATCTCGACTAGTAAAAATTTTTTTTTATCGGATTCTTGATCAATTATTACTAGCAATAATAACGACAATATATTTTGAGAGAGGAGAAAGGAAAAGGACCTAAAATTCGAAAAAATTAAGACAAATTTTATTCAAAAAATTAATGTGGGCCCCTAAAATTAAAATCTATAATATTTTAATTTTTATTATAAATGATCTTTATGTAATTTTAAAAAATTGAGGGGGCCATAGCCCCTAAAAAAAATTAATTTGCTCCCCTAAAATTAAAATCTATAATATTTTAATTTTTATTATAAAGGACTTTTATGTAATTTAAAAAATTAAGGGGGGGCCATGGCCATTGTCGGCCCCTTAATACCTCCGTCCCTGCCCGTGGACTCTCTCTCACGCGGTCCACGAGACTGGGATACTCGTGGACCGCGCATGCTCAAAAGCAGTTTTCCAAAAAAAATTTACAAGGAACCAAACATGAGAAAAAAAGTTTTCAGCAGAAAAAAAATTTTCGGAGCACTTTTACATCCATCCAAACACACCCTAAGAGAAAAATGAGGCTCTTGCACATAAAGTCGTGGGTAATTGAGCATGTATTACATTTTCTCCAAATTTTCACCATTGGATTAATAGACATGAAGGTACCAGCTAAGTTACAAAATAAGCAATAGAAGATGACTTAGTGTCATTTCATGAGGAGGGTGAGTCTCATTTAGATTTAAATGTTTCTGCGTTGTCCTAATTATAAAGAAGAGATACATTATTTCATATACCATTATCTATTTAGTTAGAACAGTTGAGGAACACAGACTCAAATCACAAACATTTAAAAAGCGTTCTTTGATTTCTACCGGTTCACCACATATGACAGGTAAAAGTACCTTAAAAAATCTGCTGTAAAATGTTACACATTTATTTACTGTATATCAACAAGATTAACTTAGCAATACTAAACTCTTCAAACCTTTTCCAACTTGAGCTACAATATTATATGTTGTAATCTTTTATCTTTCATAAATTTGGAGCTAACAATATTGTAGCCTCTGCTTGCATACCACTTATGCTGTAAGTGCAGTATTCATACCAATTCAAAGAGAGATAGCAGTATAGCACAGAATTTATATTAGTACGTCGAGTCATTGTATACCGGAACAAAAATTGTACAAGGAGCTCCTCTTAGATGATCGTATTAATAGGAAGCCCTAGGCTATCGAGCATGCATCCTGAACATATATGCAGTCTCCGCTGACCAATGAATTGCACCTCTTGCCTCCTTTTCTGATAGACCAGGTAGATGGTAAATTTTTGGTAAAGATGGAGGGCAATGATATGAAAGAAGAGCTTCTTCAAACTTTTTGTCCTCAAACGGCCATAAACATGCATGTATATATGTACATACAGATAGATGTTTTGATGTGCTGCGACACACACGCAAAACAGCTCTTATTCACGAACCAAATTAATTAATTAGTACCGCATAGAGTCATTTCTAAAGATAAACAACAGATGGACATGCAAAATAAATTAGAATACCTGTTTAATTTAAATTAGAACTCTTTCATACACACAGTGATACAGCTGTAAAATTTCCCTTACATTGCCTATTATAACATTAAATCATGCAGGTGTGTATTAATTGATTTCTATAGAATTGCCTTTATATCCACTACAAAGCTAAGCATCCAACATACGCTGAAATCTAAGCATCCAACATGCGCATCTTTCCTTATAACTCTGGTATATATATTCTATGAATGCATGACCTGACCATTACGATTCGTCAATGTTGGCATGGGCACCTGTTTCTCTTCACTTGTGGATTCGTCGGCGAACTCGGAAATTTCAGCCTTGTACACATAAAATCGGCTTACAAAGAAGAAAAAAATCAAGTTCGCGCAGTTGAGGGCAGTGAAAAAGGCATAGTAGTAGTCCAAGTGAGACTCATTGAGGTTGTTAAGAATCCACCCCTTGTGTCCATTCCTTTCGGTCATACGCGAAACCGTGGATAAAAGCAAGCTACTAAGGAAATTCCCAACACCCAAGCTCGTCATGGCGTAGGACGTGCCGAGGCTCTTCATCCCCTCGGGCGCCTGATCGTAAAAGAACTCTATCTTGGCCACCTCCAAGAAAGAATCTGCGACGCCCATGAGCACAAACTGAGGCAGTAAAATGAAAATGGTTAGTGGAACTTTTCCCCCGCTCTCGACTACATTGTGCTCTCTCGCGACGCTTAGCCTCCGACGCTCCGTGACAGAAGCGATCGCCATTATAAAAATGTGCAGGACCAGACCAACTCCCATTCTTTGAAGGAGAGAGATCCCGCGGGGGTCCTTGGTCCACCGCCGTATGAAAGACACGAAATATCGGTCGTAGATCACGACGGAGACGAGCAGTGAGATCGTGACGAAGGCCTGGAGGGTGGCGGGGGGGATCTGGAAGTGCGGGCCGACGTGGCGGTTCAGAGTGGTGCCTTGCTTCACGAAGAGAGTGTTGATCTGAGCTACCATTATGCTCGGGACGAACGTCGCGAATAAGATCGGTATCATTTTCAATATCAGCTTGGTCTCCTCGACTTGCGTTACCGTGCACAGCATCCATGGTGTTGCAGGGCCCGTCTTTACGGCGGCTTTATTCAGGGCTCTGCAGGAATAAGTGCAAACATCAGAATAAGTTTCCCAATCACCATTATATATGATCAGTTTATTATTGAACTTTAATTTGTTCACAAAAGAGTTGGTGTATGTACGTGATCCAGCATCTATCTCTAGCTATATAGCTGCTGTTTAGGAATTCTATCATAACATTTTGTAAGCAAACATACCATACACCCTTCATTCTAGGTTTGATAAATTTTTTTTCCAAAACTAATACATAATTAAAATAAAATAAAACAAACTGTTGTGTAGTAAAAGCTAAAAAAATTGAAAATTAGATAGTTGTTTCCAAAAGATTGAAATAGTTAAGTTAGTTCCATAGATTTTTACCATAAAAAAGGGGGGGGAAAAAAAGTTGAGGGGACAATTTCAGAAAGGCACTGTATATATATAGCTAATTAGGCTGCGCGCCCTCTTTGTACGTTTTTACCAAAAAAAAAAAAAAAAAGAAGAAGAAAAAAAAAAGAAGAAGAGAAAATTAAAGACAGTGGGGAATGATTGAATGAATTAAAGTTTAAAACCTGAGGGCGGGAGTGGGGCGGAGGCGGCGGAAGTTGCGGTTCTTATTAGAGTAGTCCGGCAGGTCCAGGACGTGGAGGTCGTCGGGATGGGTGGGCAGCGGGACCCGCCACTTGCGGGCGGCCGCGACGAGGACTCTGGCCATCCTGGTGAAGGGGCTGCCGGCGGGCAGCTTGTGGCGGTAGAAGGGCGTGCCCGCCACGAAGATCGCCACCGACACTGCCAGCCCCGCCGTGGGCAGGGCGTACCCCAGGCTCCACCCTACATTGTCCTGCAGCCGTACGTGCAGGGGATCGAGAAGAAAATTTCGATTGCAAACTTATATAATTCTTCCGCCGGAACTAATTAATCTTTTTGCTTTTCGTGTAATTAATTAAGGATGCGCCTAAGAATTAATTGAATTGAACTTGTCGACTACTGCACAAACTGTACGTAACAACTAACTAATTACGCATGCATGCACTTACCTGGACGTAAATGAGCACGGTGTTGGCGAAGAGCGTCCCGATGAAGATGCTGAACATCCACCAGTTGAAGAAGGAGAGCTTGTGGACCTTCTCTTTCGGGTCGAACTCGTCGAACTGGTCCGCCCCGATCGTCGAGATGTTTGGCTTCGTGCCACCCGTGCCGACCGCCAGGATGTAAAGCGCCGCGAAGAAGACGCCGAGCTGCAGAGAGGAGGCCTTTGTGCCGCATGCCGTGGGGCCAGCGGCGGCGGCCGTGGTGGTGTGGGGATTGCATGGTGGGGGTTTGAGTGCGGGGAGGGAGACCGCGAGTGTTATTAGTATCATTCCCTGTTTGAGGGTGAAAAAGCAAAATATATATATCACCTTTTGTTTCATTAAATTACATTTTCTTTTTTGTTTGAGTTTCAATGGAGGTGCTCGGAGTTTAAATAATAAAATATCTAAATTACCGACACTTTTTTAAAATATTATTATGTGTGGGGTCGTTATAGGTAGGGTCGCCTTCATATTTGGTACCCACCAAGTAGCCGTCAGGAAGGTGACGGAGGAATATGTAGCGATTTTAACTCTCTATGTTTCTTGTGAGATCATCGCGGCTTAACTCCAACCACCGGAACCTTATCTCATCGATCAGTTGTCGCGACGCGGAAGGAGAAGGAGAGTTGGTGATTATTCTTTTTTTTTTTACTTGTAATCGGACCAAGTAGGCTAGGCTGGTTGGTTGAATAGAAATTTTTTTTGTTTTTGATTGAATTGAACTTTATATTTAAGTCTTAATAGACTTTTTTAAAAAAATTGACATAAATGAGACACTTATATAAAAGTGTCCCAAAAATATGCTATAATCAAATTGTAATATATTATATACATAAAGTTAACAAGATATGGGTGGAATAACAACCCTTATATCACTATTATGAATAGGCATAAGATTTTCATCCTCTTTTGGGGTGTATAGATTTTATTGCTCTAAAGTTTTCAGAAATTAATGTATAATAATAAAATAATAATTAAAATAATAACATAGCCCAATAAGACCTTTGTTTATAGTCCGAAGGCCCATGAAAGACCAATCATGGACCCTTGCGACAAATAAAAATACATGCCTACAAAACTGAGTTTCACATATTTTCCAAAAATTATAACTCAAACGAACTCAAGATTGAAGAGATGAGATGAAAAAAGGAAGTCGATAAATGGATAGTACACAGGCATTTAGATGCTACCGCCCCTCCCGGCGGCGCCTTGCGCGAGCCTCTTCCCCTCCGACCGTCGTTGGCGCTTCCCCTCCACCGGCCGTCGACGGCGCAGATGCTTGCCAGGTTACTGTTTTGAATTTGAATCTCCCGCCGTCCATCGGTACTCCCCGTACCCCCCTTTCTTCGCACCCGCCGTCGCCGTCGCTCGCCCACCTCGTGCCATTAATTCCCTATTGCACTTTTTTCGCCGCCATTAACTCCCCTTTCACCTTTCCGTCACCGACTCCGATCCCAATATCCCGTTTGTCCACCTTGGACTTATCTTTTGTCTCCCGGTGATCCGGACAATCCGAGACCTTACAACCGTACTCCCGATGCAAAGCTCCTCATCACCGGGATTCCGCCTATCGGCCTTGGATTTCCCGCCCGTGGACTTTTTGGCTTTCGGTCTGGAAACCGATCTCGGATGGTCTCCCCTCTGGAGTCTGGACCGTCTCGGTGGGCCCCCCGGGCCCCTCGGGTCGTTTACCTGCCCCCTTGTTTTGGTCTCTCGTTAAGTGGGAGCGGGCCCCCGTGCGACCGCTTTTGGGCCCCAGAGGCCCTCTGTCACCGCCTCCCCGCTTTCTCCAGACATGGGCCCGCCCTACGCCTTGCCACTCCTGGGCCCCCTACACGCCTAACCTCGAAGGACTTGGCCCCCGTGGTCGACCCGCCACGCACTCGCCACTCCCGGGCCCCCTTTGCACGCCACACCCGATGGACTCGACCTCCATCGGGTCCGCCGTTTCGGGCTTCCCCGCCTCCTGCGACGCCACCGCCGAGCCCCCTTTCGCTTGGCTCGACGGCGAGACGTATCGACCGATCAATCCTCGCGGTCCCCGCCAACGGCGCCTCACCTCTCGCGGTCCGGCCGCCGGATGGCTCTCCTCTCCGGCCGACGAGCCAGCTCCGTTCGCTCCACCCTCTCCTCTCGGGGCCCAC
Source organism: Aechmea fasciata (assembly GCA_025177825.1). Classification (NCBI taxonomy): domain Eukaryota; kingdom Viridiplantae; phylum Streptophyta; class Magnoliopsida; order Poales; family Bromeliaceae; genus Aechmea; species Aechmea fasciata. Next base: position 1,620,392 of record CM045926.1, read on the forward strand.
GTCACCCCCCTCCCCGCACCGCCGAGCCCTCCTTTTGCTCGGCGGGCGGCGATCAACGCGATCAACGTCGGCCGGCGGCGGTCAACGTCGGCCCTCCTTTTGTTTCGGCCCAATCGCCGACGGCTTCCTCGCTCGCGAGCCGTCCGTCCGCTCCGTCCTCTCCTCTCTCCCCGGCCCACTTCGAGCTCCCCCGCTCTCCTAGGCCGGCCCGCTGCCCCGGGCCCACTCTTCGCTCGATCCTGCCGCCGGTCCGGCCGCCGTGAGGCCTCCTTCCTCGCGGCTTCCCCCGCTCCCCGGCCACCGCCGCGGCGGGCCCACTCCCTCGCCCCGGCCGTCGTGTGCCCTCCCTCCTTGCGGCCGTAAATCGGCGGCCCCCTCTCCTTGCGTCCCGCGACGTCGGCCTCCTCTCCTCGAGGCCCGCGCACCGACCCTCATCCCTCGCGGCCCGCTTTACGGAGCCCCTCTCCTCGCGGTCCGATCGCTCTCTTGGTCCGATCCGCGCTGCCTCCCGTTCCGCTCCCCGAGTCGCTTGGCTTTCTCCACCCTTGCCTCCACCCTGCTCGGCCGGTCCGGCCCGCGATGACTCCTCTTCCCCAACCGCCGCCGGCCCCAGGACCCACTTTGCCCTTCGGGTCTAGGCTCGCCTGCCGGGACTCCGTCCACCCGCGTGACTCCTCTTCAACCGCCCGGACCCACTCCGGCCATCCGGCCGTGGCTCGCCTCGGGGACACCCTGGTGGCCGTCCGCACTCCACATGCGCCTGCTCCGCTCCCCACCCCCTCGCGCACGTGCGCCAGGTTCTGCAACCGTCCTGAATCGTCCGCCTTAGGACGCGCAATGTTGAGGAAAGCTTCACTGCTAGGGAAGGAGTCCCGTTCGGGGAAGGCAATCCGCAGGTGGTCGCGCAAACGCGTCAGAGCTAAAAGCCGACGATGCGGAGTGGAGCTTTCTGATGCCGATGCCGCGGAGCTCCGCAAGTTCCTGCGCGCGGATAGCTTAGATGTCTCTTTGCTGTGTGCTTTCCATCTCTTGCTGTTCAGTAGGTTTTTGGGTCTCTCTTCTGTTCTGATGTTTCGTATTCTCAACTGGAATGTACGCGGTCTGAATGACCCGGCTAAGCGTCGCACTGTCAAATCTATTGTGTCCTCCTTGTTTGGGACTATTTTATGCTTCCAAGAAACTAAAGTAGACTCTGTGTCTCGTTTTTTTCTTCGGTCTCTTCGCGGTTCAAACTTCGACAAATGCCACTTCTTACCGGCAATCGGGGCCTCCGGTGGTCTATTTACCTGCTGGAACTCCAACCTCTTCTCCTGCGTCGAGGTTATCGTTCGGGACTACTCTATCACTCTTCACCTAACTCACCGTGCCAGCGGCAATGGTTTCTATCTCACGAACGTGTACGGGCCTCCCTCCTGGGACGGCAAGGAAGAGTTTTGCAACGAGCTCCTCTCCCTTAGAGACTCGTGCACCAACAACTGGGCCATACGTGGCGATTTCAACTTCACCAAAAACCAATCCGAAAGACTAGGGAACACGTGGAGCTCCGAGCCATGGCCATGTTCACCGATCTCATTAACAACCTCGCAGCCCATCGATCTACCCCCGTGCCAACCAACACTTCACTTGGTCGAACATGCGGCGCCTCCCCACCCCGGCTAAACTCGACGATTTCTAGTTTCCACGGAATGGGACCAATCCTTTCATTGCGCAAAGTCCAAACCCTCCCCGCATCACCTCGACCACACCCCTATTATCCTCTCCACGACTTCTCAGCGACCCCCGCCCAGATTTCGGTTTGAAAAGGTCTGGCTCACCAAGGAGGACTTCACCGCCAACGTTCCTATCTGGTGGAACGAAGTCACCCCCAAGCGCTCGGCAATCCTTACTTTTTCTGCCAAACTTAGGCATTGTAGAGCTCGCATCAAAGAATGGTGTAAGACGAGCTTCTACTGCATCACCAACACCAAAAGGTCTTTGCTAGACGAACTCCAAGCCATAGATCGACTGGAGGAACACATGCTTTTATCGGGCGGCGGACAAACGAACTAATCTCAAATCCACTCTGCAACGCATCCTATCAGAGGAAGAAATCATGTGGAAATCTAGATCGGACCAACGTTGGCTAAGAGAAGGAGATCGTAACACCAAATTCTTCCACGCGGTGGCAAACGGAAGGAAACGAACCAACACGATCGACGTCATCGAAGACGATAGTGGACGAGAAATCTCGAACGAAGAGCACAAGAGAGCTTTTTTTACGTAAATTCCATCAGCTGTTTGGCCAGATGGACGAGCAACTCACACCACCCGGTAACTGGACTAGCCTCTACAGCTCCAACAGACTTGCCAACCCGGACCTCCTCACAACCCCATTTACTCTGGAAGAGGTTAAGACGGCCACCTTCCAGCTCGGCAGCGATAAAGCCCCTGGGCCGGATGGTTTCCCACTCCTGTTTTTCCAAACCTTCTGGGAATCAATCAAGGGGGACATTTTCAACGTCTTCATCGATCTTCAGAATAACTCGCTCTCAACTGGCCCAGTTGACTACTCTTTCGTATGCCTTATCCCCAAAAAAGAGGGAGCTCGCAAGGTCAACGACTTCCGTCCGATCAGCCTTATCAATGGCATCCAAAAGATTATCTCGAAAGTCCTGGCCAACAGACTAGCGAGTGTCTTACCGTCTATCATCTCTCCTTCCCAATCAGCTTTCCTCAAGGACTGCCTAATGCTAGATTCCTTCGTCACTGCATCTGAGCTCGTGAATTGGTGCTCAAAAACCGGGAAGGAATGCGTGAGCATCAAGGCAGATTTCGAAAAAGCTTTCGACAATGTCAGATGGTCTTTCCTTCAAAGCATCTTTTGTTGCCTCGGTTTCAGCGATCAATGGAGGGGCTGGATAAAACAGTGTACTTGCAACGCCAAACTGGCCATCCTGGTAAATAATACTCCTACCCCTTGGCTTAAAGCTAAAAAGGCTTACGGCGAAGGACCCCGTCTCCCCCTACCTTTTCCTGCTAGTGGCCGACTGCCTAGCTAGGATGACGGAAACCGCCAGGATTAACAACCTTATTGCCGGCATCGGGCCGACACCGGAATGTGAGACCACACTCATCCAATACGCCGACGACACTATTTTCTTTTGCGAACCCACAAAACGAATTATCCGCAACCTTCTTTTTCTTTGGAAGATATTCGAATGGGTCTCTAGCCTCAGGATCAATAAGACGAAATCAGAACTTTACTACCTTGGCCCCAGCCCCAGCAAAGGTAACAGACTAGCTGCCATCTTAGGATGCAAAGCTGGAAACCTACCGTTTCGATACCTGGGCATCTCTCTGTACAACAAGCAGATTCGAAAGGTAGACTGGAACCCGGCAGTCAATCGCATCAATGCCAGAATAAACGGCTGGAAAGCTAAACTCCTCTCACAAGGAGGAAGACTGACTCTAGTCAACTCGGTCCTTACCAGCCTGCCACTCTTCTACCTCTCTACCTTCAAAGCCCCGCAATGGGTCCTGCATCGTATCGAATCTTTAAGACGAGCATTCTTTTGGAGAGGATGCTCCGTCGCTTCTGGGGGCGCCTGCCTCGTCAACTGGAGAACCGTCTGCAGAAGCAAGGACGATGGCGGTCTTGGGATCAAACATTTGGACTCCATGAACCAGGCTCTTCTCTCCAAATGGTGGTGGCGCTTTTTCAACGAGCCACACCTTCTCTGGTGCAAGTTGATAAGATCCCTCTACTACATTAGACGCAGGCCGTTGCGTGAGGGCTCAGCCTTCGTTTCGTGCTCCCAGTGGTGGAAGAGCGTCCTCCGCTGCAGATTTATATTCAAATGCGGACTATCCTTCAACCTAGGTGTCGGTACCTCTATTAGGATGTGGACAGATATCTGGGCCGGAGAAGCCCCTCTAAGCACCTTATTCCCAACCATCTTCGCGAACATCAGGAATAAGGATGTTACAGTTTCGCAATGCTGGAACTCTAGCGGTTGGCAATGGCGCTTCATCTGTAGAGGCTTTGCTACGTGCCGACCAGCAACCAACCGCGCACAATTTGCCCTACTAAAAGATCTGCTCCTCTGCTTTTGCCCCGGGATCTCTCCGGATCTACCCAGATGGCGGTGGACCCCCAACCAGTCATTCTCCGTCAAATCCCTCTACACATTCATCGACAACACTGGTCTCAAGGACACGTTGTTCCACCATATATGGACTCTTAACTTACCGACCAAAATCAAAGTCTTCACTTGGATCTTACTTCGCAAGAGACTACCCGCTGCTAACAGATTGCTCATCCGCGGGATGCAAGTCGACTATCACTGCATTTACTGCGCATTTGCAATGGAATGCTGTGACCACCTATTCTGTAACTGTATCTTTACGCGCTTCTTACTCTTTAAGACGGGGATACCGGTCGTTGTCATCGATCGTGTCCTGACCCTCTCTTATCTATATCCTGTTTACTTCTTTCTATTTTTCTCTTGCCTCTTTTACCTGTTACCTGTTTATTTCCTTTTATTTTGCCCCGGAAGCCCCGGCTGCTTCCTTACTGGTTGCCTAGTTCATTTAATCAATGAATGAAGCAGGTAGCTAGTCTACCTCTTTCTCAAAATAAAGAAAAAAAACATGCAATATAGTGAAAGTAATAACTAATTAACAGAAGCTTCCACTATATTGGATCAATTGCAATATTACTAATTCCCAACCTTAATTAGTTTATCTTTTTGGTTAATTTTCAACGTTTTTTTCCCCCTTAAATTCTTGCAATCAGTTGCCATTAGCAATTGTTTCCAAGCAAAATGAAAAATTGAGTAAACATTAATTGAGACATTGAGAATCAATGGTTCAAATTAATCCCTAATAATTATTTCTATTATCTTTGGTCACTTTGACAATTAGCTCCCTAATATAACTATTTTTTAAAGCTAATTAACACCGCAAAAAAAGTTGTTGGACTATAGAGATTGAGACCTAACATTTTAGCTCTAGCCAAGTCTAAATTTCGTAGGCCAAGCCTAGCTAGTCGTGCTAGGTCGCGTACGAAAATTCTCCAACAGAGCCTAATTGATCGAACAAATTAAATGAAACACTCAAGATCAATTTTTTTTAATTTTTTTTTTAAAATTTTTGGTTGAGCCCTGAAAATTCAAAAGCTAAGCTTGCCTAGCTAGGAACTAACTAATAAGTCGAACCTGGCCGGCCGACTCGATAAAAAACGACTTAGACACATTGGGTTGGATCAAGTCGAATCTTATCTTGCTCGATTTACTGAGATATTCTCTAGTTGCACATAAATACAAGAACAATTAAATTTTTCCTAAGATACTATTCTAATATGGACTAATCATATTAGCATCAATTAGATTCTTTGCTATCTTATTATATGACGCAGTATAATTAGTTTAGACTAATATTATATAATAAAGTCTGGCTACTATATATATTATCAATAGTACCAAATGCTTGATGTTATCGACTTTTTCGCCATAGATTTATTCATTTAATTATTTCTACCCATTAGATCATCTTATTCAACCAACCACTCACTCAATCGTAGGATTGTAACGACCCACCAGCCCACTAGCAACAATAACTCGTTGGACCCAACCACCGGCCCAAAATTCTTAAGCCCAGTTATTATTACTAGTGTCCAAGTAACATGACAATTCCATTCCCATCCGATGTGGGACTATTGGGGTGTCACAGACTCCCCCCGTTAAGGTCCTGACGTCCTCGTCAGTCCAATCACACACACACAGTCCAAGATCACCAGGCTATGTGAGACTCGCCTCGCTAGCCCGTCATTCAGACCCTGGCTCAGCCGAGACTCGCCACACAGATCCAGCTGGTGAACCGGCTTTGATACCAAATGTAACGACCCACCAGCCCACTAGCAACAATAACTCGTTGGACCCAACCACCGGCCCAAAATTCTTAAGCCCAGTTATTATTACTAGTGTCCAAGTAACATGACAATTCCATTCCCATCCGATGTGGGACTATTGGGGTGTCACAAGGATACGTACTGCTATCATTTTAGCCGCACATCTTCTATTTAAGGGCTGAAAACCAAATATATAGTACCTAGCATTTGGTACTACTAATAGTATAACACTCTAATTTTATTATATATATATATATATATATATATATATATATATATATATATATATATATATATATATATATATATATATATATATATATATATATATATATATATATATATATATATATATATATAGTAGAGCTAGAATACTTTTAGAAGCACCAAGCTCTTGGTGCTTCTAACTTTCTAGCCATTGGATCTATATCTCAATTACTAATACCCCTTGGATCAAATACTATTCCACCTACCACCACCTACCACCACCTACCACTATCATCTCAACCCCACATCTATCCATCCAATGGTTAAAAACTCAAAAGACCACCTCATTGGTGCTTTTGAGAGTATTCTAGCTCAACTCTATATATATATATATATATATATAATTGAGCTTCTATGTTTCAAGTCATTGATACTTGTAAGTTTTTGGCCCTTGGATTAATAGATGTGTGGTTAGGATGATGTGGGCCTCCTTGGGTTAAGTTGGTGGTTGGTTGAATAGTATAATCTAACGGATGAAAATGATCGAGGCGTAGATCTAACGGTAAAAAATTCACAAGTACCAAGTGGGCCTCCTTGGATTAATAGATGTGTGGTTAGGATGATGTGGGCCTCCTTGGGTTAAGTTGGTGGTTGGTTGAATAATATAATCTAACGGATGAAAATGATCAGGCGTAGATCTAACAGTAAAAAATTCACAAGTATCAAGTGCTTGGTGCTTTTACAAGCACCATAGCCGGACTATATATATATATATAGAATTGAGCTCCTATGATTTTAAAAATACCAAGTCATTGGTACTTGTAAGTTTTTAGCCATTGGATTAATAGATGTGCGGTTAGGATGATGTGGGCCCCTTGGGTTAAGTGGGTGGTTGGTTGAATAAGTATAATCTAACGGATGAAAATGATTAAAGATGTAGATCTAACGGTAAAAAATCACAAAGACCAAACGCTGCCGCTTTTACAAACACCATAAATTTTAATTATATATATATATATATATATATATATATATATATATATATATATATATTATAATTGTTATCATAATAAAGATTTTTTCTGCGACGAAGAGGGTCCACATGCAAGTTGCAAACAAAGTAAGGGTCAAACTCGACGCTATCATACAGAAAGAGTCAAAAAGGACAAAGACTGAGTGGGAGATCCATAATAAGACCAAAAAAACAAAAAAAAACTATGGATTTGAGCAACAAACCGGAAGAAGATGGATATACAGCAAAAAGTCTGGTGGAAGTGATCTAGAAAGAGAGGTGATAGCTAGCTAGGAGAAGAGTCTAGGCAAGGGTTGGTAAGTGATTTTGATGGATTGAGAAACAAATTAATGAGAGGAGATCGATCTAGATCACAACAACAAAATGATTTGGAGGGTTATGGGCCAAATTTTCTGATGTAGCGGCTGGTTTACGGTTGGTTTACAGTTGTAAAGTTGATGTCTAAATCACATACGAAGATATTTATAGATCGCAATTTTTCACCAATCTTGTTGCTTAGAAAATTCTTGGCACATTTGTCAAATACCGCTATTCAACGAAAGATGAGAATGAATATATATTCTCATATACAATGTTCGGATTTTCGAAACGACGATCGGCTCCGTTAGACTTGATCTAGAGTATTTGAAGTACCTAGAAAATAAATTTTGTAATTTTTCGATATCATTTGCCTAGTGATCGAAGAGGCTCAAAATCACTAATTTTAATGGCCGTGGTGAGCCGGTTGCAAGTTTAACGGTGTAGAAATATCCAAATCACATGAAATTCTCATAGAAAATTTTTTATACCATATAAAACAAGATCAATAATTTTGATCTAAAATTTTAATGTCATATCATCATATTTTGTAAGTTTTTTATTTCCAGCCATTGATACTGGGCCACTTCGAGCACTAGGCAAATGATATCGAAAAATCGCGAAATTTATTTTCTAGATACTTCAAATACTCTAGATCAAGTCTAACGGAGCCGATCGTCGATTCGAAAGTCCGAACATCGAAAACAAAGTGGAAGCACGGAGACCTCCGTGCTTCCATAAGCACCTCACACTCTATATATATATATATATATATATATATATATATATATATATATATATATATATATATATATATATATGTAGGGATGTCAATAGGTATGAATATCCGAAATTTTATCCGAATTCGAACCCGAATGAAACGAATATATCGGATATGGATTTGGATATGGATATCAAAAATAAAACCCGACATATATAGATTCGGAATATATATATATATATATATATGTATATATATATATATAGAACTAGGCTACTATGCTATTAATAGCACCAAGTCATTGGTGCTACCAAGTTTTTGGCCATTGGAGAGATGTGTGGTTAGGATGGTGTGGGCCCCAAGGGTTAAGTGGGTGGTTGGTTGAATAGATGATCTAACGGATGAAAATCATCAAAGGGGTGGATCTAACCGGAAAACTTGGTAGCACCAAATGCGCTATCGATAGTATCCCACGACTCTATATATATATATATATATATATATGTATATATATATATGTATATATATGTATATATATACATGTATATATATATATTATGGGCAATCGTTTATATACCCTTGAAAAATTCCCGATTTTATATATATATATATATATATATATATATATATATATATATATATATATATATGTGTATATATATATATATATATATATATATGTGTATATATATATATGTATATATATATATATATGTATATATATATATATATATATATATATATATATATATATATATATATATATATATATATATATATATATATATATATATATATATATATATATATATATATATATATATATATATACATATATATATATGGGCAATTCATTATATACACTTGAAAAATTTCCGATTTTTTAATTTACCCTCTTAGAAGACTAATATTGAAAATACCCTCCTACGTTCCAACCTATTTCTAATATACCCTTAGAGTGAAAATCATAAGTTATCTCGTAAAATTACTATTTTGCCCTTTTCAAATATACCTTTCTACCATGTCTTTCTTATTTGCCCTTAAAGTCGGGGCACAAAAGTATTTCGACTTTTGGTTTTTTTCAATATACCCTCTACCATCACCAACCTTTTCTTATTTGCCCTTAAGTTAAGGGCAAAATTGGTATTTTAAATTTTTTTAACAGTGATAGATATTTAACTCACGTTTAATCCAGATTAACTTAACAGGAGATAACTGCGGGGATATTTTGCAATAACAGTGAAACATATGAGGGGCATTTTAGAAAGAAAAAAAAGGGGTAGATCGGATATTTTCATACGCATGAGGGTATATAGGCAATTATCCCTATATATATATATATATATATATATATATATATATATATAGGTCAGGGCTATTATACTATTACGAGTATTGGAGCCCTCGTACTCATAAGTTGTTTTCTATTATAGAGTTTCCGAATCGACAATTCACTCCGTTAAATATGATCTAGAGTGTTTGAAACTTCTACAAAATAAATTTCGTAAATTTTTGAAATCATAATAAAGTCCATCAAGCGGGCATAAAATGAACGGTCAAAATCGAACGACGTCCTAAAAAAGGATGATCGGATCATTCAATTCAAGATCGGAGTTATTGGTCTATATCTAGGCAGTGAATAGAATTTTCTATCAAAAATTCAACAAATTCGATTCTTTTACACCGTTAAACTTACAAGTATCCTATCCTAGCCATTAAAAATTATCAAATTTGTGACCTCTTGATCGTAAGGTAAATGATGTCGAAAATTTATAAAATTTGATTTCTAGAGTTTTAACGCTGTAAATAACGTTTAGCGGTATGGATCATCTTAATGCTCTATCATCGAAACGACTTTATGAGTACGAGGGCGATCGTACTCATAATATATAATATAGTAGCCTAATTCTATATATATATATATATATATATATATATATATATATATATATATATATATATATATATATATATATATATATATATATATATATATATGTATATATATATATATATATATATATATGTATATATATATATATATATATGTATATATATATATATATATATATATATATATATATATATATATATACATATATATGAGATAGCTTGCATGCATGCATGCATAAGCATATATTCATTTTTTTCTTAATTTCTTGGTCACTGCAACAATAAGGACTCGGAAATAACTATTCTTTTTTATACACTAGTGAAATTGTTCACAAGCTTAATTGATAAATTTGATCAATTTATATAAACTAATTAGATTGGATCTGATTCAATAAATTTATAATTCTGTCCCGTAGTAATATAGATATGTATACATCACTTTTCTTGTACAAGAACAAGCATAAAAGAGTTAGGAAAGTATGAATTTTCTATGCACGATGCTACGATGTTTATGTTAATGTGAGAATGGATCAGCTCATAATCGCGCGCTTTAGAGTTTTCGCTAATTAAGCTCTAATTAAACATGTTTAAAACAACATTCATATATATATATATTGTTAGCGGGAAGCCCTTTCACGTACACCGCTCGACTTAATTTGTTCATGCATATTAAAATCTAAAAGAGATCGATGCATCTGCTTAAAAATAAGTAAATAAATAAGTAAAAATTCTGATGCAGGATATATGTAAACGTACCGAGAGATAGATAACGGATGCGATAATGAATGTGCGGTAACGGCCGAGATGCGCATCCGCAACGTAGGCACCAATAATTGGAGTCATCCAAATGGTTCCAACCCAATTAGTCACATTATTAGCTGATGAGACCGTGCCTTGGTGTAATTTAGTGGTTAAATACAACACCAAGTTTGATGAGATCCCATAATATGCCATCCTCTCAAACACTTCATACACTGCACAATATATATATATATATATATAATCACTTAATATAGTTAGCGTTTGATTTTACTGCATATGTACAATAGTATTGGAGCTATATATATATTTGTAATAGGAAAGCATTAAAGAACACAAAATTCCTCCTCTAGCTATTTCTTCTTATGTATCCTTGAGAAAAGAAACACATGAAAATGGAGTGTAGGTTTAGTTAGGAAACATGGAACCCATGAGGTTTTTTTTTTTTTTTTTTTTTTTTTTTTTTTTGAGAGAGATAGATAGACGCTACCCGCTTGTTTATTTTATTTCACTTAGAAATAAACCTAGTTTGAAATGTGAATCAACTATGATTCGAACTTGCGTCTCGGTTACTAACCACCAAGCTTTTAATTTGCCACTTGCTGTAGGGACAGTCGGTATGATCGAAAAAGGGTTAGTAATTGGTTTCGCACGTTTAGAGCTTGTTTTGTCCGATCAAGGTATATAAATGCGGTGCACAAATTAAGAGTTTTAGTGTATAATGGTACTAGAGCTATAGTAAGTGCGTAGCCCCATCAAATGGTCTCGAATCGATTGAGTCGCTTTTACAATTGTCATAACGATCGAGGGCTCTAAACTTCTAATTGAATAGAGATTGTTTGAAATGCAGTTTTACATTGCATATTTTTGTTTTTATAGTAAAAAATTGCACAAGAAGTTATCCATTTTACACTAAAAGTGAAAAAAAAAACAAAAAAAAAACAGAGCTCTTGGAGAGAAAAATATCGATATGTTAAATTATATTTTAGGACGTTGGTTGTTTGGTCTTTATATATACATACACCGTTAACAACATAGCAGTAATATATTTTTTACGCTACCCACTTTATTTATTTTATTTAAAAATAAATTTAATTTTAAATATAAATTAATTATAATTCAAATTTAAAAATTCGGATATCAACCATAAAATTTTTAACCACTTGTTTTAGTAACGGTCGGTACGGTAGCAGTAATATAAAATTTGGTAAAGGTATATATGGAGCAGTACTAATTAATAATAAATATGCACCTACAATTGGTTGAATATGACTGCGATACCCAATCACGTGCCTCCTCAGCCAACCCACGTGGATTGGATTGGCCCAAGAGATAATCCTGTTGGCCAATAAAATTCCGGCACATCAGAAAAAAAAAAAATAATAATATTCCCATAAATTCTGTATCTTCTCTCTGGTGGGTTAATAGTAGGTATGGGAATGGTCACATGCAAGGGTCTACACCCATGTTGCCTAATAAATAAGAAAATTTAAGTTGAATTGGTCGCATCGAAGCAATTAACTGCACTTGAATGCTCTGCTTCTTTCACTCACTAACACCATTGATGCATGGAGTGGAGTCTCAATTTCCCCCCTCTAAAGAGGAGAATATTTCATAATCTTAATAAAAGAACTTCAAGAACAAGAATATAATTAATGTTTCAATTGTTTAGCATTGATGGAACATATAGAACTATATATTAGAAATGTAATTTAGCTTTAATGAAATTAATTAATGTTTGGTTAGCTGAAAAGCTTATTACATCTTCTGCTATAGTACAAATTAAACCGAAGTAATTAAGTTGTCATTTCTCTTGAATATGTGGAAAAGTCCGGAGCTTTTGGTGTTGTGATTTTCTACTTCTATATTAACTACTAGTGGTTGCAGTAGGATTTTGATGAAAAATCAGCTAATTAATGACGCATCTTACAGCAAGTAGCTCTGCTAAACTAATACTTGTGCATAAACTCCAGTGGGAAAAGAAGCTTTAGTTTTTGCTGTGGTGTCTTTTTGTTCCTGTTGCGCATAAGTTACTGTAGGAAAACTTTGATGAAATGTCACTTATTAGTGCTTTTCCTAGCAGTTGTACTTAAACAATATTTCTACATAAGCATTGTTAATATTATTATATCAAAGGAAGTGGAGAGGGAGCTTATAATGAATCCTTCTTAAGAACATGAAGGAAAAAAGAATGGCAGGTCATATATATATATATATAGAGAGAGAGAGAGATCTAGAGAGAGAGAGAGAGAGAGATCTAGAGAGAGTTCAATTCATGATTACCCACAACAAAGGAGCAAGCAGTCCAACCACCTCTCGTGGATCTAAGAACAGGGTTTCCCTTGAGATCCACTGATCCATCTTTTGTGTACTCCCCTCGCCCTGACTCTGCGACGGCAGTGGCGGCGGCGGCGGCGGCGACGACGGCGCTCTCGGCCATTTATATGGCGCCGCAGTGGGTCTAGCTAGGGAAACAAGAATAAAAAGGACCGAGAGGTATGTATGGCCTTTATGAGATGAACTGTAAGCTTTTATAGAGCCCTTTCCTCCCTGCCCCCTCCCCCAAATTTGGTGGATAAATTAATCAAGATTTTAATGCCCACTGAATTAACCGCGAGTTTCATTGGGCGTGGACGTGGACAAATAAATGAGATCCAACGGCCAGTGATTTACTATAGTGTGTACCGTCATGTATTGTTTACTAGTCCGTCAAAATAAGATATTTAATAATAATCTATTCGGTATAAAAATTATTTGGCCAATTTACATAAAAAAATTCACTAGTTTGGAGATTTTATAAAAGTGAGCCACTATTTTGAAATTTTATCTGCACTGCATTTTTAAGAACCCGCCAAAGATCCTTATTCATTTCTCTCTCTCTCTCTCTCTCTCTCTCTCTCTCTCTCTCTCTCTCTCTCTCTTCCTTCATTCTTTTTTTTTTTTCTCTGCGACCCTTATCGCCTCCTCCACCGTCTCTGCAGCCCTCAGTGACGGTAACGAGGGCGGTGCCACCTCCTCTTCCTCCATCTCCTCCTCCGTCGACGTCGGAGAATGAGAAGAAGAACTCGAAGCGGGCCCAAGTGATGGCGGAGAGGACGAAGGTGATGAGGCTGTTGCTGGGGAGGTACTCGCCATTCATAAGGGTGAGGAAAAAAAGGCTGTCCATCTCTAAGGAGCGAACAAAGATGGAAAGAGTAAACAAAAAAAAAAAAATCTCTTTGAAAGGTTATTATATATTATTGTTATTACCGAAAAGTTTAAAAATCAAAAAAAAAAGAAGAAGATGAATGTTGCACTATTAAAATAAACCGTACTATTTTATAGAAAAATTATACTGTTTAATATTAACATTGTACCCTTTGAAACAAAAATTATACTATTTGAAATAAAAATTGCACTCTTTCGATAAAAATTACACTGTTTCAGAGAAAATTGTACTATTATCCAACCCTTATCCTTCTTCTTCTTCGTCCCTTAACCACTTCCTCTCCCTCCCCCTCCAACCTCCATTCTCACCAACGTGAGCCTCTCTACCCCGCACGCCGCATTGGAGTGCCGAAACATGAAAACAACCTTATCGCCTCCGTCCACTCCGCACTCACCTGGCCCCGCTCTGAGTTCTCCTTCTCCTTCTCCAGCGCTAGTGGAGGCGGAGGCGGAGGCAGACGAAGAGAAGGCGATCGATGCCACCCTCGTTACCTTCGTTGAGGGCCGCCGGTAGGACGGAAGAGGAAGTGGCGCCGCCACCGTCGCCGCGAGCCCGGAGGTGGTGGAGGAGGCGATGAAGGTCGAGACAAAAAAAATAAAGGAAAGAAAGAAGAGGTAGGTTGTTTTCGTGTTTCGTCTCTAGTACAAGTGTGCTAGATACAGAGGCTCGCGCGCAAGGACGTGGATCGGAGGAGGGAGAGAACGAGGGAAATGGGGAGGAAAAGGTCAAGAGAAGAGGAGGAGGAGGAGAAAGAAGAAGAAGAAGAAGGTTACGAGGATCGAAATAATGCAATTTTTTTTTAAACAGGATAATTTTTATCGAAAGAGTGCAACTTTTATTTTAAAATGTATAATTTTCATCTCAAAGAATGTAAAGTTCATATTAAACAGTGCATTTTTTTTGTAAAAACCGTGCAATTTTATTTTAACAATTCTTATTCTTTCTTTTTCTCGAATTCTTTGACTTTTCGGTAGTAGCAACGATATATAATAATCTTTCAAAGAGATTTTTTTTTTTTTTTTATTCTTTTTTTTTTCTGTCTGCATCTTTGTTTGCTCCTTGAAGATAGGCGCATCTTTTTTCCTCACCCTCACGGACGGTGAGCACCTCCTTGGCAACGACCTCATCACCCTTATCCACTTCGACCTTACCTAGGCCCGCTCTGAATTCTTCTTTTCCTTCTCCGACGTAAGCGAAGGCGGAAGAAGAAGAGGTGGTGATGCCCTCGTTCCCAATGTTGAGGGCGGCCGGCACCACAGAAGAGGAGATGGATAAAGAAGTGGCGCCGCCTCGTTATTGTCCCAAGGCCGCAAAGGCGGTGGAGAAGGTGATGAGGATCGGAGAGAAAAAAAAAGAACGAAGGAAAAAAAAAAGAGAGAGAAAGTGTCACACCCCAATAATCCCACATCGGATAGAAATGAGGATGTGATTGGGTATATAAGAGACCTAAACACTAGTAATAATAACTGGGCTTAAACATTTTTCACCGGTGGTTGGGCACAACGAGTTATTGTTGCTAGTGGACTGGGTCGTTACATTTGGTATCAGAGCCAATCACCAGCCGAAATTGTGTGGCGAGTCTCGGCTGAGCTAGAGTTTGAAAGACATGGTGATAGACTATGCCAGAGTCTGTATGATAAAGTGACTAGCTATACCCGGGTCTGGATGACAAGGCTAGCAAGACGAGTCTGACATCGCCTGGTGATCTTGGGCTGTGTGTGTGATTGGACTGGCGAGGATGTCAGGGCCTTAACGGGGGGAGTCTGTCACACCCCAATAATCCCACATCAGATAGAAATGGGAATGTGATTGGATATATAAGAGACTTAGACACTAGTAATAATAACTAGGCTTAAGCATTTTGGGCCGGTGGTTAGGCCCAACGAGTTATTGCTCCTAGTGGGTTGAGTCGTTACAGAAAGGAATAAGAGTATTTTGGTCGCTTTGTTGAAAATTCAAATTCAATCTACAAAACCCAAAATTGGCCAAAAACTCTATTGGTTAGTTCGTTAAAAATTCCGCCAACTTTTGCAAAATCGCGGCCAACTTTTGCAAAATCGCAAAACTAGTAGATTTTTATGCAAATTGGCCAAATTATTTTATATGATTGAAAGCTATATTTGATTTTTGCTCTTTGAAAGTTATTGACATTTATAATTTGAGAGGATATTGTAATTCATCTACAATATTATTTTATTCAAAAAAAACTTCAAAAGCAAATGTAGTATTCATTTAATAAATTTGATCACATTTCTAATCTATTAAATATTGCATCTTTTTTGAAGACCCTGTTTGAATGTAATGTTATAATTTGGTTAGATTTATAGTTAGATCCTAGTTGGGTTACAATTAATATTTAAATCTATTGGAGATAAAGTATTACGATTTAAATATTAATTAGAGTATAAATCTAATTGGAGTAGGATTTAGTTAGTTTTTTATGTAAGTTATAAATATAGAATATATGCTATTGTTTTGGTGGTGGTCGCTTAGCCACATCATATGGTATGAGGTGGTCATAATATTGGATGCACTTAGTGTGTGAAGGTACTCTGTGTAAAAGAGGAGTTAGGTGTAATTCTTCTCTTGTTCAATGAATTTTATCTCACCTATATATTTTCTGTTTTGGTTTTTTTTTTCTTGTTTGTGATTGCATCAACTTTCGCTGAGGAGACGGGTTTTCTTTTTTGTGATTGCAATAACTTTTTCTAATAAGACGGGTTCATAGTAAAAATCTAATTTGATGCTTTCGTTGCAGAATCCCAACAATTGGTATCATATTCCCAACAATTGTTATCATAGCCTAAGGTTACCGATCTTGGGAAAGATCGACGCCAAAGCACTGAATTACCGATCCTTGTAGAAAATCGACGTCATAGCATGATGTTACCGATCATTGGAAGTGATCGATGTTAAATCACAATTTGATCTTGTTAGGCATGTTGGAGTCGAAGGGTTGCAATTTTTTAACTTCTGGTGGAGCCATAGGGGATTCGAAAGCAAGATCAGGTCATGTGCGAGAAGAACAAGCGTGAAAATTTATACATTCTGAACTGGAACACAGTCAGAATAGGAGCGAGGACAATTTGGGTTTCAAAAGTTCACGAAGAAATAGTCGCTCGAGATGGAGCGGTAGATAGTGGGTGGAAACAAGCCGAGCTCGAGCGAGCTTACCACAGCTCAAGCTTGGTTTGAAATTAATTTCGAGCCTAAATTTAGGCTCAAGCGCGGCTTGAAATTAATTCGAGCCGAGCTCGAGCGAGCCGAGCTCGAGCGAGCCTAATTTCGAGTCGAGCGAGCTCGAGCCCGAAACGAGCCGCTTGAAATTCTTAACATCGTGCGATCTATAATTTAATTTTTATAAAATATTATCTCAAATTTGATACAAAAAATATTTAATAGTTCAACATATAAAATGAATGCATGAAATACGATATTATAATATTATAAAAATTAGGAAAAATAACTCGCTAGCAAGTGAAAAAGAGAGAGAGAAAAGTAATTAGAGTAGAATTTCTTGGTTTGGTTTTGTGGGCCCAATAATCTAAATTCTATATAGATATAATTAAAATACATAATATATATTATATTATATAATTAAATGAAAGAAAATCATGTGTACGCAGCGGAAGATAATAGCATAATTAAAATTTTCTTGAAAAACCAAAGATCACCTCGTGTTTCGTTTTAGATCATTAATAATAGATCTAGTTGATCTAATCAAATAGGATCTAATTATTCACCTTGCGCTGGTCGAGATCACCGCGAAGTCGACAATCGTTGTTAAAATTTGTTCGTCCTCGTTTAGCCGCGCACGCGCTCGCCTCTACTCGCGTCCACACGAAATCACGCCTTGATCGAATTAAACGACCGCTTCGATCCATGATCCGATCACGAATTAATCCTTGCGTCGACTTGAGGAAGATGAATCAATCTTCTAGATGTGCTAGCAACCTTTTGAAGATCGAAACCGATAGATTAATTGCGGAGGACTTAAGGAAGAAAGAAGATTGACGGCTAGGGTTTTCTATTTCTCTTGCTTTAATTTTTTCATTCCTTTCAATATGTCATATGACATATATTTATAATGAGAAAACCCTAACGTAATCCTAATCCTAATCGAAATCCTATTCCAATTGGATTATCCATTAACCCATAAGTTGGTTATGATATTAACCGAATTCGAATCCTAATTCTAATTCGATTTGTGTGTAACATTTACACATAAGTCCTCATATTATTTACTAACGATTAGTAAATACACCATGTAACTTTTACACATAAATACCTCTAATTTACAACAATTGCAAATTAGTCCTTTTACTAATAAATTAGTAAACTTTAGTATTAATCCATCCGATAAACTTCTTTATCGTCTCCTTAATATCGGTCATGCGCGCTTTCTTATGTGTGTGACCTAATAGGTTCAATTTTGTCTGGTAGTGAGATATGATGTGATCTCCATCAACATCATCATCGAAACTCCTTTCGATGGCTCAAACTCTTTTGATTCTACCCTAATAGAATAATTAATTATCTATAATTATTTCTATTGGTTCCCACAATCCACCGTTGACGCCTAGCAAAGATATAGTGGCAATCCAGTCAGAAGTGAATATCGGACTGAACCTCTAGGTACAGTTACCGTACAATACAATCCTTCTATCGCATAGTGCCAACAGATGGGAGGTCATGGAATATTCGTCAAACCCCATCACCCGTCTTATGACAAATTTGATAGGACGAAGCTCTTATGGTTACTCTTGGAAACATCTTTCCATACACCATATTACCCCGGCCGATGATTTCTGAGCTTTGCCTTACAAATAGCATAGAACTAATTATCTCTCTACCGAGAGCGATAGATCCCCTATAAACACACACCCATTCCTGATATGAACCGACTGTAGCCAACATATACTACTAAGACCCATGGTTAGGATCATAGTTTGTTGCATAGTCAAACTACAAGAGCCTCATATTGAATGGCCGTGGTGTCGCAGTCTAAGGATTAGTTGTACCACCGCAACATCGAACTAGTTATCGACGAACGAGTAGACATCCATGTAATCGTTCGTAGTTGGTCACGCCGCACTTTGTTCTCCAACAACCACCCGCATGTTCGCTCCAAGGTGTCCCCACACCGATGACTTGAGATTCGTCATCCCAAAAGAGAAGCGACACACGCATCAATCTTAGGATCAATCATCGTCCCCATGATGATCCTCCGATTGAGAGCATTTATGAATTAATCACTAATAATATGTATCTCAAATTCTCAACTCTTGAGAATACATATTATCATCTTATTAATCTAAAGGACGATTCACGGACACATTAAACATGAATGGAATAAAAGGCCCAATTATAAAAATAATAAAGATTAAGTATAAAAATATGTCCCATAAAAAATAAATGCGTCACCGATAGGCTTCTAGGGCATATGACTAACATTAAAGTATATATTATATATAATTATATATAGAGAGAGTTCGGCTACTATATTCTTTTGAGTATAGACCCATTTATACTAATCAGTTTTCGACCATTGGATTATCCTTTTGACTATTTCAATCATAGACCACTATCATCCTAATCGCACATCCAACGAAAATTTATAAGTATAAAAAGATCTATATTTATAAGAGTATATATATATATATATATATATATATATATATATATATATATATATATATATATATATATATATATATATATATAGAACTAATGGAATACTATTAATAGCACCAATGACTTGGTGCTAGTAAGTTTTCTACCTTTGGATTAAAAGATGTGCGGCTAGGGTTTAGTGGGTGGTTGTTTGAATAGTATAATCTTACGGGTAAAATTAATCAAAGGGGTTAATCCAATGGTAGAAAACTTACTAGCACCAAGTTCGTCGTGCTATTAATAGCATACCAAATTTCTTATATATATATATATATATATATATATATATCTCTCTCTCTCTATATATATATATATATATATATATATATATATATATATATATATATATATATATATATATATATTTATTTATTTATTTAGACTCGTACTATTAATAGTGCTAATGGCTTGCTATTAGGTTTTCGGCCCTTGTATGAAGGGATGTGCGGTCAGGATTTTAGTAGCCCCTAGAGTTCGGTGGGTGGCTAGTTGAATAGTGTGATCTAACGGATGAAATTGGCCAAAGGGGTAGATCTAGTAGAAACTCAAGAATACCAAATACTTGGTACTACCGGTAGTACAGTAACTGAGCTCTATATATATATAGATAAATCTAACGGTAGAAAACTCGATTGCACAAAATGCTCAGTACTATCAATAGTATAGATAGTATAGTAGCCAGAATATATATAGAGAGAGAGAGTTTGGCTATTATATTATCGATATTATATTATCGATAGTACAAAATGCTTAATTAGTGCTATCGAATTTTGTAGTTAGATCTAATTCTCGACCATTTTCACCCATTAGATTATACTATTCAACTAATCTCTCACTCAATTCTAGAGAATCACTATCATCCTAACTACACATCTCATCATCCAATGACCGAAAACCTAACATCAAGTGGTTGATACTATTAATGGTATTGTAGACTATATATATATATATATATATATATATATATATATATATATATATATATATATATATATATATATATATATATATAATTGAGCTCCTATGCTTTTAAAAGTACCAAGTCATTGGTGCTTGTAAGTTTTTAGCCCTTGGATTTATAGATGTGAGGTTAGGATGATGTGGGACCCCTTGGGTTAAGTATGTGTTATTATTTTAGTGGTGGTAGTACGACTTAGCAACAACCATATGGTATAGCTAAGATGACCATGATTTTGGATTCACTAGTGTATGTGTGCAAGAGGACGTATATGGCATTTGTAGTAGTGGGTCATTAGTATATCTTGTGTAGGATGAGAGATAGGTTTTCTGAATTTATAGAAGACGAGATGGGGGTGAGAGATTCAGAAGAGGGCTCAAGTGGAAACTACTTTATGTAGAAGAGGAGTCAGGTGCAAGTATTCTCTTGTTTAATAAATCTTATTTTATCTATATATTTTCTTTTCGATTTTCTCTATATTGTGATCATAGTTAGTTAATTCGGATTTGGCAAAAATTTAGTACGGGTATAATTCGGATAAAATTTGTTGCGCCCCGAGCCCGCCTCTTTGGTCGTATTCGGGCGCGCCATGTGAACCAGACGGACGGAGTTTTTCTGTACGGCGGAACAAGTCTCCCTATACGTCCAAAGCGTCACAATCATACAATGCGCGAGGTTCCAACCAGGAACATCATTCAAATAAAGATTGCATAAAGAAGGTATCAAAAATATAAATACAACTAAGTTATTACAATCATTCATCTCACATACATATTACATGTTACATCTTTAATTCTCTTTATAGCTTCCAAATACAATCTAGCTTTAACAAGATTGTTACAACTTGGTTCTTTTCTTTCTTTACATCCCTAAGTAGTGGACTCAGGGTACTGCTATCTGGTCTCAGTTGTAGGGCGCTAACAACAGAGCTACGTTCTTTACTCGCGCCGCTGCGCCGTTCGCGTGTGAACCTGTAACCCCCAAAACAACACGGGGGGTGAGAACTATTATCCATAGTTTCCAGTGGGTACGGCCACCCAAGGGAAAAGCTCGACCCACCAGGTCCAAAGGAGGTACTACAAACATGTTAGTCTAACAAATATCCAATCTTGTTTTAGGACCTACACATGTGTAGTCCGGCTTGTCCCACCTAGCTGTCTGTGGTAGCACATCATTCCATAATAGGAACGATATTGTCCCACACGACCCTACAGGCATCCCACCGCCTAGCTGCCCATGGTAGCTTATCATCCCTCGATGGGAATGAGGCTGTCCCACGTGACCCTACAGGCGTCTCAATCCCGCACGCGCGAACTGTGTCGCAAAGGCCAACTCCGGAGTGCCGGCTTGTAGGGAGCGACCCTCACAAGCATGTGCGAATGGGCACAAATGGCAAGCAAGCAAGGTCATCGTCTCACGATCCAGTCATCATGGCTCTATCATGGAAATAGTCACTAGCAACAATAGGTCTAGTTTTACATCTTATGGCAGTTCATACGTTCAATACATCTAATGCCCCTTTATGACATTAGAGTCCTCTTTAAACAAACACTGTCACATTTAGTGCCTTTTTAAGGCGATCTAATTTCACTAGGTTAAATACCTTCCAAGTTCAATGCCACTCTATAGCATTAGCTCTCTATGTCAAAAGTCTTGTCCAAGCCTAATGCCGCTTTATGACATTAGCTTACTATATCACATTTAATGCCAAGCTCAATACCTCTTTATGACATTGGCTTTTCTCCTATGCCATACATAGTTCTATATCCAAGAATACAACTCATTTGTCATTTCCACTATGTTCAACATGATCTCAGATCTCAAGTAGAATGCTAACACATGCATAAGTCCAACCTGACTATTCTCTCTACTATATAGAGGCCAAAAAATGCAATATGCATAACATATGTTTTTAAGCACCATAAAATTCACAAATAATGTCTCTAGCATGAAAATGAATGATTTAACATTTAACCAAACTCGAACAACAATCAATGAGTTTTTCTCATTGCCTTTGGTGAGGTCAAACCCACCGATGCTCCACGCAATCTCCCGAATCGCTAACGAAGCTTATATTCTTCCTCCTAGCACCCTACAAAGTATGCTAGATGTGTTACAACATCAAAAAGATGAAGCATTTGTTCAATCTTTAACCATCTCAAGAATAGGGGGAAGAAAACTCACCTAGTGAAGAAATTCCCTATGAATCCCCAAATGGAAGCTAGAATCCTCTCAAACCAACCTAAAGGAAGGTTCTAAACCAATCAATTGTGCTCCAAAAGCCCTAGATCAAAAATGCCCAAAATAAACCTTAAGTTTCCATTTCTAGGGTTTCATCTAGTAAAAAGCTTCAAAATCCAAATCTAGAGGAAAGGATATGGTGCTTATCTCCTAGAAGCTCCAAAACAAAGATCAAAACCCTTTGGGAGTGATGATCTTTCTCCAAGCAAGCTCCAAATCCAAGCTTCAAGCTCCTACCATGAAGGAGTGTGCTCCAAGAAGCAAAAGAGAGGGATTAAACTCCAAAAATCTAAAGAAAAAGGAGATAAAATCCAAAAGAGGGAAGAGAGGGGGTGCCCTACCTTGTCTCCCTCTGGTCTCAGCACAGAAAAAGCCCTAAGGGGCATGGGGTAGCAATATAGAGGTGCTATAATGCAAAAACCCCCCAGCAGTTTTGAAATTTCAGAATCTGCCAAAGTGTATCGGTACACGGGCAAGTGTACCGGTACACGGGCAAGTGTACCAGTACAAATCCCAAGAAACTGCCAAACCCGAGCATCGGGTTTCCAGAAAATAGCCAAGTGTACCGGTACAAAATCCAAAGTGTACCGGTACAACCATCAAGCCTATACCGGTACAACCATCAAGTCTGTACCGGTACACATGCCCGAAAATACAATCCGAGAGCTATCCAAAATTCCACTTTTCGGACTTTGGTGCATAGTTTTAAACTTTTATTCTCGGGACTCGAGCCTTGGGTCGGAACACTGTCTATGACCCTCCAGAATATCTGAAAAAACTCAAATCACAGATCAAACACTCGAACCTCGCAATTTGCAAAAGTCCAGTGTGTTACAATATATTAATAAAACAGAGTGATGCCCGTGGGGCAGACAGACTCTGCAAATATAGTCTACAACGGAGTGATGCCCTGGGGGCAGACAGACTCCAGGAGTGATGCCCGAGGGACAGACAGACTCCAAAGAACTAAGTTACAAATTACTCCTAGGAAAGTAGTAAATGCGGAAAAGAAAAAGATTACATTAAGACTACTCCTAGAAATGCAGAGGAAATAAGGGTGGTCTTCTCGCTCAGGATGGAGAAAGACCTCTATTGTAGGCTTCAAAGTTACCATTTATAGCCCACATTATTGGTTAGTTGAAAGTAGTTGGGGGGAGTGGTTGTAACCATGATCGTGGAAGTTACACTAACTCCTCATGGAAGTTACGCTAACTCCTCATGGAAGTTATGCCCCAATCTTCAACCGTTCCCGCCTAAACGCTCTTGACCTTCAGGTGCCTTATTGCCGACTCTTGGTGTACCACGTGTCCTTATTGGCTCGTACGTGGGTTAGGTCGGCTCAATTTTGGTATCAACAATGACCTCCCAATAGTCTTTCGAATGAATATTAGGATGACTATTGGTGCCAAATCGACTGCTCAGCCGAGACCCAAACTTTAGTTTCGCTGGTCTTTGTCGGCTTAAAGAAAACGTCTCTTTATAATCTCAGCCGTATATATCTCGGCTTTATCAACCGATTCGTTACTTTTATTCGATCGGTTCGGCTCTTCTTGAACCGAATGTTCTTCTATCAAGAATTTCTCCGTGAAGAAAGTGGCTATACCTCGGCTTCATCAGCCGATTCTTTACTTTTACTCGATTGGTTCGGCTCTCCTTGAACCGAATGTTCTTCTATCAAAGATTTTCTCCTTGAGGAAAATGGCTATATCTCGGCTTAATCAGCCGATTTTTCACTTTCATCTGATTGGCTCGGCTCTTTTTGAACCGACTGTTCTTCTAGCAAGGATTTCTCCTTGCCTTTACTTTGATTTTTATATTGGCTCCATTGCAGCCGGTCATCCTCACTTTTCTTTTGGAATTGCTCATATTGAGCAACTCGAACACCTAGATCAAATAAGTTAGAAAAATACTTATCTTCAAAATGGTCTTTTAGCTTAAAATGTAGACCATTTAACGCCATTTTGGCGACCTCGGATTCTCATAAAACACCGGATTTTGGCTATTTTGAAACGGTTGAAATACTCTTCGACCGTTTCACCTAGCTTTTGTCGGTATAAAGATAAGTCGGGGACCGATAATTGTGGCTCCGACTTATAGAATCGTTCATAAAATTTTCTTTCTAATTCGTCCCAATCCCGGACGGAATTAGCTAGTAAACTTATATACCAAGTGAATGTCGTCTTAATCAACGACGTGCTGAATAATCGAAGTTTCAAAAATGAGTCAGCGGCTGCTTCTCTACATTGGGCCGTGAACCGGGCTATATGCTCGACTGTATTCTCGGTATCATCGCTTGAGAACTTGTCGAACTTCGGCATTTTTCAGTTTGCCGGATACGGATGCTCCACGTCGATGTTCGCGGGATATGGAGATCTAAATACAGGCCGCACTACCGGCCGTGCGCCAAGTCCGAAAGTATTTCGGATGGCTTCTTCAATTTGTGCGTATATTTCATTATTATTCCCCTGCAAAGGAACATGTGCTTGTACTACATTCGGTCCTTGCGGTAGACCGAAATTCGGTATAACAGGGTTAACTCCTTGCATATTCGGAGCCTGCCCCTAGCTCTAACCCCTACATTTTGGGGTTGGTAAGCTGGTACATGAGGTAAACCCGATGCAATCTCCGTGAGGTCGGCGTTTATATTCGCCGACCTATAAACAGTTTGAACTGCCGGCGTGACTGGATTTTGTTGCACCGGCGCATTTAGGGGCCCCTGTTGCCCCTCATAAGGTTGCTCATTTCGGGTAAATAATTGTATGATTCGAACAATATTTTCATTATAGGCCGTGATGGCGGCCAGCACTGCGTCTAGTCGAGCGGTACTTTGATGGATATTTTGACCTAAAGTTTGCAGGACTCGGCTCATCTGGCCGAGTGCCTGAGTTAGACTCGGCTCTTGATGAGCCGACTGTCCACTAGTCTCGCCTCCAACAGTATACTTTGATTCTCATTCGCATTTTCGCGCTACTAGCTTGGTCATTCCACGAAGGCACAGGAATGGCTCTATTCCGGAGGTTCATAGCAGTATCGTCAGCCATATGATAAAGTTTAGATTAGGAAAACCTGAGTGTGTCACACCGGGCGTGCCAAAATTGTTAGGAGCCGAATTTCCCGACCCTTGACCCGGTCAAAGACCCTCCTTGGGAAGCGCGTCGGGGTGAGGAACGACTGCGGATACTGACCCTCGAAGTTTGCGCCCTTCGACTGATCAAGCGATTCGGCTGATGAGGAATCGAATCAGTCGGGTCCGAAACCCATCACTATAAAACTAGTTCGGCTGGAAGAGCCGAATGTACGAACTGTGCAGGGATCAATGTCGGCAGAAGAGCCGAATGGAAGAAGTACATAGTAACTGGTCGGCTGAAAGAGCCGAATAGATGAAGTACACAGTGATTGATCGGCTGAAAGAGCCGAATGTCTTTATATATTAATAAAACAGAGTGATGCCTGTGGGGTAGACAGACTCTGCAAATGTAGTCTACAACGGAGTGATGCCCTGGAGGTAGACAGACTTCAGGAGTGATGCCCGAGGGGCAGACAGACTCCAAAGAACTAAGTTACAAATTAATCCTAGGAAAGCAGTAAATACGGAAAAGAAAAAGATTACATTAAGACTACTGTCACGCCCCGGGACCCAGCGGAAGCCCGCCCGGCGCGTGCCCAGACCCGCCGTATGTCTACAACATACAAGGCGTCTAACAAAAACGATAAATAATCAACGAGAAAGAGGCATCTAGTAGTATCAGAGCGAAATAAAACAACTAGATCTCTACATAGGAAATAAAGCACTAACATCCACTATGAAGTATAAAAATAAATACAACCAAAACTCCACAACCAAAAGCTATAAAAGGTACATGGTAGTCTCTATACCGGATACAAAAATCTCTCTCTCACAAATACCAAAAGAGAGAAAAGTAGAACCATCTAAAGAGAGTAAAGCTACTAAGAGCTAACTAGGCGCGACTCCCTTGCCGCGATCCCTTGCCTCCGCCGGTGCCGAAGGCTCTGAAACACATTAGAAAAAGAGGCGTGAGAACTATTAATTAATAGTTCCCAGTGGTCAGTGCGACTTCGATTGCATGCTCCACTAGGCCCAAAACTAAACAAGTAAACGATAAACTATGCATAAGTAAAGCAAACGACATGTAAAATAAACATGTAAGCTATTAAACATGCTATCTCTACTTAGCATAATTAAGCATAAGCAAACGACTAATCTAAGCATGATTAGTAAGTACAGCTACTAGTATAATGTTCTCAAATTTAATAGTAAAGAATTGAAGTTTACTATTCTAGTCAAAGTCCACAATGTCCACAAACGATAGTAAAGTGTTAAAGTTTACTATTCTAGTCAAAGCCCACAATGTCCACAAATGATAGTAAAGTGTTGAAGTTTACTATTCTAATCAAAGTCCACAATGTCCACAAATGATAGTAAAGTGTTGAAGTTTACTATTCTAATCAAAGTCCACAATGTCCACAAATGATAGTAAAGTGTTGAAGTTTACTATTCTAATCAAATCTACAATTTCCTTTAAAGTGCTTTAAGGTTATGTACAATAAGATCAACCCGAAGGCGATATGGCCGATGCCCACCCGAAGGTCGCCTAGCCCAAATGCCGAGCCTAATGGCCCCGTAGTAGTCAACATTCCCACCCTAGGAATGAGGCGTCCTACGGCAATCCACTCGGCGCCCAATCCGCACGGCGAATACAAGAAACGCGTTGGCCAACTCGGAGTGCTTGGCAGAGGAGCGACCCTCACAAGCATGTGCGAATGAGCACAATGGCAAAAAGTCACAAAACTCGTCATATGTCCCAAATCGTCATGTCTCTAACATGGAATATACAAGTGTCCAAAAGGCCTATCTCTATGTCATCATGTCTCTAACATGGAAATAATAGATGTCCAGTGGCCTATGTCAAGTCTCTATGTTGCAGTTTCATAGTTTTCTAAGTTAAGTGCCGCTTGATGACACTTAAGCTTTTCTAAGTTCCAACACAAGTTTAATGTTCACAATTAACATTATTTAAGCTATAATGACCATAAATGGCACACTCCCAGGCGCCCACAAGAACCACCCCAACATGCATGCAATTTAACCCAGATAGCTCTACTATATAGAGTGAAAATTTTATCATCCATAAGGCATGCATTTTAAGTGATTCAAAATTCATAATAAATCTATTTAGCATGAATTTGCATTCAAAATAATTAAATCAAACCGAACAAGCACTTAGGAGCCATTTGCCCCTATGCTCATGAAGCCAAACCCACCAAGTGCGAGTAGCGTTGCTCCGAACCGCTAACGAAGCTTCGATAATCACTCCTTGAGTCCTAAGAAGCACACCCTAGGAGTTACAAGCTAAGAAGTTGAACCATGAGTTCACACTTTAAGAAATTCCACAAAAGGTTGGAGAAAACTCACCGAGTGCGAAGGAAACTCTCTCGATCTCCAAATGGGAGTTAGAGTCCTTCTAATCCAACCTAAATCAAAGTTCTAAACCCATCAATTAGGTCTAAGAAGCCCTAAAACGAAAATCCCCAAAACCTAACCCTAGAATCCCATTCTAGGGTTTCATCACACAAAAAGCCTCAAAATCCGAATCTAGAGGAAGAGAACTTGATGCTTACCTCTAAGATGCTTCAAATCAAGTTCAAGAGGCTCTAGGGTTGAAGCTTGATCCTCTACCAAGCTCCAATCAAAAGCTCCAAAGCTCCAACAATGGAGGAAATAGGCTCTACCAAGCAAAAGAGAGCAAAGAGAGGATTTTAATCCTCAAAAACCCATCCAAAACCAAGAAGAAATGAAGAAGATGGAGTGGAGGGAGCCTTACCTCTTCCCTTGCTGTGAAGAACACAAAGGGAAACCCTAGGGCAAGACTTGCACTAATAGAAGTGCAACAATAGCTAAAAACCCCTGCGAGTTCAAAGCTGCTCGAAATCTGCCGGTTGTGCGGTACAAGCCATCCCACATACGGTATAGACCTGTAAACGACCAAACCGAGGCTCGGGTTGGCGTCCATCGGCTTCTCCCATCTGCAGTACGAGAATCCGCCTGTATCGGTATAGCAACAATTTACGTACTTAGGTATAGCAACAATTTACATGCCGTGCGGACCCTCAGAACCTCAATGCGAGAGCAACCTAAAATCCAACTTTTTGGACTTTAGTGCTTAGGATTCATCCGCTAGCCTCGGTACATGTGCTCTAGGTCGGAACATAGTCAACGACCCTCCAGAAAATCTGGAAAAGCACCGCACTCACGTCGAATACTCGAACTCCGCAATTTGCGTAAGTCCAGTATGTTACATTCACCCCTCCTAAAAGGAGTTTCGTCGCGAAACTCTAAAGCGAACTCATACCTCAAGATTCCATCGAAAGAGATGGGGATAGCGCTCTGTGCGCTCTCAGGCTCCCACGTGGCCTCTCGCTCCTCGTGGTTGCTCCAAAGAACCTTCACGTACGGAATGTCCCGATTCCGCAATTTCTTCACCTCACGAGCCAAGATCTTCACGGGTTGCTCCTCGAAGCTCAAATCCTCCCGCAGCTCTAAGGGTACAGCCTCCAATACATGAGCCGGATCGTGAACAAATTTTCGAAGGACCGATACATGAAAGACGTTGTGCACGCCCGATTGGTTCGGTGGTAGAGCAAGTCGATACGCTACCGGACCTATACGTTCCAAGATCTCATATAGTCCAATGAATCGAGGGCTCAACTTGCCTCGAATTCCAAATCTCCGAATTCCCTTGACGGCGAAACTTTCAAGAAGACATGATCTCCAATCTGAAACTCCAAGTCTCGTCGGCGTTTATCAGCATAGCTCCTCTGCCTACTCTGGGCCGTCAGTAGTCGCTCCCGAGCGATTCGAACTTTATCCTCTGCTTCCTGGAGCACTTCAGGGCCTAAAGCCAATCTTTCGCCCACTTCACTCCAATGAAGTGGCGATCTGCACTTTCGTCCATATAATGCCTCGAACGGTGCCATCTTGATACTTGCTTGATAACTATTGTTATAAGCAAACTCCGCCATAGGTAGATGCTGCGACCATCCTCCCTGGAAGTCAATCACACATGCTCGAAGCATGTCCTCTAGAGTCTGTATAGTGCGCTCATTGCCGTCACTGCGGGGTGGAAACGATCTTGAAATCCAATCTAGTACCCAAGGCGTCCTGTAGACTCCTCCAGAAGTGTGACACAAAACGTGTCCCGGTCCGATACAATTGATGTAGGTGCTCTGTGTAGTCGCACATTCTTATCCAAATATATCTGTGCGAGTCTCTCTCTAGTCCAAGTAGTATGGATAGGTATGAAATACGCCGATTTCGTCAACCTATCCACGATCAACCATAGCGTCACGCCCGGCCTGTGAGCGAGGCAATCCCATCACGAAAATCGTGGCGCTCTTCTCTCACTTCCACGCTGGAATCGGTAGGCTCTACAATTTCCCCGCGGAAATTCTATGCTCAGCCTTCACTTGTTGGCAAGTTAGACAACGACCTACTAACTCGCCAACATCCTTTTTACATCCCGAGCCATCAGTAAAACAACTTCAAGTCTTCTCCGAAACGTTCCTTCTCTAAATTGCGCTTGTTCGACAAGCTATTCAGTTGGTCATCATCAAAACCAAGTGCTCCCAAAAGCTGAATTCCAGTCCTCACGTTCCTCGTCTTAGTCGAGAGCGAAACCTAGCTCTGCCCCATTTTACTCATACAATTGGAAATTCCGTTATAAAGCCCTCCGAGTCGGATCCAACAATACCGCTCGTAGCAAGAACCCGGGGTTCAAACCCGTTACCTGATCCATCAACACTCCATCGGAATGCTTACTAAAGAGATGTGATACAATATCTAATCGTTGGCTCTAATCCCAACAATGCTTGCTCAGCTCAAAGTCAGATCTTGTTAAGAGATTGCACTACTGAGTGTAAATCCAATCCATAATGATCGTCTCTTCTAATTGTCGCGACATTCGACAAGTCGTCCAATTTGTTCTCCAGAGATGGTTACCCGATTCACCAATCGGCACTGCACCCCA
The DNA here is from genome assembly GCA_025177825.1 of Aechmea fasciata. Classification (NCBI taxonomy): domain Eukaryota; kingdom Viridiplantae; phylum Streptophyta; class Magnoliopsida; order Poales; family Bromeliaceae; genus Aechmea; species Aechmea fasciata. The sequence continues at coordinate 1,651,314 of CM045926.1, forward strand.
ATGCCTCCACAGTAATCTCAACTCCACCACTGGGGTGGTACTCACTGTTCCTCTTCTATACATATGGTCAAGAACCATATCCCACACACATCCTCGATCTACTAAGGTCATCCCCTTAGTCTCGACTTGATGCCTCAAGTAAACTCTTCATAAGCCTACGCCGGAGCTTATCTTCGATAGAGGGCCTCATAGCACTAACTGCTCAAGCGCTCAAAACGAATCATTCGAAATTCTTCTCCACCAGGCTTCCCTTAGCATCAGATACCCCAGGTATCCATAGTCACAGAGCTCAACTCAAGTGATAGAGAGGGTTCCATTTACAATTAGTAGTAGCTCTCTATCAATGTCACCAGAAAGTGACCATCGACCAGAACGTCGATCTCGACCACTCTTCCACGAAGTCTCCATTGCAAGGAGCTTGATTCCACATGCAACATCCGAACAAGGGGAAAATCAGTACCTGGTACTTTCCCTCACGAATTCTTCCCGACAACTTGATCCCACAGTGAGAGTTTACACTTCGCTCACCTCAGTACGCTTCCACAGTTGATCCTTGTAGATCTTCATCGGAATACCCATGGCCGTCTACGACCGGTTCCACCAATCCATCTAGAGGGCTTGAAATTATCATTCCTCAAGTCCCTAATGTTGGTGAAGTACTACGAGCTTCGACAACGTCACGCTAATCCCGAGATGTCCCAAGCGGTGCCAACATTCGCTTGAGGTGCGGCCTCAAACACCAACCCAAACGGGTATTACTCCCGATTGCAATACGATTCGATCGAGTACGCCAATATCACAAGACTAATCGAAACGATCAACGAGCCTCTACAGCCGAGCAAATGCCCAATCGTGATTCACTTTAGATCACGATGGCCGAAGTATAGTCGAAACGACCCTATAGGTCCTACCTCAACAGAGGGTGTTTCTCACGAAGCGAAACACGAAATGCAAAGATCTCCCTGCCACTTGAGCTCACAATTCGTGACTCCGTCAGGAGAGCATTAACAGCTCCAAAGGTATCCTTCAATCCGAGGGTTCTCGAACAACCAAAGGCAATGGCCAGTTAGGCCCCAATTCCTCTCCAATACTTACCTAGTTTTAGGTAAGGGAGATAGTCACCACAACCAGTGGAACAAATCCTCAACATGCACTATTTCGTGCTCAAAATCCCAAGGCGAGTTAAATCAGCTCGCAAGTCCCAAGGTACAAGGTACCTCACAACTCCACACCACGAAAGCCAATCTATTTGTTGGCACGCAAGACCTTCTCAAAAGGTAGGGTGTTCGAAACGACACACCCGATCATCTGATCATGCTATAAACATCGAAGAATGATCAATGCTAGACATTCTCGGGTTGGTTCACTACACACTCGGTGCAACCTCGATCTCACGATCCCACACGTGGCATTCCACGCTCTCGGGTCAAAACTCGGACTACCGTCGACCAAAACTTTGCCCTACCCGAAGGCACCGACGCTGTCACTCCACGGCTAAGCTGCGCTGCCAAAGGGCCTAGGCTCGCATGATCTCTGGTCCGGGCACGGGTCGTCCCCGAGCACCATCCGGCTACCGATCCAGGATGCAACTAATGCAATCGTCGTGAGATCCAAATAGCATAGCGAAAGCTACCCACAACCCGTAACTAATCGTCTCGATCAAGGCTAATCCTCATCACAAACGACGATCAAACGTGATGCAATGCAACTCGGCAAATAGCCGATCAAAGGATAGGTGCAAAGCACGGCATCAACCAACACACACTCGAAAATCATAGTGCGAACCAAAACAAGTAGTCACCACCTCACGCCGTCGCCTCCTCAGTCTGAGCCGTATACATGCGGCCGTTCGGTGCCTGTTGTGGCTCCTCTGTCTGTCTCTAGACAGGTTGCCTCCCAGAGGGCGTCTGACTCGCACCCTCGGTCATGGGCCTCTAGCCCAAATCCTTAATCTAAGCCTTCTCGACGACCGCGCAGTTTACCACATCTTGGCAAGTCTGAAGATTGGGATGTTGCGCCAACCGAAAGATCAACGGCCGAAGTCCTCACAGTCCCGCACTACAACGGCACACCATCGGGGAGTCGAGGGAACTCCCATTCGTACTCGGCCACAGTCCGCTTCCCTTGGGGCATATCCACAGATATTGTTCCGACTTTTTCCTTGACACTGACATTGAAGTAAAGCCTCAACGGGAGTTCCTTGAACCTCCTTCAAGTAGTCGTCACCATATCAGCATTGGTGTTATCCTGAATATCCAACCACCAGCTATAGACTTCATCTTCCAGGTGGTGATCGGCGAGCCGAACTCTGCCTCTCTCTTCCACGAATGTGTCGCGGAAATAGTTTCTCCATCTGCATCGACCACTTCCTTACGATCCAGTGGTCGTCCTTCTCTCCATCGAGGATTCTGGGATTACACCTCTCGAACTCGTTGGGCAATTCATGAGTCACTCTCGCTCTGCTTCCTCAGCCATCACGGGAAAACCACCTGTTGCAGTAAGGATCTCTCCAGGTGTTTCATGCGCGCATCCCGCTGTCGTTGAGCGGTGTCGCTGTGAGTCGCCAAACTAGTGAGAGCGCAAGTAGGCACCGCACTCACGGACCTCGCTGGATCCGGGGGTAGTGGACATCTCCACTTCCCCAAACGTTGTCGCGTCATCCGCTCCAACAAACTTAGAGCGGGTCGTCAACAAGACGCCACAACATCACTAAAGCGCAAGTTAATAAAACCCACGCTATCGCAGCCCCACTCAACAATACCCAAATCATGCGAAAGTAATGAAGTGTGTTTCACAACTAACTCCCGATCTTACGTTGTCGGCCCCCAACGTAACCCTCCGCGGAGTTAGAAGCTATACACCTCGATCCAACTCTACTTACTAGAGTTATTCAAGATACCCAATCTTAATACTTTCGCCCACAAGTTAAATAGACCTCGTCTCTCACGAGCCTATATCCTATAGTCCAACCCCTAAGGTTTGCTAGGTCCACAAGAAGACTCAACCCTAGGCTCGATACCAATTTAATCATCACGCCCGGGACCCAGCGGAAGCCCGCCCGGCGCGTGCCCAGACCCGCCGTATGTCTACAACATACAAGGCGTCTAACAAAAACGATAAATAATCAACAAGAAAGAGGCATCTAGTAGTATCAGAGCGAAATAAAACAACTAGATCTCTACATAGGAAATAAAGCACTAACATCCACTATGAAGTATAAAAATAAATACAACCAAAACTCCACAACCAAAAGCTATAAAAGGTACATGGTAGTCTCTATAGGGATACAAAAATCTCTCTCTCACAAATACCAAAAGAGAGAAAAGTAGAACCATCTAAAGAGAGTAAAGCTACTAAGAGCTAACTAGGCGCGACTCCCTTGCCGCGATCCCTTGCCTCCGCCGGTGCCGAAGGCTCTGAAACACATTAGAAAAAGAGGGCGTGAGAACTATTAATTAATAGTTCCCAGTGGTCAATTACCGACTTCGCTTGCATGCTCCACTAGGCCCAAAACTAAACAAGTAAACGATAAACTATGCATAAGTAAAGCAAACGACATGTAAAATAAACATGTAAGCTATTAAACATGCTATCTCTACTTAGCATAATTAAGCATAAGCAAACGACTAATCTAAGCATGATTAGTAAGTCACACTACTAGTATAATGTTCCCAAATTTAATAGTAAAGAATTGAAGTTTACTATTCTAGTCAAAGTCCACAATGTCCACAAACGATAGTAAAGTGTTAAAGTTTACTATTCTAGTCAAAGCCCACAATGTCCACAAATGATAGTAAAGTGTTGAAGTTTACTATTCTAATCAAAGTCCACAATGTCCACAAATGATAGTAAAGTGTTGAAGTTTACTATTCTAATCAAAGTCCACAATGTCCACAAATGATAGTAAAGTGTTGAAGTTTACTATTCTAATCAAATCCACAATTTCCTTTAAACTGCTTTAAGTTTAAGTACAATAAGATCAACCCGAAGGCGATATGGCCGATGCCCACCCGAAGGTCGCCTAGCCCAAATGCCGAGCCTAATGGCCCCGTAGTAGTCAACATTCCCACCCTAGGAATGAGACTGTCCCACGGCAATCCACTTCGGCGCCCAATCCCGCACGGCGAATACATGAAACGCGTTGGCCAACTCCGGAGTGCCGGCTTGTAGGGAGCGACCCTCACAAGCATGTGCGAATGAGCACAATGGCATAAAGTCACAAAACTCGTCATATGTCCCAAATCGTCATGTCTCTAACATGGAATATACAAGTGTCCAAAAGGCCTATCTCTATGTCATCATGTCTCTAACATGGAAATAATAGATGTCCAGTGGTCTATATCAAGTCTCTATGTTGCAGTTTCATAGTTTTCTAAGTTAAGTGCCGCTTGATGACACTTAAGCTTTTCTAAGTTCCAACACAAGTTTAATGTTCACAATTAACATTATTTAAGCTATAATCACCATAAATGGCACACTCCCAGGCGCCCACAAGAACCACCCCCACATGCATGCAATTTAACCCAGATAGCTCTACTATATAGAGTGAAAATTTTATCATCCATAAGGCATGCATTTTAAGTGATTCAAAATTCATAATAAATCTATTTAGCATGAATTTGCATTCAAAATAATTAAATCAAACCGAACAAGCACTTAGGAGCCATTTGCCCCTATGCTCATGAAGCCAAACCCACCAAGTGCGAGTAGCGTTGCTCCGAACCGCTAACGAAGCTTCGATAATCACTCCTTGAGTCCTAAGAAGCACACCCTAGGAGTTACAAGCTAAGAAGTTGAACCATGAGTTCACACTTTAAGAAATTCCACAAAGGTTGGAGAAAACTCACCGAGTGCGAAGGAAACTCTCTCGATCTCCAAATGGGAGTTAGAGTCCTTCTAATCCAACCTAAATCAAAGTTCTAAACCCATCAATTAGGTCTAAGAAGCCCTAAAACGAAAATCCCCAAAACCTAACCCTAGAATCCCATTCTAGGGTTTCATCCCACAAAAAGCCTCAAAATCCGAATCTAGAGGAAGAGAACTTGATGCTTACCTCTAAGATGCTTCAAATCAAGTTCAAGAGGCTCTAGGGTTGAAGCTTGATCCTCTACCAAGCTCCAATCAAAAGCTCCAAAGCTCCAACAATGGAGGAAATAGGCTCTACCAAGCAAAAGAGAGCAAAGAGAGGATTTTAATCCTCAAAAACCCATCCAAAACCAAGAAGAAATGAAGAAGATGGAGTGGAGGGAGCCTTACCTCTTCCCTTGCTGTGAAGAACACAAAGGGAAACCCTAGGGGCAAGGCTTGCACTAATAGAAGTGCAACAATAGCTAAAAACCCCCTGCAGTTCAAACTGCTCGAAATCTGCCAGTTTGTACCGGTACAAGCCATCCCATACCGGTATAGACCCTGCGAAACAGCCAAACCCGAGGCTCGGGTTGGCGTCCATCAGCTCCCGTAGGTACGAGAATCGAGTCTGTGCATGTGTATAGCAACAATTTCTGTGGTATAGCAACAATTTACGTGCCGTGCGGACCCTCCAGAACCTCAATCAGAGCAACCTAAAATCCAACTTTTTGGACTTTAGTGCTTAGGATTCATCCGCTAGCCTCGGTACACGTGCTCTAGGTCGGAACATAGTCAACGACCCTCCAGAAAATCTGGAAAAGCACCGCACTCACATCGAATACTCGAACTCCGCAATTTGCGCAAGTCCAGTATGTTACAACTACTCCTAGAAATGCAGAGGAAATAAGTGTGGTCTTCTCGCTCAGGATGGAGAAAGACCTCTATTGTAGACTTCAAAGTTACTATTTATAGCCCACATTATTGGTTGGTTGAAAGTAGTTGGGGGGAGTGGTTGTAAGCATGATCATGAAAGTTATACTAACTCCTCATGGAAGTTAAGCTAACTCCTAATTGAAGTTAAGCCAACTTCTCATGGAAGTTACGCCCCAATCTTCAACTATTCCTGCCTAAATGCTCTTGACCTTCAAGCGCCTTATTGCCGACTCCTGGTGTACCACGTGTCCTTATTGGCTCATACGTGGGTTAGGTCGGCTCAATTTTGGTATCAACAAAGTGTAATTCTTCTTTTGTTTAATAAATCTTATTTCACATGTATATTTTCTATTTGATTTTCTCTCTATTGTGATCGCATTAGCTTTTGCCGAGGAGACAAATTTACGGTAAAATTTCAATTTAATATTTTTGTTCTGGAATTCAAACAAATTGGTACCAGATCAACAACGTCGGTATTAGAGCATGTTACAAATTCTCAAATTATGGTCACAGGGTGAGTACCAGATTCCCAACCTATAAGAATATGCTATCCAAGGATAACTTATTCGGTATAATACTTTTGTAGTACGATTGTAACTAAAAATCGTGCTTGATTTTTGTTTTTTAAAGTACTTGATATCTATGATTTGCTAGGATAATATATTTTACCTATGAGATATTTTACTATCATTAAACGTTTAATTGAATAGTACAAGTTTAACGTATGGAGTAATTTATCTTATTCGATATAAAATTTACCTACAAATTAAGTAATTAACTTTTTCTTAAAGGCAAGGCTGAATATGCTATTCCATTATAGACATTTGAGAATACTCGTACGTAGCTTCAATCACGTACAATGAAAAATTCTCAATGCTGAATAGAATATGACTTATTTATCTATATATCCAAACATGGTCTAATTTAAAAGGGTATCATAATCCAACATGGGATGCATAAAAAGCTTGGGTAGTAGCATAGGATAAAATTAAGAAGTAAATGCATTAGAACCACCGACTCTTTTCCGTTTGTATAACACTACAAAAAATCTTGTATTTAAGAACACTTTAAATGATATTTAGCGACGCTTTAAAGCGTCGGTAAAAATAATTCCGACGCTTGTAAAAGCGTCGTGTAAAGAGTCGTTAAATAAACATGTCGGAATAAATATACCGACGTTTTAATATAGCGTCAGAAAATTTATATAAATATTTGATAAAAATATGTTTATTAGCGTACGCTTAATCAAAGTGTCGGTAAATGTTAAATATTAAAGACGCGGAAGAAAGCGTCGTTTAAAAAGCGTCGTCTAAAACATATTTTGTTGTAGTGGTATAGATAGCGAGCAAAACTTTCAAAATTTTATATTTTTAACTCATACTCTCAAAGTTTCTCAATTAGCTATGCACATTTAGGGTATGCTTGGTTCATAATTGGAATAAGCATAAGAAATGAATTGAATTGCTTTGGAATGAAAAATTGAATGGCGAATCATCAAAAGATATTTGGTTCATTATTGAAATGAAAATTTAAAATTTTTGAGAGAAAATTTTGATTTAGAGAGAGAAAGTGATGAAGGGAGAGAAGGTTGGTGTTGGTAAAAAATAATTTTGAATAGTTTATTTTGAAATGGGCCAATCCGGAGATTAAAGTCGGATTGGGCCATAAATGAATTTGGCCATTTTATTCTGGAATGAAATGGTAACCGAAATCCGATTCTTATAAAACAAACGATAACTATCGAATCAATGAATTCCATTTTGATTCTATATTCTAAAATGGGTGAAGCAAATATGCCTTTATATTCTTAATCATTTGGCTAATATTAGTTATTTTAAATTGTTAGAAAATAAATGTAGATGGTTATTTGCAAACTCTTGAAAGTTTAGATGGAAATATAAATTTACAAAGTTTAAGTGACTGTTCACAAACGGCCAATAGTTCGGATGGCTCTGATGCTTTAAACTTTGAAATTAAAGAGTGATATTAGCTAGAGAGAGGAATATGCATGATTTGGTAATTAATACTTTTGAGATCAATTGAGTTTGAACGACCCCGACCACCTTTGACTCGCTAAATCCTCCTACTCTAATTTTTCCTATTTTATATGTCCAATTCAACGTAATCTTAAGTACCAATCAAATATAAATAGTTACAGGTAAGCACATAGAAATATATAGAGAATTTACAAATTTCCTTCACCCATATGGCTTGTGGGGACGTAATGTGGGTCTTATCTGACTGGTATGAGCCACAATTTTTAAGACATGACCATGCCATTGGGATCAATTAATGCCAGTATGATAAAAAAGCCACACTTTTTTAAGACATGGCCATGCCATTGGGATGGATGCCAAATATAATAAAAAATTGAACTATGTTAGGCCTACCTACCTTTCTTAGTCTAAGGCACAAATATACCAAAATTTTAAAAAAAATCTATTAAGACCTAAATATAAAATCCAATTCCATAAAAAAATAAAAGGTTACTCTATTTAAGCAATCCTACGTACCCAGCTCATTCGACTCGATTACAAAAAAAAAAATAATAAATAAAATAAAATCGATTACCATCTCTTCTTTTCTCCTTACTCAATCTACTGAAACCCTAGACAAAGAGTCATTCGCTCTCCTCCTCCTCTACCACCACAGCTAACAAGGTAGAGTGTCTAAATAAATGTTGGTAAATTACCATCACTCTTTTTAGATTATCTGACACTCTTAAATTGTCACGTTATACCTAGCAACCCCACATATAGCAACACATTTTAAAAGTGTCGGTAATTTAGCCAGCAATACTTTTTTTAATAGTATCAACATTTAAAAGTGTTGCTATATATCGTTTTTGTTCTAGTCAGTTAATTATTAAGAGAGATAATTAACCATTTCTCCTTTTTTTTTTTTTTTTTTTTTCCCTTTCCAACAATATAATTTTGCTGTCGGGGGTTACTAGATTAAAAAAACCTAAAAAAATTGGAAAGAGAAAAATTCATCTCCTTTCACTTTCTCTCTCCTTATTTTCTCTCTCCTCACTTTCTCTCAGTTTCCTTTCTCTCATCATTTACTCTCATTGTTTTTTTTTCCTATCCTCATTTTCTCTCTCTCCACTTTTTTTTTACTTTTTTATCACTTTACTTTCTCTCTGATCTCTTTTTTCTTGGTTTATCTTTCTTCATTTTTTCTTTCCGCGTCATTTTCTTTCTCCAATTGGCTTTCTCTGTTCTCACTCTTTTGTTGTTTTATTTCTCTTTATTTTCTCTCTTCTCATCTGACTTTACTTAATTCCTCTCTTATCCCTCCCCTTTGTATTATTTTCCTTCACTATCTCTCTCCCCTCCCTTTCTCTCCCTTCACTTTCTCTCTTATCCCTCTTTTCTTATTTTCTCCTTTCTTACTTTCTCTCTGCTCTCTTTCTCTCTCATCCCTTTGTCTCTCCTTATTTTTTTTCTTTTCTCTTCATTTTCATTCATACACAGCCAAACGTCATTAAAGGAACTCTCTTTGCTAAAGTAGTATTTACTCTGTTGAATATAAAATTGTATAACACCGTTCTCTAACAAACTTTTAAAGTCTGATTGTTTTACGTAGTATCGAGACGGGAGGTCACGAGTTCGATTCTCTAACAGAGCTTTTAGAGTACAATGATTGTTTCACATACTCCATGAAGCATTACGAAATATTTAACCCCTAAACTAGCCATTAGGGCATGTTTGGTTCGTATATTTTGGATCGGAATGGGAATCGGTTTGATTAAATTCGGCTAATTTTGTTTGGTTCATAGGAATCGGTTTGTGACTCCCATTCTAAATCGGAATGGGAATGGTCGATGTTTCTAAATTGATTAATCTCGAAGCTTGATTGAAGTTTCAATTCTAAGCCCACAATTATCTTTTCCTTAGGCCCAGCCCAACCGTTCTTACTTTATCCATTCTTTTTCTTCTCTTCTATTTTTTCTTAGCATTAAAAAAAAACATGATATATTATTTTTATTATAATTTTATTCAAAAAAATATGCATTTTTTTTTTTGTAATTTCTTGCATAAAAATTTTTAAAATAATTTTTTTTTCTTTTTTTGTATAGCTCTAACTTGAGAGTAGTATTAATATTTTTTATATACATTTTAGATGGTTTTATAAAATTATATTTGAAAGTAAAATTAATATTATGTTATTCTATTATTTTTTACTTTATATCAACCAAATAGTGAAATAAGAATAATTCATTTCGATTTCCAATCCAGAAATGAACCAAGCGTTTTGGGGGAGTAGGGCAATCCGATTACAATTCCAAATCATTCATATTCCATTATCCATTCCAATTCCACTCTTGATCAAAACAAGCACTAAGTTTTCTACTTTATTCAACTTTAGTAAATAACCAAAATTTAACTATATCTATTACAATTCTATCCATTAATTTCTCTGCCAGATTAGATGATTTTAATGAAATAAAATTCATTATATATTTCCAAACTGCACTTAAAATCGTGTACTCTACTGTTGGATTATATCCTCTCACTTTTGTGCTTTAAGATTATCAAATTATTCAAATTTAATAGATAAATAAATATATGAATCTTATTCATATCTTCTACTATTCTATTAGGTTAATTTCTCCACCTGATAAAATAATCACTATCACATAAAATTTATTGATTTTAAAACACGATCAAACTCTATTTGTGACCTCCAAATAGTCCCACATCGAATAGTTATGATTAGATGTGGGAGTATATAAGCTTTATTGGCTAAACATAACAACTTGGCTTAAGCATTTTGAGCCATTGGTTGTGGTCCAACAAATTATTATAAACTTCTATTTGAGATAAATGATTGCTTCACATTAATTGTTTAATTGTTTAATATGCTATGATATGATTTCTTTAATTTTCTTTCATTTAATTTAATTAAATCTATATTTCGGGGTTATAAAAAATTCTCAAGCTTTTAATTATTGTTTAATAAGGTCATCTGCAGTCAAAAGTAAACCCATTAATTGAATTGTCAGCCCTAAGTTCTCCAATGTCCAATCCTATATATCTCAAACATTTAAAACAGCCCATTACGTACTTATTTAATCTACAATATGGAAAAGTTCAATATTTCAAAACTCAACTGCATTAATTGATTTGATTAAATTGAAGTTTGAGTCCTACTAGACGCACGTGGTCTACAACATATACTGACCCACTTGTTGAAAATCAAAATTTTAGTTGCACATAATTAATAAAATACTATGTTATTTGCTCCAAATAAGATTAGAATTTATAGACATGCATGCTCTTTATTAATTTTATAAAATCTACGGCTAAACTTTTACGTAAAGTATGAGTTGCATGTGCACTCCTACTCAGTATCATTACACCTTGTTGATACCAAACAAATTAACACGCCTACCTATAAGTCACGTATGAGCCAAAAAAAAAAGGACATGTGGTACACTAAGAGTCGGCAATAAAGCGCGTGAAGGTCAAGAGCGTTTAGGCGGGAATGATTGAGAAGTGGGGCGTAAATTTCATAAGAAGTGGGACGTAACTTCTATGATTATGGCTACACCACTTCCCCCATTAGTATAACCAATCAATAATATGGGCTGATAAGATATTATAAATAGTAACTTTGAAGCCTGCAAAAAGAGTCTTTCTCCCCCCTGAATGAGAAGACCACCGCATTTTGCATTTATCGTTTTTTAGGAGTAGTCTATATGTAATCTTTTTTACCCGCATTTACTGCTTTTCTAGTAGTTTTTAAGTTAGATCTCTAGAGTCTGTATGCCTTACGAGCACACTCTATTGTAATCTAGATTTTTAGAGTCTGTATACCCATTGGGCACACTCTGTTTTGTATGAGTGTCCAACTTCATTTTAATATATAACGGCATTCAGCTCTTTCAGCCGACCAGTCATTGTGTATTTCATCTATTTGGTTCTTTCAGCCGACCAGTCACTTTGTATTTCATCTATTTGGCTCTTTCAGCCGACCAGTTACTTTGCATTTCATCTATTCGACTCTTTCAGCCGAAATGATCCTACAATAGAGGGTTTCGAACTCGGCTGATCCGATCCCTTATCAGCCGAATCGCTTAATCCAGTCGAAGGGCGCAAACATCGAGAGTCACTAATCATAGCCATTTCACATCTTGGCACGCTTCCTGAGAGAATTCTTTAACTGGATCAAAGAAAAGGGAATTTGGCTCCTAACAATTTTGGTACGCTCGGTAGGACCTACTTAGATTTTTCCAATTAAGCATTTGTCCTATGGTTGACGACAACGCTATGAATCTCGGAGTAGAGTCATTCCCGGACCTTCGGGGGAATGACCAAGCCGAGCGACAAAAATGCGAACGAGAATCAGGCGGTATTACCTGTTGGAGGAGAGACTAGTGGACAGTCGACTTGTCAAGAGCCGAGTCTAACTCAGGCACTCGGCCAGATGATCCGAGTCCTGCAAATTGTAGATCAAAATATCCATCAAAGTACCGCTCGACTAGACGCGGTGCTGGCCGCCATCACGACCTACAATAAAAATATTGTTTGAATCAGACAGTTATTTACCCAAAACGAGCAACATGGGGGACAACATAGGTCCCTAAATGCGCCGGTGCAACAAAATCCCGTCATGCCAGCGGTCTCACAGGCGCAACCGCAAATGACACCTTTCAAGGCTGCTTATAGGTCGGCAAATATAAATGCCGACCCGTAGTCGAAGATTGCATCGGGTTTACTTCCTTTACCAGCCCCACAACGCGGGCGTAAGTGCTGGGAGGCAAGGCCTCAACAAGTTCCAGAAACTCAACTCTGTAATGCAAAATTACGGACCGCCTTTAGGGTCGAATGTGGTTCAGGCCTCGGTTCCTGCTTCAGTAACAAAAAATAATGAGTTATACGCTAAAAAAGAAAAGGCGATTCGGAACACATTTACTGCAGGGGGCGAGGTCGGCAGTGCGGCCTGTATTTAGATCGCCATATCCCGCGAACATCGACATGGAGCATCCATATTCGGCAAACTGAAAAATACCAAAGTTTGACATGTTCTCGGGCGATGAGACCGAGAATACGGTCGAGCATATAGTCTGGTTCACGGCCCAATGTAGAGAAGCGATCGCTGACTCAATTTTTAAACTTCGATTATTCAACACGTCGTTAACTAAAACGACGTGTACTTGGTAAACAAGTTTATCAGCCAATTCCGTCCAAGATTGGGACGAATTGGAAAAAAAATTCATGAGCAATTATATAGGGCAGCGGAAACTTACAAACTGGATAGCCAACGTATCCGGGAACCCAAATCGGATCGGATTGCCTGTTTTACAAGCCTTCTTAGATCGTCCTTGTCTCGATGCTTTTGGATCTCCCACGTTTCTCACATTCTCCCACGGTACGCCTTACGTCACGAATCGAATGCGATGGTTGTAGGGGGCCGATCGAAGAGGGTTACTAGAGTCCTCTGCTATGTCCACACTCCAAAATCCCGAGAACGTAGGTGGAAATCCCAGAGAGGAAGAAGAGAGAGAAGAAGGAAGTTTTTTGTGGATTATCGAATTAGATCGTATGTTAATCGTCTTTTGACGGGAGAGAAAAAGGGGCGTATATATAGAATAATGGAACCCCTAAATATCCTGAATCTCATATAGATTAGGATAAGGATCAGGATATCTATTAACATATAATAGATATCCACTAGTAGATACGTTTCTTAACTGATAAGAAACATATGATTCATTCTTATTCTAAACTTATTAGGATAAATCATGATCCACGTCTTATGTGGATCGGGTTAAATTAAGACCCGCCAATGTGGGCACACCACATGGCTACAATCTCACACTTGGCCACTTTGGCCAATTTTCTCCCACTCATTCATCTCTTCATACGGGTAATAGAGCGTGCAACCTGACGAATGAACCACACGCAGGAGTACCATATTAAGTCACCACCCAACTAACATAGCACATCACTAACTTAATTCGTCTATGCCCTAGACGTTTCAACACACACCGGATCAAGCAACACAAAGTCCATCTCTTGTAATGACAGGGCTCGACCCCTTCAGTTATTTCTTGTACTCATGATTATCTCAAGTAACACAACCGAGATAACCGCCCAGGCAATGAGTCACAAGACTTACGTGGTGTGTTATCGAAATATCTTCCTCAGCCCCTCACGTTAATCCACATTGGTCCAAGTACTTTACTAGACGCGCTCCGCGAGATTGTATTTTCTCATGACCCTGAGATACATGCTAAATTAGTTGCTTTGGACCTCCACTTCATAACGTAGTTCTATGTCGAGGGCACGAAAGAGTTAGTGCTCACACAGTGACATGGAGGAAAGTCACTCTACTAACTAGTCGGCAAGCACATACAGTATGATATGTATTCTAGGCGGAGCTCCCACTCAATAGGTCATGTCACGCTCTGAAAAATACGCCATACGAACCTTGGTCTAGGTACCACTAAGGTATCTAATCACCACAGCTCAAGTCATATCTCTAACCTGAGCACTTAGGTTTGGCTACTATACAGGCTCGATATGAAATTTTACATAAAAACTTTTATATTCAACTCCTTAGAGTCTCATCTTAAACTAATTAAGGTGACTTTAAGTTATATCAACACTTCATTCATAACATATATGAACAAAGTAATCATATTACAACTACTCAAGTTTAATATGATTATTTTGTCTCATCCTGCTCACCACCTAGGTGCCAGGACGATCACCCGTGTGAGTGGGCTAATCTGAGCCTGGTGACTTGTCAAATATGTGCCTACTAGTATCAATTATGCAATCACATTCACTACAGGAAATTAGCTTAAAGGCGACACTTATTTAGCGGCTTTTTGAAATGGGCCGGCCCAAAATAATAGCCCAAATTATATATTTTTTTTCTCTTTATCTGGGCCTGGGCCTAGCCTATAAGTAAAAGCCATCTCCTTTTCTCTCTCTCTCTCTCTCTCTAGGCCAAAAATCCATCTTCTTCTACACAGACCCAAAAACCCGACACCTCGCCCTTTCTCCCTCGCGGATCGACCTCACACATTTTCTAGGGTTTTCTCCTCAACCATTTTCTAGGGTTTTAGGGTGGATCGAAGGGGGGCACTTGCGTGGTGATCGACGTGGGGCGCGGTGGCGGAGGGGCAGAATGGGGTGGCGGCGGAGGAGGAGATGGGGACGGGGAGAAGGTGTGGGATCTGCCATTTGAGCCCGGATCAAGGGGAGGAGGCGTCCGAGTTGATCTAGCTCGGTTGCGTATGCAAAGACGACCTCGGGATCGTGCATCGTCACTGCGCCGAGGCGTGGTTCAAGCAAAGGGGAACAGGTAAAGAGTGGTTAAGCTTCAATTTGATCACTCTTTAGTGTTTTTTTTTGGTGTTGGATTCGTACGACTAATGTATTGCGATGCATTACTTGATCTGGTAGTTTGAAGTTCATATTATCTGGGAGTGTTTTGATTGTTGGTAATGTTTAAGTATGATCCAAATTCCTTTTATATAGTTTGTTGTTAAATGAGAGATTTGTAGCTCTGATAAATTATATAGGAAAGGTGATTTGTAGCTCTAATCTAATATTTACTCCTTAAAGTTTGACCTTAATTTCATTTAGACAGTTTAAATTGTAACAATTTAGGCAGTGAAGTTTGTTCATATGACAGTTTAGGCAGTGAAGTTTATATTCATTATTTTCTTGTTTTTAAGCCATGGTCACTTTGTGGCTCATCTTAATTAAGCTACTAATTAAATATGTATTTGATGTGAAGCAACTTTCTTATAGGTTGATTGCAATAACTAATGCAGTTTATTGGCCTACTCAGATATTGGATTTACTGCTGCACTGCATTCGGGCCATACTTCGTCACAATGAAACTGCAAAAGAGCCTTATGATGCCAAAAAAATTGTTTACTCTCAAAGTAATTTTTTGTCGTTTAACTTTATCTGCTTTCTGTGGCAGCTTCTGTCTCTAGATTAGTTTTAAGTAAGAGGGGAATGAATCTTAGATAGGTGGAAGATCTATTGTTTTTTATAGCTTAATTAGAAGGGTTCAATTCATGTTCATATCTTCCAGTCGGCATCTATAAATTGAAGGAGAGATCATACGTGCTGTACACATGAATTTCTAGAGTTCTTAATAGTGCTGTGCCGCTCAATCATCTTCCCTAAGATTAGCTGTCACAAATACTATTAGTATCAAGTGTGTTTATGCAATGATTTATTATACTGCTAAAATTTCCAAATAATATGAGCATCAAGTGTGTTTACACAATCATTTCTTATACTGCTGGAAATTGCCTTGATCTCTTTCCAAGCAATGTGCCGCTCGTAATAGTATGCAACTATCACATGCAGGATTTGACAACACTCAAAGAAAACTTGATTTATGTTTCTGTGATGACTAATAAGACTAACTAATATTTTTCATTGTTCTAATTAATTGTTACTGCAGTTGGGTATAATAATTCTCGTATGCATCATCTTGGCTCGAGCTTGGTTTGGTTTTTGGGGTGTTTCGGTCCCGGGGACATGAACCGAGGTGGCGGGGTCCTCAACAACACGGCCAACTCCTCTGGGCCCAGTATCGGCGCCAGCTCCTTAGTCACGGATGCCAACTCCGCGCTGCCGGCGGCGTGGGGGGCCCCCACCTGCAACGGAGCGCCAGCATCAACACAGGCCCCTACATGCGCCTCCCGGCCTCCCCTATGTCGTTTTCACTCCCTTTGTGAGCAAGAGGTGAAGCACACTTTTAGAATATCTTCCTTTTGGTTTTGTCAAATTGCATGTTTTAGATTGTGGTTCGGAGATTCGAAGTTGGGCTCGTATTGCCTTGTTGTTAGCAATGCAAAGGTCTTCAACTGATTCCTTTCTTTACCTTAGCTACGGTGCACTTTGTGTTTCTTTAAAATAATGTTTTTTTTCGAATTACGTTTTTTGGAATAGTTTGTTGTTCTTGACAAAATGACCAAGCTGTGCGATACTTTATGATTGGATTTAGGCTTTTACGGTAGGTACAATGGCGGAGTAGAGTTTGTTTTGTTTGATTCTTTGATTTATCATCTGCTCATGAATTTTTGACTTTAGACCACTCTTCTTTGAATTGGATCTTTGAAGAGCTTATAAAATATGTACCATATTGTTCCTGGTGTCTTTTCAACTAAGGTTGTGTTTATCGTACTTATTGATACTTGTATGACTACGTGAACATTCTGCATCAGATAACACAGACGATGCAAGTTCCGCTGTCCTATGCGGAAGACATTATAGGAGTTGCAGGAGGGAACATAAGATACATACGAGCGACTAGTGGGGCTCTTCATCGTTGAAGAGACTAGAGGAGTTGATGAGATAACTATTGAAATCAAGGGACTGCTTCACATGCTCACACTGCTCAACAACTCATTGAGGTAGCTTATTCTCTCTCTCTCTCTCTCTCTCTCTCTCTCTCTCTCTCTCTCTCTCTCTCTCTCTCTCTCTCTGTGACACAAGCTTGTGCAAGCACACAGAAGCCGCCATCCCCCACTTTGTTGTCTTTATGCATGTTTATGTCAGGCTTATGGAAAAAGCAGCCCTATGTGGGAAGTAGAAGCCTGGTATTTGATGATTGGGAAATTGATTTTGCTGTGGTGGAAAATTAATATGATCTTCTAGGCTCAAAGAGCAGAGGCTTCACTTTGAATTTTCTATTTCTGCTGCATCGTAAAGCTCTTGGAATTCTCAAGTGAAACAGCAATCATCGCTTTCAATGACTCTACTCAAATGGCAACACATTGAAAGCCTCCAGCAAGGCAAAAATAGGCTGTTACAGTGGCTTGTCATCGAGATTATTGGGTTGCTACTTGGAACAGCACTATGATAAATAGAGCTAGTCTTTTTACTAATACTTTATTTTCCTTTCGTTACAATATATACAGGAATTCATGGCGGGACACAGAGATCCATTAAGAAGCTCTTACGGGGGCCTCGACACTAGCTACAGATCGAGTTATTCTCAAATTTCTAGTGCGCTTACCCATCATCTTCTCTCACATCCCATTCGCTCGGCGGATATGGTTCTTCCGCTTATGGTGGGTACGGTAGTGCTAGTTACGGTTTTAAGTCACTCTTGTGTGCCGGTAAATCGCTGACCTTTCCAACTTTAACCGTCTTGAATGTTTGCTAGAAGGCCGAAAGGCGCATTTACGAAGTGGCTTATTTCAGCACTCTTCTAAGTGTAATGGATTATTACTCTCTCATTATGTAATCACTTTGCCCGTTTGGTTTTCCTGTTCCCCGGTTGTACTTGCTGTAAGCTGTCCACTTCTAGCTGTGCTTTTAAGTATGTTCCATTTGGTTTTGTTATTATTTAAATTGAATCAGCAAGAAGGGAAATCTGAAAATGCTAGTTGATAGTTGGACTTTCTAATGTCTCTCGGTTTTGTATGTCTCTGTTTCATCGGCATAAACTCCTGCTCAGGGTTTTTCTCTTCTCAATCAATATATTTCATGACTATGACGGTATGATAGTGCCGAAATGATCTTCAGCTTTAGAACTATTTGACAGTGACACGACTTCTTATAAATTTAATGAGAATAGCAATAATGCCAAACTGAAACCAAATAAGTCGCCTAGGCTTCGATTGATCCGGCAACCTATGACTTTGAGCCATATTATTCAATGTTGCTCACAAAATTTTTTATAGAAGTGCTGTTCAAGTATAACTATTTATGGTTCGAAAATTTTTAATGTTCTGCCACAATATAACTGAGCCATAAACTCCTTGTTAAACAAAGCCTAGCCCCAATTTCATGCAATTGGGTTTGTTTCATTTTATTTTTTGTATTATCTTATATCTTTCTTTTTGTGGTTCATTTTACTTTGATGATACTATTTCTATCAAGCTAATCTATATGTAATTAAAGCCTAATTGAACATGTTCGCCTTTGTGCAGCAGTTAATTTTTCTTGCATGACAAGTGATCTGTCCATTTTCTCTTGCTCTTGTGCAGTCCTTAGTTCTAGGAGGGATGATCCAACTTCATTTCACTGTTTTCTCTTGCTTCATGATTTAGGCATTACCCTAATCGCCTGTGCTGGGACTGCAATACTTTGAGAAATCTCATCATTCTTGATTTGTCATATTCAGATGCTATCAGTTTATCGCTTTTCACTGTCTGTGTTTTTGTCCTGATGGAAAACTTCACTTTTGTGACTACCATTCGACTTTGCAATTTAGTAGAATTTAGTAACTCTCTCTTTTTTTTTGTTCGTGTATTTCAGTCTAGGAGTTTGGTCTTGAAAAGCCAAAACAAGAGATATTTTTCTTCAGAAAGGTTGATAGAATGATAAGCACTTCTATTTTTATCCTCTGCCACTGTTAATTTCGTAGATTGATATATTGTTAATTAATATTATAATTAAGGAGGACTTAGAAGATTCACTTTCTAGAGCTTCTCACCAGCAGAGGCAACTAAATCCCGCATTAAGGCACGGTGATATTCAGGTACAGCATTCGGTACCTTCCGAATAATTTGCAACTATAAATAGTTGAAAATTCGTCGACTTATTATTATTGTTTTTTGTGATATTATTACCTGTCAGGTTGCATGCTTCATGGCCATCAACTATTTCTTGAATTTGTCCATTTGAAGACATCAGTTGCTGCTCAAATGGAAAGGTATGTGCAATTGTTGTGTCTGAAACCTTTTCTTTTGCATGTTTCTTTTGGTGGTAATCTTGACTTTTATTGATAAGTAGACGATACTGATCATGTTGATTCAACTTCAATATTTGAAACAATAGTTCCATGTCCTAAGAAGCTTATTTTTCTGCAGCTCTGTTTCCAGCTGATAATATTCAAATTCGCGCCACACGGTTTTTCATGAATATTTAGGTATCCTGTAGTAAAGAAGATGGAGAATCTCAATGAATCTAGTAATGTTCACTATCTCATTTGTTTTGAAAGCCAGTTTAACATGAATTGTTCTTTGTTGTCATAAGGATGAACTTCTTATGAAACTTTGGCATCATTAGTTGAGTTTTTTTTTTTTCTAAACATGCGGCATGATCCTTAGGAAAAAACGTACCTAGCTTGAAGATATCACTAATATCTGTAATAAAGTTGGCTACTAATTATGCTTTGTTCTAGCTGTGTATCTGCACTTCTGATTATCTCCTTGGTAATGTGTGATTTTAAAATATTACTGGTTTAGTTAGGAGGGGATTATTTAAGCAAACTGAATACTACTGAGTCGAGCTAAACCAACCTTGGCCCATTTATAATCAAGTCAAGCTAGTTTAGTTCCAAGTCTCACAACGTTTCAAGTCTAGGTCTTGGTGCTTGTACACAATTTGATTCAACAATTATTTGAAGAATGAACTTGGAAGGGTTTTTATCTATAAGATCTTTTACTTTATCTACATAGCTAGATTTTAATATTGCTTCCTATCTAATTTATCTGGCATGAACTTTATTACTGAAACTAAACATATTTCCTCTGACCTGCGATATATTTCTTAAAGCCATTACATATTTTTAATATTGATTATCTTACTAGAAGTGTGTATGTTCTATTTATCATTTACAATTCTAGATTTTGAGATTAATTCAATCAAACATGAACCAGATGTAGTTAGTGTATGCTTGACTAGTTTATTAAATGAGTCAATAAAACCCTACTACGGTGGGTGTTTATTAAATGAGTCAATATAACCCTGCTACGGCGGGTGTTTACACATGAAAATGGAAGCTGCTTCTGGAATTGGTACTTAAAGTTAAGATGCTAGGTGAGGCTTGAATAAACTCAGGCTTAAGTGAACTATGTGGGTTCTAATACAACTCTATATCTAAATCCTTTTTTTTTGTTTTTCCTTTTTGTACAATCTGTTACTAGTTTGTTGGATCCAACCTTGATAGGAGGTCCGATTGGGATAAGATATGTGGTTTTTTTGGGTCCATTTACCGCCTCGGCTCCCGTTTAGTAAGTTGTCTACGTTTCCTTGTAGAACCGATTACATAGGTAGAGAGTGCAAGGAAACCCCTTTAGATGTATATTAGAGTCTCTTTGCAATTCTTTTCTTAAATTTATTGGGTGCATCTCATAATGCTGAATGTTTTTATTTTTGTTACAGGATCCTGAGTCTTCGGGCACTTGCTACATCATCAAATCCTTCCAATGATACTTAATCATATCTTTTGTATTTGGACCTAATATGCTCTTTAGCATCATTTTATGTTTTGAGCTACTGTATTATTTTTAAAAAAACTGTTTTTGGATATTATAGTGTTTTATCATTTTATTGATGTTGAGGATGTGAGGAACAATTAGTATTTTGGTTTCATTCGATACTCTTGGCTTATATATGAATGGAACAATTTTTTTGCTATGAATGTGTCATTTTTGTATTGTATCTTTCATACAATTATCCCTAGCTAATATATATATATTAAAAAGTTCATATATTTCGATTAATAGTAGCTTTATAAAAAGTCATTATATATGCATATTAACACTTTTAAAAAGCCACGACATAATTTTATTAACAAAGATCAAAAAGCCGCAAAAACTATAATATTGTGGCACGCCAAATGCTGCCATACTAATTAAAGGCGGCTTTTCAGTTGCCGTAGCTCTTAAAAATAGTTATTATGGTAAAAAGCCGCTATAGATAATCAAAAGAGGCTATAATAGTACCACAATTTGAATGTTAATAGTGGCTTTAAAAAGCCGCTATAGACATTAAAATGCGGCTTTTACAAAATGCCGTTATATGGCATAGACCTATACCGACTCGCCACCGCTTTTTTGTGAGTTTTTAAAAAGTTTGATTTTTTATTGCGGCTTTTAAAAAAGCCGCTATAGGTACCTATAAAAGCCACCTTTAATATAAATTGTTGTAGTGATTAAATATATATATATATATATATATATATATAGAGAGAGAGAGAGAGAGAGAGAGAGAGAGAGAGAGAGAGAGAGAGAGAGTCATTATAGTGCTTGTAAAAGCACCAAGCACTTGGTGCTTGTGAATTTTTTACCGTTAGATCTAGGACTATAATCATTTTCATCCGTTAGATTAGACTATTCAATCAACCACCCACTTAACCCAAGGGGACCCATATCATCCTAACCGCACATCTATTAATCCAATGGCTAAAAACTTACAAGCACCAATGACTTGGTACTTTTAAAAGCATAGGAGCTCAATTATATATATATATATATATATATATATATATATATATATATATATATATATATATATATATATATATATATATATATATATATATATTCATTAATAAAGCGTAAGATACAAAGAATGTCTATATATCAAAACCTATAGAGACCTAAACTCCTAACGTGGGTCTGGAACATATCCCTAGCTATCGACTTGGTCAACGAATCAGTCACCATCCTAGTAGTGGAGATATGTCTAAGAGTGACCTCGTCTAGCCTAATTATGTCTCGAATGTAGTAAAACCGAATGTCAGTATGCTTGGTTCTGCCATGATACTTGTGATCTTTCACATACTCCATGGCATCAATGCTGTCAGAGAATATCTTACCAGGTTCATCAGCTCGAATAACAAAGTCGATGTGCTGGAGATATCTCCTCAGCCAAACAGCCTCCTAAACAGCTGCTGATCAAGCAACATACTTCGCTTTTATAGTAGACAAGGCAACATAACCCTGCTTCTTACTGCACCAGAAAATTGCGCCACCTCTAAACACATAGCCTGAGGTGGACCTACACTCGTCTCTATCACTGCCATAACTAGCATCACTATATCCTTTCAATCTTAAGTCCCCAGCTTGGAAGCAGAGAATAAGATCACTGGTTCCTTTTAAATATTGAAGGATTTTCTTGACCGCTTGCTAATGAATAGGTCCTGGGTTGCTCTGGTAACGACTTACCAAGCCAACAACAAAACAAATGTCAGGTCGAGTACACATCATAGCGTACATTACAATTGCACTTGCATAAGGAACCCTACTCATTTGCTCCTTTTCTTTATCCGTTTTAGGACACTGATCAAGACTCAGAGTTTAATTTTTCTCCACTTGAGTATCAACGGGTTTACTATGATGCATCCTAAAATGCTCTAGAACCTTTTTAATATAAGATTCTTGAGACAAACCAAGAAGCCTTCTAGAGCGATCACGAATGACCTTTACTCTGAGCACATAGCTCGCCTCACCCATGTCTTTAATTTCAAAGTTGAGAGACAACCACTCCTTAGTGGTATTGATTAACTCCATGTCATTTCCGGCCAATAGTATATCGTCGACGTATAGAGAGAGGAACAAAATCCTATTCTCTATCTTTTTGACATATACACAGTGGTCCTCCTCTACCAGGGACATATCGATAGAGGTAATGGCTTTATGAAACCTAAAATACTACTGTCTCGACGACTGCTGTAATATATGGAATCTGGGAGTTGTGATGTCAACTTTGATCTAGAGGATCAAAGTGAGGCTTGAGTCGGTTGAACATCATCCCCGAGTGATTTTGGATGCATGGGAAGGAACTCGGAGGTAATTGAGTGTTTTGGCGCAAGTTGAGTCTGAAACGAAAGTGAAAGAGAATTTTCGGATTATAAGATTAACTTTGATTAAGTAAATCAAAGTAAGGCATGAGGATAATTTGTAGTATATCTGAATTATTTTGGAAGTGCGAGTATAGTTAATGGCAAAATTCGGAGATGCATGGATGTAGAAAATGTTGAATTTTAACTACGTGGTTAATTATGATCAAATTGATCACAATAATGCTAAAATAAAAATTAATTGCTTCCAAATTAAATTGGTAGCTTGTGAAGGTTCATGAGTATAATTTGGAAGTGATTAGACGTGCTCGAAGCGAACTAGAAGCACAAAAAGGCCTCAAATTGTTGCTGCCAGCCGTGGTGTAGTGCGAGGATCGATTCGTGAGCTGCAAGGACCGATTCGTGAACTGCAGGACCGTTTTGCAAACTCGGACTACAATGCGGTTTCAGCCTTGTGAGGGGTTAATTGGCGGTTTGTTGAGCTTATCACTTCACCCCAACTTACCTGAGGTTGTCCACGTACCAGGGCATCCTTCCACAGCCATCTTGTTCATCTAATTCCTCCTCTCTTTTTCTCTGTCCTAGGAATGGTGCTGTTGGCAAGAAATGAATCAGAACTACGGGTTTGACAGTTCTTCTCGCCCGGTAGTGATTCAACGGGCTCGATGGTTCTCCTCGTCCGGTATGCCATGAAACAAGTGAATCAGAACTACGGGATCAACAGTTCTCCTCGCCCGGTATACCATGAAACAAGTGAATCAGAACTACGGAATCGACGGTTCTCCTCTTCCGGTATGAGCTCAACGGTTTTGACGGTTCTCCTCGCCCGTTAAGCTTGAGCGACTTAGGGTCACGGGGATCGACGGTTCTCCTCTCCCTGTGATAGACCTATTGTCGCGTGGACTTAGGGCTGAGGTGCTTGTGAGACGTCTTTCACCTCGAGCTTGACTTGACGCGGTACTCTGCGGGTGATTGACTCGAGGCCGAGTCGGGTGAATAACTTGATTAAGGTAACTGAAACCTTAGAAGCTAGTGTAATATGAGATATGGATAGTGAGATAGAAAGTAGGATCAGTATATCTACTTTTATATAGTTGCATAACTTGCATACTGCATATCTTGAGGCATACATGTAAATATTATCTGCATAAATTATTTGTGAATATCTGTTGGACTAACATGTTACAATGCCTCATTTGGACCTGGTGGGTCGAGCTCTTCCCTTGGGTGGTCGTACCCACTGGGAACTATATTTATATAGTTCTCACCCTTGTGTTGTTTTTGGGGGTACAGGTACGCACGTGAGTGGTGCGGCAGCGCGAGGAAAGGGCGTAGCTCCGTAGATAGCGCCCTACCACCGAGATCAGAGTTAGCAGTAACCTGAAGTGGTCTAGCTCAGAATACAGAATGAAAGAAACAAACTTGTAGTAATTTATATAAGTTGTAATAACTTAAAGGTATTGCAATAATGCAATATGTGAAAGCAATGTGATGAATGCTTGTAATAGCGTAGTAGTTTTTTATGTTTTTGATATTTATGCAATTTATGTTTGAATACTGTTCCTGGTTAGAACCTCTTGTATTGCATTGTATGGATTGTGATGCTTAGGACGTACAGGGAAAGTTCTATCCGTTCGGCGGTTTGTCGGCGTGCCCGAATCCAAACAAATAGGCGGAGCTCGGGGCGTAACAACTGCTTGAGACATAGATGGATCTTTTAAGACAACAAACTTTGTCTTCTTGACCTTTGAGTACAAAACCCTCAGGTTGATCCATATATAGATCTTCTCCACAAATTCTCCATTGAAAAAAGCTGTCTTGACATCCATTTGGAACAATTCCAAATCTAGGTGTGCCATTAAGGTTAGAATCAAACGAATAGAGGCAAATCGCACGACGGGAGCAAACGTCTCGTTATAATCTACCTCTTGCCTCTGAGTGTAGCCCTTGGCCACGAGCCGAGCCTTATATTTATCGATTAATCCATCCGCCTTGCGCTTAATTTTTTAAACCCATTTATTTCCAATAGACTTCTGCCCTAGGCGGAAGGTCAACCAATTCCCATACTTGGTTCTTGCTCATGGAGTCCATCTCATCTTTCATAGCAGCCATCCACTCACTGCAAGCTGGTGTTTGTAATGCT
Source organism: Aechmea fasciata (assembly GCA_025177825.1). NCBI lineage: Eukaryota > Viridiplantae > Streptophyta > Magnoliopsida > Poales > Bromeliaceae > Aechmea > Aechmea fasciata. Next base: position 1,676,761 of record CM045926.1, read on the forward strand.
TCTTTATAAGTAGGTTCGATCTCAAAAGGTCGACGGGGAATATGTCCACGTTCACTTCTATATAATTGAGGGTTTGAACTGCCGACTTCCAAGGATATGCTCTCATTTAAGGGAGCACTCCCACTAGCCGGAGAATCGCTACCACTTCCTTCAGCGACTTCGGGAAGTAATCGATCACCCTCAATAGCAGATCGGGTAGTGTCGTCCTGTAATTCATACAATCCGACGTCTTTTCGTATTTCACCAATGCTTGGAAACTCCCCTTCTAGGAATTCCACATCACGATACTGAATCTCGGTCATACCACCATCTGGGTGTTCACCATACATCACATAACCCTTCGAATTTTCAGGGTACCTGATGAACACATGCTTGTTCGCTTTAGGTCCGAGTTTTCCGAATTTATGTGAGGGGCTGTGAACATATCCAGCTGAACCCCAGGGTGTAAGTAGTGTAAACTTGGTTTTCTATCACTCCATAACTCATATGGAGTTGAAGGTACTAATTTGCTAGGGACTCGATTAAGGATGTAGGCTGCTGTCAAAAGTGCATCTCCCCAAAAATTTATGGAAAGTTGAGCTTGCGCCATCATCGACCTAACCATGTCTAATAGAGTACGGTTCCTTCGCTCTGCAACACCATTTTGTTGTAGAGTACCAGGATTAGTGAGTTGTCTACTAATGCCCTTTTGCTCACAATAAGTCTTGAACTGATCAGACAAGTACTCACGACCTCGGTTAGTGCGAAGCACCGTTACACTTCTTTCTATTTGATTCTCAGCCTCCGCAACAAAGCGCTTGAGGCAATCTAAAGCTTCAGATCGGCGAGAAAGCAAATACATATATCCATAACGAAAATAATCATCAACGAATGTGAGAAAATAGCACGCACCATGCCGGACCCTTACATTCATTGGCACACAAATGTCTGAGTGGATTAGCTCTAAAGGATGAGAGGCACGAGTAGCCTTACCAAAAGGCTTCCTACATGCCTTCCCAGCCAGACAAGGCTCGCACATAGATAGGTCAACTTTGGCGAAAGACCCCAAAAGGCCTTCTCGAGTCAGTCTATTCATTCTATCTTGACCTATATGGCCTAATCTGGCATGCCATTTAACGGATTCATCACAAAGAGAAGAAGAAGCAGCCAATACAAACGAATCATCCTCCAAATCTAATTTAAAGAAACCATCAACTAATGTACCATATCCAAATAGAGTACTATCACTACAACCAAATATGTTTTAGACGACGCTTTTTAAACGACGCTTTCTTCTAGCGTCTTTAATATTTAGTATTTGCCGACACTATGATTAAGCGTTGCCAATAAACATATTTTTATCAAATATTTATATAAATTTTTCGACGCTATATTAAAACGTCGATATATTTATCCCGACATATTTATTTAACGACTCTTTACACAACGCTTTTACAAGCGTCGGAATTATTTTTGCCGACGCTTTAAAGCGTCGCTAAATATCATTTAAAGTGTCCTTAAATGCAAGATTTTTTGTAGTGTATGAAAGGAAATATCAAGACGGTCTCTGTCAAAATGTCTCTGCGAAATTTTCCAACTCCACCACAGGGAGCTTGATTTCGACTCTTTTGCGCTTGATTATTGTAACGCTTCTTATGCTTGGGTGCAATCCCACTGCGCTTCTCGGAGCGTGCAACAAGAGCGACAGAACGGTTCACTTCTAAGCGCTCTGCCTCGAGCTCGAGATGGCGCGAGATGTCATTAAATATTTTAATGTTCTCGCTGTGCGTCATCAGGAGCTTCATCTGGGACCATTCAGGATCAGGCAGTGAACGAATCACTGCTAGAACTTGTTGCTCATCAGTGAGTTCGTTTCCAGCAGTCTTAAGGTCCCGAATCATGGCGCTCATCACATGAAGGTGCTCAGCCACTGAATACTTCAGGTGTTTAGTATACTGTAGAAACTTGAGATTTAAGGCATGTAGCCTGGTAGATGAAGTTTGGCCTAAAGTAATCTTCAAATTGTCCCACATGTCCTTGGCAATTTCAAAAATCTCAAACTGTCCAATGAGGTCGTCTTGCATGGAACACAACAGAGTGTACCGAGCAGTTCGATCAGCTTTGGTCCATTTGTTATAAATCTCTTTATCATGCTCAGAAGCAGTGTCTTCAGCAGGCATGACTCTTTTGATAGAAAGAGTTTCAAGAACCCCTTGTTCATTAAGCAGGTATTATATTTTCCTATACCAAATATCATAATTCTTTCCATCTAGCTTATCACCCCTGGTGAGATTGGATATAATATTTTTGGAAGTCATTTCACTACATTAAAAAAAAAAAAGGTTTGGACATTAGCCACGTATTCCAAAAAAAATTAACAAGATTGAAACATTATCCTTGACACAACGGGATCGAAAACTTCGTTATGCTCGTAATCATCACCCAAATGTCGTTCAAAAAATTACAATCTTATTAATTTTCTATTAATTTTGAAACTTATCCAAAAGTTGAAATTCATCCATTTTGAAGAACATATCTTTTCTTGAAAAACATTCATATGAGGAGAACTAATCTCGTAATATCATCACACAGATAAAAAAAATAAGTACATATGCCAAAATTTAATTCGAAAAATGTGTCGACGCTGCGCAAAACACATTCCTTTACATGGCCTTAATTATTACATCAATTTTGCATATTAAAACCTACTACATCACTACAAGATGTACATCAGAAAAAGAATATTCTACAGAAATACTGCACACGTCGAACCGGTTTTTCCAAAATTAAATTTTGTTGAAAAAACACCAAAATAACATAAGTACTTATATATAAATAGAATCACACACATATAATATGCTACATAAGCATTTAAAAAAAAATACACCCACATAGGATAAATGAAACAAACAACGCATGCATGTTCTAAAATTGACATAAAATATATATTGAAAATATAACCATGCAGAAATAAAAAGAATTTACAACACAGAAAAAGAAAAATTTATTTTAAAGGGTTAAAAATACCGCGAGCCGGGGCCGTAAATCGCTCGAATCCCGCAGGGGCCACGTCCCTGCACTCAACAAGCTGGGCCGAGCCTGCAAGCCCGCTCACCACACGTAACATGCTAGCCTAGGCAAGCAAATTCCCTTGCATTGTGTGCGGGCACGCGCCGCGCCCGTAGTGGGCCAGAGCCGGCATAGTGCGCGCCTGCTCCTACAGCGGGCTAGGCGTGCGCGGTGCGGGTAGGTCCCATCGCTCGATGCGGGCCGGGCCCGCGTTGTGCGCGTGCACGCACCGCGCCCGCAGCGGGCCGAGCTGGGCGGGCGGGTGCACGCCCTGCGTCCGTAGTGGGCCAGGGCCCGCACGATGAGCGCGGGGCGTGCACTCGTCTGGCCCGGCCGAGCCCGCGCGACGGTGGCGTGCCCACGTTCGCCGCAGCCGGGGCCCGCGCGATGCAGCGGGTGCGCCTCGCGCCCGCAGGCCGGCCAACGCGGTGCGCGAGATCGGCGCTGCGCCACGCGGACGTGCTCGCGCGGTGAGCGCCGGTGTGCCCCGCTCCCGTAGCGGGCCGGGCCCACGGGGTGCGCGCGGGTGCACGCCCCGCGCCCGCGTTAGTGGTCGGTCGCGGTGTGCGCCAGCAGCCGGCGGCAGCGGGTGGCCGCGGGGGCGCACGCGCGCACGCGCACCGGGCTCGGCCCGCGCGATGCACGTGGGTGCGCGCCCGAGTCTGCATTGGGCCGAACCCGCGCGCCGCCGCCGGCAACGGATCGCGTCGATCCCCTTTGCCACCCACAGCAAATTTTTTTTTTAAAATTTTTATTTCAATGCATGAAGTAGAAAAAGAAAAAAAATACTAAGTTAAAAAAACCCGCATAGTTTATGATCAATTTGAGAGAACTAAAACAAATTTAGTTTTTCTCTTCTTTTCTTTTATTTTCATCGATTTCACGTAGAAAACGAAAATGAAAAAAAAATTGTAGAACCAATCCACGAAAAACTTGATCTGAATGCGATTTAGAAAACATCACAGGCATGATCATAAGGCTAAAACAAGCACACATGCTCTAATACCAATTGTTGGAAATAATAGTGCAGCGGAAACATACAAACCGGATAGCCAACGTATCCGGGAACCCAAATCGGAACGGATTGCCTGTTTTACAAGTCTTCTTAGATCGTCCTTGTCTCGATGCTTTTGGATCTCCCACGTTTCTCGCCTTCTCCCATGCGTACGCCATATGTCACGAATCAGATGCTACGGTTGTAGGATGCCGATCAATGAGGGCTACTAGAGTCCTCTTCTATGTCCACACTCCAAAACCCCGGGAACGTAGGTGGAAATCATAGAAAGAAAGAAGAGAGAGAAGAAGGAAGTTTTTTGTTGATTATCGAATTAGATCGTATGTTAATCGTCTCTTGACGGGAGAGAAAAGGGGGTGTATATATAGAATAACGAAATCCGTAAATATCCTGAATCTCATATAGATTAGGATAAGGATTAGGATATCTATTAGAATATGATAGATATCCACTAGTAGATACGTTTCTTAACTGATAAGAAATATATGATTCATTCTTATCCTAAACTTATTAGGATAAATCAAAATTAAGACCCGCCAATGTGGGCACACCACATGGCTACACTTGGTATACAAGTTTATCAGCCAATTCCGTCCAAGATGGGACAAATTGGAAAGAAAATTTCATGAGCAATTCTATTGGTCCGAGCCACAATTATCGGTTGCCGACTTGGCTTTATACCGACAAAAGTCAGGTGAAACGGTCGAAGAGTATTTAAACCGTTTCAAAATAGCTAAAATTCAGTATTTTATGAGAATGCCGGAAGCTGAGTTCGCTAAAATAGCGTTAAATGGCTTGCATTTTAAGATAAAAGATTATTTTGAAGATAAATATTTTTCTACCCTATTTGATCTATGTGTTCGAGTTGCCCAATATGAGCAATTCCGGAAGGAAAGTGAGGACAATCGGCTGCAATAGAGCTGATATAAAAATCAAAGTAAAGGCAAAGTGAAATCCTTGATAGAAAAACAGTCGATTCAAGAAGAGCCGAGACAATCGAGTGAAAGTGAAGAATCGGCTGATGAAGCCGAGATATATGCAGCTGGTAAAGAGTCACTTTCTTCAAAGAGAAATTCTTGATAGAATAACAGTTGGTTCAAGAAGAGCCTAGCCAATAAAGTAAAAGCAAAGAATCGGTTGATGAAGCCGAGGCATATACGGTTAGGATGGTAAAGAGTCGTTTCCTTTAAGCCGACCAAGAATAGCTAAATTAAGCTCGGATCTCGGCCGTGTCTTGAGCCGTTGATTTGGCACAAATAGTCATTCGAACGTTTATTCGAAAGACTATTGGGGGGGTATTGTTGATACCAAAAAATTAACACGCCGACCTATAAGCCACGTATGAGCCAAAGAAATAAGGACACGTGGTACACCAGGAGTCTACAATAAGGCGCCTGAAGGTCAAGAGCGTTTAGGTGGAACCGGTTGAGAAGTGAGACGTAACTTGCAAGAGAAGTGGGGTGTAACTTTCATGATCATGGTTACACCATTTCCCCCACTACTATAACCAACCAATAATTTAGGCTGATAAGATATTATAAATAGTAACTTTGAAGCCTGTAAAACGGGTCTTTCTCCCCCCTGAACGAGAAGACTACCGTATTTTCAATATTTTTCTTTCTTGCATTTATCATTTTTAAGGAGTAGTCTTTTTTTTACTAGCCATTTAATCGATTCCAAGTTGGTCAATATTGTTTCGATCAATTAATTTTTAAAAAGATTCCACGCACTCTTGCGAACTCCAAAGTCAATGAGCTAGTCTTCTTTTTTCCCTCGATCGTTTTCTGTGTTTGTCTTCATCGGACCAATCGACGTAGCTAGTCAAAGATCGATGCAAAGAAGTTGAGCTATATTTTCTAATAACTAGAGCACGCAAGTAAATTAATTAAGCGTTACTAATTAAATAGAATTGATTGAAAAAAAAATCGTCATATATATATATATAGAGAGAGAGAGAGCTAGGCTGGTATACTATCGGCCTCCGTGCTATCAAGTTGTTTTTGATGATGCGGCTTCCGAATCGACGATTGGCTCCGTTAGACTTAATCTACACTATTAAAAATATTTGGAAACTAAATTTCATAATTTTTCAGTATCATTTACCTATCAAACGAGTAGTCCAAAAATGAATGGCTGAAGATAAAAATCTCATAAAAATGATGATAGAAGACTTGAATTTAAGATCAGAAGTACTGATCTTATTCTAAATAGTAAAAAAAAACTTTCTATAAAAATTTCATCTGATTTGGATTGTTGTACACCGTTAAATTTACAAATGCATCACATCTATTATTAAAATTGTCAATTTTGAGACATTTTGATCACTAGCCAAATGATGTCGAAAAATTACGAAATTTAGTTTCCAAACATGTTTAATAGTGTAGATTAAGTCTAACGGAGCCGATTGTCGATTTGGAAGCCGCATCATTAAAAACAACTTGGTAGCACGAAACCTCCGTACTACCGATTTAGCTCTCTCTCTCTCTCTCTCTCTCTCTCTCTCTCTCTCTCTCTCTCTCTCTCTCTCTATATATATATATATATATAGAGAGAGAGAGAGATAGAGAGTTGAGCTAGAATACTTTCAAAAACACCAAAGGGATTGTGCTTTTGAGTTTTTAACTGTTGAATGCAAAGACGTGGGGTTGAAATGATGGTGGTAGGTGGTGGTAGGTGAAATAGTGTTTGATCAAGAAATATTAGTAATCAAGGAGTATATCTAAGGGCTAGAAACTTAAAATCATAAAATATTAATTTAATATATATATATATATATATATATATATATATATATATATATATATATATATATATATATATATATATATATATTGAGCTCCTATACTTTTAAAAATATCTAAGTCATTGGTGCTTGTAAGTTTTTAACCCTTAGATTAATAGATGTGCGGTTAGGATGATGTGGGTCTCCTTGGGTTAAGTGGGTGGTTGGTTGAATAGTATAATCTAACAGGTAAAAATGATCGAAAGTGTAGATCTAATGGTAAAAAATCACAAGACAAAAACTTCTTTACGACCATAAATGACTCTCTCTCTATATATATATATATATATATATATATATATATATAACAACATAATTGCTTCTAGAAGGTCCAATGGTCAAACACGGATAGCTACGTGCCCATGGTGCACGCACTCTTTTTCAACTTTGGAGGTGCACGCACTTTTTTCAGAAAACACCAAACTCCATTCACTTTTAGTTCGTTTGTTGGAGTTAGGAGTGATTAATGAAGGGTGACAATAATTAAAAAGCCACGTCGGATTTGGCATCAAAATACAATGTTTCAAACATCACTCTCGCACCGCGTTACTATATGTGGATTCATTACATACGGGAAATATAATTTCTGTAAAAATTAATTTTAGTTTGAAAAGTCAATTTCGGTTAAATATTGTACAGCTTTTGGCTGAGCTTAGATGTAAATTAAATAATTTTTCGAAAGTGATTTTATAAAATTCCTTACAATTTTTTTTCTTTTTTGCAAATAATAATTTTTTACTAAATTTTATTTTCAAATAATTTAAAATTTGAATTTGTATTTAAATTAAAATTTAAAATTTAAAATTTGCACAAAAATTTAAAATTTATTTTTAGTTTAAAATTTAAAACTTAAAATTTGAATTCTAAATCTAAATTTAAATTTTCTATTTCAAATTTAAAAACTAAATTTGAAATTTAAAATTTAAATTTAAATTTTCTCTTAAATTTGAAATTTGGAATTTGGAATTTAAATTTTGAATTTTGAATTTTAAAATTTTAATTTTAAATTTTAAAATTTAAAATTTGAATATAAAATTCAAAATTTAAAATCAAAATTAAAATTTGAATTTAAATTTAAAATTATAATTTGAGGCTAAACTCAAAATAAAAATTTAAATTTGAATCCAAAATTAGAATTATATTGCAAGAAGCAGATTTTAGCTATTTTTTATTTTAGACCTCGAAAATCAGAAAACTAATTCTAAAAACTAGAATCAAAATTTGAAAACGAGATTGTTAAATGCTCTTTGAAGCCAAAAATTACTTTTGGGTCCATAATCACTTTCCAAAAGATATGCCAAACACTCACTACACCAATTAGATTGTTTCCTAGGAATTCACCAATTTCACCATGGTTTATTTTGTAAAAGAAAAATATTATACTTTTATCTCAAGACGCATGATTTGATTGAATTTAGACATAGATAATATAATTCAATCGCAACGTAGCGTATCGCCTCATATATATCTAAAACCATTTATTCATAAAGTAAATAATATTGAAAAATTATAAAATTTGACCTTTAAGAAATTCAACTAGTGTCTAACAACTTATATTGTGAATTTGGATGCTTGATCACCTAAAGAGGATGTGGAAATAGAATGTTTCTTTTGTTCTCTCTCTATTTTTTTTTTTTTTTTAATCTATCTTTCGAAGTGTTCAAAAGAGTTCTAGTATTGCTTTTAGCTTATATTGCAAAAATTCTTCCCGCACATTTGCTACTCTTGAATTACTATATTTAAAAAATTGCATTAATTTTCAAACGATACTTTATCACGATTCTAAATAGGCCAATACCTTTTGGATAACTAATGAAGTTGGTCAAGAATTTACTCAAATCAATTGTAATCTATATCTATATCTATATCTATACATCTATCTATCTATCTATCTATTCAATACACTATTTGACACTTGTGAAAGCCACATGTCACGTTTGGGTTCAATCTCTCTCTTACCGTTTTCTCTCTTTTACCCTACGCCTTTCTCTCTCTCTTCCCACCCTACCCCTCTCACCAAGGTGTCTACGCCCACCCCCCGCCCCTATCTACCTTATGACTCTCATAAAACACCCCTCTCTCTCTACCTAGGCGCCTTTTTCCCTCCCCTCCTCTCTCTATACTATCTCTTTCTCTCTTTTCCCTCTTTTCTGCGCCTCATCCCAATCGAAGCCCCATCTCTACTTTCTCTTTCTACCCTCTCCTTATGCCCATGTATCACTTACCCGAAGTGAATCTCTCTACTCTCTACAACCCCCTCCCCTCTCAACCTCTCTCTCTCTCTCCTCCTCCGGTGAGTATCCACCTGCAATCTCCCTGTTCCCCAACAAATCTCGCAGCTTGCCCCCTGCTGGGCGATCGTATCTGCGAGATTGCCTCACCACGCGGATTAGATCTCCTCGGTTCCCCCGCTCCCAATCCAACGATGGTAGTTCGATAAACCCTAATGTAACTTACTGGACTTGCGCAAATTGCGAAGTTCGAGTATTTGACTTGAGTTATGAACCTTTCCACATTTTCTGGAAGGTCGTGGACCGTGATCCGACCTATGGTTCGAACCCCGAGAAAGATGGTTTGCATCTAGGCACCAAAATCGAAAAGTCGGATGTTTGGGCAACTCTCGGATGGGTTTTTGTGGGCTTTGTACCGGTACAAAATGATGGTTGTACCGGTACAGCCATGATGGCTATACCGGTATAAAAGTGGATTTGTACCGGTACAGATAAGCCGAGTGTGGGCAACCCGAGGCTCGGGTTTGGCCTTTTCGCATGGTTTATACCGGTACAAATGCCATTTGTACCAGTACAAACTGGCAGAATGCGTGCAATCCGAACTGCAGGGGTTTTTTGGCTATTGTTGCCTTTCTATTAGTACACCCCACGCCCCTTGGGCTCTTCCTTGTGTTTGGAACAGCAAGAGGAGAGGTAAGGGAGCTCTCCACTCCACTCCTTCCCTCTCCATGGATTTTGATGGGTTTTTCTTAGGATTAAACCCTCTCTTTTGCTCTTTTTGCTTGGTAGAGACATCTTCACCATTGTTGGAGCTTGGAGCTTGCCTTTTGGAGCTTGGTGGAGAATCAAACTTCAAGCCTAGGGCATTTTGACCTTGGATTGGAGCTTCTTAGAGGTATGTAGAAGGTTCTCTCCCTCTAGTTTTGGATTTTGAGGCTCTTTTTGAGATGAAACCCTAGAAATGGAATTCTAAGGTTAGATTTAGGGATTTTCGTTTTGTAGCTTCTAGAACCTAATTGATGGGTTTAGAACTTTGATTTAGGTTGGATTGCAAGGACTCTAACTCCCATTTGGAGATCAAGTGAGCTTCCTTTGCATTCGGTGAGTTTTCTTCAACCTTTTGTTGAAATCCTTAAAGTGTGAACTCATGGTTCATCTTTGTTGGAGTAAAATGTATATATATATATATATATATATATATATATATATATATATATAGAGGCCACAGCTACTATACTATTATGAGTATTGGAGCCATCGTACTCATAACTTTTTGACCGTTGAGATGAAAAAATATGAGGCTAGGATGAGAGTGATTACGGTTAGATTGATAGTGGCCCCCCTAGGGTTGAGTAGGTGGTTGGTTGAATAGTATAATCTAATGGATAAAAATAATTAAAGGGTGGATCAAATGGCCAAAAAGTTATGAGTACAAGAGCCTCTATACTCATAAATATATATATATATATATATATATATATATATATATATATATATATATATATATATATATATATATACATATGTAATAATAATATTGATCATAATAATAATAATGATAAGATATTATTATGAATGGGGAGTTAGTTGAGATTGAGATTCACAAATATCTCAATTTCAAAATCCCAAAATCCCGATCCCCACGACCAAATAACCACCATCCCATCGTCCCAACTTCCTTCGCACGATGGCACCAACTCCCACGCTCCCACAAATTTTTTTCCAACTCGTCCAACTCCCCACATCCGCATCTCCATATCCCACAATAGGCGCCACGATCAATGGCCAACTTCCCACATTGCCCTCTCTCTGTGCGCGATAAAAAAAGGAAGGAGAGGAATCAAATAAGGACTAAAAAAATCCTACCGAGAGAATACTATTTTTGGATCCCAAAACAAAAGGAGAGAGATCCCATTCCCCGTTCAAGAAGAAAAAAGGGTAATTTGGTTCTCTTCCCTTCTCTCTCTCTCCAACAAAGAAAAAATAAAATAAAAGCAAAGCTCTCTCTATCTCTATCGCTCTCTCTATCTCGGTAAAAAAAAAGAAAACAGAGAGAGAGAGAGAGCATCAAAGTTTCTATCTCTCTATCTCTCTATCTTTCGTTTGGTGAAGCCCGAGCGCCACCTCCTCCTCTCGTTGAGCCCGCGCCCCGCCGCCTCTTGAAGCCCGCCGCCCTTGAAGCTTGGTGCTCCTCCGTCGAGCGCGCGCCTCCGCCGCCCTTGAAGCTTACCCCATGCCGCGACCATGCCGCGACCCCGCCGTGCTCTCGCCGTGCCTCATGCATCGATGGTGCCGCCTCGCCGCGCCTCAAGCCTCGGCCGCGCCTCGGCCGCGCCTCAAGCCCCGCCGCACCTCCACCTCGCGTCGCCGGCCGTGCCTTGTACCGTCGCCCATGCGTCAACCACACCGAGCTCGACGCGCTGTGCTTGCCGCGCACGAGCCCCACTCAGCCCGGCCATACGGGGCCGCACACTATCTTCGACGAGCCTCGTCGTAGCCGGCCGTGAGCCCACGTACAGGCGCTGGCGCTTTTAGCCGTGCCAGACCGTCGCTCAACCCGTGCCGCGCGCGCTTTAGCCAACCGTCCCGCGTTTCGCTTCGCCGCTGCGCTTCAGCGGCACAGCCTAACGCGCGCTCGCTTGCGCCGCTTCGCGCTCTCAACATGGCGCCTTAGTCTGCAGATCAAGGCTCACCAGTACTGTCGGCGCCATTAACGCGTCGCTCGACGCGCCGCGCCACGCAAAGACAAACCGCGCCGCGCAATACCAAACGCACCGCACGGGGCCCATGCTCCCGTCTGACTCGGATCCGCCGCCCGTGAGCCCCGCGAGCTCCGCAACCGGGCCGCCGTCGCCCGCGCGACTCGAACTCCGCCGCTCGCTTGAGGACTCACGCCCGGTGGCAGACCTTCCCCAAAGCGTGCCTGCACTCCGCCATATGTCAACACATACAAGGCGTCTAACTAAAAACAGCGGAATTTAAAACAATATAAGGCTACAACTATGCATATCAGAGCCACGACTAAACAAGAACCAAACCACAAGTAAAAGAAAGTAAAGTGTCTAAATCACTAACAAAGAAATAGAGAGTAGTACACAGTTAACATCAATACCTCTCAACTACACAAAAGTGGTGGTCTCTATACAAGGTAAAAACACTCTTTCTCTCCAAAATAAAACAAGAGAAAAAGGAAACCACCTATCCAAAACCCTCTCACAAGCCGCTATCCCGAGGCAACTCCTTTGCCGCGGTCCCGAGCCTCCCCCGAGGCAGAAGGCACTGAAACGAGTGAGAAACAGAGGGCGTGAGAACTATAAACATATAGTTCCCAGTGGGCAATTACTGACCTGCACAAAATGGCTCCACTAGGCCCAAAGGAGAGTAATATAAGTACTGAAATAAATAACTGTAAATAAAGCGTAACAGAAAAGCTGAATAATTAACCCAAGGTAATTATATTACATGCTTTAATCTACCCGATAGCCAACTTTAAACAAGTATATTAAAATAAGTTCACAAGTATACTATAATAGAAATGAAGATCTATCAAGTATACTACTATGTCCAATACTATATCACAACATATATATCCAACTACTAATCTAAGTTAAGTAGTGATTATCCTTTATTATAGAAAGACGATATTCAATCTCAATTTGGGATCTACACAAGTGCAATCCCGCTTGCGCCCCCTAAGTGTCGTGGTAGCCCCAACATCCCCGTAGGAATGAGTCTAACCAATTCGGCCCCATAGGTTTCTCAATACCGCACGTGCGAATACATCGCAAAGGCTAACTCCGAGTGCCGCTTGTAGGGAGCGACCCTCACAAGCATGTGCGAAGAGCACAAATGGCAACAAGCAAGTTCAAGTCCCAAGTCCCACGCATGGCAAATGTCACTAGCAACCCTAAGGTCTAGTACAACAAATTCTCATGACACTAGAATTTCTATGTCAAGTTCATTCACGAGCCTAATGCCGCTTGATGACATTAGCTCACTATTCTACACTTTTGATGCCAAGCCAATGCCGCTTAATGACAAGGGCTTTTCTCCTATATCATGTATAGTTCTATGTTCTCAAACACATGTCAAAGTCCTCTCAACACATAGTTTCAAGTTTCCCGATAGAATGCTACAAAGCTTCAGCTCTCACATGCATACGTCTCTACTCTATAGAGTAAAATTGCGTTACACATAACATATGTATCTTAAGCATTCTAAAATTCACAAATAAATCAAATAACATGAAAATGCACTAATTTCCATTTAACCATAAGCAAATAAGCACCAATGAGAATTTCTCATTGTGCTAGGTGAGGCCAAACCCACCGTCGCTCCAAGCGTCGCTCCGAACCGCTAACGAAGCTTCGATTCCTACTCCTAGTACCCTACAAAGTAGATCCTAGGAGTTACAACCTCAAGAGATAAGTCTTGAGTTCAAACTTTAAGCTTCTATGTAGAGAGTAAGGAAAAATTCACCTTAGAGTAAAAATCCTTCTCCAATCCTCAAATGGAGGTGAGATCTCTTCCAAGGCAACCTAAACAAAGGTTCTAAACCAATTAATTGGACTCTAAAAGCCCTAGGTTGCAAATCCCCAAAATAAACCCTAATCTACAAAAACTAGGGTTTCAACAAGTAGAAAGCTTCAAAATTCCAAACTAGAGAAAATAGAGGTGATGCCTACCTTCAAGAATGTAGCATATCGAAAATTCGACGATAAGATCGGACTTTGGCCAAATTGACTAAAGTACGAAAACAAAATAGTTGGACATGTTCCAATTGCCATTCCAAACTTCTTGGAAAGGTTAGAAGATAATCTAAAAGAGTTAAAAGGGTTTTGGCGTTGTTCGGCGCGAAGTAGAGTCGAAACAGCGCGAAAAACACAAGTCTGGGCATTCTGTACCGGTACAGGCAAAGTTGCTGTACCGGTATAGCAACTTTGACCGAGAGGGAAGAGCTCTCGGGTTTGAGAATTTTATGGCCCATACCGGTACAGCCCGGGTGTCTGTACCGGTATAGCCATCGCACCCGAGAAGGAGAGAGCTCTCGGGTTTGATAGTTTTCTCTGGCCCATACCGGCACAGGTCGTCCCATACCGGTATAGTTGCTGCGAAACCGAGGGAAGCTGCTCTCGGGTTTCCGCCACTGTAGCACCCCATACCGGTACAGAGTTCCCCCATACCGGTATGGGATGGTCTGACAGCAGTTTGTGAACTGCGCGAAATAAAAGAAGTTGAGGGGCTTTTTGGCTATTGTTACAACACAATAAGCTCTCCTTCACTCACTTCACAAAGACACACACACTCACTCTCTCATTTCTTTCTTTTGTTCCCTTTCTCGCTAGAGGAGCTCTAGGGCAAGGGAAGAAGAAGGAGAAGAAGTTGGAGGAGAGGACTTTGGAGCTTTAGGAAGGCTTCTTGGAGGTCTTGAAGCTCTCCTACAAGGAGTAGTTGGAAGAGCATTGCACTAGAGGTAAGAGTTCTACAAGTTTAAGCTTATGGTTGTGGTTTTCTCTAAGTTTAGAGGTTTTCTAGCTTGTTGCTAGTGTTAGAGGCATGCTAGGGCTATGAACACCATGAAAGCTCCATGAGAGCTCAAGTGCTCTCATGGTGATTTCTTAGGGTTTGTTGTAAACCCCAAATAGATGGTTCTAATGGGTCAAGGATGGTTTTAGGGAGCTTCTAGGTTGATCTAAAGCTATATTTTGCTTGTGAATGAGATCAAAACCCTAGGTTTGACATAGGGCATTGTTGGAGCACCCAAATTTGGGGCTTTTGAACATAGGGGTTCTTGGGTCAAATTGACCTTGTAGAAACCTAATTGGGGGTATTCCCGACGCGTGGGACAACTCCGTTTAATTAAACGAAAATCCGATATAGGGGCTACTATGTAAAATGGCCTGATTAGGTTCACTTTTAAACCTGGTGTTTTTACCTAGGCCTCGTAGGTCGTGAAACTTCGGGGCATCCTCACAAAATTATTTTAAGGTGGGGGGTGCATACCGGAATCATCGAATTCCCTTCTATGTCTGTTTTCACCTTTTGAGCATATTCTATGTATAGCGTATTCATGCATGATAGGGTAGAGGTTAATTATGCTATGGTTGAACTTCAATTATTGTTCTAATATGAGAATGAACTTAGAGATTGTAATGGAACCATAGAGGCATGAGAATTAGAACCCTACTTGTGTGAATATAGGATGGACTTGATCTTAGTCAACAAAGGTGATATTGAACATAGAGACAAGATTGGCATTGAGACAACCTTAGTTAAACATAGTTTAACTTAGTGGCATTATGGCAAGAATGATATACATGATTAGGTAGAAAACCTATCATTGACAATGGCATGGTAACTAGTGGCTATGAATCCTCAATGTGAGGATTAGATCGATACTCTTGACAAGTCTTGGCTTGAGGGAGGTCGCTCCTCCTCAAGCGGTGAGTTCCTAACAGTCACCTAGGGGATCGTGGCTCTGACGGACGGTCCCCTGGGTCTTGTAGGCTTAGAGCCTCCCCGTGCAGTGAGGGATTTTGGGTCTTGAGTTTGTTGGGGTTAACTATGTTAACCGGCAAGATTGGGTAATGAGCCAAGTAAAGTAAAGTAAAGTAAAGTATGGTATAGAGCATGCATGCAAACATATCTAAATTCGATTATCTATCTATCTGACTCTTTCTTGCAGGCATAGTATTAGCATACATAGTTTGGTTACTATTTCTTTTCCGTTGAAATACTTATGCTTGGATAGACCTTGTGGGTAACTGGGGTCGGTTGCCGAGCCCACCGGGAACTTCGTTGTAGTTCTCACACCACTAACCCCACAGTCCTAGCACGAGCGGGCAAATGAGGACCGGGGGAAGGCGTTAGCGCCATAGCTAGTGGCCACCTGAGTATCGCATTAGTTATTTCCTTTTTATTACTTGTATCAACTTTATTTTGTTGAACTATAGATGTCAAGTTGTAAACATTCAAGTAAATTTTGGGAGATGGCAAATGTAAAAAGAAATGATGTATTGAATGCTAAAAGAATGTAATAGACTAGTTTACTTGTATTTGGTTCAAATGTAATCAAGTTCATGTATGGTTTATATTCTAGCTTAGTGCTTACTCTTCCGCTGTGTTGTTGTTGCTTACCTTCGTGTAAGCCTTGTATAATTGCAAATTCTCTTTGATTTGTTAAATTGTACTTGTTGTTAGAGCCTTGGGCGGGCAGGGGAGGCCCTGTCCGTTCGGCGTCTGTTGACGTGGCCCGAACCCGACCAAATAGGCGGGTAGCGGGGCGTGACAGATAAAGTGGTATCAGAGCGTGAACGGAAGTAAGCAAAGGTCTAGGATTGACTTAAGAACCATAGGATTGGAGACCTTAGGGACTTAGGAAACGTTTAACGTGGATTTGGTAAACGCGAAAGCTAGTGGATTGGGTTGACATTAAGACTTCTCTAGTAGGAATTAGAGATGAATTCAAGTATTTATTTCTGCTTAAGGAACCTTGTGGGGCGGCCGACCACATGACACCTAGAGTGGGAAATAATTTACTTATTTGCTTTCGCTTAATTGGGTAGTTATTTTGGAACGTGTAAGAGTCACGTGTATTGAGTATTAATGTGTGTGCTACGTTTCAGGACGTGATGGCACCACGGACGCCTCCTAAGACGCGATCCACCGCGGCACCACCTCCCGAGGTGCCCGAGCGCCGGGATCGGCGAAGTACGCGAGCCGCAAGCCCAAGTAGCGGCGTTGGCGGGGCTATGAAGCGACGAGCGGAGCACTTAGTAGGCTCCACGATTTGGTGGCTCGGCCAGCGGCGGCGGCGCCGTGCCTCGGGACCCGACGCCACCCGATGAGCTGCGGCACCACCTCCCGTGGCGCGGCGGTACGATGACGGTTGTGCCACCGCCGCGGGTTCGTCGGCCAGATCACGGCACCCCGAGGCGGAGCGGGAACGGCGGTAGCTGTGTTGACGGCTTTCAAGCGGTTAAAGCCACCAACCTTCAACGGGGAAGACAAGGACCCGTGGATGGTCGAGACGTGGTTGATCGCTATGCAATCCTTGTTCGAGGACTTCTATACCCTCGAGCGGGACAAGGTGCATTTGGCGGCCCATTGCTTCGAGGGGTCGGCGCGCCTTTGGTGGAGGCAAGTGAAGGAGGATCGTTCCTTGAACGATACTACCATGGCTTGGGAGACGTTTCGGGAGATGCTATTGATGGAGTATTTTCCGAAAGCGATAAAAGAAAGATCGAGGAGGACTTCCGCAAGCTAAGGCGGGAGTCGCACGGCGCGAATACGAGAGGGAATTCACGCACATGATCCATTGCGTGCCGAGCTTGGTCCACGGCGACGGGGACCGGCGAAGAAGTTCGGCGTGGGTTGAGGCCGGATATTTTTAAGACAGCTTGATTCTTTCTACCGACGACCTATGGAGAGGTATTGGACCGCGCACTTTGGGTGGAGCGCGGCAATGCTATAGCGCGAGAGGAGCGCGAGGCTTTTGAGAGGGACAAGGACAGGGAGAAGTCCAAGAAGCGGGCATCGAGTGGGTCTGCGGGGCAATCGCGCTCTAAGAGGGCCCCCTCGACCTCGCCGGTCACAAGAGGCAATGAGTCGACTCGCAGTCGACCTCCTACCCGTGTGTTATCCGCGGCGGGAACCACGAGTTGTTACTTGCCCTCGGCGGGAGGGGCGATGTTTTCGGTGTGGCCGTGCGGGCCACATTGGTCGCGAGTGTCCGGCACCTCATCTCCCGCACCCTCGGCAGCCTTCAAGACAAGACACTCCGCGATTGGCGGGATCGCCACCCGCTATGTCCGCCGGACGGTCATCGCATCTCGTCGCCAGGAGGCACCTCGAGCACCTAGTGGGCGGGTTTTTGCCACTCGTGGAGGAGCGCTCAACTCCAAAGCACTGGGCCCCGGATGATGTGGTGGCGGTGTATTATTCGATCCAAGGCACTCGAGCTAAAGCATTATTTGATACAGTGCATCTCATTCATTCATACGTGCATCATTCGCCGAGGCTCGGGGTAGAGATAGGGCGTCATGATGACCAATGGTGGGTCAACTCTATCGAGCACTCTTTTGCCGTGGACGAGGAGTGCGAAAATTGCCAGTGCAAATTGAGGATTGGATTATGCCAATCAATCTCCTAGTGGTCGAGCGGTTATCGGGCTTCGACGTGGTCTTAGGGATCAACTGGCTCTCTAAATACTACGCCGTCATCGATTGTGCGAGGAAGGTTATCACATTTCGTGACCCTGGACGAGACGAAATGGTCTACCAAGCGTGTGGGCGCACGTTTTGCGGCGACCATATCGTCGGTGAGGGCGAAGAGGATGATCAAGGGTGGTTGCAAGGCTTATTTAGCGACCATCGTGGATACCCAAAGGGAGCACCCGGAATTGAGTAGCATTCGGGTGGTATGCGAGTACCCGGATGTGTTTCCGGCGGAGTTACCGGGATTGCCACCGGACCGGGAAGTTGAGTTTGTTATTGACTTAGTCCCCGGGGCGGCGCCAATCTCGAAGGCTCCGTATAGAATGGCACCGGTGGAGCTTAAAGAACTTAAAGCCCAACTGCAAGACTTACTCGATAAAGGCTTTGTGCGGCCGAGCGTGTCTCCGTGGGGAGCTCCGGTGCTGTTTGTGAAAAAGAAGGACGGCACACTTCGACTTTGCGTTGACTATCGCGAGTTGAACAAAGTCACAATCAAGAACAAGTACCCGTTGCCGAGGATTGACGATCTATTCGATCACTTGCAAGGGTCAAGGGTTTATTCGAAGATTGACCTTCAATCGGGGTATCATCAGTTGAAGATACGGCCCAAGGATGTGCACAAAACGGCGTACCGTACGCGGTATGGCCATTATGAGTTCACGGTTATGCCTTTCGGGCTGACTAATGCCGCGGCGGCATTTATGGACTTAATGAATAGAGTCTTCCGTCCGCTATTGGACCGGTGCGTTGTGGTATTCAGTGAGGACGTATTGGTATATTCGCGGACCGAGGAAGAACACGAGGAGAACTTGAGAAGCGTGTTGGAGACACTCCGGCGAGAGAAGCTTTATGCGAAGTTGAAGAAATGTGAGTTTTGGCTACGGAGGTTACCTTCTTGGGTCACGTTATATCTGGAGGCGGCGTCTCTGTGGACCCAAGGAAAGTTGAGGCAATTGAAGATTGGCCTCGCCCGACGAATGCAACGGAAATTCGAAGCTTTTTGGGGCTTGCGGGCTACTACCGGCGGTTCGTGGAGGGGTTCGCCAAAATAACAACTCCACTAACGCGCCTTACGCACAAAGGGGTGAAGTATATTTGGAGCCCCGAATGTGAGCGAAGCTTTGAGGAGCTTAAGAAAAGATTGACGACGACTCCGGTGCTTGCTTTGCCGACGCCGGGGGAAAGTTATGTCGTGTACAGTGATGCTTCTTACGTTGGTCTTGGGTGCGTTCTGATGCAAAATGGCCGAGTTATCGCTTATGCTTCGCGCCAATTAAAGACATATGAGAAGAACTACCCGATTCACGACTTGGAATTAGCGGCGGTCATTTTCGCGCTAAAGCTTTGGAGGCATTACTTGTACGGGGAACATTGTTAGATTTACACGGATCATAAGAGTCTCAAGTATTTGTTCACCCGTAAAGAGTTAAATATGCGACAACTGCGGTGGTTAGAATTGCTTAAAGACTATGATGTTACTATTCTATATCACCCCGGGAAAGCAAATGTCGTGGCCGATGCTTTGAGTAGAAAGTCGGCGGAGAATTTGGCGACGGCGATTACACCTCAACCTGCATTGCGCAAGGAGATGCAGCGGCTAGGACTTGAAGTGGTGGCGTCGGGAGTGCCGGCAACAGTTGCTATGTTGATCGTGCAACCCACCTTGTTGGAGAAGATAAAGGAGTTACAAATTTCCGATCCTTATCTCCAAAAGGTGCGGGGCGAAGTAGAGAACGGTAGTGCCGAAGATTTTGGCATTGGGACCGACGGAACACTACGGTATCGGAACCGTTGGTGTGTGCCCAAGGACGGTGATCTTCGGAGGGCGATTATGCAAGAAGCACACCAATCACCCTATAGCATTCACCCGGGCGGCACCAAGATGTACCAAGACTTGAAACTCCATTATTGGTGGCCGGGTATGAAAAGGGACATTGGAGAGTTTGTGGCACAATGTCTCACGTGCCAACAAGTAAAAGCGGAGCGTCGCTTTCCAATGGGAAATTGCAAAGTCTACCAATACCCGTGTGGAAGTGGGAAGACATTGCTATGGACTTTGTGACGGGTTTGCCTAGGTCGCAAGGCGGGCACGACGCGATTTGGGTAGTTGTGGACCGGTTGACAAAAGCGGCTCACTTTTTGCCGATCCACACTACTTGGTCGGGAGACAAGCTAGCTCAAGTGTATCTCGACGAGGTCGTGAGGTTACACGGGGTTCCGGTGTCAATTGTATCGGATCGAGACCCGAGGTTCACCTCTCATTTTTGGAAGAGCTTGCAAGATGCTTTGGGTACACGGCTCAATTTTAGCACGGCATTTCATCCTCAAAGTGACGGTCAATCGGAGAGGACTATTCGATACTTGAGGATATGCTTCGGCTTGTGTACTCGACTATAAAGGCGGATGGCACGATTTCCTACCAATGGCGGAATTCGCATACAACAATAGCTACCAAGAGAGTATTGCGATGGCGCCATTCGAGGCCCTTTATGGTAAGAGGTGTCGTTCTCCAATTCATTGGAGCGACGTGGGCGAGAGAGCGACTCTTGGCCCAGATGTTGTGCGGGAGGCGGAGGAGAAGGTCCGCCTAGCCCGACAAAGACTCTCGACGGCGCAATCTCGGCAAAAGAGTTATGCCGATAAGCGGAGGAAGGATCTAGAGTTTGCGGTTGGAGACCGCGTGTTTTTGAAAGTATCACCTATGCGCGGCATAAAAAGGTTTGGAGTTCGGGGGAAGCTAAGTACCCGATATATCGGACCTTTTGAGCTATTGGAGCGGATCGGTGCGGTAGCATACAAGTTGGCATTACCACCGAGACTTGCAGTGCACAATGTGTTTCACGTTTCAAACCTTCGCAAGTATATCCACCATTCGGCTCATGCATTGGAGTATGAACCGGTGGAGTTAAACGAGGACATGACCTATGAAGAGTACCCGGTTTGTATTCTTGGGAAAGGCGAAAAGAAGCTTAGGAATCGCAAGATTTCCTACGTCAAGGTCCGGAGCAATCATGCGGTGCGTGAAGCCACTTGGGAACTTGAGGACACAATGAGGAAGGAGTACCCTCACTTGTTCGAGTCGACAAGCTAAGGTATGCGTTAAGTTTCGCGACGAAACTAATTTTAAGGGTGGAGAATGTAGCATATCGAAAATTCGACGATAAGATTGGACTTTGGCCAAATTGACTAAAGTACGAAAACAAAATAGTTGGACATGTTCCAATTGCCATTCCAAACTTCTTGGAAAGGTTAGAAGATAATCTAAAAGAGTTAAAAGGGTTTTGGCGTTGTTCGGCGCAAGTAGAGTCGAAACGCGAAAAACACAAGTCCGGGCATTCTCAGTACGCAGCAAAGTTGTCACTGCAGATAGCAACTTTGACCGAGAGGGAAGAGCTCTCGGGTTTGAGAATTTTATGGCCCATACCGGTACAGCCCGGGTGTCTGTACCGGTATAGCCATCGCACCCGAGAAGGAGAGAGCTCTCGGGTTTGATAGTTTTCTTCAGTCGTCCCATACCGGTATAGATGCTGCGAAACCGAGGGAAGCTGCTCTCGGGTTTCTGCCACTGTAGCACCCCATACCGGTACAGATTTCCCCCATACCGGTATGGGATGGTCTGACAGCAGTTTGTGAACTGCGCGAAATAAAAGAAGTAGAGGGGCTTTTTGGCTATTGTTACAACACAATAAGCTCTCCCTTCACTCACTTCACAGCACACACACACTCACTCTCTCATTTCTTTCTTTTGTTCCCTTTCTCTCTCTAGAGGAGCTCTAGGGCAAGGGAAGAAGAAGGAGAAGAAGTTGGAGGAGAGGACTTTGGAGCTTTAGGAAGGCTTCTTGGAGGTCTTGAAGCTCTCCTACAAGGAGTAGTTGGAAGAGCATTGCACTAGAGGTAAGAGTTCTACAAGTTTAAGCTTATGGTTGTGGTTTTCTCTAAGTTTAGAGGTTTTCTAGCTTGTTGCTAGTGTTAGAGGCATGCTAGGGCTATGAACACCATGAAAGCTCCATGAGAGCTCAAGTGCTCTCATGGTGATTTCTTAGGGTTTGTTGTAAACCCCAAATAGATGGTTCTAATGGGTCAAGGATGGTTTTAGGGAGCTTCTAGGTTGATCTAAAGCTATATTTTGCTTGTGAATGAGATCAAAACCCTAGGTTTGACATAGGGCATTGTTGGAGCACCCAAATTTGGGGCTTTTGAACATAGGGGTTCTTGGGTCAAATTGACCTTGTAGAAACCTAATTGGGGTATTCCCGACGCGTGGGACAACTCCGTTTAATTAAACGAAAATCCGATATAGGGGCTACTATGTAAAATGGCCTGATTAGGTTCACTTTTAAACTGCAGGTTTTTACCTAGGCCTCGGTAGGTCGTGAAACTTCTTGGGCATCCTCACAAAATTATTTTAAGGTGGGGGGTGCATACCGGAATCATCGAATTCCCTTCTATGTCTGTTTTCACCTTTTGAGCATATTCTATGTATAGCGTATTCATGCATGATAGGGTAGAGGTTAATTATGCTATGGTTGAACTTCAATTATTGTTCTAATATGAGAATGAACTTAGAGATTGTAATGGAACCATAGAGGCATGAGAATTAGAACCCTACTTGTGTGAATATAGGATGGACTTGATCTTAGTCAACAAAGGTGATATTGAACATAGAGACAAGATTGGCATTGAGACAACCTTAGTTAAACATAGTTTAACTTAGTGGCATTATGGCAAGAATGATATACATGATTAGGTAGAAAACCTATCATTGACAATGGCATGGTAACTAGTGGCTATGAATCCTCAATGTGAGGATTAGATCGATACTCTTGACAAGTCTTGGCTTGAGGGAGGTCGCTCCTCCTCAAGCTCACCTAGGGGATCGTGGCCCCGACGGACGGTCCCTCGGGTCTTGTAGGCTTAGAGCCTCCCCGTTCAGTGAGGGATTTTGGGTCTTGAGTTTGTTGGGGTTAACTATGTTAACCGGCAAGATTGGGTAATGAGCCAAGTAAAGTAAAGTAAAGTAAAGTATGGTATAGAGCATGCATGCAAACATATCTAAATTCGATTATCTATCTATCTGACTCTTTCTTGCAGGCATAGTATTAGCATACATAGTTTGGTTACTATTTCTTTTCCGTTGAAATACTTATGCCTGGATAGACCTAGTGGGTAAGTCGGCGGGGTCGGTTGCCGAGCCCACTGGGAACTTCGTTGTAGTTCTCACACCACTAACCCCACAGGTCCTAGCACGAGCGGGGCAGCGGAGGACCGGGGCAAGGGGTTAGCGCCATAGCTAGTGGCCACCGGAGTATCGCATTAGTTATTTCCTTTTTATTACTTGTATCAACTTTATTTTGTTGAACTATAGATGTCAAGTTGTAAACATTCAAGTAAATTTTGGGAGATGGCAAATGTAAAAAGAAATGATGTATTGAATGCTAAAAGAATGTAATAGACTAGTTTACTTGTATTTGGTTCAAATGTAATCAAGTTCATGTATGGTTTATATTCTAGCTTAGTGCTTACTCTTCCGCTGTGTTGTTGTTGCTTTCCTTCGGGTAATCCTTGTATAATTGCAAATTCTCTTTGATTTGTTAGATTGTACTTGTTGTTAGAGCCTTGGGCGGGCAGGGGAGGCCCTGTCCGTTCGGCGTCTGTTGACGTGGCCCGAACCCGACCAAATAGGCGGGTAGCGGGGCGTGACAGATAAAGTGGTATCAGAGAGTGAACGGAAGTAAGCAAAGGTCTAGGATTGACTTAAGAACCATAGGATTGGAGACCTTAGGGACTTAGGAAACGTTTAACGTGGATTTGGTAAACGCGAAAGCTAGTGGATTGGGTTGACATTAAGACTTCTCTAGTAGGAATTAGAGATGAATTCAAGTATTTATTTCTGCCTAAGGAACCTTGTGGGGCGGCCGACCACATGACACCTAGAGTGGGAAATAATTTACTTATTTGCTTTCGCTTAATTGGGTAGTTATTTTGGAACGTGTAAGAGTCACGTGTATTGAGTATTAATGTGTGTGCTACGTTTCAGGACGTGATGGCACCACGGGACGCCTCCTAAGACGCGATCCACCGCGGCACCACCTCCCCGAGGTGCCCGAGCGATCGGGATCGGGCGAAGTACGCGAGCCGCAAGCCCAAGTAGCGGCGTTGGCGGGCTATGAAGCGGCGAGCGGAGCCTTAGTAGGCTCCACGATTTGGTGGCTCGGCCAGCGGCGGCGGCGCCGTGCCTCGGACCCGACGCCACCCGATGAGCTCGCGGCACCACCTCCCGTGGCGGCGGTACGATGCTTGTACCACCGCCGGTTCGGGTTCGTCGGCTTCAGATCACGGCACCCGAGGCGGAGCGGAACGGCGGTAGCGGTGTTGACGGCTTTCAAGCGGTTAAAGCCACCAACCTTCAACGGGGAAGACAAGGACCCGTGGATGGTCGAGACGTGGTTGATCGCTATGCAATCCTTGTTCGAGGACTTCTATACCCTCGAGCGGGACAAGGTGCATTTGGCGGCCCATTGCTTCGAGGGGTCGGCGCGCCTTTGGTGGAGGCAAGTGAAGGAGGAACGTTCCTTGAACGATACTACCCTGGCTTGGGAGACGTTTCGGGAGATGCTATTGATGGAGTATTTTCCGAAAGCGATAAAAGAAAGATCGAGGAGGACTTCCGCAAGCTAAGGCGGGAGTCGCACGGTGCGCGAATACGAGAGGGAATTCACGCACATGATCCATTGCGTGCCGAGCTTGGTCCACGGCGACGGGGACCGGGCAAAGAAGTTCGGGCGTGGGTTGAGGCCGGATATTTTTAAGACAGTTGATTCTTTTCGGCTGACGACCTATGGAGAGGTATTGGACCGCGCACTTTGGGTGGAGCGCGGCAATGCTATAGCGCGAGAGGAGCGCGAGGCTTTTGAGAGGGACAAGGACAGGGAGAAGTCCAAGAAGCGGGCATCGAGTGGGTCTGCGGGGCAATCGAGCTCTAAGCGGTCCCCTCGACCTCAGCGGTCACAGTGGCGCGGCAGTCGGAGTCAGACTCAGAGTCAGACCTCCTACCCGTGTGTTATCTGCGGCGGGAACCACAGAGTTGTTACTTGCCCTCAGCGGGAGGGGCGATGCTTTCGGTGTGGCCAGGCGGGCCACATTGGTCGCGAGTGTCCGGGCAGCTCATCTCCTGCACCCTCAGCAGCTTCAGTACAGTACACTCCGCGACAGTTGGCGGGACTGCCACCCGCTATGTCTGCTGGACGATCATCGGCATCTCGTCAGCAGGAGGCACCTCGAGCACCTAGTGGGCGGGTTTTGCCACTCAGGTGGAGGAAGCGATCGACTCCGGCCACCGGTTCCGAGATGATGTGGTGGCGGGTATTACGATCCAAGGCACGCGAGCTAAAGCATTAATTGATACAGGGGAAACTCATTGATTCATACGTGCATCATTCGCCGAGGCTCATGGGGTAGAGATAGGGCGTCATGATGACCAATGGTGGGTCAACTCTATCGAGCACTCTTTTGCTGTGGACGAGGAGTGCGAAAATTGCCCAGTGCAAATTGAGGATTGGATTATGCCAATCAATCTCCTAGTGGTCGAGCGGTTATCGGGCTTCGACGTGGTCTTAGGGATCAACTGGCTCTCTAAATACTACGCCGTCATCGATTGTGAGAGGAAGGTTATCACATTTCGTGAACCGGGACAAGAAGAAATGGTCTACCAGGCGTGTAAGGGCGCACGTTTTGCGGCGACCATATCGTCGGTGAAGGCGAAGAGGATGATCAAGGGTGGGTGCAAGGCATATTTAGCGACCTTCGTGGATACCCAGAGGGAGAAACCGGAATTGAGTAGCATTCGGGTGGTATGCGAGTACCCGGATGTGTTTCCGGCGGAGTTACCGGGATTGCCACCGGACCGGGAAGTTGAGTTTGTTATTGACTTAGTCCCCGGGGCGGCGCCAATCTCGAAGGCTCCGTATAGAATGGCACCGGTGGAGCTTAAAGAACTTAAAGCCCAACTGCAAGACTTGCTCGATAAAGGCTTTGTGCGGCCGAGCGTGTCTCCGTGGGGAGCTCCGGTCTTTGTTTGTGAAAAAGAAGGACGGCACACTTCGACTTTGCGTTGACTATCGCGAGTTGAACAAAGTCACAATCAAGAACAAGTACCCGTTGCCGAGGCTTGACGATTTATTCGATCAGTTGCAAGGGTCAAGGGTTTATTCGAAGATTGACCTTCAATCGGGGTATCATCAGTTGAAGATACGGCCCAAGGATGTGCACAAAACGGCGTACCGTACGCGGTATGGCCATTATGAGTTCACGGTTATGCCTTTCGGGCTTACTAATGCCCCGGCGGCATTTATGGACTTAATGAACAGAGTCTTCCGTCCGCTATTGGACCGGTGCGTCGTGGTATTCATTGACGACGTATTGGTATATTCTCGGACCGAGGAAGAACACGAGGAGCACTTGAGAATCGTGTTGGAGACACTCCGGCGAGAGAAGCTTTATGCCAAATTGAAGAAATGTGAGTTTTGGCTACCGGAGGTTACCTTCTTGGGTCACGTTATATCTGGAGGCGGCGTCTCTGTGGACCCAAGGAAAGTTGAGGCAATTGAAGATTGGCCTCGCCCACGAATGCAACGGAAATTCGAAGCTTTTTGGGGCTTGCGGGCTACTACCGGCGGTTCGTGGAGGGGTTCGCCAAAATAACAACTCCACTAACGCGCCTTACGCACAAAGGGGTGAAGTATATTTGGAGCCCCGAATGTGAGCGAAGCAAGCCCCATTTTGTACCGGTATAGCAACAATTTTGTACCGGTACAGCAACAATTTTGTACCGGTACAAAAGCTCTGAAACTCAACCCGAGAGCAACCTAAAATCCAGCTTTTTGGACTTTAGTGCTTGGAAATCATCCACTAACCTCGGTACTCGTGCCATAGGTCGGAACACAGTCAACGACCCTCCAGAAAATCTGGAAAAGCTCAAATCTCACATCCACACTCGAACCTTGCTATTTGCACAAGTCCAGTGCGTCACAGGACCACGTCCATCGCTCCTCAGCCAGGACCGCGCCGCGCGTTCCGATCCCTAAGGATCGCCGCCTAGCGGAGCCCATGCTCCGCCGTTTTGAAGATCGCCGCCTAGCGGGGCCCATGCTTCGCCGTCTTGATGATCGCTCCAAACCCCCAGCCACTCGCCTCGATGCGCTACGCTGGACTTGGATCCCCCTCGGCGCGCACGACTCAGATCTGCACCGCGCCGCTCCACCTTGAAGGCCGTGCGCGCCTCAGATCTGCACCGCGCCGTTCCACCTTTTAGGCCGCAGGACTCGGATGCTTGTGCGCACAGGACTCGGATGCCCGTGCATGGCTCTGTTCCGCTCCGACGACGGCCGAGCGTGGGGCTTCGCCACCCGCTCGGCTCCGATCCGACAACGACGAAGCCACTTCGACGACGATCGAGACATACCGACGATGATCAACCCGTTTCGACGATGATCGAGCCGTTTCGACGATGATCGAGCCGTTTCGACGACGATCGAGCCATTCGACGATGATCAACCCGTTTCGACGATGATCGAGCCGTTTCGACGATGATCGAGCCGTTTCGACGACGATAAAGCCACTCCGACGATGATCGAACCGCTTCGACGACGGCTGAGCATGGTGCTTCGACACCCGCATGGCTCCGCTCCGGCGACGACCGCCAAGTGCCCGACGAGGGATCCAAGAGAGAGAGCGATGCTCTCCTCTCAAATAAAGTCCGCCCGCCAGGTGTTCGACGACGAAACTGAGAGAGAAAGCGATGCTTTCCTCTCAAACGGAGTCCGCCCGCCAAATGTTCGACGGCGAATCCGAGAGAGAGAGCGGTGCTCTCCTCTCAAACGAAGACCCTCCGCCAACCGCTTGACGGCGAAATTGAGAGAAAGAGCGATGCTCTCCTCTCAAATCTTCTCAAATGAAGTCAAAGGAAGATCGCCCGCCAAGTGCTCGACGGCGAATCCGAGAGAGAGAGCGGTGCTCTCCTCTCAAACGAAGACCGCCCGCCAAGTGCTCGATGGCGAATCCGAGAGAGAGCGGTGCTCTCCTCTCAAACAAAATCCGCCCGTCAACTGTTCGGCGGCGAATCATAAAGAGAGCGATGCTCTCGTTCGCCTACTAACCATTCGACGACGAACCCGAGAGAGAGAGAGCGGTGCTCTCCTCTCAAGTTGCTCGACAGTGAATCGTAAAGAGAGCGATGCTCTCAATCATTTGACGAAATACTTCGTCGTCAATATGTTACTCCGTCGTCAACGTACCAATCACTTACTCGACGAAATGCCTAAGTCAATGCTAACGGCGAGCCAAAGAGAGAGAGTATTCCAATTAAAGAGAGGGAGCTTTGTTTAAATCGAATTGGACATGATTCATAATTCATCTTAAATTAAAATATTGATTCATACTCCATTCGAATTGAGAATTTGAAAACAAAATTGCACATGAGATTTCTAATATTAACATCCTAATTTTGATCAAATTTCAAATAATTTCAAAATTGGGACTTGTATTAAACCCATATCAAACCCATTTACTTTAAGCCTATCCATATTAAACCCATAAACCAATACCCACATATCATTAACCTATACCCATTTAACCCAATAACCCATATATTCAATAACCCATTCATGAACCCAAAACCCATTAACCTATGCCCATTTAACCCAATACCCATTTACCCAAAGAGGCCCAAGCCCAAAGCCCACTTCGAAATTAAACCCATTAAACTAAACCCATACACCCGGTCCATGAACCATGAACCATAAACCTGTACACCCGGTCCATGAACCATGAACCATAAACCTGTACTCCCGGTCCATGAATCATGAACCATAAACCCATACACCAAGTCTATGAATCATGAACCACAAATTCATACACCAAGTCCATAAACTATGAACCAAAACCATAGACTAAACCATACACCAAACTTCATACACCATAAACCAAACCATAAACCTATGAACCTATGTTCATGAACCATAAACCTATGAACCTATATTCATAAACCATAAATCTATGAACCCAAGTTCATATATCATAAACCTATGAACCTATGTTCATGAACCATAATCCAATGAGCCTATATTCATGAACCATAAACCTATGAACCTAAGTCTATATATCATAAACCAAACCAAATTCATGAACCAAATCAAGTTCATGAACCAAATCTCAAATACCCAATACCATAAACCTTGAATCCTAAGTCCAAAACCTCGAACGAAACGTCATTAAACTAAACCCAATTTCGACCGAAACGTCGCTAAACTAAACCCAAACCCACTTTCGACCGAAATGTCGTTAAACTAATCCAAATCCCAACTTCGACCGAAACGTCGTTAAACTAATCCTAAACCTAAACCCACTCCGACCGAAACGTCGCTAAACTAAACCCAAATCTCAATTCCGACCGAAACGTCGCTAAACTAAACCCAAACCAATTGACCGAAACGTCGTTAAACTAAACCCAATTTCGACCGAAACGTCGCTAAACTAAACCCAAATTCCACTTTCGACCGAAACGTCGTTAAACTAAACCTAAATCCAACTCCTACCGAAACGTCGTTAAACTAAACTCAAATCCAACTTTTATGAACATCCCAAATCCGATCCATATCCAAGTTCATGAACCCAATCCTATACACCAAATCTCATGGACCAAATTCTATGAACCATATACCAATTTCATGAATCATAAACCATACTCATGAACCATGAATCAAATCTCATGGACCAAACCATACCCAATCTCATGAACCATACATCATGAATTGCAATATCGACTATCGACTACCCCTAATACATATACTTAGGGCTAGGTCAATCCCAATTGTCTTAGTACATATAACTAAGGCAAAATCATCTCCAAATCGACAGAGTTCTAAATTATACACTTAGAATTCAGTCCAATGATATCAAATTCATTCGAACTCTAATACATATACCTAGAGTTCATCTGACTAACTGTGACACATATCCTTAGGGTTTAGTCAACCTTTTGCTCTAGCACATATACCTAGAGAGAAAGGCAAACCAAGCTCGGCTAGTCCTAACCCATATACTTAGGGTCTAGTCAACCTTTTGCTCTACCATATCTACCTAGAGTGGAACCTATACTTGGTTGAGCTCTAATACATATACTTAGAGCTCATGCAAATCAAATCGACGAACCCCAATACAAATACACTTAGGGCTTAGTCGGATCCTCACTCTAGCACATATAACTAGAGTGAAAAATATATTAAACTCGGTTAGTCCCGATACATATACCCGGGAATTAGCCACCCTCTACTTTCGAGATAACATCAAACCCGACCGAAACGTCGTTAAACTAAATCCAAATCCAATGACCGAAACGTCTTTAAACTAAACCAAAATCCAATGACCGAAACGTCTTTAAACTAAACCCAAATCCAATGACCGTAATGTCTTTAAACTAAACCCAAATCCAATGACCGAAATGTCTTTAAACTAAACCCAAATTTCAATCGACCACCCAGTGGTTAAAGCGGGTATCCGATCTATGAAATTCATGTACAGTGGGGGTATGCCCCTGCTTAAGCCATGTAACCGGCAGATCATATCAATAAAATCTTGTTTGCCCGTTTTGTCTCTTTATTATCAGCATTTATATTTGGTCTCTTAATCGAGGGTACCCTAACATTTTATAGGGGTAATTAACAATAAACTTGCGTTTATTGCGTTATAAATAGAATATGTTATTCATAAATATGCTAGTTATGAATAGAACATGAATGAAGGAGTCACCTATCATCGAAGGCACGGTAAAAGGAAGTTTCCCCCGAGCTACTTCGTTTAAAGCACTAGGAGATGGATTTTCTGGACTTCTTAAAGATGGTTCCACAGTGCACACCTATATATATATATATATATATATATATATATATATATATATACGGTTAATATGTACATATGGAAAGGAAAAGAAAGCCGGAACAAATACATTCGAATCATTTGGATTCTATATCGTACCTTTGGTTTTGTTGTAGAATCTGACAAATGCATTCCACCTGTGGTAATCGAATCCATAATGTGCACTCCCTACAAATATAAAAAAAAAAGTTCAGTAAAAGGGAGAGAAAAAAAAAAATTTTTGCTAATGAGCATACCTTAGATCTATCATCTTCGTGGATCGGAAAACTGAAGCTGAGAACTTCACGTTGAGGAGAGTCATCGGAAAGATCAGCCTGAACATGATCATATTCTGGGAATAAGGCGAGTTGTTTTCCCTTTGATTCTGGAGGATTTAGAGCTCTTTCGCCTATAACACATGACGAAGTCGATTTCTTCTCAGGAATAGAATCTTCCTCTAAAGTAGCAACACTTTTTTTCTTCTTGCGGGGGTCATCTGCAGTTAGTAAATAGCCTATTCCATGCTTGAAGCTTGAATGCACGCTATTAGACCACCAACGCGCATAATGTAAAGTTGGTCTGCCAATCCGATCTTTCTTCGGTACGAAATAATTGATAGAAGTTCCATGTCGAATGAAATGATTCCAGCATCCAGCAAGTGTCCCAAGATGATCGGCTAATTTAGGAATATTGATACTTTCAGGAAAAGATTGGTCAAAGCCAAATTGTCGAGCAAAACGATGAGGGTTATATGATTGTGTGTGTAACTTATTCCCTAAACGAAGTGGAAGCACGCTCTGTCTGATGGAAATGATATATTCATAGACCTCTTTTGGATATTTGCACTCTCCGGTAGATAATTTCGCATCATAAAGCCAACCATCATTGACAAAAGAATAAGAATATGGCAGGGGACGCCACACAAAATGGGCACTTGATCTTAGATGAATTCGTGCTCGTTTAGCATTAAAGGAGAAGCCGCCGCATCCATAAAAATATCATTTGAGGAGGGCTTCGCGATGTTTTTGATATTGTCGCTAATCATCTTTCTAGAATAAGTCTGCTCAAAGTGAAGACCAATCCACGCATACAGAAAATTGACAGGAAATTGAGGCCCAGGATGCGCAGGACCTTCAGGATGATCGCTCATAAAAGACAAACCGATATGAATGGCACAAAGGATAGCAGGAGCTAAGGTGTGAGACCCCAGATAGTCCTATATATGAGATATAATAGGGCTAAAACTCTTAACCCGGCTTAAGCATTTTGGGCCGGTGGTTGGGCCCAACGAGTTATAGTTGCTAGTGGGCTGGGTCGTCACATATGGTATCAGAGCCAATTACCAGCCGAAAGTGTGAGATGAGTCTCGGCTGAGCCAGGGTCTGGATGGCGGGCTAGTGAGACGAGTCTCACATCGCCTGGTACTTGTGAGTCTGAGCCTGACGAGGACGTCAGGGCTTAAAGGAGGGGAGATTGTGAGACCCCAGATAGTCCTATATATGAGATATAATAGGGCTAAAACTCTTAACCCGGCTTAAGCATTTTGGGTGGTGGCAAGGCCCAAGAGGTTAAGAGAGTTAAGCGTGCTAGGATGGGAGTAGTCCTAGGATGGGTGATCCCCTGGGAAGTTGGGGCGTCACATAAGGCGACCCTCTCACCTAAAGCTAACTTAGAAGCCATGACAAATGTTTCTGATCTGATAAAATGATCTAACCCGGAAGGCATTACAAAATTGCATAGCCATAAAGAAATGAAGGTTTGCTAGAGGTGTATCTTCTGTATATGATGGAGCACGCTCTCTATTACTTATATTTTGAGATCTCGATCGACTCAACTTCTTACAGCTTGTATAAAAGAAATTCACCCACAAGTCATACCGTACACGCCTATTGGAAGATCGAGCTACAAGCCACTGATAAATATCAAAAAGCTCCCTACCACAATTGGGATAACTGGTCTTGTTATAAAGTTCAGAATTTAGCAGGATATATTCATCATACATATCACCGATAATAGGAAGCCCACTAAGTTCTCTAATTTTCCATAGAGAAATCCCAATTTCACCATATGGAAGATGAAAGGTGTTCGTTTCTAAACACCACAGTTCCACCAATGCTTTAATGATATTAATATTTTTATTGTACTTCCCGTGCGAAGCTACAACACCTCCCAAAATACCAGCACGACGTAGTTGAGGTGTATAATGAGCAAGAATATAATTTCCCCATTCAATCAGACCTTCTACCTCAACGCTATCTCCAAAAGATCTAATCATTCCACACCAACCTGGATGATCATTGAGTATTTTATATCCAAGAGATTGCAATGTATCTCTTTCTTTCGGAGGACCTAACGGCGGCAACAATATAACATCGCCGTCACCATCAGAAGCATAATAATCGCCTCCAAAACGACCCAGTAACTGTTTTTGCTTAAATATCGGCCATTCTTTGAACGTGGGTGTCTCATAAGGGATTACAAGTTCGGTGGGATAACCATGTATTGGAGGTGAACGTGTTAAAGAAAGTCCTCTAAACACGCCTAAAGTTTTATCATCTCGGATGAATTAACGATTCGCTCCTTTTCCACATGATCTAGAACGAGAAGATGATTACGGGTAGATAAGTAAAACCCGCAATCCAAAACTATCTACTTTATATGCGGATCAGATTCATACAAAAGAGAGGAAGAAGAAGATATGAATGTATATGAGATCGAAAAACGATGATCAATATAATAAAAGATTAAGCCATGGTAAACTCACCTCGGGTTTTTGATGGCAATCGGAAAACGAAAATCGCGCAGAGGAATTCACATGAAAATTACCTAAGATCTCTGATGGCGATACGAAAGTGGAGACTACGCGAGGAAATTATCGCCTTTTCAATCTTGTTCAAATCCACAAGTTTGAAAAGCCGGGCATTTGTTGGAGTAAATATATATATATATATATATATATATATACATATGTAATAATAATATTGATCATAATAATAATAATGATAAGATATTATTATGAATGGGGAGTTAGTTGAGATTGAGATTCACAAATATCTCAATTTCAAAATCCCAAAATCCCGATCCCCACGAACAAATAACCACCATCCCATCGTCCCAACTTCCTT
Organism: Aechmea fasciata; assembly: GCA_025177825.1. Classification (NCBI taxonomy): domain Eukaryota; kingdom Viridiplantae; phylum Streptophyta; class Magnoliopsida; order Poales; family Bromeliaceae; genus Aechmea; species Aechmea fasciata. The sequence goes on from CM045926.1 coordinate 1,711,086, forward strand.
CGCACGATCGCACCAACTCCCACGCTCCCACAATTTTTTTTCCAACTCGTCCAACTCCCCACATACGCATCACTATATCCCACAATAGGCGCCACGATCAATGGCCATCTTCCCACATGGCCCTCGCTCTGTGCGTGATAAAAAAAAAGGAAGGGGAGGAATCAAATAAGGACTAAAAAAAATCCTACTGAGAGAATACTATTTTTGGATCCCAAAACAAAAAAAGAGAGATCCCATTCCCTGTTCAAGAAGAAAAAACGGTAATTTGGTTCTCTTCCCTTCTCTCTCTCTCTCGAACAAAAAAAAAAATAAAAAAAAGCAAAGCACTATCTCTATCGCTCTCTCTCTCTCGGTAAAAAAAAGAAAACGAGAGAGAGAGCATCAAAGCTTCTATCTCTCTATCTCTCTATCTTTCTGTTTGGTGAAGCCCGAGCGCCACCTCCTCCTCTGTTGAGCCCGCGCCCGGCCGCCCTTGAAGCCCGGCCGCCCTTGAAGCTTGGTGCTCCTCCGTCGAGCGCACGCCTCCGGCCGCCCTTGAAGCTTACCCCGTGCCGCGACCTGCGGGTGCCTCGGCCGTGCCTCGTGCATCGACGGTGCCGCCCTCGGCCGCGTCTCAAGCCTCGGCGCGCCCCGTGCTGCGACCACGCCGCCCTCGGCCGCGCCTCAAGCCCCGGCCGCACCTCCACCTCGCGTCGCCGGTCGTGCCTTGTGCGTCGGCCATGCCTCAACCACACCGAGCTCGACGCGCGCGTGCCCTCGGCCTCGACGAGCCCCGCGCGCCCCTCGGCCGGCGGCGCCGGCGCGCGTGCCCTCGGCCTCGACGAGCCCCCGCCGCCCTCGTAGCCGCCGCCTCGGAGCCCGCTCGCGCGCTCGGCGCCGCGACGGCGTGCGCCTTTAGCCGTGCGGGACCGCTCGCGCTCGGCCGTGCGTCCGCGCGCGCCTTTGCCAACCGCTCCCGCGCGCCCTCGCCCGCGGCGCCGCGCGCCCTCGGCGCCGCGATAGCGCGCGCCCTCGCCACTTGCGGCGCCGCGCGCCCTCGGCGCCGCGAGCGCGCGCCAGCGCGCGCCCTCGGCCCGTGCGCGTCCGCGCGCGCCCCCGCGCCGCGCCGCCCGCGCGCCCCGCGCGCCGCCCGCGCGCGCAATACCAAACGCACCGCACGGGGCCCATGCCCCCGTCGGACTCGGATCTGCCGCCCGCGAGCCCCGCGAGCTCCGCAACCGATCGCCCTCGGCCCGCGCGGACTCGAACCGCCGCCTCGCCTTGAGGACCACGTCCATCGCTCCTCGGCGGGACCGCGCCGTGCGTTCCGATCCCTAAGGATCGGCGCCTGAGAGGAGCCCGTGCTCCGCCGTTTGAAGATCGCCGCCTAGCGGGGCCGTGCTTCGCCGTCTTGATGATCGCTCCAAACCCCGACCACTCGCCTCGATGCGCTACGGCGGACTTGGATCCCCCTCGGCGCGCACGCCTCGGATCTGCACCGCGCCGCTCCGCGCGAAGGCGTGCGCGCCTCGGATCTGCACCGCGCCGTTCCACCTTGAAGGCCGCGGGACTCGGATGCTTGTGCGCACGGGACTCGGATGCCGTGCATGGCTCTGCTCCGCTCGACGACGGCCGAGCGTGGTGCTCGCCGCCGCTCGGCTCCGATCCACAACGACGAAGCCACCGACGACGATCGAGCCATTCGACGATGATCAACCCGTTTCGACGATAATCGAGCCGTTTCTACGATGATCGAGCCGTTTCGACGACGATCGAGCCATTCGACGATGATCAACCCGTTTCGACGATGATCGAGCCGTTTCGACGATGATCGAGCCGTTTCGACGACGATAAAGCCACTCCGACGATGATCGAACCGCTTCGACGACGGCTGAGCATGGTGCTTCGACACCCGCATGGCTCCGCTCCGACGACGACCGCCAAGTGCCCGACGACGGATCCAAGAGAGAGAGCGATGCTCTCCTCTCAAATAAAGTCCGCCCGCCAGGTGTTCGACGACGAAACTAAGAGAGAAAGCGATGCTTTCCTCTCAAACGGAGTCCGCCCGCCAAATGTTCGACGGCGAATCCGAGAGAGAGAGCGGTGCTCTCCTCTCAAACGAAGACCCTCCGCCAACCGCTTGACGGCGAAATTGAGAGAAAGAGCGATGCTCTCCTCTCAAATCTTCTCAAATGAAGTCAAAGTAAGATCGCCCGCCAAGTGTTCGACGGCGAATCCGAGAGAGAGCGGTGCTCTCCTCTCAAACGAAGACCGCCCGCCAAGTGCTCGATGGCGAATCCAGAGAGAGCGGTGCTCTCTCTCAAACAAAATCCGCCGTCAAGCGTTCGGCGGCGAATCATAAAGAGAGCGATGCTCTCGTTCGCCTACTAACCATTCGACGACGAACCCGAGAGAGAGAGAGCGGTGCTCTCCTCTCAAGTTGCTCGACAGTGAATCGTAAAGAGAGCGATGCTCTCAATCATTTGACGAAATACTTCGTCGTCAATATGTTACTCCGTCGTCAACGTACCAATCACTTACTCGACGAAATGCCTAAGTCAATGCTAACGGCGAGCCAAAGAGAGAGAGTATTCCAATTAAAGAGAGGGAGCTTTGTTTAAATCGAATTGGACATGATTCATAATTCATCTTAAATTGAAATATTGATTCATACTCCATTCGAATTGAGAATTTGAAAACAAAATTGCACATGAGATTTCTAATATTAACATCCTAATTTTGATCAAATTTCAAATAATTTCAAAATTGGGACTTGTATTAAACCCATATCAAACCCATTTACTTTAAGCCTATCCATATTAAACCCATAAACCAATACCCACATATCATTAACCTATACCCATTTAACCTAATAACCCATATATCCAATAACCCATTCATGAACCCAAAACCCATTAACCTATACCGATTTAACCCAAAATCTATTTAACCCAATACCCATTTACCCAAAGAGGCCCAAGCCCAAAGCCCACTTCGAAATTAAACCCATTAAACTAAACCCATACACCCGGTCCATGAACCATGAACCATAAACCTGTACACCCAGTCCATGAACCATGAACCATAAACCTGTACTCCCGGTCCATTAATCATGAACCATAAACCCTTACACCAAGTCTATGAATCATGAACCACAAATTCATACACCAAGTCCATGAACTATGAACCAAAACCATGGACTAAACCATACACCAAACTTCATACACCATAAACCAAACCATAAACCTATGAACCTATGTTCATGAACCATAAACCTATGAACCTCTATTCATAAACCATAAATCTATGAACCCAAGTTCATATATCATAAACCTATGAACCTATGTTCATGAACCATAATCCAATGAGCCTATATTCATGAACCATAAACCTATGAACCTAAGTCTATATATCATAAACCAAACCAAATTCATGAACCAAATCAAGTTCATGAACCAAATCTCAAATACCCAATACCATAAACCTTGAATCCTAAGTCCAAAACCTCTAAAACGTCGTTAAACTAAACCCAATTTCGACCGAAACGTCGTTAAACTAAACCCAAACCCACTTTCGACTGAAATGTCGTTAAACTAATCCAAATCCCAACTTCGACCGAAACGTCGTTAAACTAATCCTAAACCTAAACCCACTCCGACCGAAACGTCGTTAAACTAAACCCAAATCTCAATTCCGACCGAAACGTCACTAAACTAAACCCAAACCAATCGACCGAAACGTCGTTAAACTAAACCCAATTTCGACCGAAACGTCGCTAAACTAAACCCAAATTCCACTTTCGACCGAAACGTCGTTAAACTAAACCTAAATCCAACTCCGACCGAAACGTCGTTAAACTAAACTCAAATCCAACTTTTATAAATATCCCAAATCCGATCCATATCCAAGTTCATGAACCCAATCCTATACACCAAATCTCATGGACCAAATCCTATGAACCATATACCAATTTCATGAATCATGAACCATACTCATGAATCATGAATCAAATCTCATGGACCAAACCATACCCAATCTCATGAACCATACATCATGAATTGCAATATCGACTACCCCTAATACATATACTTAGGGCTAAGTCAATCCCAATTGTCTTAGTACATATAACTAAGGCAAAATCATCTCCAAATCGACAGAGTTCTAAATTATACACTTAGAATTCAGTCCAATGATATCAAATTCATTCGAACTCTAATACATATACCTAGAGTTCATCTGACTAACTCTGACACATATCCTTAGGGTTTAGTCAACCTTTTGTTCTAGCACATATACCTAGAGAGAAAGGCAAACCAAGCTCGGCTAGTCCTAACCCATATACTTAGGGTCTAGTCAACCTTTTGCTCTACCATATCTACCTAGAGTGGAACCTATACTTGGTTGAGCTCTAATACATATACTTAGAGCTCATGCAAATCAAATCCGACGAACCCCAATACATACACTTAGGGCTTAGTCAGATCCTCACTCTAGCACATATAACTAGAGTGAAAAATATATTAAACTCGGTTAGTCCTGATACATATACCCAGGAATTAGCCACCCTCTACTTTCAGATAACATCAAACCCGACTGAAACGTCGTTAAACTAAATCCAAATCCAATGACCGAAACGTCTTTAAACTAAACCAAAATCCAATGACCGTAATGTCTTTAAACTAAACCCAAATCCAATGACCGAAACGTCTTTAAACTAAACCCAAATTTCAATCGACCACCCAGTCGTTAAACTGGGTATCCAGTCCTATGAAATTCATGTACAGTGGGGGTATGCCCCTGCTTAAGCCATGTAACCGGCAGATCATATCAATAAAATCTTGTTTGCCCGTTTTGTCTCTTTATTATCAGCATTTATATTTGGTCTCTTAATCGAGGGTACCCTAACATTTTATAGGGGTAATTAACAATAGACGCTTGCGTTTATTGGAAGCCATGGATCCACAATACCTGATAATCATATATACATATACTTAATCTGAATCATGAATACTACCCCACGGGAAATTCAAGATAAATTTCACCGTGCGAGGTACGTCATTCGTGGTGGCAGACAATCTTCTTAGCTTGTAACTCCTAGGGTTTGCTTCTTAGGACTCAAGGAGTGATAATCGAAGCTTCGTTAGCGTTTCGGAGCGACGCTACTCGCATTCGGTGGGTTTGGCTTCATGAGCATAGGAGAAAATATCTCCTAAATGCTTATTCGGTTTGATTAATTTATTCTAAGTGCATATTCATGCTAGATAGAATTATTATGAATTTTGGAACACTTAAAATGCATGCCTTATGTATGATAAAAATTTCACTCTATATAGTAGAGCATTCTGGGTTATTTTGCATGCAGGTGAGGGTGGTTCGTGTAGGCTCTTGGGAATGTGCCTTTAATGTTTATTATAGTTCAAATAATGTATTTGTGAATATTGAACTCATGTTGGGACTTAGAAAGATTAAGTGTCATCAAGCGACACTTAACTTAGAAAATTGTGAAACTGCAATATAGAGACATTGACATAGTTCACTGACATCTATTATTTTCCATGTTAGAGACATGATGACATGGAGATAGGCCTTGGACATAGTAGCTTTACTTTCCATATTAGAGACATGATGACTTCAGACTTATGACGGTTCTTGTGACTATATGCCATTGTGCTCATTCGCACATGCTTGTGAGGGTCGCTCCCTACAAGTCGGCACTCCGGAATTGGCCAACACGATTTATGTATTCGCCGTGCGGGATTGGGCGTCGAAGTGGATTGCCGTGGGACAGTCTCATTCCTAGGGTGGGGATGTTGACTACTACGGGGCCATTAGGCTCGGCTTTTGGCTAGGCAGCCTTCGGGTGGGTATCGGCCGACCAGAAGCCGGGTTGGATCTTATTGGACTTAAACTTAAAGTAGTTTAATGGATATTGTGGACTATGACTAGAATAGTAAACTTTAACTCTTTACTATTATCTTGTGAACATTGTGTTAGTTGATGTACTTTCTATTCATGCTTAGAATAGTTTACTTACTTATGCAAATTCATGCTAAGTAGAGATATCATACTTTAGTAGTTTACTTGTTATTTATATCGTTTACACTTACTTGTTTCGTTTTGGGCCTAGTGGAGCATGCAACTGAAGTCAGTAATTGTCCACTGAAAACTATTATTTAATAGTTCTCACGCCCCCTGTTTCTTGTGTTTCAGAGCCTTCGGCACCGGCGGAGGCACGGGATCGCGGCAAGGGAGTCGCCTAGTTAGCTAGCCTCTTTTGCCACTACTGTTTAGATGGTTTTCCTCTCTTTTTGTGTTTGTGAGAGGGTGATTTTTGTATCCATTTATAGAGACCACCATGTACTCTGTTAGTGTTACTTTGGGATCTTTGGTTGTACCCTTTTTATAGTTCTTAGTGGAGTTTGGTACTTTTATTTATATACTTCTTTTATGCTTCCTAGTTTAGAATTCTAGTTGTTATATTGCTCTGATACTTCTAGATTCTTCTTACTTTGTTGTTATTTATCGTTTTTGTTAGACGCCTTGTATGTTTTAGATGTACGGCGGGTCTGGGCACGCGCTGGGCGGGCTTCCGCTGGGTCCCGGGGCGTGACACCTAATCATGCCTTCAATGGTAATGTACCCCTACCCCTAACCCCTTTTCTAACCTTCGTCGCAGCTCTAAATCCAATCTGATTCTGATGTTGCACGGAAGCGGGAGGATGAGATTCGCTGGTTTCAGTTTTTTTTCCCCCAAATGAGATTTGCAAGATTTTTCCTGATTTGCAAGATCTTTGGAATTTTGCAAAAAAAAAAAAAAATGTAGGTTTTTACAATGTGATCTGTAAGATTTTTTTTTCCTAGATTTGCCAAATCTTTGCGATTATTAATCGCATTCAATTCATCTCTCTGTTAGCAAGATCTTCATAATTTTTTTCCTTTTATTTTAATCTGCAACTCGTTGCCACTGCTATTAGGCTTCTTATGTTTTATTCTTATTTGTAACTGTGACGCCCCAACTTCCCAGGGGGTCACCCATCCTAGGACTACTCCCGTCCTAGCACGCTTAACTCTCTTAACCTCTTGGGCCTAACGAGTTATTGTTGCTAGTGGGCTGAGTCGTTACAGTAACTGTACAAGTATTCTTCCTTGCTTTCTTTCTTTTTGAGGGGATGATGATGCTGAAGAAAATGTGGCCTATATTGCTTCGGCTCACTGCTCCTTCCATGAACTCAACTAGGTAAAAGAAGGTTAGGGAGCTACATCGAACTAACGAAATGTGATAAAATCATAAAACTGGTTTGGACGGCCTGCTCCCAAGGCAACTGCCTATTGGTGTTCATTTCGGTTTCCAATGGTCTACAATTCTTGGTAGAATTGCCATAGTACCTAAGCCTTAAAGTTTTGTTTTTATAATGTTTGGACAGCTAAACTTTAAGTGGTGCCTTTTAAACTGTTCCTAACTGATCCTTTTCGTTTTCTTCTTAGGATTTAAATCCTTTCTTACTATGCATTTGATTTTTTAAACTATTTTCGACGGGAGTACTAATTATAAAAGGAAGCTTTCTTATTTGAGACCGTCTTTGTTTTATTTGGGCACATTTTTTACGCTATATAGTTGTGGGATATAATACTTTCGAAAACATTGAAGTTATAACAATGGGCTTATCGCTGTTTGATATTGTCTGGATGATTGATTATTGTGTGGTACTGTGGCACGTATAATGTGAAACTTCCTTTATTCACTTTTCAGCGAATGATATTGAAAATATATGCTTACAATGTTCAATTCTTTGGCTTTATTTAGAAAAAAAAAAGAAGGAAAAAGATAATAAATTGTTTGGAGCATGTTGTTAGGGACATAGAAAATTTCTATGTAGCCCGGTCCTTGGCCCAACTCTGCTAAGCGAAAACGGGTTGAAAACGGGTTGAATCGGGTTGTCATGGAGACCCAAACCCAACCCGCTGTGAGAAACTCAAGGGCTATGAAACTCATGAGAGTTATGGGATGACTCTTGGGCTTGTGGCTCATTATGAGGGTGAGTTAATGTGTGGCTAGGTTCATTGTATCTAGAAGCCTATAAGTAGTGGGTTTGGCTAAGGCCAAAACACAAGAGGGAGTGTGTATGTGTGTTGTAATATCTTTTTCTAAGTAATGGAGTACTTAGTTTTTTAGAGTGAACCTCTGCCTTTCTCTCTTTGTCATTCCCTTTGCATACTTAGTCGTGGGACGCGAAGGTCCGGCCTAGCAACAAGGACGTGTTACGGATTTTATGTTGGCATATTTCGTGAAGTTAGTCCGGAGTCTTGAAGGTTTAAAGAAGAAGGGATAAATCGATGAATCGAAGACTCAAAACATGAATCCACAATACTCGGTAAGTTCAAATATTATTGATGATGATTTATAAATATTTAAAAATATTTGGAAGACTTAGGATGTTTTAAAATTGAATATCTGGACAAAATTGAGTTTTTCAAATTGTCACGCTCCGGGCTCTCTTTTAGGATAAAACACGCCGGAATTTTTGTTTTTAAAAAAAAAAAACCTGACCCCTATGCCAGATCCGCCACAAATACAGAAAATCCACTGTTCACACGGACAGAGTCTTCCCTATATTTGCACGGCGTCGCACAAGTACAAGAGTACAAACAGGATACAACCACCACCATTGAACATATAAATATCCATACATTCATAAGTTCATACACCATTCACTACAGGTTTACATTTAGAGTCTTCAATCATAAAACCACATCTATCAGTTAAAACGTTTCCTACTCGGAAACTGGGTTTGAAATACTAAGTATGGAAAACCATGAGAAAACCTTTTAAAACTGTTTCCTACACGGAAACCCTTTTTCTTTAAAACGTACTACCATGAGGGGTAGAAAAACTTTTCCATATATTTTACAAAATCCAGAAATCCTTTTTATTACATTCATGAAAATCCACATATTCAAATGTAATAAAAATACTGAACCATAAAAACTGACTAAGCTATATCAACGGAAATAATAAGGGTAATACTAAACCAACAAACCGGGTCGAAAGCTCTATCGACTGCTATGAACGTGTCTCACGTCTCGTCTCAACTCTCACTGCTCGCAATACCTGAAAAATGGTAGGGGAGGTGAGAACATGTAAACATGTCTCCTTCCCAGTGGGTACCGCAAGCCGATGAAGGCGAGGAGTACTAACCGGATCAAGAAGAGATAAACAACAATAAGGGCAGATATACTAAATACAGTAGCAACAATAATACATGAATAAGATGTATACGAACAACTACCGCTACTGTAAAGAAGAACTGAATATAAAGCATACATGCAACAAAACTATAGTAGTAAGATAAGTGTAGAGAAAGAACTGAAGATGTACAAGCAACAACCGCTACTATAGCTATATGCGTCAACCGGACAAGAAGTCCAAATATACCCAATCTGAAAACCGCCTTATTGGTCCGCAGACCTCAGGACTGCCACTCTACATGCATATAACCCAAAATAGCCTATGGGCTCACGGGTTGACACCTGTAACCACTTTTCCGAAAAAGAACACCCTTTTGCGGTGGCCAAACTGCTGGTGTTCATGAAATGCGAACGAGTTAGGCGATCGATGCTGATATGGTCAAAGGCCAACCGTCGGCAACCAGCCAACAATCCCTTCCCTCAGGGCTCACCGACCGTATAGGTCATCAACTATATGGAAGCACAAGAACCGACCACTCAGGTCAACTAGGATGGAACAACTCAACATCCTCTCAACTGTATGCAAATACCGCTCAATAGGTCAACAAAAGTATAAATGCAAGAACTGACAAAAGGATCACCAAAGTGTATCAATATAATCTGGAACTACCGTCAGCCACTAGCCGACAATCTTACCCCTTAGGGTACACCGACCTCAAAGGTCATCGACGACAGAAGTCAAGGAACCGACATGAGATACAACGACCAACCAATCAGGTCACGAAAATAGATACAATGCACTGACCGACTAGGTCCATCTCATAGATAGTCACAAAATCGCTCTACTCTAGACATGATACAGGATATGTAGAACAGGCAAGTAGAGCAACAAGGAAACATGGTATCACATACAAATAAACTACTATACTCCTACACATGATATTAAGCATGAAAACATCTGAGCAGAGTATAACCAAACAATGTGGGTGTTAGGCTCAACATATAGTATAAGCACGGATAATAATAAGAAACCATCACCGAGCGTGCACTCGTACCGACGTCTGATCGAAGTACCCACCTATAAGGATGTCGCGTCTGTCTCCTGACTGCACTGAAAGTCAACCGGACCTAAGGATGGTCCACCGGGTTAGTGTCTAACCCACATATAACAAACACTAAAGCCACAACCCCACAACTAATCCCACGGAGATCGGTTTCTCGAAACCGACTACCGTAACTCGCCGGAAGTCCCGAAAATCGCACCGAGACTCCGCCGGGACCCACAAACTGTCCCGGGACACGCCGACTCATGCTACGAGTCACCCGCTGCCACAAAACACACCGATTTGGGTGTCTTGGCAGCAAACACAAGAAAACACAAACAAACAATTATCGTCGGATAATTGTTCGGATCTGGGTTCCCGGAAATGTCTATTTCGACACCGGAACCCGCACAAACAAACAATTATCGTCGGATAATTGTTCGGATCTGGGTTCCCGGAAATGTCTATTTCGACACCGGAACCCACCGTCGCTCACTAGTCATCTCCGAACCCATGAGATGACGATGGTGACCAGCCATCAAGGCTCAGCGACAATTCACAGAGCAACCAAACAACACCGGAAGAGAATCCGGACAAAAACTACGTTCTTTCGGCGAATTTCATTGAAAAACGCACCGAAATCGACTTTCGATTTCCACGAGGGCTATCGGACCTTGGACAATCAGTCCAGAGGTCACGACACACACACACACATGTACTACCCACAGTATCCACAAGGTCCACAATCGCATAAATGTCCTCCCGAATTCCCAAAATCACATTATTTTATGTGATTTCGGCGCTTTTATGGTACGTCTACACAAACCAAAAGTCAATCAGCCAAGACGAGACACCTGATGACATGTCTCGGCGTGCCGGAGGCCGTGCTCACCTTTCGGAGCACTGCCAACCACTGTGGAGAGCGCGAGAGCGACCCGAATTCAAGAATCGCGCACACAAAGATGTAAATCATTCTTATCTCGCAAACCAGGGGCTTGCTGACCCTAAATGAGGTGAGCACTGTGATTAGCACTGACCAATGATCACCGTGCTTACCTCCGGAGGCATCGGAACAGCCCCGGGTCACCGAAATACATGTGCGCAAACCGAAATAGCAGCCAAAAAGGCTCAAACGGAGCGGCATCGCCGAAACAGCAGGTCAGGACCTTTCCGACAGAAACCAAGGTGAGCACGATGATCAGTGATGAGTACTGATCATCGTGCTCCCTTCCGTCAGGATCGGGAAGCCTCGGGGAGCACAGAACAGCAACCCGACAAAAGGGATGCCCTAATTAGGGCCTGACCGGGGCAAGCTTGCTCCAGCCGGCTTCCGGCGGCATGACGGCGCGTGCGGTGGTCAGGGATGGGTGCGCGGGATGAGAGGAATACGGTGCTCATCATAGACAGCGGCGGAGAGCGGTGGGGGCGGCGGGCCACGATGCCCTAACCCGCCCTTACCAAGGAGAGCTCCGGCTCGTCATCTCCGATGACGGTGACTTCGGGGCGGCACCGATCGGCGGCGGGGGTTCCCCGGGGTCACCAGGAAGAGGGAGGAGGCGACAGGCTACGACGGCGGCCCACGGCTCGGGTGTGGCCGCCCGAGCTTGGCTCGGTCAAGGGCTACGGCTGCGACGCCCAACGCGCGTGGCGGTGGCGGCGATGGCATAGGCCGGAAGCGGTGCCGGCGGTCACGATGGAGATCGTCGGTGTGTTCCCCCTGGCGCGTCGACGCGGGGAAGAAAAGCGGCGCTCGGCCCAAGCAGACCCCGTTCGGCCTTTGACGCCCAGCCGCAACGGCGCGTGGGACTGGCCGCGCACGTGGTCGGCGGAGGTCGGGGTTGCTGCCAGAGGTGATGCCCGAGGGTGCTAACCACCCTGGCAGCCGTACAAGTGGAGATGAAGGCTGGTAATGCATGAAACAATGAAGGAGAGGGAAACTTTGGCTAATCCGGCGGCCGGGGTTACACGCGAGTGGCAGGGATGCACGCATGGCTAGGGCAACGAGATGCTGATGACGGTTAGAGGTCAACCAAAGGTGCAAGTCGACTAGATCTAGGGTTTCATGCTAAGGAACCCTAGTGCAACAATATATGAAACTTGCAATTATGCAAAAAAGTCCCCAAAGATAATTATTATCATCCCGAGTCCCTCACCACGTGTGTATTTTACGCATACACACCTCCACGTCCGATCCCACACGATTCGGTACATAAAATACCGTGACTTTTGCAAAAAAAATACCAATTTGCCAACACCGACGACTCCTCGATCAACGCACGATATCCGCAGATCCGTTCGTCAGATTTGCGAACGGATTGTACCGGCGATCAAGACGACGGAGGCAATAAAACTACGATTTTGGTTCGCCTCAATCGATCACAAATTCGCGATGAAACCCGTACACTTTCAATTTTCAATTTTAAATTGTAAATTCAAATTTTAAAATTCAATTTTCAATTTGACATTTTAGATTTTAAAATTTAAATGTAACAATATAAATTTTATATTTGTACAATTTTGAAATAAAAAATTTTAAGGACCAAGTTCCAAAGGGGCCAATCCCTCCCCCTTGAGAAAAATACCTTTTGACTAAAATACCCCTCTAACTATTAGATATTATGGGTAAAATGCACAGGGATAGCCGATGTTCAGAAATTCCAGCCCAGCACGGCATGCCTCGGACTGTGCTGGTCCTCGGCCCGGCTCAGCCCAGGTGAATGCGAGCCATGCCAGGCTAGAACGGACCACACTACGTACGACCCTTTTCGTAAATTGCACCACTGGTTCATAAACTATTTAATTTGTCCCGTTCTACTTTGGTCCTTATTACTTTGTTTTGTTGTGTTATGAGCTTAAACTATCAAATTATCAGTGTCTTAGTCCTTATGCTTTGATTTGTAAACATTAATTAAACTAGCATTTTAGGACTTTTATACGGAAAATAATGCTTGCTACCCCTCTATTAATCTATAATTTACGACTAGTATTTAGAACAGTTCGGTAGTTTGAACCAGCAAATGCAACAAACTAAAATTTACTGATTACGGTAGCGCAAAGCAGGACGCAGAAATTAATAATCAATTTCAATTTCACCTCTGGTGAGTGGAGAGTTATCACTATATCAGATTTTTCAAAAAAAATAAATAAATAAATAAAAAAACAGAAAGTATATATTATATACCCCGGGGCATGCATCAATATAATATTATCTTATATATTATTATTATTATAAGCATTAATACATACGTAATTTGTTCTTAGTTATAAGTGTGACATGTTGAAACATATGGCTGGTGAAACAGAAAGATGATACAAACTAGCTTATCAATGTATCCAAATATATAGCAGTGATACATTTATACAAATTTATTAATGTATCCAAAAGCAGCTATTCGACGACGGTTTTAACTCTTCGGCTCTGCTTGGCGGTCCGACGCCCTCGATCTTCAGTCACTACATCAAATGACTTGGACAGATCCAGCTTATAGATATAAATGCGACTCAGAGCAAAGAATAAGATGAGATTAATAACACCGAGGACTGCAAGAAGCGCATAGTAGTAGTCGAGGCGCGAGGCATTCAAATTGTTCAATATCCACCCCTTGCCTCTTCTTTTCGATATATTCGACACGAACGAAAGGAGAAAACTACTGAGGAAGTTCCCAACACCATAAGCTGTCAAAGAAAATGAGGTCCCCAAACTCTTCATGCTCTCAGGGGCTTGATCATAGAAGAATTCTATCTTCCCCACCACTAGAAAAGCATCTGCTACTCCCATGAGCACAAATTGAGGAAGTAATATGAATATGGTGAGCGGAACTTGGCCCCCGCTTCTGTCTAGCCCATGACTTCTTGCGACACTTAGCCTTTTCTTTTCAATAAAGCACGCAGCGAGCATTGTGACGATGTGGAGGAGTAACCCGAATCCTATTCTTTGAAGGAGCGTGATCCCCCTTGAATTTTTTGTCCACAGTTTCATGATCTTTACAAAGTAACGATCGTAGAGAGCGACAGAGATGAGCATGGTTAGTGTTATGAACGCTCCTAGGCTAGCCGGAGGGATTTGGAAGTGAGGACCCATGTGTCGATTTAGAGTCGTGCCTTGTTTGACGAAGAGGGTATTCGTCTGAGAGATAATTGTGCATGGAATGAACATTGCGACCAATATCGGAAGCATTCGCAGAATTTGTTTCGTCTCCTCGACTTGTGTTACGCAACACAAGGACCACTTGGTGTCGGAACCGCCTTTAACTGCAGCTTTGTTCAGGAACCTAAAATCGTTCATGAAAATTAGTAACTTGACAATGTAATTAGTATAAAGATCTTAATAGAATGCTTAATTTGCGATGTTCGTGAATTGTATAAGATCTTAGCATTTTTGTCGTAGTAACTTGACAATGTATTAGTATAAGATCTTAGCATTTTTGTCGTAGTTTGTTTCTGCTGATTTGACCCCTTGACTAAAACAATTCAAGTTTACATATTGGTGCCCTCTTCATCATTAATAAATATTAAGAACGTGCACCATTTCAGAAATAACTAAAATCTTACCAACCTCATCGAATTGGTTGAATCAATCCTAAAGTTTCTCTTCTTCTCGTAAACGCCCAAATCCAGCTCATGGAGTTCCTTCGGGTCACTAGGTAACTTAAGCCTCCATTTCTTCACTGCTGCAACTAATACCCTCGCCATCTTAGCGAACGAACTCCCTTGTGGCACTTTGTGCCTATAAAATGGTGTGCCGACCAAGAAAATCGCCACCGAGATCACTAGACCAATTGTCGGAATACCATATCCAATTGTCCACCCGACATTGTCCTGCAAGTAAACAAGGACGGTGAACGCGAAGAACGTCCCCAGGAAGATGCTAAAGAACCACCAATTGAAGAAGGAAAGTTTGCGCATTCGTTCTTTAGCATCGAACTCGTCGAATTGGTCCGCACCGATGGTCGAAATGTTCGGTTTTGTTCCACCGTTTCCTAGCGCAACTATGTACAATCCAGCGAAAAATACGCCAAGTTGTAATGTTGAAGCTTGCGGACAGCTTTCTCTGCATGGTGGTGGCTTGAGTGCCGGTATAGAAACTGCTAAAGTCAGCAAACACATGCCCTGAAGCAGAAAACTTGTTAGTATCCAGCGTTTAACATAGAAACTTTCAAGTACTTTGAGTCGACTTTGGAGGATGAAATATATTTGAGAATTTTATCTGATTGACGTAGAAAGTTTATAAGAATTAATGAGAAAAATCGTGATTTATATAAGTTAACTTTTGAAGGTGTAATTAACATTAAATGTTGAAGGCAGTAAAAGGCTGCTACAAGGAAATGAACAATTTTAACGAAGAAAAAGAAGAAATGTGTAAATAATTAAGATTGTAACTTAAGGCCTTCAAAGAGCAAGAATGCCAAGTTATCGAAATGGAAATAAATAGGAACGGAAGTTGCATTGCATTGCGCGCAGTAGTTTGAAAGTTAAATGTAATAATACTTACAAGGTCCTCCGTATTAATTTCCATGTAGGAGCTAGATACATGCTGTTTAAATTTCGCTTTCGCGGTAGTCCTTCTATATTGGAACTTGTTTAGCGTAAACATAGTTTGCCTAGTATTTTCATATCCATACAATACGTGAAATGAATAAATTGAGCAAATGCCATGCTTTTCTCCTTTTGCTTCGTCCCTTCTTTCTATCTTAATTTCTTCTCCGCTTTTGTCTTCTCTTCTCTCCAGAGTGGCTTTGTTGTCAATGCTGAAGGGTGGCACCACAAAGGACATTATGTACAGAGGTTCAACCTAATTTCGTTCTATCTCATACATATTTGAGTTTCAGCTTTTGAAGTCATGCACATGTTTTGTACACCAAAAGCTCCAGCAGAAGTGTTGAAAGCACTTCTTGATGGCTCCTCTTGCATTGATGCCAAGAGTAGGTTTGAGCTGTTGAGAATTTGCAACCTACTCTCATACCACTGGCTGTAAACTTTTGGAACTCCTTCAAGTATTAATTGTTAGGATTTCGTAACAAAAACGTCCAATCTGATTTTTACCATATACCGTTATTCTCACCAAGAAATATCCAAACAGAAAAAAAAAAATATAGGTGAAATAAGATTTACTAATGGGAAAAGAATTACACTCGTCTCCTTTTTTACATAAAATAGTTTCAACCCGAGCTTTCTTTTTAAATTTCACTAACTCTTCTTTCGTCTTCTATAACATGAGAAGACTCTCTTTCCCTCTCATATACACCCGCGCACCTAGTGCATGCTATAGAAGGAAACAAATCTCAATCATATTCAATGGAGCAATCTAAACCTCAAAATAGGAAAATAAATGCAGCAATGCCATATAAAAAGACACTCTTCAAATCACCCCAACTTATAGGGAAACTAGTGAAAGAGCCCGCGCTTTGCAGTGGGTAAAAATTATAGGGAGTAATTAATAATAAGATAACATCAAATATTCTTTTGTATTCCTCACTTGCCACAGTCACGAAAGGTCACTTACTATTAGTAGCAGGGATGGAACCGACGATGCTTTTTCCGGCAATGATGATAGTGAAAATGACGTTGATCCCTTCAGCCGCAGCGGAGGGGGGATATTGGCGTGCATTAGTGAGAGAGGGAGAAAGGGAGGATGGCGATGGTGTATGAAAAAAGATGAGGGAGAGAGAATTGAAAGTTTGGTACTGAAAATGTTTAGATGTATTAATTACATATATTAATTGAAAGTTTCATGAAGGGAAAGGGAAGGGTCAAATGCGGTGAAAGACAACTTATTGAAAGTTTGGTAATGGTAATGTTTAGATGTATTAATTAAATGCATTAATTAAAAGTTTGGTGAAGGGAATAGAAAGGGTCAAATAATGGTGAGGGTGAAGAACAACTTAACACATGACAAAAAAATTCTTCACCTTGTTATTGAACGTTTGGTAATGATAAATTGGTACCGTTTAGATGCATTAATTAAATGTATTAATTAAAAGTTTGAAGTTTGATAAAGAGAATAGAAAGGATCAAATAATGGTGAGGGTGAAGAACAACTTGCCACGTGGCAAAAAATATCGTGGATTCATATAAGTTAGTTAATAGATTCATTGGATCATCCTATAGAAGGAAACATATCAAGCTGATAATTACTTCCCATGTGCCTTATTGTTTTCTTCTTGGAGTCCGGCTATGGTACTTTTAAAAACACCAAGTACTTGATGCTTGTAGGTTTTTAGCCGTTAGATCGCACTATTGATCATTTACACCCGCTAGATTATACTATTCAACCAATCACCCACTCAACCCTAGGGGGCCTACATCATCCTAACGGCACATTCCTTAATCCAAAGGTTAAAAATTTACAAGCACCGACGTCTTGGTACTTTTAGAAGCATAGGAGTGTAATTCTTCTTCTTGTAAATTAATTAGTTGATCTTTAGAACATTCTCTCATATGTATATATACTTTTAATCTTTAGAACATTCTCTCATATGTAAATTAGTCTTTAGAACATTCTCTCATATGTATGTATATATAAATTAGTCTTTTAGGTAAGTTAGTCTTTAGAACTTTCTCTCATATGTATATATATACACTTATCCTGAAGAATAATAATAAATGTGTGCTTATCTTTCAACCCAATACTTTTATTAACTGGCAACATACTCTGCTATGGAAAAAGAGAATCCTGCAAATAAGTCCTCACGTAGCCGCCTCCACCTCTTTACCACAAAATACAAGCACCAGTCTTATCTCTATCAGAGTAACAGCGCAATTGCCCCTTAAATTAACATCATTGAATTATCCGTCATGGCGCGCACAATTTAATGCGCTTCTCTTTTGGCTACGATCTTATAATGGGATTTGTTGACTGCAGCAAATCATGTCCGCACCCTCAACAATTGTGAGTGACGGGAAGCTGACTCCAAATCCAGATTTTGCTCTTTGGGTGAGTCAAGAGCACCTATTGTTGCATGATATCATAGCGTACGTCAACATCGGAGAATATCACGACCTTCATTGCTTCTACTAAGATGTTGCATGAGACGTGGCAAAAGCTTGCTCATCTATATGCCAATAAGTTTCGCTCTCGATTCATATCTCTCAAAGATACATCTTTCTTCTCTCTTGTGAGGTACAAAATCCGTCTTTGATTATCTTCAACTTATCATCAATACAAAAGCTGATGAGTTAGCTATAGTGGATTCTCCACTTTATGATATTGATCTTGTCATTTTTACACTTAACGAACTAGGTCAATAATTTAAAGAAATCTCAGCTGCTATGAGACCACGAGAGAATCCACTAGAGAAGTGCGTGATAGACTAATAGACTATGAAAGTTTTTTGAAGAAAGAAGAAATGTCACATGATGCAATAGTCCTCACAGGAAATTTCACTAGATGAGCTAGTGGCCAAAGTACCTATTCTCTTGGCCGCAAATACACTCCACAAAATCCAAGATCTCACAAAGGTCAACGCAGCAACAATCAACACGGCTTTTCTCAGTCACCCAACTTCTATCGAAAAGCTGAGTCTCCTCCATCACATACGCAACGATGAAGAGGCACCGACCAATTGTCTACCAATATTACTAGTTGTTAGGATTTGGTTAGATTTGTAGTTGATTATCTAGTCGGATAAGAATTAATATTTAAATCTATTGGAGATAAAATAAGATTTAAATATTAGTTTGAGTATATAATTCTAGATATATTATGATAAATATTTAAATCTATTAGAGATAAACTAAATATATATTTAAATATTTTTTGAGTAGGAATCCTTATATATTAGGATTGGGGTACCTTTTTGGGTGAGCTCTATGTATACCACCTATGTATCCAAAGTTGAAGTTGGATCTAAAGAGAGTATGGCCTCAGGTTTCTCCAGGAGGGTGTCTTGAAGCCATTGGTGGATCATACCAAAGAAAAGCTTGGTCATGAGTTGAGTACACCTAGTGCACGGGTGCAAATGAAGAGTTGTCTTCTTTGTGGATTTATAGAAGATGAGAAAAGGGTGGAAGAGATTCAGAAAGAGCGCTTGGGTTGTACACTACAACAAAATTAGGTTATAGCGACACATGTTTTAGACACTTTTGTGTAAGTGTCTCATTTATGCTAAAACTTAAAAATATATCTACTAATGTCTAAATATAAAATCTAATCCAACAAAAAATAAAAGATTACTCTACTCAACCCACCACACCCAGCCTATTTGACCCGATTACAAACAGAAAAGAAAAAAAAGAAAAGAAAAATCGATTACCATCTCTCCTTCTTCCTTTACTCAATCCACTGAAATTCTAGACGAAGAGCTCTTTTTTGTCGTCCTCCTCCGCCACTGCAGCCAATGAGATAGAGTTTCGGCAGTTGCTGAATGCTTAAATAAGTGTTGGTAAATTAGTAGCACTCTTTTAGGTTATAGCGACACTCTTTAACTGTCACTATATACCTAGCGATCCCACATATAGCAACACTTTTTAGAAGTGTCGGTAATTTAGATAGCAGCATTTTTTTTGACATATACCTACAATAAAAAGTGTCGCTATAGACCGTTTTTGTAGTACGTAGCTACTCTGTGCAAAAAAGTAGTCAAGTGTAATATTCTCTTATTTAATGAATCTTATTTCACCGGTATATTTTCTATTTTGTTTTTTTTCTCTCTTTTATAATTGTATCAGCTTTTGCTGAGGAGACGTGTTTATGGTAAAAATCCAATTCGATGCTTCCGTTGCAGAATTTCAACATCCGGTATCGGATCAACAGTAGTCGGTATGGAGCGGGTTGCGGATTCTCAAGATCTGGTACCAGCACATGTACCGGATTTCCAACACTAGTCAATATTGTGATCGTCCAGGACATACCGCCAATAAATGTTACCAAGGTTTAAAGTGCCGCCCCGTGCTCCACGGCACGATACATGGGGGGGTCTTGAACTCCCCTCCATGCCACAACACGAACCTACATATCGTGCGAGACAAGAGTAATACGCAGGCCCGTACCATTGCACAGTATCGTCCCCGCACGTACACTTTTTTTTCCTTTTTTTTTCTTTTTTTTTTTTGTTCTTTGGGATACCAAAAAGCATCCCACATCTCCAAAGATATTACAAATCGAAAATCTACTTGTTAGGTAAGTTAAAAAATTATAATTTAATTTTTTTTGTTTATCAATATATGGACAAATTTTTAATTTACATATCCGATCCATACCACACGGGGCGAAGCCCCCCACACCCCCCTCGGATCTCGGTGGTGAGGCTGCGAGCGAATTTTTTTGGCAAATTAAGAGAACAAAATCAAACTCAATAAACAATTTTTGAGGCACATCAAACATAAAAATTTATTTTTACATTAGAAGATTAAAAATATTGATAAAATTAAAGCTAAATTAAATAAATTGATACTTAAATTTATTTAATTTACTTGTTATATAATTTACTGCTTAATGTTTTTGACAGATCTAATAATTTTTTGAAAAAATTAATTAAAAAATAATATTTTCAAATATATTTTTTTAAAAAATTTAAATAATTTTTAAAATTATTTTTTTATTTTTATAAAAGAATGAAATATTGTCTAAAGAAAGAAAAATAAAGATGTCTTTACATTTTTAAAATTCTAATCTATAAAAAAAAATTTATTTTGTATCGGGTATAATTATACTTTATATACAAAAAGCTTACAAATTAGTATGTTAATTGATGAGTATAGTAAGTTATATATAGCAAACATTCATAATTATTTTATTAAATCTTTCAAAATAATATTATAAGAGCTTATTAGAACAAAAAAAACTGAAATAAGTTTGTGCCAAAGCGTGCTAATAGGAGGTCATACGTATCCATCGACACACAAGCTAGCGTACCATATGTCGGCACGCAAGCGTGCCGGTGCCATACTGTGCTAAGTAGACTGTAACACGCTCTCGTGACACGCAAGCGTGCCGGTGCCATACTATATGTCAGCACGCAAGCGTGTCGGTGCCATACCGTGCTAAGCAGACTGTAACACGCTCTCGTGACACGACACTTTAAACCTTGAGTGTTACAAACTGCATCCACCTTCTGAACCCATGGTTAACTTTACATTTTCCAATCGACCTACTGCTCAAGTTTGGTTGATGGACTTGACTGCAACACATCGTGTAACTAATGATATGCAAAATCTTTTGCTTCGCTCGGAATATCATGGTCCATACGAGATAGTAGTAGGTGATGCGTCAGGTTTGCTAATTACACATACTGGTTCTTCCCTTCTATCATCACATTCTACCTCTTTCACTTATCTAATGTTCTTTTTATTCCTTCTATAAAAGAAAATCTTATCTCTATTTTGAAATTTTGTAAAACTAATAAGTTCTCTGTTGATTTTTTTTCCCTCTCATTTTGTGGTGAAGGATTTGAGCTTGGGCGCCTCTAATGCACAGCCCTAATGACAATAACATCTATCGATTCTCTTAGACCACTAATGCTTCACTGGTTGCATTTATGAGCATCAAAACTTCTTTTCCCAGCAATTTTCTTGAGTAGAGCTAGAATTTCTTGGTTTTCATACTCGAATTGAAGCTAGAGAGCGTGGAGAACATCCTATTCAGCTAATAGTAAGGTAGTGTAAGTTAAATTGTAGTGAATTTCTAAGTTGTTAAGTGAATTTTAGCATTGAGGAAGTTTGATTATTGGACTACATTAAGTTCTTCCCTTAGAGTTTGTGGAGCTTTCTTGGCTTAATCCCTACTGCTGGTCTTAGGCTGAGGAGAGGTATATTTGTGATCAATTCCCTGCCGTAGTTGGATTTGCACCCGAGGTGAGTTGAATTTATCGAAAATGATGGATTATCCATTATGTAGCATATCACTTCTCCGTAAAGCGTGCCGAGTTCCGTCGAAATGAGCGGAACGCGGAGTGAGGTAAGTAACACGAGGTTCTAAGAGTTTTTAGACCTATGGTAAGTGAAAACGGGACCCGAGAGATCGAAACTGCAATTCTGGAAAAATTTCAGAGTTGGAACTCTTGGGGACCGGTCTCTACAAAGGGGAGACCGGTCTCCCCATGCGCGGAGGGTGGACAAGCTGAAAATCGGCTAAGTCCTGAAAATCGGACGTTTTTGTGCGCAAAGGCGCGAAAACGAAAACCGAAAAGCTATATTGGGTCGTGAGCTAAATCCGGCGTTAGCGCGGATGAAAAGATGATGAAAATGTGTTCGAAAACATGTTTGCAAAGTCTCGGTTCGATTTGAAACGAATTGGAGGTCAAACGAGCGAAAACGGACAAAAAACGGACCCCGAAGGTGAAAAAGCTGAAAATTTGGCTAAGTCCTAAAATGCTGGAATTCTGGACCTCTCTGGGACCGGTCTTGCAAATCCAGGACCGGTCTCCTATATAAAAAAATTGGCGAAAAAGCTGAAAATTTGGCTAAGTCCTTAACTGTTTGGCTGAGGCTTTCTGGGACCGGTCTCCATATCCCAGGACCGGTCTCAGTGCGAAATTTGCCGATTTTGCGATTGTAATATTTAGGGTTTGGGGGACTTATGTGCTATTGTAGCAACACCATATAGGCTTGGGGCCTTCTCTATTCACAAAGACACTTCATCCCTCACTCTCTTTCTCACTTTCTCTCTCTAGAAAAGCCCTAGAGCTTGGAGATCAAGGAGAAGAGGAAGAAGAAGGTGACATTGGAGGGCTTTGAAGGATCTTGAAGCTCTCCTACAAGGAGGCTTGGGTTGAGCTTGCTACAAGAGGTAGGTTTTTGCAAGTTTAACTCTAGGGTTTGGGTTTTCTCTTAGATTTTGGGATTTCTAGCTTGTTGCTAGTGTTAGAGTGTTGGGTATACCATGAACTCCATGGAAAACTCATGAGAGCTTCATGAGCTCTAATGGTGGCTTAGTAGGATTTGTAGTAAATGCCTTAGAGATGGTTCTAATGGCTTTAGCATGGTTCTAGAGAGCTTCTCATGGGTTCATAAGCTTTATTTTGCTTGTGTGTGAGATCAATCCCATGAGAATGCCAAAATGGCATTGTTAGGGTTTGGAAATTGGGGCTTTTGCCCTAGGGTGTTTCCAAGGCTAATTGACCTTGTGAAAACCTAATTGGGGGTATTCCCGACGCGTGGGACAACTCCGTTCGTTTAAACGAAAAGCCGATATAGGGGTTACTGTGTAAATCGGCCTGATTTAGAATCTGTTTAACGCGCAGGTCGCAAACTAGGGATCGGATAGCCGTGAAATTCGAACCACAACTCCACCATAATTTTTAGAGGTGAGGGGTACATTCCGGAATCATCGAATTCCCTTCTATGTCTATTTCACCTTTTTGAGCATATTATATTGTAGAATACTCATGCATGATAGGGTAGTGAGTAATTATAAGTATGATTGTTCCTTTATGTATTGCTATAATGTAAACGAACTTAGCGAATAAAATGGAACATAGAAATGAGAACAAGAACCCTATGCATGTGTGAATGTGAGAATGACTATGATGTACTCCGGTGGCCACTAGCTATGGCGCTAACCCTTTGCCCCGGTCCTCCGCCGCCGCACTCGAGCTAGGACCTGTAGGGTTAGTGGTGTGAGAACTACAACGAAGTTCCCAGTGGGCTCGGCAACCGACCCCGCCGACTTACCCACTAGGTCCATTTAGGCATAAGTATTGCAAAGAAAAGGAAATGGTAACCATACTATATGCTAAAATACCATGCCTGCAAAAGAAAGATTAGCGGATAGATAATTGACTGTAATTAACGATGCATGCATGCTTTTTACTTTACTTGTTTCTTTACCCAATCTTACCGGTTAACCAAGTTAACCCCAAAACTCACGATTCATTACCCGTCTACCGGGGAAGGCTCAAGGCGCTATCACCCGAGGGCTCGTCGACGGGGTACTTTCCCCGCGGTGTCTACACTCCGGAGTACACCACTTGTGGAGGAGCTACCTCCCACAAGCCAAGTGTGAGTATCGATCAATTTCCCAACTTGGGAAACCATAAACTCTAGTTCCAATGTCAATGTCATAATAGGTTTCTACCTAATTGTTCATGTCATTCTCTATGTCTTTCTATGTCATCTCGATGGTAATCTTGTTTCTATGTTCAATGTCACCTTTGTGTACTAAGATCATAGTCATTCTCACATTCACACATGCATAGGGTTCTTGTTCTCATTTCTATGTTCCATTTTATTCGCTAAGTTCGTTTACATTATAGCAATACATAAAGGAACAATCATACTTATAATTACTCACTACCCTATCATGCATGAGTATTCTACAATATAATATGCTCAAAAAGGTGAAATAGACATAGAAGGGAATTCGATGATTCCGGAATGCACCCCCCCACCTCTAAAAATTATGGTGGAGTTGTGGTTCGAATTTCACGGCTATCCGATCCCTAGTTTGCGACCTGCGCGTTAAACAGATTCTAAATCAGGCCGATTTACACAGTAACCCCTATATCGGCTTTTCGTTTAAACGAACGGAGTTGTCCCACGCGTCGGGAATACCCCCAATTAGGTTTTCACAAGGTCAATTAGCCTTGGAAACACCCTAGGGCAAAAGCCCCAATTTCCAAACCCTAACAATGCCATTTTGGCATTCTCATGGGATTGATCTCACACACAAGCAAAATAAAGCTTATGAACCCATGAGAAGCTCTCTAGAACCATGCTAAAGCCATTAGAACCATCTCTAAGGCATTTACTACAAATCCTACTAAGCCACCATTAGAGCTCATGAAGCTCTCATGAGTTTTCCATGGAGTTCATGGTATACCCAACACTCTAACACTAGCAACAAGCTAGAAATCCCAAAATCTAAGAGAAAACCCAAACCCTAGAGTTAAACTTGCAAAAACCTACCTCTTGTAGCAAGCTCAACCCAAGCCTCCTTGTAGGAGAGCTTCAAGATCCTTCAAAGCCCTCCAATGTCACCTTCTTCTTCCTCTTCTCCTTGATCTCCAAGCTCTAGGGCTTTTCTAGAGAGAGAAAGTGAGAAAAGAGAGTGAGGGATGAAGTGTGCTGTGAATAGAGAAGGCCCCAAGCCTATATGGTGTTGCTACAATAGCACATAAGTCCCCCAAACCCTAAATATTACAATCTGCCAAAACTGGGCAGATTTCGCAGCTGGAGACCGGTCCTGGGATATGGAGACCGGTCCCAGAAAGCCTCAGCCAAACAGTTAAGGACTTAGCCAAATTTTCAGCTTTTTCGCCAATTTTTTTATATAGGAGACCGGTCCTGGATTTGCGAGACCGGTCCCAGAGAGGTCCAGAATTCCAGCATTTTAGGACTTAGCCAAATTTTCAGCTTTTTCACCTTCAGGGTCCGTTTTTTGTCCGTTTTCGCTCGTTTGACCTCCAATTCGTTTCAAATCGAACCGAGACTTTGCAAACATGTTTTCGAACACATTTTCATCATCTTTTCATCCGCGCTAACGCCGGATTTAGCTCACGACCCAATATAGCTTTTCGGTTTCGTTTCGCGCCTTTGCGCACAAAAACGTCCGATTTTCGGGACTTAGCCGATTTTCGGCTTGTCCACCCTCCGCGCATGGGAGACCGGTCTCCCTTTGTGAGGACCGGTCCCCAAGAGTTCCAACTCGAAATTTTTCCCGAATTGCCGATTTCGATCTCTCGGGTCCCGTTTTCACTTACCATAGGTCTAAAAACTCTTAGAACCTCGTGTTACTTACCTCACTCCGCGTTCCGCTCATTTCGACGGAACTCGGCACGCTTTACGGAGAAGTGATATGCTACATTCCCCACCCCTTAAAAATAGTTTCGTCCGCGAAACTCAACTCGTACCTTAGCTCGTCGACTCGAATAAGTGAGGATACTCCCTCCTCATTGTGTCTTCAAGTTCCCAGGTGGCTTCACGCACTGCATGATTACTCCACTGGACCTTGACGTAGGAAATCTTGCGATTTCTAAGCTTCTTCTCACCTCTTTCAAGAATACAAACCGGGTACTCTTCATAAGTCATGTCCTCGTTCAATTCTACCGGTTCATACTCCAATACGTGCGACGAATTGCGGACGTACATGCGGAGATTTGACACGTGAAAGACATTGTGCACGCCCGCAAGTCTCGGTGGTAACGCCAACTTGTATGCTACCGCACCGATCCGCTCTAGAATTTCAAAAGGTCCGACATAACGAGGGCTTAGCTTTCCCCGAACGCCAAACCTCTTTACACCGCGCATCGGTGACACCTTCAAAAACACGCGGTCTCCAACCTCGAACTCTAGGTTTCTTCTTCGCTTGTCGGCATCGCTCTTTTGCCGAGATTGAGCCGTCTTGAGTCTTTCTCGGGCTAGGCGGACTTTCTCTTCCGCCTCTCGCACCACATCGGGGCCAAGAGCAGTTCTCTCGCCCACGTCGCTCCAATGAATTGGAGAGCGACACTTCTTACCATAGAGGGCCTCGAATGGCGCCATCGCAATACTTTCTTGGTAGCTATTGTTGTATGCGAATTCCGCCATCGGTAGGAAATCGTGCCATCCGCCCTTATAATCGAGTACACACGCCCGAAGCATGTCCTCAAGTATCTGAATGGTTCTCTCAGATTGACCGTCACTTTGAGGATGAAATGCCGTACTAAAGTCGAGCCGTGTACCCAATGCATCTTGCAAACTCTTCCGAAACGAGATGTGAACCGGGGGTCTCGATCTCATACAATTGACACCGGAACCCCATGTAGTCTCACAACCTCGTCAAGATAAACTTGAGCCAGCTTGTCTCCTGACCAAGTAGTGTGGATCGGCAAAAAGTGAGCCGATTTCGTTAACCGGTCCACAACTACCCAAATCGCGTCGTGTCCGCCTTGAGATCTAGGCAAGCCCGTCACAAAGTCCATAGCGATGTCTTCCCACTTCCACACGGGTATTGGTAGACTTTGCAATTTTCCCGCCGGAAAACGACGCTCAGCCTTTACTTGTTGACACGTGAGGCCCTGTGCCCCAAATTCACCAATATCCCTTTTCATACCCGGCCACCAATAATGAAGCTTTAGATCATGATACATCTTAGTGCCACCCGGGTGAATGCTATAGGGTGATTGGTGCGCTTCTTGCATAATCGCCATCCGGAGATCTTCGTCCTTAGGCACACACCAGCGGTTTCTATACCGCAGTTGCACCGTCGGTCCCAATGCCAAAATCTTCGGCACTACCGTTCTCGACTTCCCGCGCACCTTTTGGAGGTACGAATCGACGCTTGCAATTCTTTTATCTTCTCCAATAAGGTAGGTTGCACGATCAACATAGCGAGTGTGGCCGGTTCTCCGGCGCCACCACTTCAAGTCCTAATCGCTGCATCTCCTTGTGCAATGCCGGTTGAGGCGTAATTGTCGTCGCCAAATTTTCCGCCGACTTTCTACTCAGAGCATCGGCCACGACATTTGCCTTCCCGGGGTGGTATAGAATAGTTACATCATAATCTTTGAGCAACTCTAACCACCGCCGCTGTCGCATATTCAACTCCTTCTGGGTGAACAAGTATTTGAGACTCTTGTGATCCGTATAAATCTCGCAATGCTCACCGTACAAGTAATGCCTCCATAACTTTAGCGCGAAAATGACCGCCGCTAGCTCAAGATAATGGATCGGGTCGTTCTTCTCATAGCTCTTTAGTTGGCGCGAAGCATAAGCTATGACTCGGTCACTTTGCATCCAGACACACCCGAGTCCCACCTAGGAAGCATCACTGTACACAACATACTTCTCCCCTGTCGGCAAGGCAAGCACCGAGTCGATGTCAATCTCTTCTTAAGCTCCTCGAAGCTCCGCTCACATTCGGGGCTCCAATTGTACTTTACCCCCTTGTGCGTAAGGCGCGTCAGTGGAGTAGTTATCTTGGCAAACCCCTCCACGAACCGCCGATAGTAACCCGCAAGCCCCAAAAAGCTTCGGATCTCCGTCACATTTGTCGGGCAAGGCCAATCCTCAATAGCCTCAACTTTCTTCGGGTCTACCGAAATGCCATCTCCAGATATAACGTGACCCAAGAAAGTAACCTCCGATAGCCAAAACTCACATTTCTTCAGTTTGGCATAAAGCTTTTCTCTTCGGAGTGTCTCCAACACGATTCTCAAGTGTTCCTCGTGTTCTTCCTCGGTCCGAGAATATACCAATACGTCGTCAATGAAAACCACGACGCACCGGTCCAATAGCGGACGGAAGACTCGATTCATTAAGTCCATAAAGGCTGCCGGGTCATTAGTAAGCCCGAATGGCATGACTGTGAACTCATAATGGCCATACCGCGTACGCGTACGCCGTTTTATGCACGTCTTTGGGCCGTATCTTCAATTGATGAGACCGCGACTGAAGGTCGATTTTCGAGTATACTCTAGACCCTTGCAACTGATCGAATAAATCATCAATTCTCGACAACGGGTACTTGTTCTTAACCGTGACCTTGTTCAACTCGCGATAATCAACGCAGAGTCGAAGTGTGCCGTCCTTCTTCTTTACAAATAGCACCGGAGCTCCCACGGAGACACGCTCGGCCGCACGAAGCCTTTATCGAGCAAGTCTTGCAATTGGGCTTTAAGTTCCTTTAGCTCTACCTGCCATTCTATACGGGGCCTTCGAGATTGGCGCCGCCCGGATTAAGTCAATGACGAACTCAACTTCCCGGTCCGTGGCAATCCCGGTAACTCCGTCGAAACACATCCGGTACTCACATACCACCCGAATGCTACCCAATTCCGGTGCTCCCTTTGGGTATCTACAATGGTCGCTAAATAGGCTTTGCAACCACCCTTAATCATCCTCTTCGCCCATCGACGATATGGTTGCCGAATAGCGCGCTCCCTTACACGCTTGGTAGACCATCTCCTTCTGTTTAGGCTCACGAAAAGTGATAACCTTTTTATCACAATCGATGACTGCGTAGTACTTGGAGAGCCAATTGATTCCCAAGACCACGTCGAATCCCGACAATCGGTCTACTACTAGAAGATCGATCGGCATAATCCAGCTTCCAATCTGTACCGGACAGTTCTTGCACTCCTCGTCCACAACAAAAGAGTGTTCGATAGAATTGACCCACCACTGGTCATCGTGACACACAACCTCTAGTCCATGAGCCTTAGCGAATGATGCATTAACGAATGAATGAGATGCACCTGTATCAAATAATGCTCGCTCTAGTGCCTTGGATCGAATAATACCGCCACGTAAATCTGAGGCCGGAGTGAGTCGACCTGCTCACTCCTTTGAGTGGCAAAAACCCGTCCACTAGGTGCTCGAGGTGCCTCTTGCTGTCGAGGCGCTGACGATCGTCCAGCGGACATAGCGGGTGGTAGTCCCGCAAGCTGTCGCGGAGCGTACTTCGGATCGGCGATGATGGTGCCGATGACGCACCACCCGGACACTCCGGCTCGTATGTGTCCTCGCGGCCACATCGATAACACTTCCTTCACGCCGAGGGCACTCCACGGGCTTATGAGTCCCGCCGCAAATCACACACGGATAGGAAGTTGCACAGGCTCGATCGGCGCTCGCCTCTCGCCACCGTGATCGCCGTGGTCGCGGGGGTCGCTTGGAACTCGGCGCCCCGCGGACCCAACCGATGCCCGTTTCTTGGACTCTCTCTATCCTTGTCCTCTCAAAAGCCTCGCGCTCCTCCCGCGCAATAGCATTGCCGCGCTCCACCCAAAGCGCACGGTCCAAAACCTCCTCGTAGGTCTTCACTGGGAAGGCATCCACCGTCTTGAAAATATCCGCCTCAACCCTCGCCGAACGTCTTCGCCGGTCCCCATCACCGTGGACCAAGCTCGCGCACAATTGATCATGTGTGTGAATCCCTCTCGCACACACGCACCGTGCGCCTCCCTTGCCTTAGCTTGCGGAAGTCCTCCTCGATCTTCCGTTTATCGCTCTCGGGAAAATACTCCGTTAATAGCATCTCCCGAAACGTCTCCCAAGCCATTGTAGTATCGTCCAAAGAACGATCCTTCTTCACTTGTCTCCACCAAAGGCGCGCCGATCCCTCGAAACAATGGGCCGCCAAATGTACTTTATCCCGTTCGAGGGTATAGAAGTCCTCGAACAAGGACTGCATGGCGATCAACCACGCCTCGCACACCCACGGGTCCTTGTCTTTCCCGCTGAAGGTTGGTGGCTTAAGCCGCTTGAAGGCCGTCAGCACTGCTACCGCCCGTTCTCGCTCCGCCTCGGGGGTGTCGTGATCAGAAGCCGACGAACCCGAAGCTGGCGGAGGCACCACCGTCATCGGTGTCGCCGCCACAGGAGGTGGTGCCGTAGGTTCAACAGGTGTCGTCGGGTCCTGAGGTACAGGCGCCGCCGCCGCCTCGGGTCATCAAGTCTTGGAGCTCGCTGCCGCTCCGCCCGTCGCTTCATAGCCCCGCCAAAGTTGCCATCTGGGCCCGCAACTCGCGTACATCGTTCGATCCCGATTGTTCGGGCACCTCAGAAGGTGGTGCCACAGTGGATCGCGTCTTAGGAGGACGTCCTCGTGGTGCCATCACGTCCTGAAACGTAGCACACACATTAATACTCGATACACGTGACACTTACACGTTCCGTATAACTACCCAATTAAGCGAAAGCAAATAAGTAAAAACGAATTTCAACTCTTGGGGTCGTGTGGTCGGCCGCCCCACGCGATTCCCTCAAGTAGAAACAAATTAATACTTGAATTCATCTCTAATTCCATCTAGAGAAGTCTTAATGTCAACCCAATCCACTAGCTTTCGCAATTACCAAGTCCACGTTAACCGCTTCCTAAGTCCCTAAGGTCTCCACTCCTACGGTTCCTAAGTCCATTCTAAACCTTTGCTTACTTCCGTTTAGTCTCTGATACCACTTTATCTGTCACGCCCCGCTACCCGCCTATTTGGTCGGGTATGAAAAGGGATATTGGAGAATTTGTGGCACAGTGCCTCACGTGCCAACAAGTAAAGGCTGAGCGTCGTTTTCCGGCGGGAAAATTGCAAAGTCTACCAATACCCGTGTGGAAGTGGGAAGACATCGCTATGGACTTTGTGACGGGCTTGCCTAGATCTCAAGGCGGACACGACGCGATTTGGGTAGTTGTGGACCGGTTAACGAAATCGGCTCACTTTTTGCCGATCCACACTACTTGGTCGTGAGACAAGTCGGCTCAAGTTTATCTTGACGAGGTTGTGAGACTACATGGGGTTCCGTGTCAATTGTATCGGATCGAGACCCCGGTTCACACGTCTCGTTTACGGAAGAGTTTGCAAGATGCATTGGGTACACGGCTCGACTTTAGTACGGCATTTCATCCTCAAAGTGACGGTCAATCTGAGAGAACCATTCAGATACTTGAGGACATGCTTCGGGCGTGTGTACTCGATTATAAGGGCGGATGGCACGATTTCCTACCGATGGCGGAATTCGCATACAACAAGAGCTACCAAGAAAGTATTGCGATGGCGCCATTCGAGGCCTACATGGTAAGAAGTGTCTCTCCAATTCATTGGAGCGACGTGGGCGAGAGAAGCTGCTCTTGGCCCCGATGTGGTGCGAGAGGCGGAAGAGAAAGTCCGCCTGGCCCGACAAAGACACAGGACGGCTCAATCTCGGCAAAAGAGCTATGCCGACAAGCGAAGAAGAAACCTAGAGTTCGAGGTTGGAGACCGCGTGTTTTCGAAGGTGTCACCGATGCGCAGTGTAAAGAGGTTTGGCGTCCGGGGAAAGCTAAGCCCTCGTTATGTCGGACCTTTTGAAATTCTAGAGCGGATCGGTGCGGTAGCATACAAGTTGGCGTTACCACCGAGACTTGCGGGAGTGCACAATGTCTTTCACGTGTCAAATCTCCGCGTATACGTCCGCAATTCGTCGCACGTATTGGAGTATGAACCGGTAGAATTGAACGAGGACATGACTTATGAAGAGTACCGGTTTGTATTCTTGAAAGAGGTGAGAAGAAGCTTAGAAATCGCAAGATTTCCTACGTCGAGTCCGATGGAGTAATCGTACGGTGCGTGAAGCCACAGGGAACTTGAAGACACAATGAGGAGGGAGTGTCCTCACTTATTCGAGTCGACGAGCTAAGGTACGAGTTGAGTTTCGCGGACGAAACTATTTTTAAGGGGTGGGGAATGTAGCATATCACTTCTCCGTAAAGCGTGCCGAGTTCCGTCGAAATGAGCGGAACGCGGAGTGAGGTAAGTAACACGAGGTTCTAAGAGTTTTTAGACCTATGGTAAGTGAAAACGGGACCCGAGAGATCGAAACTGCAATTCTGGAAAATTTGCAGAGTTGGAACTCTTGGGGACCGGTCTCTGCAAAGGGGAGACCGGTCTCCCCGTGCGCGGAGGGTGAAAAAGCTGAAAATCGGCTAAGTCACTGAAAATCGGACGTTTTTGTGCGCAAAGGCGCGAAACGAAAACCGAAAAGCTATATTGGGTCGTGAGCTAAATCCGGCGTTAGCGCGGATGAAAAGATGATGAAAATGTGTTCGAAAACATGTTTGCAAAGTCTCGGTTCGATTTGAAACGAATTGGAGGTCAAACGAGCGAAAACGGACAAAAAACGGACCCGAAGGTGAAAAAGTGAAAATTTGGCTAAGTCCTAAAATCTTTGGAATTACGGACCTCTCGGGACCGGTCTCGCAAATCCAGGACCGGTCTCCTATATAAAAAATTGGCGAAAAAGCTGAAAATTTGGCTAAGTCCTTAACTGTTTGGCTGAGGCTTTCTGGGACCGGTCTCCATATCCCCGGACCGGTCTCCACTGAAATTTGCCCGATTTTGGCGGATTGTAATATTTAGGGTTTGGGGGACTTATGTGCTATTGTAGCAACACCATATAGGCTTGGGGCCTTCTCTATTCACGACACTTCATCCTCACTCTCTTTTCTCACTTTCTCTCTCTAGAAAAGCCCTAGAGCTTGGAGATCAAGGAGAAGAGGAAGAAGAAGGTGACATTGGAGGGCTTTGAAGGATCTTGAAGCTCTCCTACAAGGAGGCTTGGGTTGAGCTTGCTACAAGAGGTAGGTTTTTGCAAGTTTAACTCTAGGGTTTGGGTTTTCTCTTAGATTTTGGGATTTCTAGCTTGTTGCTAGTGTTAGAGTGTTGGGTATACCATGAACTCCATGGAAAACTCATGAGAGCTTCATGAGCTCTAATGGTGGCTTAGTAGGATTTGTAGTAAATGCCTTAGAGATGGTTCTAATGGCTTTAGCATGGTTCTAGAGAGCTTCTCATGGGTTCATAAGCTTTATTTTGCTTGTGTGTGAGATCAATCCCCTGAGAATGCCAAAATGGCATTGTTAGGGTTTGGAAATTGGGGCTTTTGCCCTAGGGTGTTTCCAAGGCTAATTGACCTTGTGAAAACCTAATTGGGGGTATTTCCGACGCGTGGGACAACTCCGTTCGTTTAAACGAAAAGCCGATATAGGGGACTCTTTGTGTAAATCGGCACGATTTAGAATCTTTAACGCAGTCGCAAACTAGGGATCGGATAGCCGTGAAATTCGAACCACAACTCCACCATAATTTTTAGAGGTGGGGGTGCATTCCGGCATCATCGAATTCCCTTCTAAGTCTATTTCACCTTTTTGAGCATATTATATTGTAGAATACTCATGCATGATAGGGTAGTGAGTAATTATAAGTATGATTGTTCCTTTATGTATTGCTATAATGTAAACGAACTTAGCGAATAAAATGGAACATAGAAATGAGAACAAGAACCCTATGCATGTGTGAATGTGAGAATGACTATGATCTTAGTACACAAAGGTGACATTGAACATAGAAACAAGATTACCATCGAGATGACATAGAAAGACATAGAGAATGACATGAACAATTAGGTAGAAACCTATTATGACATTGACATTGGAACTAGAGTTTATGGTTTCCCAAGTTGGGAAATTGATCGATACTCACACTTGGCTTGTGGGAGGTAGCTCCTCCACAAGTGGTGTACTCCGGAGTGTAGACACCGCGGGGAAAGTACCCCGTCGACGAGCCCTCGGGTGATAGCGCCTTGAGCCTTCCCCGGTAGACGGGTAATGAATCGTGAGTTTTGGGGTTAACTTGGTTAACCGGTAAGATTGGGTAAAGAAACAAGTAAAGTAAAGAGCATGCATGCATCGTTAATTACAGTCAATTATCTATCCGCTAATCTTTCTTTTGCAGGCATGGTATTTTAGCATATAGTATGGTTACCATTTCCTTTTCTTTGCAATACTTATGCCTAAATGGACCTAGTGGGTAAGTCGGCGGGGTCGGTTGCCGAGCCCACTGGGAACTTCGTTGTAGTTCTCACGCCACTAACCCTACAGGTCCTAGCTCGAGTGCGGCGGCGGAGGACCGGGGCAAAGGGTTAGCGCCATAGCTAGTGGCCACCGGAGTACATCATAGGCATTCCATTTTGGGTATACTTGTATCAACTTGTTTTGTTGATCTATAGCGATTAAGTTGTAAACATTCAAGTTTATTTTGGTGGAATGGCAAATGCAAGAAAATATGATGTATTGAATGGAAAAGATTGTAATAGTTTTAGTTTACTTGTATTTGGTTTAAATGTAATCAAATATCTTGTATGTGGTATCTATTAGCTTAGTGTTTCTACTTCCGCTGTGTTTGTTGCTTGCCCTCGTGCAAGCCTTGTATAATAGCAAATATCCATTGATTGCCTTATTATACTCGTAGTTGGAGCCTTGGGCGGGCAGGGGAGGCCCTGTCCGTTCGGCGTCTGTTGACGTGGCCCGAACCCGACCAAATAGGCGGGTAGCGGGGCGTGACACATTATGTCAACTAAAATTCTGCATGCTTGCTCGTTACATGTTTAAATCTAAAATTTCTAGCTTGAATCTTTGAAATTTGCATGCACGATGTCGAATCCCTGTTCTAGATATCTTCTCAACATGTATGTAAAGATTTTAAGTGCTGAAATTGAACTAGAAACATGTATAGAATCTGCACTAGACCACCCCGATGCTCCGTTGTTAGTATTTAGCTTCATTAGTTATTTTTACTTGTTTTTCACCCTAGTTAATGTTAGATTTTATTGGGTTTTTGGTGATTTAAAGCTTGTTAGGCTTCTTGGGCAACCCAATACTTGATGGGCCTCGCCTGGGAGCCCGACTAAGGTTTGGGAGAAAATGAGAGTTATGATGGAATTTCAAGGTATGTAAAACAAATAGCAAATTAAATACATACCTAAATCCAGGATCAACTAAATAAAATAACTCACAGAGCGCCGTAGAGAAGAAATCCTTGATCAATCTGCAGAAGCGTAAAGTCCGGCTATAATTTGGAAGTCACGAACCGAACTTGGGTGATTTGGTTTCTCCTCCTATCTCATGCACTCTGCCGTATGGTGTGGAACCGATGGTAATTCTTCACCGAAATGCGTATGAGAAGGTGGCAGGACCAATACCCCTTTATATAGAGTCCAGATCGACTTCCCATCAAAGTCTGATTAGGATTCTATTTAAATTTAAAATATATGGGATATGGATAAAATATACCATATCAAGTAGTTCTATATCTATTAGGATTGACCTTTATCTATAGTAAATCTAGATTTGAATATGATTAATTGGGCCACAATATATGGAAATCCTAACAATCTCCCACTTGGCTCATATTAATTATATTCCATGAACGGATTTTCTATGCTCTAATCTTTATTGCGCATTATTGAAAACTTTATGGTCAAATACCTTAGAACTCACTTGATCTTTAGCTCAAACTAAAAGACTACAATGATAGGAACTATGGCGGTCCACCTCTTCATAACGAAATTTTCCTTCCATAATTACCATATCATCTTCATCTCCTAGCCGAGTACTTTATATGGCACAACTTTATGAATGAACTTAAACTGTATGTTCATTTGTTAATAGACGAAACTTTATGCCTATTAAATGGTCCAACACAGCTGCATTAAACTTTAACTTTATTGAAAGGATAGATGTTACAACTTTATACATCAAAAGAACTATTCAAACACATACTTTAATACGATCTGTATATGACCCAGGTGCCGGCCCCTTGGTCATTGGGTTTGCAATCATACACTTGGAACTGATGTACTCAATTGTAACATAACATTTCTTTATCTTTTCTCTCACAACAAGATATTTGGTGTCCAAGTGTTTACACCCCGCTGTAATCTTGTTGTTATTGGCAAAGGAAATCGCAGCTGAACTATCATAGAAAATCTTTATTAGACGAACACCGGAGTCCACAATTCTTAAGTCTGTGATAAAATTCATAAGCCAAATAGTCTGTAATGTGGTCTCGTAACATGCAATATAATCCAAAGTTCCCTTCAAATACCTCATAACCTTCTTAGCAGCCTTCCAATGCTCCATACCTGGATTACTTTGATACCTGCCAAGTAATCCAACAGCAAAAGCAATATCCGGACGTGTGCACGTCTGTGCATACATAAGACTACCAACTGCAGAGGCATAGGGTATACCTTTCATCTGTTCAATTTTTAATTGGTTCATAGGACACTGAAACGCATTAAGCTTTTCCCTTTTCTGAACAGGAGCAACACTGGGCTTATAATTATGCATTTCAAAAATTTTCAAAACTTTCTTTATGTAGGCCTTTTGAGATAAACCGAGAAAACATTTGTGTCTATCTCCTTTGATTTCAATACCAAGAACATATGAGGCCTCACCTAAATCTTTCATTTCAAAATTTTGGAAAAGAAATTCTTTAGTATTATGCAATAGCCCAAGATCATTAGTGGCAAGCAAAATATCATCAACATAAAGGACTAAGAAAATTATTTTACTCCCACTAACCATTAAATAAATACATTGATCAACAATATTTTTCTTAAAACCAAAGGTTAAAATAGTTTGTTTAAATTTTAAATACCATTGTTGGGAGGCCTGCTTTAGTCCATATATTGATTTCTTTAATTTGCATACCAAGTGCTCCTTTCCCTTTTGCAAGAATCCTTCAGGTTGATTCATATACATGTCTTCATAGAGATCCCCATTTAAAAAAGCAGTTTTGACATCCATCTAATGTAGCTCGAGATCAAAAGAGCAAACCAGAGCTATAATAATACGGAAAGATTCATTTCTAGATACTGGAGAGAAAGTCTCTTTATAGTCAATGCCTTCTTTTCTGAGTAAATCTTTTTGCCACAAGACGGGCCTTGTATCTCTCTATGTTACCTTTGGAGTCCTATTTGTTTTTTATAAACTCATTTGCATCATACTGGTTTAACTCCAATAGGCAACTCAACAAGATCACATACCTTATTGTGGTTCATGGATTCAATCTCATCCTTCATGGCATTATACCATTCCGTCGAATTACTACTATTTATGGCTTCGGAAAAACTAAGAGGATCATCTAAACTCTGATCATTCTCATAAAGATAGACAATATAATCACTGGATATAGCCGGTCTTCTCTGTCTTGAGGATCTTCTTAAATCTATCTGATTATCCACATGTACATCTTGATGTGGATTATTCACTTGTACATCTTGATGTGAATTATCCACTTGTACATCTTGATGTGAATTATTAATGATAGGTTCACAATCACTTTGTGGTTCCAAAATGACTTGTTGTTCTACTGGAATAGGAACCATCAAATCGTGAGGGACAATAGTGGGTCTGTCATGTACAGAATCCGAATGCTCTTGAATTTTCTCAAATTCAATGAACCGAGGTTCAGAGCTCCCACTAATTGCACCATCCTCAATAAACCGTGCTGTTTTAGTTTCTGCAATCTTTATAGGAAGTGATGGACAGTAAAATTTATACCCTTTGGATCTTTCTGAATAACCAATAAAAATATCCTGATATGGTTCGAGGATCCAATTTCTTTATTTGTGGATCATACAATTTGGCCTCAGCTTGACAACCCCATGTATGAAAATGTCTTAAACAGAGTTTCCTACCCATCCAAAGCTCAAAAGGAGTCTTAGTGACAGTCTTAGTAGGGACCCGATTAAGAATATACAAGGCAGTTTTGAGTGCCTCACTCCACAATGATATCGGAAGGGTAGAATTACTGATCATATTCCTGAGCATATCAATTAATGTGCGGTTCCTTCTTTCAGCAACACCATTCTGATAAGGTGTCCCTGGCATGGTATACTGTGGAACAATTCTGCACTGTTCTAGAAACTTAGCAAAAGACCCAGAGATTTGACCATTATCTATTTGTCTACCAAAATATTCACCATCCCTATCTGATCTGACTACTTTTATCCTTTTCTCGAATTGATTCTCTACTTCAGCCTTATATGCCTTAAAGGCATCTAATGCTTCAGATTTTTCTTTAAGCAAGTAGAGATAGCCATATCGAGAGTAGTCATCAGTAAATGTGATAAAATATTTATGGCCAGTAAATAATAGAGAAAGAGGTCCACATATATCGATATGAATCAACTCTAATGTTCCATCAGATCTTTTAGCACCTTTAGAAGAGATTTTGGTTTGCTTTCCCTTTATGCAGTCCACACACATTTCAAAGTCAGAGAAGTCCAAATCATCTAAAATGCCTTCTCTAATTAATCTTTGGATTCTCTATTTCGAGATGTGTCCTAACCTCTTATGCCATAACATGGATGACCTTTCATTATTAATGCCACGTTTTGATCCAATATTTTCGTGCACGGTGAGAAGGATTTCACTAAATGAATCATCTAAAAATACTTTATATAGATTATTTTCTAAAACACCAGAGCCAACTATTTGAGATTCATAGGATAATGAAAAAATTTTATTATCAAAATTAAAACTATATCCCAATCCAACAAGTTTCGAAATAGAAATTAAATTCTTAGCAAAATTTGGAACATAAAAATGTATCAACTAAATCCAAAATATGACAATAGAAAGAACTAATCTAAATATTCCTACAAATTCTACATTAGTTGGATTTCCTTCGGCTACACAGATAGTAGCTTCATCTTTACTCGGTTTTTCTGCGATTCTGAAATCCTTGCACGAAATTTGCCACATGGCATATGGCACCAGAGTCAATGCACTACGGTAGATCTGTTGGTGAGTCCGAGTTTCGCTCTAAGTCTAATATCCCTTTTCTATCATCTATATGTGGTGATAGAGGAAAGCCTCAATTTCGTTTTCAATTTTTAGGCCAAATCTATTTCAGTAACATCATCTGCTATGACAAAGTCGAAAAGCCCTAATTCATTAGATACATAGCATCAAAGAGAATAAAAAAAGAGAGGAAAATAACATAAACAACTAATTTACGCGATTAGGCCACTGTTCTATGTTTGGGGGTGAAGACAATGTGAAGATTTAACTATCACTGAGAGTGGATCACAAAATAAAACCTCTCTCCAAAAGCCCTGATTTCCATATACACACAATGATCTCTCTCAATTCCCAAAAACCATAAAACAAAGGTATACATACATAAGCAGATAGGCAGAATAGGAAAGAAAAAAAATCCTGACACAAACTACACGGATCCACAACATAAAATGGGCCCAATAAGACACATCTAACAACTTGTTTTATTATTATTTTTTGATTAACTTTTAGCTGTTCTTTAAAGAGCAGAAGAAGCTTCCTTCTGATTAGCTTAATTTATCCTTACTATCTTAAATTATGAATTCTCATCAAGAGCTATCTCAGTAAACTGGAGAAATGAAAACAAATTTTAAGAACTTGGATATGTTTATCTTCTGAGCAATCTAGTAAGCAGGGAAAAGCGGAAGCAACAAACATGTAGAAGTATATAAGCAGCTACATGAATGATGAGAAAATAGTAATTTAAAGGTGATGAAAATTACCAACAAGTAGATGGCAGATCCAATGACAAAGGTCCAATACCGTCCGAGGTAGGCATCAGCGACATATGCCCCGAGTATTGGCATCAAGAACACGGTGCCCGCCCAATTGGTCACGTTGTTTGCGGCATCGACAGTGCCCTGGTGCAGCTTGTTAGTTAAGTAGAGCACCAGGTTTGATGCTATGCCATAGAATGCCATTCTCTCAAACACCTCATACACTGCAACATTCAACAAGTAGCCCACAAACACTTCAACAAATTAATAAGACTCAAAGCTAACAATTTACCTACATCGTATAATAAATGTTTAGTTCCATAGTTTACTTTCAACATTCGAAACCCAATATAACCCTTTGTAGATAAATTGAAGAACCAACTCATGAGGAAACAAGTAGAGAGGACATGTTCAGCCTAATTCTAAGTCTACTTTCAGCTGCAATTACATGTAACAAACTGCTTAACAATAAGAAATGACCGGGGCTTCTGTTACAGCGGTGAGCAGAAAAGTGATTTAATTGAAGCTCAAAAGTTAAAGCTCCAATTTACAGCTTCTGACTCTACCACAGAATTAAGTTACTGGACAAATTTAATATAGCAATTCTATGACAGTATTGATTAGGTAGCACTACAATTTACAACTGAGCCAAACAGATACAAACATACTAGCAAGTCAACACACAATCTGATGTGATAGAGACTTGTTGGACGCTTCAATTCAAAATATATGTGAACAGTAGCTAGAGTTGAATTGGGCTGCTTTTAGAAAAGCAAAGGCTTCTGTGCTTCACCTTGCTTTCCATGGTGGGAGCTCCAAAACTACAATCGCTTTCACTAGATTTGATATATACTATATGAAAAATTTAGAAAATAAATTTTATGATTTGCTGTTATCATCTACTACTTAATGATCGAAAAGTCTCAAAATTCATATTTTTAATGCTCGATATAAGTTGCTTGCAATTTTAATATTAATTTTTAAATCAGATCTAACTTTGAAAGAAAATATTTTATAATCAGAACTTCTGATCTAAGATTTTGGCGTTGTATCATTATTATTTTTTGTATAATTTTTATTTTCCGCCACTCGTTTTGGAATCACGGTATCAAAATAAGTAAATAATAATAAAAAATTATAAAAATTATTTTCTAAATATTTTATATATTTTATATCATGTCTAATCGAAATTTTCATGATTGAGAATATTAAAGTGAAAGTAGGAAGACTTTTGTGCTACCAAAGGCACCCCAGCTAACAGCTAGTGAGCTTCAAAGAATTATACAATACACACGCAGTTCGATCCTCTGTGTAACTTTTGCACATAAAGGCCCGAGGAATATTGACAAATAATTAATGTTGAAGAAAAAGTATTATATATGCTCGTTTCAAAAGAACTTTTCAGGGGATATATATTATATATATATATATATATATATGAAAGCTAATTATTAAGAAGCCATTAAATTAATCATTATTACCTACAATGAAGGAACAAGCAGTCCAGCCTCCTCTTTCGCACCTGAGAATAGGGTTTCCTCTGAGGTCCACAGACCCATCTTTAGTATACTCCCCTTGTGCATGC
The DNA here is from genome assembly GCA_025177825.1 of Aechmea fasciata. Lineage (NCBI taxonomy): Eukaryota > Viridiplantae > Streptophyta > Magnoliopsida > Poales > Bromeliaceae > Aechmea > Aechmea fasciata. The sequence continues at coordinate 1,752,609 of CM045926.1, forward strand.
TCACTCTCCATCTTCTTCTCTAACATGGTTTCTACAAGCCTGGCCAATTTGGACTTGTCCGACTATATTACATTTTAGATGATTTTATAGCCAAAAATCCGCTGGGATATATTGACGGGACTGCCATTTATCTCCTGCTAGTGACAAGACCTTCTTTCGCTGTATATTTTGACTTTTCTTTATGTTTATTTTTGGATTTTGTTGGCTACATACTCGGAAAGATTAGGACCCAACTCCTTTTGTCCGAACCCCATTATGGGCAACAAAATTGTGAGTCATGCTTTACAATTAAGCGGTGGGAGTGTGATGCTCTCGTCAAAGCTTTATCATCGTTCCTTCCATTGTGCGCAATGTAGGAGAGGAGCGTGGTTGCAACGCGGGGCAACAAAGGAGTGAGAGGAAGCAGGAAGAGAAATGGAGCAAGGAGGGGGGAATAGGATAATTTTGATATCTAAAAAGATTTCGATCGAGTTGAATCTGAAAATATGGTATACTCAAGGATTTAAGTGCCGTGGTACGGGATCATGCCGGAAATTTCTTGCCGCGGTGCGTCTTGACCGTATCGATGCGTCTTGGTCGAAAAAAATTCTTATGTCTTAAATAACGTAATATCGTAAAATATTTATTTTCTTTAGTAATAAAATATTATTATTTATTATCTTTTTATCGCATCTTTTGAAGCTTTATTGAGAAAATTACTTACTAATTTAAAGAATAGAGAGTTTTGAAATATGTCATCGACACGAGTGCATGTCGTATTGGTAAACTTGTTGCAGCGCAGTGGATATCTGTACGAATCTGGCCCGCGCTTTTACACAATTGCAAAACCAGTGGTTTTTTTAATGCAGAAAGGCCTTTTCATAAAGATCTCTAACTTCTCACGGAATAATCATTTATGGTCTTTCTTTTGTACAATCTAGCCTTTAAATTTGATATGTATATTAAGTTTTTAATGAAAGAATGCTAAAGGCTTAATTACACTATACTATGCTTTATTTTATAGATTTTTTCACTTCCTACACTGTACTACTTTTCTTTTAAGGCATCACTCAACTATTTTATTTTTCAATTCCTACACTGTAACCAATAAACCTATAATTTCTATAAAAACTGTTAAAAAATGCTAACTAAAAATGACAGAGCATATATTCAACTCATTTTATTTTAAAAATAATTAAAATAACATGATAGAAATTTATAAGAGCCAATTATGGAGATTTGTTTTAATTTATTTTACAATATAATTAACCAATATCTCTTAATAAAATTGTTATATTTTCTATAAAATAATAAATTTGTTAACAATAATACAGATACTGATAAGATAAAAAATAGTCTATGAAAAAAATTAATATAAGTAGAAAATTAAAATATATCTAAAAATATTTAAGTTATAATAATATATATAATAGTGTCTTTGAAAAGATTGTATAGTATAGCCAATGAAGATTATACTAGGGATGCATTTGGTTCCGCAACTAAATTCTATGGGATAACTTCTATTGTTCCCAAGAAAAAGAGATATCCCGGTATAAGTTATAACAACTGTAAATTTATATTTGGATGCATTTAGGAATATTCTAGAAGATATTCTTAGCAACATTTAGATAAAAAGTCTAGATCAATGTCTAAATATTTTTTAAAAATAAAATAATTAATTTATATGAGTATTTTTCATATAAGATTATTTATGTCATAATTTATAATAATATAATATTTTATGTAACAATTTAATTTATATCAGTATATTTAAGTTATTTTATATAACAATTTATTTTGCATAATTTATCCATAATATATGTAATAAATAAAATATAATACTAGAATATCCTTGTAATTTTAATTAACAATAAATTTCACTACGTACCGATTTAAAGGAAGTATATAATATATGAAAAATAACTTCATATCTATAGTACTTAATATAAAATGAAATAATTAAATATTAATATATAAATGATAAAAATTAATAAAATAAATTTTATAACAAATTTAATTAATTTGTACTATTTAATAAAATTTAAGTAAAAATATATTATCATAAAGATAATATTTACATTAATATATTTATTTATTTAATAAAATAAAAAGAAGAACAAAGTTGTTCTTAGTTTCTTTTTGGGAACAACTTGAACAGGTTGTTTCAGAATAACTCAGAATAATTCGCTTTAATTGGAATAACTAATTCAATCCAATCCCACCGACTTTTGGGTACATGTTAGGGAATATATCTCTTGTTCCCGGAGATATCCTTCTAACCAAATACAGCCTGTACCAAAGTACAGTATGATAAAGTGTAATTAAACCAAATTGGTAAATGAGAAAGAGTAAAACAACAACTAATTAATTACATAAAAAAGTATAAAATTTTGGTTTTTAGGTTATAATAAAATCATGTTGCATAATTCATAGAGAAAAAGTGCATTCTCTAGAGCAATACTTCTAGAAATAAAGGCGAGAAACGAGTACTATATATAAAAAATTAGAATTAAAATCTCTATATTTAGGTGAGAATACTTATTGTAAATGATAAAATGTAGAGTAATTTGTGGTATGATTTATTTTAGAATGAAAATATTAATTCAAAACTTCGTATGATCACTAACTTAAGTGTCAGTAGTCTAATTGGCTAAATTGCATCGTTACCCATGAACTTTTTGGTGGAGTTTTCTCCAAACTCATAAAATGGACATTTAATATTCCAAACTCTAATATTTCATTCATATTACCTCTTTCGTCAGTTTTCAATTAAAGAGGCTTAATGATAAATTGACAAAAGGGATTATCATTAATGAAATATTAGGATTTATATAGGATGTTAGATATCTATTTCAGGAGAGGAGGTAGAGTAAAACTTCACCAAAAGTTCATAAGGTAACTACTGTACAATTTATCCAATTTTTTAACTATAGTTCCTTTAAATACGGTAAAACATGCTCCTTAACTATAGGCTATTGTGAAATAGAGTACTCCTCAACTTCTATTTAATTTTCACATTGGGATCCGCTAAATTTCTAATTTTTTTAAGAATTCTCTCAAATTAATTAATAATTTTTATCAAATTAAAAAATTTTAAATACTTTTAGTAAATTAAATTAAATTAAATTAATAATTAATAACTATTAGAATTATTATATTTGGCAAACTTTTAGTTTATACTTGAGAAGATAATATATATATATATATATATATATATATATATATATATATATATATATATATATATATATATATATATATATATATATATATATATATCTTAATTTCTACTGGAGTTTTAATTTTAAAATCTTTGGATAGAGGGGAATAGTTTGTCATCATTGATCCGGAGCCTACTTAATTTACTGCCGCAATCAATTGTAGTTGTCCACGCCAGCTGGACTTGCAGCAGTGTCGCAGTAGTGTATGGGGATGGTGGTCTTTCTTTAATTTCTTCGGGTGTCCTGGTGCAGTGAACTCCGCTAGCCTAGGGTACAAAACAGCTATCGCGCGTGGTGTCGTGTTTCGTTTGACTTAAAATCGACCACAAGTGGCTGGTCATAACTAATTATCTAGTTCGGAGTTTAGATTAATGTTAAATAAACATATGAGCAATACTGATGATAAATGTTATTTATAGCAAATGAACTTTATTACTATTTATTTATTTTCGATGATGGAGCCTCTAAATTATCGATCGGTATCGTTGAACATAATTTAATGACAACTGAAGCATCCAGAAACGCAATTTCATATTTTTTTTGATAATGTCTTCTTGGATGAATGGTTGAAAATAAACATTCTTTGAAAAGTGATGATGGAATCTAGTAATCAAGATTAAGAGTATAGATTTTAATTATTTAAATAGTTTAAAGAATTTTTTAACTAAAGTTCATATAATTTTGATATCTTTCTACAGTTTCTGACGAAAACGTTTCATATTAACTATTAAAATAATAAAATTTGAAACTCTCTAGATATTTCAAGTGGTATATATCATATTCAATACCACCGATCGCCTATTTGGAGACTCTATTATCAAAAATAAATAGGTGGCAACAAAACCATTTGCTACTAATAACATTCCAACTCAAAACTCTCTCTCTCTCTCTCTCTCTCTCTCTCTCTCTCTCTCTCGTGACCGTCAATATAATTTTGCCAACACTTTTGTTGAGTGTTACTTAAAAAAAAATCGTTATAAAAAATTATTATATTACTATATATCGACGGTTTAGAACTGTTCTAATAATTAGCTAAAGCCGCTGCTAAAATATATTTTTACCAGCGCTTATGTTAAGTGTTACTAAATTAATTGTCATCACAAATCAACTTTTTTGTAGTGTTTGGTCGGTTCGGGCACGTACCCAGACGCCGAACGAACAGAACCTCTTCCGTTCGCCGAAGGCTCCACAACAACCAAACATGTATAAGAAAATACCTAGAAAAATTCCATTATATATGGCTTGCACGAGAGCAAACAACACAAGCAAGTGAAAGTAATTAACAATTACATCCATACATTGTATCTTAATTACTGTAAATCAAATACAAAGCTTACAATTTTATTTACATACATTCTTCCAATATATACATGTCTCTCAAATGAATGTTTACACTTTTCCTTTCACCAACTACAATAGATGAAATGTACAAGGTATATGTATACTCAATGGAGGTCCGCTATCTATTGCGTTATATTCATACTGCGATTCTCGACCGCCCCACCCGCGCTAGGACCTGCATGGTTAGTGGGGTGAGAACTATTGAAAGTTTAGTGGGTTAAATTTCTTTAATACCAGTAATACTTATGGAATTTCGAGCATATGTTGGAAAGTAAATGGATAACAAACCAAACTAATGCTACTACAATGCCTGTACAAATCTTAAGCAATAATAAATGGTCATGATGCATGCATGCTCTTTTACCTTTACCCAATCCACTTGTTTAACCCTTTGGTTAAACCACAACTCACCAAACCAAATCTCTTTTGTCGGGGAGAATACCGCTACAAACCGACGGGACCGTCCGCTGGGGAGAATTCCACTACCAACCCAGTTAATGGCACTCCGAAGCTCACCGCCCAAGGTTGAGCGACCTATCTCGAGCATTCATACTACCTATAAGTACGATTCAATCCTCACTTGGAGGATACCATGCTATAATCTTGACAAAGTTCTCTTTTTCTTGGGGATTTCCAATTCTAGATGCTAACCAAATTCATCTAGTTATAATGCCACAAATGCCACAAGTTTATTTTTCTTGTCTAGCATTCACAATACTTAGGGCTACTCATGCCGTCTAGTTACAATGTCACTTGTTCATTAATGTCATAGTTCAATGTTTCATATATCTATAGGGTTTCTATATTCATCATCTATAGTCACATATTCTTTGCTTCCAAAGCACACAAGAATGCACAATTACCGCATATGCCACATTTACCCTATAATACATGATTTCACTATACACATACAATAAGTAATTAGATATAACGAGTCATTCAAAGACTTCAGATAGCACCACCCACCTCGTAGGGATGCCGAAATGCGAGAATTCAAGTCCCGCGATTTTTGGACGTCTATTTCTCTCAACCCAGGACAAACGAAGCTGAAATGAGGTTTTTCCTCAATAACTCTGTGTATACTCGTCAGAACTTCGATCCAAGCCTCCAAACACGTCAGTTTTACCTTCAATTAGGATTACATGAGATCGATTCCAAGCTAGATCTCCAATTCTACAAAATCTCATTTTCATGCTTAAGTTCAACATAACCACATAATACTCAAATTTCGTAGGAAATTATGGAGGAATCCAAACCTCCATAACCTAAGAATCTCAAAACTAAGCAATTTAAGGGATTTACATCAAACCCTAACCAAGAGGAGCAAAATAACTCACCTTGACTCCAATGCCACCCAAGCTCTCCTTGTTCTTGAGCTGCTTAAACCTCAAGATCACCAATTTCCATCAAATTCTTCTCCAAATCTCCATATCCTAGAGCTTCTAGAGAGATAAAGGAAAGGAAACGAGAGGGAGCAGAACCCAAGGCTTATCCTCTACATGAGAGAGTACAGGTGTTGGGATTAGATATTTATAATGTCACGCCCCCGCCCCGAACACCGCTACCGATTTGGTTTGGTTCGGGCGCGCCGAGCAGACGCCGGACGGACAGCACCTCCCCTGTCCGCCCAAGGCTCAACAACAGGAATGCGTATAAGAATTTACCCAGGAAAAACTAAACTCTAACCATACACATCCAACGGGGCACAAACAGTGCCAACAACTAAGAGCAAGGAACACAAGTATAATACTAGTGAAATAAAGAGAGAACTACTAGCTATTACATCTTTGTAATCATTTACATTTACATCTTTTTCTCAAAATGAATACTCGATCATCCAAAATACATAGCTCTCCAAGTCTTCACCTACATGAATCTTTCTCAAATACATAGGTGTACTAATGCTAAAAGGAAAGCTACTATTCTACCAGATCCTCACTGGACGGGCGCGATGTCCTTGCCGCGGTCCTCACCCGGCGAACCTATACCTAGCACTGGAAATAGAGTGGGGTGAGAACTATCTTCCATAGTTTCCAGTGGGCTCGGCCGCCGACTCCGCCGATCTTCCCACTAGGTCCAAGTGGGCACAAGCAACAACAACTAGATAGATATATATAGATATCTAAAAACTGTAAATGCATAATAGAAAAACTATGCTACTATGCCCATAATCATGTAACACGAATGCATGCATCATATAGTAAAGGTTTACTATCATGCTAACAAGTTCTCTCTATGTTTAATAACCAAGTGTTCAATGACATTGTTATTTATCCATTCACCCAATACTGGCAACACCCTTGGGTTTGCCTACGACTCACATAAGAATCCTTTTTTAGGTAGGAGGCTCCACGTGCACTCAAACCCGGGATCGTCTGTGGACCTCCACGTGGTCCCGTTCATGCGACACTTCGGAGTACTCGACGACATGGATGGCTATACCATTCCAATTACAGACCGTGAGCTTGATCTATCCTCTCCACGTGAGGATACCCTACGAACTAGGGCCAACATTACTTGGAACTCATCTATTCCGTTATTCATGCAACGCTACTTAGCTTTACTAAGTTCTTTGATCACGAGTCGTTTTCTAGGGATTCCACCTATCCCTATGTCCATAAACCTCTAGTGTCAATTATACTATGTTAATGCCACTCGATCTATGTCACTAAATAACCATCGAGTTCATCTCTATCTCTGGCACTATAGGAATCAATGTCCAGACCCAATCCTTACCTAACTAATTCATCAAGTATTCCAAGTACACTAGGATTACCTTTAGAAAGCATAAGGAAAGAGCTAAACATGCAATCCTACAATAAAATATGCGAGAGATGAAGTTCATGTATTTTTAAAACATAGTAAGGAGTTCAAAGTTTTCGGTATGGCACCCCCCACCTTTCGAAGTTGTTCTAGGTTGTGGTGGTCCTAAGAAGACTCCTCGGCACTTGCTTCGATATTTTCTCGGCCGTTTAGGTTGAAACGAAGCCCTGTCAAGCTTGTTTTGTCTCTAGCTTTTTATCCGTTCGACGAAACGCAATTCCGTCTCCGCCAACGCGTTTAGGCACCTAGCAATTAGGTTTATACACGATCAATTGAGATCAAACTTTAATATTTGACAAAACCCCAAATTGGAGCCCTAGGTTTGCTCACTAGCAAAACTATCAGAGCCATAAGAGCAAGTAAGAGAGAGTCTAGGATGACCTAGGAGACCCTAGGTTGGAAACCCTAAGGCTAATAGGTGCGTGAGTGGAACGTGAACCTATGCCGAGTGGCGGAAGTTAATTCGATTGGGTCGAAGGGTTGAAATGTCTCTAGTAGTGGCTAGAGATAAGATTCAAGTGGTGCGAGTCCTTGTCTCGAGGTGGTTGTGTTGGCGGCCGACAACATGATGCCGAGAGACGGGAGCGAGTACACTTGTGTGCTTCCGCTCGATTTCAGTAGTATTCGTTAAGTGTCGAACTTAAGACGAAATGTTGGTTAAGTAATTAACCAAAGTGTTGTGTTTTCAGGGGCTATGGCGCGTGAGGACGCCCGAAAGAACCCCGTTCCGCACCGCCTCCCGAGGTGACGGAGCGGCGGCGGCCCCCGAGCGGCGGGGCCGAGTGAAGTGCGGCGACTAAGGCGCGGTGAGCGCCCTAGGCCGGACGATTCGAGCGGCTCCGGGAGGCGATGGAGCGGCAACGGCGGCGCGACAACGGCGGCGGCTGCGAGGGCGTGATTTACCGTGCCCCGGCCCGCGTGCCGAAGCGGGCGAGGGTGGGGGTATCCCGGCGATCCGGTGACGGCACGCCTCCGCCGGAAATCATTCCTCAAGCGGCGTCGGGTTCAGCGACACCCGGTGCAACGACCGAGGAGGCGGACAAGGAGCGCGCATTGGCGGCTCTGATGAAGCTGAACAAGCTTAAACCGCCGATCTTCGAAGGCGGAAAGGTGGAGCCTGAGGTGGTCGAGTCGTGGGTCGACTCAATGGAGACCTTCTTCGACGACTTGAGCACCTTGGAGAGGGACAAGGTGTACCTCGCTACTCATTGTATGGGTAGGGCGGCGAAGGTCTGGTGGAAGAGGATAAGGAGGGATCGTCCTTCCGACCTACCGTCGATGGATTGGGAGGAGTTCAAGAGGGCGTTATTCGCCGAACATTTTCCCGACACGGTGAAGCGGAAGCTCCAGGAGAAGTTCCGCAAGTTGGAGCAGGGAGACCGCTCGGTGGTGGACTATGAACAGGAATTCTCCCACATTATCGACTGCGTCCCGGATGTAGTAAAAGATGGCCGGGACCGGGCCGATTGGTTCTTGCGAGGACTTCGACCAGGGGATTTATAAAGCCGTGCAGATATTGAAGCTCACAACCTTCGCGGAAGTCTTCGACCGTGCGCTTTGGGCGGAGCACGGTGACGCGCACGTTCGGGAAAAGCGCGAATCATTGGCCGAGTCTAAGGACAAGGGCAAGAACCGCCGGGTGGCGGTTCGGGGGACAATCGAGCTCTAAGAAGCCCCGAAGTATCCGCGGACTCAATCCAAGGGCCGTGGAGCACGACGATGCGTCATTTGCGGAGGTGACCACCGGTGTCGCGTTGCGAGAAGAGTCGGGGCGGGTGCTACCAATGCGGGCAACCGGGGCATTTTGTACGCGATTGCCGGGAGGAGGAGCCTCGCCGCTCCCTCGATTGCATCGGCACCGGCGAATTATGGAGGAGTTCCATCGGCGGTGCGTCGGTGGGACGTGCTTCGACGCCGCGTCAGCTTTGAAGCGACGCGATCGGCCCCGAGCGGACGGGTATTTGCCGCTCAGGTCCAGGCTGAGGAGCCTGCTGAGGCGGAGGAGCATCGCCTTGTGGCAGGTATGGTTTTGGTTAATGGGATTCGCTCTAGGGCCATATTTGATACTGGAGCCACTCACTCATTTATTAGTAGATCATTCGCACACATGCATGACATACCCATAGAGGCGAGTGATAGGTGGCAGGTTAAGGGCCCTGAGTCGACGTTTGACGTCAATAGGGAGTGTTTATCTTGTCCAGTACAAGTGGGTGACTGGATAATGCCCATCCGGATGCTAGGGCTCCGGAATCTAATAGACTACGATGTCATATTGGGCATAGACTGGCTCACGAAATATCACGCAACAATCGACTGTAACAGCAGAGTGATTACATTCCGTGAGCCAGGGCAAACCGAGTTCACATATCAAGGATGTCAGAGCTCGTGCTTTGTCGCGACGGTCTCGGCGGCGAAAGCAAGGAAATTGGTCAACGACGGTTGCGCGGCCTGTTTGGCGGCAGATTACGGAAGTGGACCGAGTAACTCGACTTGGAGGAGTTGGATGTAGTTCGGGAATTTCCGGACGTATTTCCCGCGGAGTTGCCGGGAATACTGCCGGATCGGGAGATCGAGTTCGTCATAGACTTGATTCCGTGCGCGCCGATCTCGAAGGCTCCGTACGAGAATGGCGCCGGCGAGTTAAGGGAGTTGAGGAGTCGATTACAAGATCTCCTCGACAAGCGGTTATCCGGAGTGTAGCAGCGTGGGGAGCCCCGGTGTTATTTGTGCGGAAGAAGGACGGATCGTTTCGACTCTGTATGGATTATAGAGAGTTGAACAAAATCACAATCAAGAACAAATACCCACTTCCCCGAATCGACGACTTATTTGATCAGTTACAGGGGTCGTGCGTGTACTCGAAGATAGACCTGCAGTCCGGCTATCACCAGTTGAAGATTAAGCCGGAAGATGTGCAGAAAACTGCGTTTCGCACGCGGTACGGGCACTTTGAATTCACGGTCATGCCATTCGGACTCACGAATGCCCCGGCGGCGTTCATGGACTTGATGAACCGTGTCTTCAGGGAGTTCTTGGATCGATTTGTCGTGGTCTTCATAGACGACATATTGATCTATTCCCGTAGTGACGAGGAACATGCCGAACATTTGAGAATTGTGCTTCAAGTCCTTCGGGAGGGGAAGCTGTATGCTAAGTTAAAGAAGTGTGACTTCTGGCTCGAGAAGTTGCATTTTTAGGGTATGTTATTTCCGAGGGTGGAGTTTACGCGGGCAGGAAAGTTGAGGCAATCAAGGATTGGCCGCGCCGACGAATGTCACGGAGATTCGAAGCTTCGTGGGCTTGGCGGGCTACTATAGACGGTTTGTGGAAGGCTTCTCAAAGATAGTCGTTCCGCTTACTCGTCTGACCAAGAAAGGCACCAAGTTTATTTGGAGCGACGAGTGTGACCGGAGTTTCAAAGAGTTGAAGGAAAGACTAACTTCGACTCCGGTGCTCGCCCTACCGGTGCAGGGTGAAGACTTTGTGGTCTACAGTGATGCGTCCTATTCGGGCTTGGGGTGTGTCTTGATGCAGAACGGGAAGGTGATCGCTTATGCGTCCCGTCAGCTGAAGAGCTATGAGAAGAACTACCCCATTCACGATCTGGAGCTGGCGGCGGTGATCTTTGCTTTGAAGTTATGGAGGCACTATCTGTATGGTGCTCATTGCGAGATCTACACCGACCACAAGAGTCTGAAGTACCTATTCACCCAGAAGGAGCTGAATATGCGACAACGGCGGTGGCTCGAATTATTAAAGGATTATGATGTTGATATCCTTTACCACCCCGGGAAAGCGAATGTGGTCGCTGATGCGCTGAGTAGGAAGTCAGCGGAGAACCTCGCTGTATGGGTCACGAATCAGAAGCCCCTATGGCTAGATATGGAGCGAATGGACCTTGAGGTGGTTACTCCCGAGGTTCCGGCCCAATTGATGAAGCTCGTTGTCCAACCGACCTTGTTGGAGAGAATAAAAAGTCTACAACCGCGGACACAAGTCTCCAAAAGGTTCGGCGCGACATCGAGGAGGGTCGTGGCGGCGACTTCACTTTAGAAGCCGACGGTGCACTCCGATTCAGAAATCGGTGGTGTGTACCAAACGACGAGGAGATCCGGACGCTAATCCTAGATGAGGCACATCGGTCGCCTTATTGTGATCACCCGGGCGGCACCAAGATGTATCACGGGTTGAAAGAGCACTATTGGTGGCCGGGAATGAAAAGTGATATTGGACGCTTTGTGGCAAAGTGCCTAGTATGCCAACAAATCAAGGCTGAGCGTCGATTTCCAGCGGGAAAGCTTCAAAGCCTACCAATCCCCGTTTGGAAATGGGAGGATATTTCGATGGACTTCGTGGTCGGCTTGCCTCGCTCGACGGGCGGCCACGATGCAATATGGGTGATTGTGGATCGACTGACCAAGTCGGCACATTTCTTGCCGATCCACACCACTTGGGCAGGAGATAAACTGGCGCAGGTTTACCTCGACGAGATTGTGAGGTTGCACGGGGTGCCGAAATCGATCGTCTCGGATCGCGACCCCCGATTCACTTCACATTTCTGGAAGAGCCTGCAAGAAGCCCTTGGCACACGGCTCGATTTCAGCACCGCATTCCATCCTCAAACCGATGGGCAAACAGAAAGGACCATCCAAACTCTGGAGGATATGTTGCGAGCGTGTGTCATCGACTACAAGGGGAGTTGGTGTAACCACCTGCCGATGGCCGAGTTCGCCTACAACAACAGTTATCACTCAAGTGTGGAGATGGCACCGTTCGAGGCTCTTTATGGGCGGAAGTGCCGATCTCCTATACATTGGAGCGATGTCGGCGAAAGTGCGGAATTCGGCCCCGATGTGTTGCGAGAAGCGGAGGAGAAAGTCCGCATTGCTCGCAAGAGATTGCTCACGGCGCAATCCGGACGACGAGTTATGCGGATAGGCGCCGTCGAGATATTGAGTTCACGGTGGGCGACCGCGTGTTCTTGAAAGTTTCGCCAATGCGGTGTAAAGCGATTTGGAGTGCGGGAAACTAAGTCCCCGATTCATCGGGCCTTACGAAATATTGGAGCGAGTTGAGTACGGTGGCCTATCGGCTTGCCTTGCCGCCGAAGCTCGCCGACGTGCATAATGTCTTCCACGTCTCCAACCTTCGCAAGTACATCCACGATCCGGAGCACGCGATGCTTCATGAACCGCCGGAACTTCAAGAGGATTTGAGCTACGAAGAGTTTCCGGTGGGAATTATCGCCCGAGAGGTGCGAAAGCTTCGGAATCGAGAAATTCCCTATGTGAAGGTGCGGTGGAGCAATCATGATGATCGCGAGGCCACCTGGGAACTCGAGGAGCTGATGAAGGAGCACCATCCTCACTTGTTTGAGGAATAAGGTAAAAGTTTGAATTATATTGGAAATTGAGTAAGTTTCGAGGACGAAACTCCTTTTAAGGTGGGGAGGATGTAAGGAAGTGAATTCTCGAAATCCGAGAGTTGCACCACGATTAGAATCGACTGATTGTCGAGTGGCTGGACTTCGGAAAGTTCGAAGTTGATCCGAAGGCCAAAAGTGGACCGGAGTTGATACCGGTGAAGTTCGGAAGCATTCGGGCGTTTTGGTGCGCTTAGGTGCAAAAATGGAGACCGAAAAGCTATGTTGGGCCATGAGCTAAATTCGACATTAGCGTGGATGAAAAGATGATGAAAACGTGCTCGAAAACATGTTTGGAAAGTCTCGATTCGATTTGAAACGAATCGGAGGTCAAACGAGCGAAAGCGGAGAAAAAACGATGAAAAGCTGAAAATTTTGGCTAAGTCCTTGAGGTGGGCTGAAGGTCCCTGAGGGGACCGGTCCCTGAAAAGGGAGACCGGTCCCTGAAGGCTGTCCTGCGAGAGAGCTCTGCAGGACCGGTCTCTTAAGGGGAGACCGGTCTCAGTGCGCAGTGGAGCAAGGCTCTCTGGGACCGGTCTGGGTTAGGGAGACCAGGTCCACGAGCCGAAAAATGCCGGTTGGTGCGGTTGCATAGTTGAAGGGCCTTTTAGCATCTTGTTACAATAGATGCTATAGAGGGACTCTCCCTCCCTCTCACACTGTCATTCCCTCAACCTCACACACACAAGCTCTCTTTCTCTCTCTAGAAAGAAGAAGAAGAAGAAGAAGGAGAAGGAAAAGGAGTGGAGATCTTGGTGGAGGATCAAGCTAGGAGCAAGCCTAGCATCATCTTCCTCATCTTCTCCACCATTAGGGCTTCTACTTGAGGTAAGCTCTTGAGAGCTCTCATGGTAGACTTTGCTAGGATGGGTTTTATCCTTTGGGGATAATTTTTATGGAACCCTAGCTTCTCTAAGAAGTGATCTACACGGTCGATTTGAGCTCTAGCGCGAGATTTTGCTCGAGGCAAAATCTAGGGCTCAAATTGGGGCTTTTCTTAGGATGAGGTTTTGATCTCTTTTAACCTCATTTCTAACATATTGTTAGGTCCACGAACGCGTGCGCGGCGACGGTTCGTCGATTCGGCGAACGGTTTAAGCGATCCGAGCCAAACGAAGGCTTTCAGCTTCGATATTGGGCCGGGGAGTCAAAGTAGTGGTTGGAAGCGTCGAGAGCGGCATTCTAACCTCGTGGAACATCCCAAAAGGTGGGGGGTGACACTCGAATACTTCGAACTCCTTTCTATGTCTTAGAAATAAATAGATCTCATCTCTTGCATGTAGCATAGTAGAATTGCATGTTTAGGCTACTCCTTATGCTTTCTAGTGATAACCTAGTGTACTTGGAATGCTAGGTGAATGGATAGGTGAGGATTGGGTCTGGACATTGGATTCTATAGTGCTAAGAAAGAGATGGACTCGAGGGTTATCTAGTGACATAGATCGAGTGGCATCTAATGTAAAGAACATGACGAGTGGTATTAACATAGTGTATTTGACACTAGAGGTCTTTGGACATAGGGATAGGTGAAATCCCAAGAGAAATAGCTCGTGAACATAGATCTTAGTAAAGCTAAGTACATGTTACTATTGGTCGGAATAGTGGAGTGCCGAGAGAAGTGTTAACCCTAGTTGGAGGGTATCCTCACGTGGAGAGGAGAGATCAAGCTCACGGTCTGTGTCAGTGGTGGTATAGCCATCGGTGTCGGCGAGTACTCCGGGGTGTCGCACGATCGGGACCACGTGGAGGTCCACAGACAATCCCGGGTTGGAGTGCACGTGGAGCCTCCTCCCCAAAAAGGGATCTATATGTGAGGCGTAGGCGAACCCAAGGGTATCGCCACGGATTGGGTAAAGGAAATATTAATGTTAGCATTGAATAGTCATTGTTGAACATAGTGAGAACTTCTAGCATGTTAGTAAACCTTTTACTATATGATGCATGCATTCGTTTCACAAGATTATGGGCATAGTAGCATAGATTTTCTATTATGCACTTACAGCTTTCAGATATCTATCTATATCTAGTTGTTGTTACTTGTGCCCACTTGGACCTAGTGGGGAGATCGGTGGAGTCGGTGGCCGAGCCCACTGGGAACTAAGGAAGTTAGTTCTCACCCCACTACTCTTCCAGTGCTAGGTGCAGGTTCGTCGGGCGAGGACCGCGGCAAGGGCATCGCCCCCGTCCAGTGAGGACCTGGTAGTATAGTAGCTTCCTTCTGCATTAGAGTACCATTGTATCTAGATGCTATACTTTTGGAGAGCTATGTATTTTGAGTAAATGAACATGTAATCATTTTGGGATGTAAATGTAAATCAAAGTATATGTGATGTAATAGCTAGTTGTATTCTCTCTTTATTTCACTTGTGTATTACTTGTGGATTACTCGCTCTAGTTGTTGGCTCTGTTTGTGCCCCGTTGATTGTGTATGTTTAGAATTTAGTATTCCTGGGTAAATTCTTGTACACGGTCTGTTGTTGAGCCTTGGGCGGGCGGGGGGAGTCTTTGTCCGTCCCGGCGTCGCCAGCGCGCCGAGCCGGACCAAATAGGTAGCGGTTTTCGGGGCGGGGGCGTGACAAAAACTACCTAATCAAAACCCTAGGACTAGGGATTGATCCATTTAGAAGCATGCTTTAGGGCCTATTTGACCTATTTCTAAAGCATAAAATTCAAACCCTAGAGTTCTATTAGCTAGGGTTGGTAGCTTACCTCAAGCAAGTTTCAATGGGATGAAGAGGAAGAGAGGAATGAAGAGGGAGAGAGAAAGGTGGTGGAGATGGCCTTTACCAAGCTCTCCTCCTCCTTCTTCTTCTTATTCTCCTTCTTCTTCTTTTTCTCTTCTTCTCCTTTCATTTCTTCTCCTTCTCCTTTCTTTCTTTTCCTTCTAGAGAGAGAGGGGGAAAGAAATGAGAGAGGAAGAAAGTAAGGGTAGAAATGAGAGAGAGAGAGAGAGCTATTTGCTCTATACCCCTTCACTAATGCACATTTGCAGCTAAGCCCCTCCACTTTTCATTCTCTCAACCCAGCCTGCCTGGGCTGGTTTCGCACAGAGGGACCGGTCTCTCCAGGTGAAGACCAGTCCCCGAGAGCCTCTCTCGCAGGCTGGAACTCCCAGCCAGCCACTACGCGTGTGGGAACCAATCCTCACACCGAGGACCGGTCCCTCTGTCACGCCCCGCTACCCGCCTATTTGGTCGGGTTCGGGCCACGTCAACAGACGCCGAACGGACAGGGCCTCCCCTGCCCGCCCAAGGCTCCAACTACGAGTATAATAAGGCAATCAATGGATATTTGCTATTATACAAGGCTTGCACGAGGGCAAGCAACAAACACAGCGGAAGTAGAAACACTAAGCTAATAGATACCACATACAAGATATTTGATTACATTTAAACCAAATACAAGTAAACTAAAACTATTACAATCTTTTCCATTCAATACATCATATTTTCTTGCATTTGCCATTCCACCAAAATAAACTTGAATGTTTACAACTTAATCGCTATAGATCAACAAAACAAGTTGATACAAGTATACCCAAAATGGAATGCCTATGATGTACTCCGGTGGCCACTAGCTATGGCGCTAACCCTTTGCCCCGGTCCTCGCGCCGCACTCGAGCTAGGACCTGTAGGGTTAGTGGTGTGAGAACTACAACGAAGTTCCTAGTTGGCAACTGACCCCGCCGACTTACCCACTAGGTCCATTTAGGCATAAGTATTGCAAAGAAAAGGAAATGGTAACCATACTATATGCTAAAATACCATGCCTGCAAAAGAAAGATTAGTGGATAGATAATTGACTGTAATTAACGATGCATGCATGCTCTTTACTTTACTTGTTTCTTTACCCAATCTTACCGGTTAACCAAGTTAACCCCAAAACTCACGATTCATTACCCGTCTACCGGGGAAGGCTCAAGGCTCTATCACCCGAGGGCTCGTCGACGGGGTACTTTCCCCGCGGTGTCTACACTCCGGAGTACACCACTTGTGGAGGAGCTACCTCCCACAAGCCAAGTGTGAGTATCGATCAATTTCCCAACTTGGGAAACCATAAACTCTAGTTCCAATGTCAATGTCATAATAGGTTTCTACCTAATTGTTCATGTCATTCTCTATGTCTTTCTATGTCATCTCGATGGTAATCTTGTTTCTATGTTCAATGTCACCTTTGTGTACTAAGATCATAGTCATTCTCACATTCACACATGCATAGGGTTCTTGTTCTCATTTCTATGTTCCATTTTATTCGCTAAGTTCGTTTACATTATAGCAATACATAAAGGAACAATCATACTTATAATTACTCACTACCCTATCATGCATGAGTATTCTACAATATAATATGCTCAAAAAGGTGAAATAGACATAGAAGGGAATTCGATGATTCCGGAATGCACCCCCCACCTCTAAAAATTATGGTGGAGTTGTGGTTCGAATTTCACGGCTATCCGATCCCTAGTTTGCGACCTGCGCGTTAAACAGATTCTAAATCAGGCCGATTTACACAGTAGCCCCTATATCGGCTTTTCGTTTAAACGAACGGAGTTGTCCCACGCGTCGGGAATACCCCCAATTAGGTTTTCACAAGGTCAATTAGCCTTGGAAACACCCTAGGGCAAAAGCCCCAATTTCCAAACCCTAACAATGCCATTTTGGCATTCTCATGGGATTGATCTCACACACAAGCAAAATAAAGCTTATGAACCCATGAGAAGCTCTCTAGAACCATGCTAAAGCCATTAGAACCATCTCTAAGGCATTTACTACAAATCCTACTAAGCCACCATTAGAGCTCATGAAGCTCTCATGAGTTTTCCATGGAGTTCATGGTATACCCAACTCTCTAACACTAGCAACAAGCTAGAAATCCCAAAATCTAAGAGAAAACCCAAACCCTAGAGTTAAACTTGCAAAAACCTACCTCTTGTAGCAAGCTCAACCCAAGCCTCCTTGTAGGAGAGCTTCAAGATCTTTCAAACCCCTCCACTGTCGCCTTCTTCTTCTCCTTGATCTCCAAGCTCTAGGGCTTTTCTAGAGAGAGAAAGTGAGAAAAGAGAGTGAGGGATGAAGTGTGCTGTGAATAGAGAAGGCCCCAAGCCTATATGGTGTTGCTACAATGGCACATAAGTCCCCCAAACCCTAAATATTACAATCTGCAAAAGCAGGCAAATTTCGCATTTGGAGACCGGTCTGGGATATGAGACCGGTCCCGAAAGCCTCGGCCAAACGATTAAGGACTTAGCCAAATTTTCACTTTTTCGCCAATTTTTTTATATAGGAGACCGGTCCTGGATTTGCGAGACCGGTCCCGAGAGAGGTCCGAGAATTCCGGCATTTTAGGACTTAGCCAAATTTTCAAAGCATTTTCACCTTCGGTCCGTTTTTTGTCCGTTTCGCTCGTTTGACCTCCGATTCGTTTCAAATCGAACCGAGACTTTGCAAACATGTTTTCGAACACAATTTCATCATCTTTTCATCCGCGCTAACGCCGGATTTAGCTCACGACCCAATATAGCTTTTCGGTTTTCGTTTTCGCGCCTTTGCGCACAAAAAACGTCCGATTTTCGAGACTTAGCCGATTTTCAGCCTGTCCACCCTCCGCGCATGGGGAGACCGGTCTCCCCTTTGCAGAGACCGGTCCCCAAGAGTTCCAACTCTGCAATTTTTCCAGAATTGCAGTTTCGATCTCTCGGGTCCCGTTTTCACTTACCATAGGTCTAAAAACTCTTAGAACCTCGTGTTACTTACCTCCCTCCGCGTTCCGCTCATTTCGACGGTATTCGGCACGCTTACGGGAAGTGATATGCTACATTCCCCACCCCTTAAAAATAGTTTCGTCGCGAAACTCAACTCGTACCTTAGCTCGTCGACTCGAATAAGTGAGGATACTCCTCTTCATTGTGTCTTCAAGTTCCCGGGTGGCTTCACGCAGCATGATTACTCCACGGACCTTGACGTAGGAAATCTTGCGATTTCTAAGCTTCTTCTCACCTCTTTCAAGAATACAAACCGGGTACTCTTCATAAGTCATGTCCTCGTTCAATTCTACCGGTTCATACTCCAATACGTGCGACGAATTGCGGACGTACATGCGGAGATTTGACACGTGAAAGACATTGTGCACTCCCGCAAGTCTCGGTGGTAACGCCAACTTGTATGCTACCGCACCGATCCGCTCTAGAATTTCAAAAGGTCCGACATAACGAGGGCTTAGCTTTCCCCGAACGCCAAACCTCCTTACACCGCGCATCGGTGACACCTTCAAAAACACGCGGTCTCCAACCTCGAACTCTAGGTTTCTTCTTCGCTTGTCGGCATAACTCTTTTGCCGCGATTGAGCCGTCCTGAGTCTTTGTCGGGCTAGGCGGACTTTCTCTTCCGCCTCTCGCACCACATCGGGGCCAAGAGCAGTTCTCTCGCCCACGCCGCTCCAATGAATTGGAGAGCGACACTTCTTACCATAGAGGGCCTCGAATGGCGCCATCGCAATACTTTCTTGGTAGCTATTGTTGTATGCGAATTCCGCCATCGGTAGGAAATCGTGCCATCCGCCCTTATAATCGAGTACACACGCCCGAAGCATGTCCTCAAGTATCTGAATGGTTCTCTCAGATTGACCGTCACTTTGAGGATGAAATGCCGTACTAAAGTCGAGCCGTGTACCCAATGCATCTTGCAAACTCTTCCAGAAATGAGATGTGAACCGGGGGTCTCGATCTGATACAATTGACACCGGAACCCCATGTAGTCTCACAACCTCGTCAAGATAAACTTGAGCCAGCTTGTCTCCTCACCAAGTAGTGTGGATCGGCAAAAAGTGAGCCGATTTCGTTAACCGGTCCACAACTACCCAAATCGCGTCGTGTCCGCCTTGAGATCTAGGCAAGCCCGTCACAAAGTCCATAGCGATGTCTTCCCACTTCCACACGGGTATTGGTAGACTTTGCAATTTTCCCGCCGGAAAACGACGCTCAGCCTTTACTTGTTGGCACGGGAGGCACTGTGCCACAAATTCTCCAATATCCCTTTTCATACCCGGCCACCAATAATGAAGCTTTAGATCATGATACAGCTTGGTGCCACCCGGGTGAATGCTATAGGGTGATTGGTGCGCTTCTTGCATAATCGCCATCCGGAGATCTTCGTCCTTAGGCACACACCCGGCGGTTTCTATCACAGTGATGCACCGTCGGTCCCAATGCCAAAATCTTCGGCACTACCGTTCTCGACTTCCCCGCGCACCTTTTGGAGGTACGAATCAGACGCTTGCAATTCTTTTATCTTCTCCAATAAGGTAGGTTGTACGATCAACATAACGAGTGTGGCCGGTACTCCCGGCGCCACCACTTCAAGTCCTAATCGCTGCATCTCCTTGTGCAATGCCGGTTGAGGCGTAATTGTCGTCGCCAAATTTTCCGCCGACTTTCTACTCAGAGCATCGGCCACGACATTTGCCTTCCCGGGGTGGTATAGAATAGTTACATCATAATCTTTGAGCAACTCTAACCACCGCCGCTGTCGCATATTCAACTCCTTCTGGGTGAACAAGTATTTGAGACTCTTGTGATCCGTATAAATCTCGCAATGCTCACCGTACAAGTAATGCCTCCATAACTTTAGCGCGAAAATGACCGCCGCTAGCTCAAGATCATGGATCGGGTAGTTCTTCTCATAGCTCTTTAGTTGGCGCGAAGCATAAGCTATGACTCGGTCACTTTGCATCAAGACACACCTGAGTCCAACATAGGAAGCATCCTTGTACACAACATACTTCTCCCCGGTGTCGGCAAGGCAAGCACGGAGTCGATGTCAATCTCTTCTTAAGCTCCTCGAAGCTCCGCTCACATTCGGGGCTCCAATTGTACTTTACCCCTTGTGCGTAAGGCGCGTCGGTGGAGTAGTTATCTTGGCAAACCCTCCACGAACCGCCGATAGTAACCCGCAAGCCCCAAAAGCTTCGGATCTCCGTCACATTTGTCGGGCAAGGCCAATCCTCAATAGCCCCAACTTTCTTCGTGTCCACCGAACTGCCATCCCCAGATATAACGTGACCCAAGAAAGTAACCTCCGATAGCCAAAACTCACATTTCTTCAGTTTGGCATAAAGCTTTTCTCTTCGGAGTGTCTCCAACACGATTCTCAAGTGTTCCTCGTGTTCTTCCTCGGTCCGAGAATATACCAATACGTCGTCAATGAAAACCACGACGCACCGGTCCAATAGCGGACGGAAGACTCGATTCATTAAGTCCATAAAGGCAGGGCATTAGTAAGCCCGAATGGCATGACTGTGAACTCATAATGGCCATACCGCGTACGGTACGCCGTTTTATACACGTCCTTGGGCCGTATCTTCAATTGATGATACCCCGACTGAAGGTCGATTTTCGAGTATACTCTAGACCCTTGCAACTGATCGAATAAATCATCAATTCTCGGCAACGGGTACTTGTTCTTAACCGTGACCTTGTTCAACTCGCGATAATCAACGCAGAGTCGAAGTGTGCCGTCCTTCTTCTTTACAAATAGCACCGGAGCTCCACACGGAGACGCGCTCGGCCGCACGAAGCCTTTATCGAGCAAGTCTTGCAACTGGGCTTTAAGTTCCTTTAGCTCTACCGGTGCCATTCTATACGGGGCCTTCGAGATTGGCGCCGCCCCGGGGATTAAGTCAATGACGAACTCAACTTCCCGGTCCGGTGGCAATCCCGGTAACTCCGCCGGAAACACATCCGGGTACTCACATACCACCCGAATGCTACCCAATTCCGGGTGCTCCCTTTGGGTATCTACAATGGTCGCTAAATAGGCTTTGCAACCACCCTTAATCATCCTCTTCGCCCTTACTGACGATATGGTTGCCGCAAAGCGCGCGCCCTTACACGCTTGGTAGACCATCTCCTCCTGGTTAGGCTCACGAAAAGTGATAACCTTTTTATCACAATCGATGACTGCGTAGTACTTGGAGAGCCAATTGATTCCCAAGACTACGTCGAATCCCGATAATCGGTCTACTACTAGAAGATCGATCGGCATAATCCAACTTCCAATCTGTACTGGACAGTTCTTGCACTCCTCGTCCACAACAAAAGAGTGTTCGATAGAGTTGACCCACCAGTCATCGTGACACACAACCTCTAGTCCATGAGCCTTAGCGAATGATGCATTAACGAATGAATGAGATGCACCTGTATCAAATAATGCTCTGGCTCTAGTGCCTTGGATCAGAATAATACCTGCCACCACATCATCTGGAACTGGAGCTGGAGTCGACTGCTCCTCCACCTGAGTGGCAAAAACCCGTCCACTAGGTGCTCGAGGTGCCTCTTGCTGTCGAGGCGCTGACGATCGTCCAGCGGACATAGCGGGTGGTAGTCCCGCAAGCTGTCGCGGAGTGTACTGGACTGAAGCTGATGATGGTGCCGATGACGCACCACCCGGACACTCCCGGCTCATGTGTCCCTCGCGGCCACATCGATAACACTTCCCTTCACGCCGAGGGCACTCCACGGGCCTATGAGTCCCGCCCGCAAATCACACACGGATAGGAAGTTGCACGGCTCCTCGACTGGCTCCTGCCTCCTCGCCACTGTGATCGCTGTGGTCGCGGGGGTCGCTTGGAACTCAACTGCCCCGCGGACCCAACCGATGCCCGTTTCTTGGACTTCTCTCTATCCTTGTCCCTCTCAAAAGCCTCGCGCTCCTCCCGCGCAATAGCATTGCTGCGCTCCACCCAAAGCGCACGGTCCAAAACCTCCTCGTAGGTCTTCAGCCGGAAGGCATCCCCTGTCTTGAACATATCCGGCCTCAACCCACGCCGAACGTCTTCGCCGGTCCCCATCACCGTGGACCAAGCTCGGCACACAATTGATCATGTGTGTGAATTCCCTCTCGTACTCACGCACCGTGCGACTCCCTTGCCTTAGCTTGCGGAAGTCCTCCTCGATCTTCCGTTTATCGCTCTCGGGAAAATACTCCGTTAATAGCATCTCCCGAAACGTCTCCCAAGCCATTGTAGTATCGTCCAAAGAACGATCCTTCTTCACTTGTCTCCACCAAAGGCGCGCCGATCCCTCGAAACAATGGGCCGCCAAATGTACTTTATCCCGTTCGAGGGTATAGAAGTCCTCGAACAAGGATGGCAATCAACCACGCCTCGCACACCCACGGGTCCTTGTCTTCCCCGGCGAAGGTGGGTGGTTTAAGCCGCTTGAAGGCCGTCAGCACTGCTACCGCCCGTTCTCGCTCTGCCTCGGGGGTGTCGTTATCCGAAGCCGACGAACCCGAGGCGGCGGAGGCACCACCGTCACCGGTGTCGCCGCCACGGGAGGTGGTGCCGTAGGTTCAACGGTGGCGTCGGGTCTGAGGTACGGCGCCGCCGCCGCCTGTTTGGGTCATCAAGTCTTGGAGCACCGCTAAGGCTGCTCGCCCTTCATAGCCCGGCCAAAGTTGCCATACGGGCCCGCGGCTCGCGTACATCGTTCAATACCGACTGTTCGGGCACCTCAGGAGGTGGTGCCACAGTGGATCGCGTCTTAGGAGGACGTCCTCGTGGTGCCATCACGTCCTGAAACGTAGCACACACATTAATACTCGATACACGTGACACTTACACGCTCCGTATAACTACCCAATTAAGCGAAAGCAAATAAGTAAAAACGAATTTCAACTCTTGGGGTCGTGTGGTCGGCCGCCCCACGCGATTCCCTCAAGTAGAAACAAATTAATACTTGAATTCATCTCTAATTCCATCTAGAGAAGTCTTAATGTCAACCCAATCCACTAGCTTTCGCAATTACCAAGTCCACGTTAACCGGTTCCTAAGTCCCTAAGGTCTCCACTCCTACGGTTCCTAAGTCCATCCTAAACCTTTGCTTACTTCCGTTTAGTCTCTGATACCACTTTATCTGTCACCCCCCGCTACCCGCCTATTTGGTCGGGTTCGGGCCACGTCAACAGACGCCGAACGGACAGGGCCTCCCCTGCCCGCCCAAGGCTCCAACTACGAGTATAATAAGGCAATCAATGGATATTTGCTATTATACAAGGCTTGCACGAGGGCAAGCAACAAACACAGCGGAAGTAGAAACACTAAGCTAATAGATACCACATACAAGATATTTGATTACATTTAAACCAAATACAAGTAAACTAAAACTATTACAATCTTTTCCATTCAATACATCATATTTTCTTGCATTTGCCATTCCACCAAAATAAACTTGAATGTTTACAACTTAATCGCTATAGATCAACAAAACAAGTTGATACAAGTATACCCAAAATGGAATGCCTATGATGTACTCCGGTGGCCACTAGCTATGGCGCTAACCCTTTACCCCGGTCCTCCGCCGCCGCACTCGAGCTAGGACCTGTAGGGTTAGTGGTGTGAGAACTACAACGAAGTTCCCAGTGGGCTCGGCAACCGACCCCGCCGACTTACCCACTAGGTCCATTTAGGCATAAGTATTGCAAAGAAAAGGAAATGGTAACCATACTATATGCTAAAAAACCATGCCTGCAAAAGAAAGATTAGTGGATAGATAATTGAGTAATTAACGATGCATGCATGCTCTTTACTTTACTTGTTTCTTTACCCAATCTTACCGGTTAACCAAGTTAACCCCAAAACTCACGATTCATTACCCGTCTACCGGGGAAGGCTCAAGGCGCTATCACCCGAGGGCTCGTCGACGGGGTACTTTCCCCGCGGTGTCTACACTCCGGAGTACACCACTTGTGGAGGAGCTACCTCCCACAAGCCAAGTGTGAGTATCGATCAATTTCCCAACTTGGGAAACCATAAACTCTAGTTCCAATGTCAATGTCATAATAGGTTTCTACCTAATTGTTCATGTCATTCTCTATGTCTTTCTATGTCATCTCGATGGTAATCTTGTTTCTATGTTCAATGTCACCTTTGTGTACTAAGATCATAGTCATTCTCACATTCACACATGCATAGGGTTCTTGTTCTCATTTCTATGTTCCATTTTATTCGCTAAGTTCGTTTACATTATAGCAATACATAAAGGAACAATCATACTTATAATTACTCACTACCCTATCATGCATGAGTATTCTACAATATAATATGCTCAAAAAGGTGAAATAGACATAGAAGGGAATTCGATGATTCCGGAATGCACACCCCACCTCTAAAAATTATGGTGGAGTTGTGGTTCGAATTTCACGGCTATCCGATCACTAGTTTGCGACTCGCGTTAAACGATTCTAAATCGGGCGGTAGCCCCTATATCGGCTTTTCGTTTAAACGAACGGAGTTGTCCCACGCGTCGGGAATACCCCCAATTAGGTTTTCACAAGGTCAATTAGCCTTGGAAACACCCTAGGGCAAAAGCCCCAATTTCCAAACCCTAACAATGCCATTTTGGCATTCTCATGGGATTGATCTCACACACAAGCAAAATAAAGCTTATGAACCCATGAGAAGCTCTCTAGAACCATGCTAAAGCCATTAGAACCATCTCTAAGGCATTTACTACAAATCCTACTAAGCCACCATTAGAGCTCATGAAGCTCTCATGAGTTTTCCATGGAGTTCATGGTATACCCAACTCTCTAACACTAGCAACAAGCTAGAAATCCCAAAATCTAAGAGAAAACCCAAACCCTAGAGTTAAACTTGCAAAAACCTACCTCTTGTAGCAAGCTCAACCCAAGCCTCCTTGTAGGAGAGCTTCAAGATCCTTCAAAGCCCTCCAATGTCACCTTCTTCTTCCTCTTCTCCTTGATCTCCAAGCTCTAGGGCTTTTCTAGAGAGAGAAAGTGAGAAAAGAGAGTGAGGGATGAAGTGTGCTGTGAATAGAGAAGGCCCCAAGCCTATATGGTGTTGCTACAATGGCACATAAGTCCCCCAAACCCTAAATATTACAATCTGCCAAAACTGGGCAAATTTCGCAGCTGGAGACCGGTCCTGGGATATGGAGACCGGTCCCAGAAAGCCTCAGCCAAACGGTTAAGGACTTAGCCAAATTTTCAGCTTTTTCGCCACTTTTTTTATATAGGAGACCGGTCCTGGATTTGCGAGACCGGTCCCGAGAGAGGTCCGAGAATTCCGGCATTTTAGGACTTAGTCAAATTTGCAGCTTTTTCACCTTCGGGGTCCGTTTTTTGTCCGTTTTCGCTCGTTTGACCTCCGATTCGTTTCAAATCGAACCGAGACTTTGCAAACATGTTTTCGAACACATTTTCATCATCTTTTCATCCGCGCTAACGCCGGATTTAGCTCACGACCCAATATAGCTTTTCGGTTTTCGTTTTCGCGCCTTTGCGCACAAAAACGTCCGATTTTCAGGACTTAGCCGATTTTCAGCTTGTCCACCCTCCGCGCATGGGGAGACCGGTCTCCCCTTTGTAGAGACCGGTCCCCAAGAGTTCCAACTCTGAAATTTTTCCAGAATTGCAGTTTCGATCTCTCGGGTCCCGTTTTCACTTACCATAGGTCTAAAAACTCTTAGAACCTCGTGTTACTTACCTCACTCCGCGTTCCGCTCATTTCGACGGAACTCGGCACGCTTTACGGGGAAGTGATATGCTACACCCTCGATCTAAGATCGATCCCCGAGAGCTTGCTCTCGTGCGATGCGTACGGGAACCGGTCTCCAATTTGGAGTCTGGTCCCCACAGGGACCCCATTGCTTAAGGAGACCGGTTCCTCGCGCCAGGGACCGGTCCCCGAGAGCAATATTGGTGCGCAGGGGATTTTCCTCGTGCACCACACTTACGGGAACCGATCCCTCTTACCAAGTATCGGTCCCCGAGAGCAGAATCTGCATAAGTGCAGATTTTCACACTTTGCTCTCGTGGACTTCGATTCCAATGCACTTTTGGATTTTAGATGTCTTCGGCCTTTCCGAAGCATACCGACTCGACAATTAGTCGATTCTGAATGAAATACAACTCTCGGATTTCGAGAATTCACTTTCTTACTTCCTCCCCTCCTTAAAAGGAGTTTTGTCCTCGAAACTAACTCAATCCTCAATCTTAACCTAAACTTTTACCTCAATCATCAAATAGATGAAGATGATGCTTTTTCATCAGCCCCTCGAATTCTCAGGTGGCCTCGCGATCATCATGATTGCTTCACCGAATCTTCACATAGGAAATTTTTCGATTTCGTAACTTTCGCATTTCTCGGACGATAATCCTCACCGGAAACTCTTCGTAGCTTAAGTCCTCTTGAAGTTCCGGCGGTTCATATTGTGAGGCACTAAATCTTTGCAAATTGCGAGATTCGAGTGTTTGGTTTGTGTATCAAACTTTTCCACACTTTGTGGAGGGTCGTAGACGGTGTTCTGACCTGCGGTTCAAATTTCTAGAAATTTTGGTTAAGTCCTGAGAATTCCACTCTCGGGGATCGGTCCCTGGAAGTGAGAGACCGGTCTCCCTAACTGAGTGCTGCGGAGGACTTGGGAAGACCGGTCCCCAGCCCTGGAGACCGGTTCCCGTACGTGTGCTTTGCGGGAGGGTCTGAGGGACCGGTCTCGGTCTCGGATGGCGAGAGACCGGTCTCTCGGCTCAGCGACCAGGACACAGGCGGTGCGCGAGATGCATAGTTGAGGGGCCTTTCTGGATTTTGTCACAATAGAGGTCCGATATGCCTCTTCCCTTCTCTCTCTCCCTCATTTTCCCCTCTCGCACTCTCTCTTGCACTTTGAAAGAGAATGAGAAGGAGAAGAAGAAGGAGAAGGAAGGATGAGGGTTGGCTTGGTGGACTTGGAGCACCTTTCTGTCACACCCCAGGACCAGCGGAAGCCTTCCCGATAGCGTGCCCAGACCCGCCATATGTCAACACATACAAGGCGTCTACAACAACAGGGAAAATAAAACTAAAGACAGTATACAACTAGAGATATCAAAGTAATAAACTACTAAGTTCTATTAACAGATATAGGCAAAAGAAAACAAAACAGTAAGGATAAAACATAAAGTTATACAGCATCTATCTCAATATCCAAAATGGGTGGCCACTCTATACACAGGTAACTCTCAAAACCTCTCCAAAAGTAAAAACATCGAGAGGTGGACCACCTATCAAAAGTCCCTCGCTAAAGATCGCTAGCCCGAGGCAAAGCCCTTTCCTCGGTCCCTGGCGTCCCCCGGCGCAAAAGGCTCTGAAACGAAACATAAAACAGAGGGCGTGAGAACTATAATTAATAGTTCCCAGTGGGAAATTACTGACCTGCACCAACTGCACCACTAGGCCCCAAAGAGATAAGTAAGAGAGCGATAGGTAACTATTGATATGAAAGCATAAAGAAAATACTATACTACTATTGTAAGTTATGGGGTAGCCCCAAGGATCTATCTAGATTGTATCCAACACCTAGAGCGGGGTGAATAGGTGTAAGGGCCGAAATCCACATATCTCGATGCAATAAAGATAAATGCGGAAAATAAAAAGCACAACGAGATTTACGTGGGAAAACTCCAACTCGGAGTAAAAAACCCACGGGACCAACACGCGAATACCAATCCACTAAAAGAAAAGATTACAAGGTGATTACCGACTCCACGGACTTAACCTCTCTAACTCTCTTATGGATCTCCGCGCACTCCACCGAGTTGTCCACGATCACGTCCGAATCCACGAACGCCCACGTTCCGAATCCACGAAACGTCTTGCTTCGAATCCACGAAGTCTTCAATACGCCGAATCCACGATGCCACGCTTCGAGTCCACGAAGTCTTCAATCACGCCGAATCCACGACGCCACCATGAATAGAATCATGAATATGGTGATCCTTCGTTGGAGTATCGATGAAAACCGAAGAAGAAAACTCCAAACGAATCGTAGATCAAATCGACATATAGAGTAAGAATTACTATGTCTCGATTTGACCTAAAAGAGGCTATTTAGTAGAAAATAGGTTTGGAAGGAATTTCTAGCCTCTAGGGTTTCTCAAACATGTATAATCATGAAGTGCACGAAGTTAGAGAACCCTAAGAACCTATTTATAGACTTTAGAATCAATTAGATTCGGATTAGAGAAAAATCAGATTTTTACCTTCTTGTCTGGGGTACAAAAAAGGGCCATTACCGGTAATGCAATGACGGAAGATTTTTCTGCGAAGGGCCATTACAGGTAATGGATTGATGGCTATACAGGTATAGCAACTTTTTTGTACCGGTACAATACCAATTTTATCGGTATAACTTTGTATTTTTCTTTGAAATTTTACTTTTCGAAAACTACAAAGTTCCGATACAATTTCTAATCCGTTATACAATGATTTTATGATTCTAATGCCTATAACTAAGTATAAATCACCATAACATGAATTAAAAACTTACCTAGGCATCGTGATTCTCATCGTGAGCCAATTCCTCTTTCTTCGACGTCTTTGATTCTTCCCCGTTCTTCGATCCGCTCCGATCCTTCAAGACTCCGACTCAATTCACGAAACTTGCCAACACAAAATCCTTAACAATCTCCCACTTTGGCAATTTCGTGACAAAACACGAAAGCTCACTAAAATTACATCATAAAGAGAAAGGAAGTTCAATGTCATCACCAAAACATTAAACTTCTCGCGTGTAATCCAAATACAATTAAGATCCAAAAATACATCAAAAACTCCTAAAACAAACTCTATGACTTAGACACAACTAGTAGTCTTGAAGTCTTGATGTCCTGTAAAAACAATTTCAAACGAAAACAGACAATCAAAATATTAGTCAATCAACAATCTCTTTGTTCTCATCTTCTCTTCTCCTCTTCTCCTCTTCTCTTTGTCCTTATTCCATCAACTTTTCAAATTCTTTTCTTTGCTCAAAAATACTTCCTTCTCCCTCCTTAATCATTTCTCCCCCTTTATATATGCATCTCCCCCTACGTGTATGCACTATCAACTCCCCCTGTACCTGTAGTCCATTCCCCCCCTCTTTGACACAAATTGCCACAAAGGAACGGCGATAGCAAGAAACACAAACTTAACAGAGTAGTTAAATCATAGTTACAAACCGAGATGCATAAGAAAGGATAAACACTAAAAAAAAACAGAAAGGAGACTAAACATGATCCTAAGATAAGCAGTAAATCAGCAGTAATAGAGAAGTCGAGGCAGAAGTCACTCAGTCGCCTCGTCATCGTCATCATCTGCTCTGGCAGGAGATCCGAACTGCGATCTGCGGGCCGACACCGAGGCGAGAACGGTGGCGAGATACAGAGCGCTGATAGGATGAGGTCGATGGAAAGATATCATCATGCGTGCAACCCATCTTCTCCAAGATCCTCTTCATTCCTTTCTCCAGACTCTTGAAACCTTTCTTGAGAAAACTCACGTCTTTCTTTAACATACCCATATCACGATGGAGTGAATCTAAAGTGACTACTCCGGAACTAGAAGACCCTGCTGGTGCTGCCCGCTCAGTGCGTCGTAATGGCGGAGACGGAGGCGAAGAAGGTGCAGCTGTACTCGATGCAACATGCGGCGGAGCTCCCTTCGTCTGCTGAAAGGTCTTCAAAGTGCTCACTGACTATGCCCAAGTCACCGCATCAATCGAGCCCAGCCCAAAATCATATTTGGCACAATCAGTGTCTACTCCGTTTGCTCGCAAAATCCGAGTAATCAGCAGGGGATACGGAAGTAGATCTCGCCGTGTAGAGGACTGAATCACATGCACCATTCGCTGCCATATCAGAAAAGGGATGTTCATGTTTAACCCATGAGTCTGCTCAGGATGTCCAAAAAGATAGAGCAATACAAAGCGTTCCCAGCGAAGCCTCTTTGTCCCAATAGTAGGTTGAACATTGTAGCACATAATCAGAGACAAGAGATGATACTCAGGGCGCAAGTCCTTGGACTCCAACAATGCGCGATCCGTGCGAGTGCCCAGCTTGCAGATGGCTGCAACCACGGTCTCCCAGTCGGTCGACGACTGAAGTGGCCCAGCTGTATAATGAAGCCCCGTAGTATCAACTTCCATCCCCAACAACTCACCAATATCATAAGGTGTGACCGTGAGCTTCTTTCCTCGCACCGAAGTCTCAAAAACATAGGTTCCTGTCTCTTCATCCTAAGCGAGAATTAAGCCCCGCAGATAGAATTCCCGAATAAGCTCCACACGAAGGTGAGCGAGGGAACACGACCAACCGGCTCAATGGGGACTCTAAGCAATAAGCGACCAAAATCGGGAACACCGCTCTGTGAGCTCCGTGAAGTTGACGTGCGCTGCGCAATGCGAACGAGCAGTAGAAAAGGCTCGAGCCCTCGCAGGAGGAACCTCAGCATCCCTCTTGGCTCGACGCTCCCTGGTAGCACCACCTCCGCGTGATGACTCACCAGCAATGCCTTTTCCCTTGTCGGGACGGGAAACAGGCTCTACAGCTTCTTCCTCTTCTTCTTCAGCCTCCTCGGCTTGATAGTCGGGGTCCGATCCCTCCGACTCCTCAGCAGCACGTGTCCTTTTAGAGACACTCCGTCGGCCTCTACTACCACGGCGACCACCTCCCGTGGCCATGAGCACCAAAAGCACCAAGACTAGCGAAAACGCCATTTTCCTACATATAGAAAGTAGCCGAAAATGAACAAAGCCTGAAAAATGTTCTAAAAATTCTGAAAAATTCACCAATAATCTCAGAATAAATAATAATGCAATATCAAACTTAATTCATGCAGAAAATTTCATCAAATTTGGCACATTTTTAAAAATCCCGAAATTCCACCAAAAATGAACCCTAGAACATAAATCTGTAAAAAATAACGGATTTTAATGTGTTCTAAGTGTTCTAGATGCAAGAATATATGTCCAATCATTGATTTATAGCAAAAAATTGCATCAAAAACGAACAAAAACAGAGATCAAACAATTTTTTCCGAAAAACCAATATTTTAGAACCCTAGAGCATAAATCTGTCAAAAATAACGCAAACTAAGGTGTTCTAGGTGTTCTAGATGCAAGATAATCAGTTCAGATAGTGAATTACAGCAAAAAATTGCATAAAAAACGAGTAATATCTGAGATCGAACTCTTGTCCCGGAATATTAAAAAAAAAATGCAAAAATCGGGTTTTACCTATGATCCGAGCTAAAAACAAGTTGTTTGAGAGGGAAATCGAGTAGATCTGGAGGAGAGGACCTCAGGGAGGTTTTAGAGAGAGAAAGAGCTAGGTTTGAATGAGTGTAGAGTGAGAAAAATGAATCCTTACCGGTATAATATAGCGCGGCTACAGTATTTTATACGGTATAGGATGAATGCATGCCGTATAAAAAATCAGAATTTCAAAAAATAGCCTTTTTCATGTAGAAATTCATAAAAACCAAATTAATTTCAGAAAAATTAATGATTTTACTTCAAAAATTATTATGATGACAGTAAAATATTCTATGATTTCAAAAGACATCATATCATCAAAATTTGATATTAAGAATAATCAAAATTATTTAAATCATCAAGATGCGAATTGATAAATAATAATTTTCTAGAAATTTGTCCAAATTGACATCAATTTGTCGCAACCCGTTCAAAATAGAGATTTAACTAAAATAGCACCGGGGGTGGCTCTTTGAGCATCTTTTTCAAAAACTATCACCTTATATCACCGAAAAATTCTAAAATATTCAATTTTTCAACCTTTTTCGGTTTTTCTCATAATTTCTCACGTGGTAGCTTCACACACGTACCGGACGACCGGGGTGGTAGCTCTTTCCTACATGTGGTGGTAGTTTTCACACTCCTTTCGGATGTAATTCTTTCCACATCTTTTAAACTAAGGAGTTTCTTCCTCTTTTTTTTTAAATAAAATAAACTCCCCCTCAATTAGACAATCTCACAATTGAAAATAATTTTGACGAATCTTAGTCAATTAGAAAATATCCATCAATTATATTCAACATTCACTACCAAGATGGATTAAATACAAAGTGATTAAAATTAATTTCAAAATTTTGATGAAGGTATGTAAAAAGAAATCACATAATAAATTATCGTCAAAATAATGAAAAGTGAAGTAAAATCAATAATTAATATGGATTTAATTCAATTTGAATTGACTTTAAATACCGGTTAATTCTCTTTGAAAAACCTTTAATCTCTCTACTTTAAAGATTTTCAAACATCTCACTTCTCAATAAAAACTCCCCAAAAACCTTTCCTTAAAGAGATTTTCAAAATAACATTTAAACAAACAAACCTCCTCTTAACATATAATGCAATGATAAATAAAAATATACAACATGCACCAATCAAAGCATTATAAAAATAAAAATAAACTAAGACGAAAAACAAGGAAAGATATCACCTTTCCGGATCCAAACTTGTCGGATTATTGGTTGTCTTGGCTTGTCGACGATTTTTGTGGTTCGTTTAAACGTTTGATTCACCATAGGTCCTTTCGAAGCAAGTTTCTTCGATTGATGTTGTCGTTGAGGCTTAGAAACCCAAACCGCTTGTGGCTTCGACTTAGAAATCCGGTTCGGTTGTGGGTTCGGTCGATATTGACGTTGAGGCTTAGAAACCCAAACCGCTTGTGGCTTCGACTTAGAAATCCGGTTCGGTTGTGGGTTCGGTCGATATTGACGTTGAGGCTTAGACTTCCGGTTTGCACGAGGTACTCGGCCCAATTGATTTCCAATTTGATTCCGTGGGGGGAGCCGAGTAGAGGAAGGTGTCGATTGAGGTTTCGATGGTGCCGATCGATTTTTCTTATCCTTATTTGGGCAACACCTCTTGATGTGTCCTTTGATGCCGCATCGATGACACACTTTTTCCTTCAAGGTAGTTGAGACTTTCGAAGTTGATGTAGAAGCCTTCTCAACATATGTCCTTTCGTATCCGAGGCCCAACTTGTTCGTTTGACCTAACCCAAGCATGTTATCCAACTTTTTGAAAGGAAAATTGTTGAAGATCCGATTTGAGTTGATGAACTTGCTTGGTTAACACTTGATTGGATGTGTAGGTTTCCTTAAATTGTTGCTCCAAAAATCCAATCTTATCCTTATAAGATTTCATCGTTAATTCCGCTTCTTCTAGCTTCTTTTGGAGGACCGAATTGATATTCAAAATTGATTCCCGTTCCTCCTCAAGAGCTTCATTCATGATCCTCATATTGTTGTTATCTTCTTCAATCTCCAACAAACGACTTTCCAACTTCTTATTGAACTTCGCCATTTTTCGTGATCCAACAAGAAGTTGATTGTATGCTTCCGTAATATCCTCGTCGTTTGCTTCCTCCTCGCTTTCGCCATTATCGCTCGAAGATTCATGCGAAGAAATAGAAACATTAGAGTTAGTAACAATAGATGATAAACAAATAGCATTGGAGGAAGGCAAAGTAGACTTAGAAATCAAAGCAATATGATCCTTTTCTTCATCACTTGGCGATGATTCACTCGAAGAAGAATCATCCCAAGTTTTCGTTTGCAAAGCTTTTTGTTTATATGTCTTCTTTGAAGGACAATCTGTTGCTATATGGCCGTAGCCTTTGCACTTGAAGCATTGGATCTCCCCTTCAAATTCATCTTTCTCTTTTGAAGACTTTGCAAGTTTTTTATCTTTAGATTTAGAAAAAGATTTTCGCTTCGAAGATGAAGCATTGTTCTTTCGAAAATTCCGTCGAAATTTCTTCGTGAGGAGCGCCAATTGATGTTCAAAATCCGCAAGCGTAATATTTTCGTCGGAATCCGTGTCGTCGTCTTCTTCCTTTGTTGATTTGAGTGCCATTCCTGTGCTTTTAGAAAAAGACTTGGAAGAAGATTGATTAGTAGGAAAAGTCATCTCATACGTTTGTAAAGCGCCTACTAATTCTTCGACTTTCATCTCGTCCGGATGCTTAACCGTTTCGATCGCGGCAACCTTTGCCGCGTTCGGAAGAGTTCGAAGAATTTTCTAACAACTTTTGACTCCGGGATTTTCTCTCCCAAGTTAGCGCATGTATTTACTACGTCTTGTAGACGTGTATAGTACTCGGTAAAGGTCTCGTTTTCATCCATGAAAATCGAATCAAATTTGCTTGTAAGCATTTGTAATTTTTGGACCTTTACTAAGCTTGTTCCTTCATGCGTAACTTGTAGAGTATCCCAAATCTCTTTCGCGGTTTCACAAGTCGAAACGAGAGTAAACTCCGTATGCGACAAGGCATTAAATAAAGCGTTTATGCCCTTGCCGTTAAACGAAGATGCCTCGTTTTCATCTTTCGTCCACTTGTCTCGTGGTTTAGGCTTCTCAACATTATCGACCTTTTCGGTTGGAGGTTTCCATCCGAACTCAATTGATTTCCGCACCCGCTCTTCGATTGCAATTAGAAAAGCTCTCATGCGAACTTTCCAATAGGTATAATTCGTGCCGTCGAAAAGCGGAGGTCGATTAATGTTACCGCCTTCGGCCATTAGATATCAATATATCTAGATCCCGCTCTGATACCAATTGTAAGTTATGGGGTAGCCCCAAGGATCTATCTAGATTGTATCCAACACCTAGAGGGGGGTGAATAGGTGTAAAGGCCGAAAACCACAAATCTCGATGCAATAAAAATAAATGCGGAAAATAAAAAGTACACCGAGATTTACGTGGAAAAACTCCAACTCGGAGTAAAAAACCCACGGGACCAACACGCGAATACCAATCCACTAAAAGAAAAGATTACGAGGTGATTACCGACTCCACGGACTTAACCTCTCTAACTCTCTTATGGATCTCCGCGCACTCCACCGAGTTGTCCACGATCACGTCGAATCCACGAACGCCCACGTTACGAATCCACGAACGCCTTGCTTCGAATCCACGAAGTCTTCAATACGCAGAATCCACGACGCCACGCTCGAGTCCACGAAGTCTTCAATCACGCCGAATCCACGACGCCACCATGAATAGAATCATGAATATGGTGATCCTTCGTTGGAGTATCGATGAAAAGAAGAAAACTCCAAACGAATCGTAGATCAAATCGACATATAGAGTAAGAATTACTATGTCTTGATTTGACCTAAAAGAGGCTATTTAGTAGAAAATAGGTTTGGAAGGAATTCCTAGCCTCTAGGGTTTCTCAAACATGTATAATCATGAAGTGCACGAAGTTAGAGAACCCTAAGAACCTATTTATAGACTTTAGAATCAATTAGATTCGGATTAGAGAAAAATCGATTTTTACCTTCTTGTCGGTACAAAAACGGGGCCATTACCGGTAATGCAATGACGAGAAGATTTTTACTGCGAAGGGCCATTACGGTAATGGATTGATGGCTATCTTAGGTATAGCAACTTTTTTATCTTAGGTACAAAACCAATTTTATCGGTATAACTTTGTATTTTTCTTTGAAATTTCACTTTTGAAAACTACAAAGTTAGATACAATTTCTAATCCGTTATACAATGATTTTATGATTCTAATGCCTATAACTAAGTATAAATCACCATAACATGAATTAAAAACTTACCTAGGCATCGTGATTCTCATCGTGAGCCAATTCCTCTTTCTTCGAAGTCTTTGATTCTTCACCGTTCTTCGATCCGCTCCGATCCTTCAAGACTCCGACTCAATTCACGAAACTTGCCAACACAAAATCCTTAACAACTATGCCACAATTATACATGTTAAATGTACATGCTATCATGCTCCAATATGTCAACATAGAATAAATATGCTCTAAAATAACAACCCAGTATACCATGATGCAAACGTAATACTATCAAGTATACTACATGTCCCAACACTATGCTATCAGCATGTTCAAATAATCCAACTACTATAACCTATCTAGTAGTGATTATCATTTTCAAGTCAATGTCACTGTTCAATCTTATTTTAGGACCTACACATGTGTGGTCCGACATCCCGCCTAGGCATGTGGTAGCACATCATTCCACATTTGGAACAGGGCGTCCACACGACCCTACGGGCGTCCACCGCCTATTTGCCGTGGTAGCTCATCATCCCTACGGCGGGAATGAGGCTGTCCCACGCGGCCCGACGAGCGTCTCAATCCCGCACGCGTGAGCGTATCGCAAAGGCCAACTCGGAGTCTTGCTTGTAGGGAGCGACCCTCACAAGCATGTGCGAATGGGCACAAATGGCAAGCAAGCAAAGTCATTGTCTCACGATCCAGTCATCATGGCTCTATCATGAAAATAGTCACTAGCAACAATAGGTCTAGTTTTACATCTTATGGCAGTTCATACGTTCAATACATCTAATGCCCCTTTATGACATTAGAGTCCTCTTTAACCAAATTCTTTCACATTTAGTGCCTCTTTATGACGATCTAAATTCACTAGGTTAATTACCTTCCAAGCTCAATGCCACTCTATAGCATTAGCTCTCTATGTCACAAGTCTAGTCCAAGCCTAATGCCGCTTTATGACATTAGCTTACTATATCACATGTCTAGTCCAAGCCTAATGCCGCTTTATGACATTAGCTTACTATATCACATTTTGATACCAAGCTCAATGCCTCTTTATGACATTGGCTTTTCTCCTATGCCATACATAGTTCTATGTATAAGAATGCAACTCATTTGTCATTTGCACTATGTTCAACATGATCTCAGATCTCAAGTAGAATGCTAACACATGCATAAGTCCAACCTGACTATTCTCTACTACATAGATGAGGTTGTGCGATTACACGGGGTACCTACTTCTATAGTATCGGATCGAGATCCCCGTTTTGTATATCACATTTGGAGGAGCCTACAGGAGGCCTTTGGCACGCGCTTAGACTTCAGCACTGCTTTCCACCTTGTAACATACTGGACTTGCGCAAATTGCGGAGTTCGAGTATCTGACTTGAGTTCGGAGCCTTACCATATTTTCTGGAAGGTCGTTGACTGTGTTTGGTTCGAACCCCGAGAACGATGGTTTTCATCTCGGCACCAAAATCCGAAAAAACGGATGTTTGGTCAGCTCTCGGGTTGGGATTTCAAGGCTTTGTACCGGTACAAATTGATGGCTATACTGGTACAAAATAAATTTTGTACCAGTACAGATGAGCCGAGTGTGGGCAACCCGAGGCTCGGGTTTGGCCTTTTCGCAGGGTTTATAGCGGTACAAATGCCCTTTGTACCGATACAAACTGGCAGAATGCGTGCAGTCCGAACTGCAGGGTTTTTTTGGCTATTGTAGCCTTTCTATTAGTACACCCCATGCCCCTTGGGCTCTTCCCTGTGTTTGGAATAGCAAGAGGAGAGGTAAGGGAGTTCTCCACTCCACTCCTTCCCTCTCCATGGATTTTAATGGGTTTTTTTTAGGATTAAACCCTCTCTTTTGCCCTTTTTGCTTGGTAGAGACATCTTCACCATTGTTGGAGCTTGGAGCTTGCCTTTTGGAGCTTGGTGGAGGATCTAACTTCAACCCTAGGGCATTTTGACCTTGGATTGGAGCTTCTTAGAGGTATGTAGATGGTTTCCTTCCTCTAGTTTTGAATTTTGAGGCTCTTTTTGAGATGAAACCCTAGAATTGGGATTCTAGGGTTAGAATTGGGGATTTTCGTTTTGTAGCTTCTAGAACCTAATTGATGGGTTTAGAACTTTGGTTTAGGTTGGATTGGAAGGACTCTAACTCCCATTTGGAGATCGAGAGAGTTTCCTTCGCATTCGGTGAGTTTTCTTCACCCTTTTGTAGAGATCCTTAAAGTGTGAACTCACAGTTCATCTTTTTAGCTTGTAACTCCTAGGATTTGCTTCTTAGGGCTCAAGGAGTGATAATCGAAGCTTCGTTAGCATTTCGGAGCGACACTGCTGGCATTCGGTGGGTTTGGCTTCACAAGTAGAGGAGAAAATTTCTCCTATGTGGTTAATTATTTTCAATAAATTATTTGGCATTCATATTCCTGCTAGATAGAATTTATATGAATTTTAGAACACTTAAAATGCATGTCTTATGTATTATAAAAATTTTACTCTATGTAGTAGAGCATTACGGGATATTTAGCATGCATGCGGGAGTGGTTCTTGTGGGCACTTGGGAATGTGCCTTTTATGTCTATTATAGCTCAATTAACGTATTTGTGAACATTAAACTCATGTTGGGACTTAGAAAGTTTAAGTGTCATCAAGCGGCACTTGACTTAGAAAACTATGAAACTGCAACATAGAGACATTGACATAGGCCATTGGACTTCTAGTATATTCCATGTTAGAGACATGATGACATAGAGATAGGCCTTAGACACAGTAGCTTTACTTTCCATGTTTTGGACATGACGATTTGAGACTTGTGACTATATGCCAATGTGCTCATTCGCACATGCTTGTGAAGGTCGCTCCTACAAGCGGCACTCGGAGTTGGCCAACGCGATACTTGTTCGCCGTGCGGGATTGGGCGCCGAAGTGGATTGCCGTGGGATAGGCTCATTCCTAGAGTGGGATGTTGACTACCACGGGGCCATTAGGCTCGGCATCAGCTAGACAGTCTTCGGGTGGGTCTTATTGGATTTGAACTAAAGAAGTTTAATCAACATTGGACTTTGACTGGAGTAGTAAAACTTGACACTTACTATTCCTTATGGACTAGTTAGTCATACTTTCTATTCATGCTTAGAATAGCTTGCTTACTTGTGCAAATTCATGCTAAGTAGAGTTATCATGCTTTAGCGGTTTACTTGTTACTTATATCGTTTACACTTACTTGTTTCGTTTTGGGCCTAGTGGAGCATGCATGTCACGCCCCGAGCCCGCCAATTCGGTCAGATTCGGGCGCGCCGACAGACCGCCGAACGGACAGAGTTTCCCCTGTACGTTCAAGGCGTCGCAATCCATACAATTACAAGAAGGTTCCAAACAGGAACAGATATTACAATTAGATTGCATAAGGAAGTATCATAAACATAAAACAGCTACTTGCTATTACAACCATTCAACCCATATTACAATATTACATTAGCTTTAAACTTTAATCTTCCTAATACAATCTAGTTATTACAATACGATTTACAACTTTATTACAACATGTTCTCTTCACTTTCAGACCCACAGTTAGCCGTGGGGTACTTCTATTCAGTCTTACGGTAGGCGCTAACTGCGAGCTACGCCCTTGCCTCATGCTATCTTCTTTGCAGCTCACGTGTGTACTGTACCCCAAAACCACAACACGGGGTGAGAACTATTGTCCATAGTTCTCGTGGGTACGGTCACCCAAGAGAAAAGCTCGACCAATAGGTCCAAGGAGGCACTGCAGATATGTTAGTCCAAAAGCATATATAGATATATAATTTGCAACTAACATAAAAACCTGCCTCACAAATGCAATATGCAAATTATTCTTTAGCTCTTAGCTTTTCCTTACTTTATTGCTATTCTTTACTTTAGCCGTTTCATTCTTAAACTTAGCTATTCATTAGGTTAGCTATTCTTATTCTTGCTCTTTACTTTTGGCACTTATGCTATTTAGCAAATACTTCTAAGGTCACTTGACCTCAGCTCACTATGCCACCTGACTCGGTCTTGAGTCAATTGTTTGCGGATATTCCGCGCTCTGTCAGGCTCGAGGCGAAGGACGTCTCACATGCACCTCAGCCTTAGATTCTCTCGACTATAGGTCCACGCACAGGGTGAGAACTATCATCAACCCCCGGACCACAAGTCGCTCAATGGACCTACGGGCGAGGAGAACCACACGTACCCGCGTCCACGAACTCGTACTCATGCGGGCGAGGAGAACCACACGTGCAGAAGAGTCACTTTGCCCGGGCGAGGAGAACCACACGTACTGCGGTTGCCATTCACTTGCTCTGTGCACTAGCAGACATTGCACCAGCGACATTTTCATTCCTAGGGATTAGGAATCCATTTCACATAACTCAAGGGTTGGTCTTAACCCTATAGTGTCGACCTATCTAGGTCCATTGTTCTTTGCATCCTAGGTCCACTTGACACTAGGGTTCATTCTTTGTCACATAACCTAGGTTGATTTAACTCTAGGTTTAATGTCATTCCAACTCGACCTATGTTTACTCACACTAGGTCCATTATCATCTTTAACCAACCTATGTCCTTGACACTAGGTTCACTGTTCTTTACCTAGATCCACATGACTCTAGGTTGCTAGAACCTATGTTCATTACACTAGCTTAGATGCCACTCGATCTATATGTGTATTTAGTCCATGACTCACATTCTTTATTTGGCATTCTTATACTTTGCTCTCTTATACTTGACATTCTTATGTCTACCAAAGCCTTTACTTAGTATTCTCGTTCTTTCGCATTCTTTAGCCACTAGGTTCTTTAAACACTAGGTTCATGCTCACTCGTTCACTAGCATTTCTATATTATGCTATTGTCATGTTCATCGAATGTTCACTATGCTAAGCATGCATTCTTTTACTCTTCTAGCATTATACTTTATGCTATTATCATGCATTTCATTTGTTTACTTGCATCTACTTAGCATTTTTACTTTACCTCACTAGCATGCATTTCTAATCATGCAGTATTGAACATGCGTCAATAAGAGTTAAATGACTCTTAGACATACAGGCGACCTAGTCGCTTCGGTAAACACAACCCACCTCAATTCGCACTCCGATTGCTCGTCGACACTTGCAATCGGCCGTCCACTCTTGACCCGGTTCGGCTCGAACTCTTGCACGACCAACCAAACGGTCTCCGAATTGCAATCAGAGACTTTGTGCGTTGCCCACGCCTTTAAGTTGCCCAGTTCCGTTTTCATGAATTTAGGGCTCCTATCTTGCGTCTTTGCGGACATACGATATGAATATATTAAATAATTAATTTCTTCGTACACGCTCGTCGAATCAAGGAAGCGCGCCAACGCGTTCGTTAGGCCCCCAATTAGGTTTACATGGGGTCAAATGAGATCAAACTCATTCATTTCTAAAAACCCCATTTTGGAGCCCTAGGGTTGCACTTTCGCAAAACCCACCGATTTGATCCCTAGAACAAGCAATAGAGAGCTTGTCTAACCTCTAGGTACTCATCTAAGAGCACTAGAGCCATCCATAGGGTGTTTAAAACAAACCCTAGAAATCCACCATTAGAGCACCTTGAAGAACACATGATTTTCATGAGTTTTCAAGCCTCTACAAGGTTCTAAAGCTTACAAGAAGCTCAAAACTCTAGATCTAGGGTTTAGAAACCCATTACTAGAAGATCTACTATGAGAGGGAGAGAGAGCTTACCTCCCAAGAGCTTGCTCTTGCACAAAGGAGAAGAAGAGGATGGCCATCATCATCATCATCTTAACCTTCTTCATCTTCTTTCTTCTTCTTTTCCTTCTCTTTCTTTCCTTTCTTCTTCTGTCAACGAGAGAGAGAGAGATCGGAGGAGTGAGAGAGAGAAAGAGAGTGTTTAATACACTCTATACACATCTCATGCCAAAAATGCGATAAGTCCCTCAACAATGCACCACATGCAAAAGCCCAAAGCCAGGCAATTTCGGGTCTCGAGAGGCCAGGTCTCCGTGTATGGAGTCGGACTCCAAGTACCTTCGCGAGAGTCAATCGCGCGTGGGGTCCGGACCTCACAAAGGTGATCGGATCCGAAGCGGACCGGGACTTAGCCAAATTTTGGTGACTTCGCGGGGGTGGACCGGTCTGGCCTCCCGATCCCGGATCCAGGAAGCGGGATTTTCGGGACTTAGCCATTTTTCGACTTTTTTTCTTCTCCGTTTCAACTCACTTTTGACCCGTTCGACCTCCGATTCGTTTCAAATCGAACCGAGACTCTCCAAACATGATTTAGATCATGTCCACATCATTATCTCACCCGCGCAAGTGACGGATTTGGCTCACGGCCCAAAGTAGCCTTTCGGGTTCCGTTTTCGCACCTCGTGCACC
Organism: Aechmea fasciata; assembly: GCA_025177825.1. Taxonomy (NCBI): domain Eukaryota; kingdom Viridiplantae; phylum Streptophyta; class Magnoliopsida; order Poales; family Bromeliaceae; genus Aechmea; species Aechmea fasciata. The sequence continues at coordinate 1,795,156 of CM045926.1, forward strand.
GAAACCACCCGAAAGCTTCCAAACTTCACGGGAACCATTCTTATGGCCTTCTAAGCCAACATACCTCGTGACTTCATGAGTTTAGAAGTTCGGGGTGTTACAATGCAACTGAAGTCAGTAATTGCTCACTGGGAACTATTATTTAATAGTTCTCACGCCCTCTGTTTCTTATGTGTTTTAGAGCCTTCGGCACCGGCGGAGGCAAAGGAGCGTAGCAAAGGGATCGCTAGCTAGTCAGCTTCAGCTTTTACTACTTAGGTGGTTTATTATCTCTCTTTTTGTGTTGTGTGAGGGAGAGATTTTTGTATCCATGTATAGAGACCACCGTGTACTCTTTTAGTTTTACTATGGGATCTTTTGGTTGTACTCTCTTTATAACTTCATAGTGGTTATTAGCTCGTTTATTTATTAGCTTCTTTCATGCTTCTTAGTCTAGAATTCTAGTTGTTATTTTGCTCTGATACTTCTAGATTCTTCTTATTTTGTTGGTTATTTATCGTTTTTGTTAGACGCCTTGTATGTTTTAGATGTACGGCGGAGTGCAGGCACTTGTGGCAAGGCGGCTTCCATTGGGTCTCGGGGGTGACAGTTAAATTGCTATCGAGAAATTTGTTACGATATATTTTATCTATATTAGGATCTGTATTATTGCCTATAGACTATGATTATATAGTATGTAATTCTAGTTATACTCCTACTATAGTAGTCATTGTTACTATAGTAAGATAATCTCTTGTACTATATATATTTGTTAATACAACTCAAGAGGGTATGCTCTTTTGCCCTTCTTTCATGGTATTAGAGCGGGAACCCTAATGTGGGGATATCGATCCATAGCCACCATCCACCTTAAGTCTCACCTTTATCCATAGGTGTCTCTTTTTTTTTGGTTTTTCTATCTCCCCCGACCTTTGCTACGAGTTGCTACGATGGCGGCGCTACGATCTACGGTAGCTACAATACGCTACAGTTCAGTAGTGCTACAGTGTCTCTACTACAGTATTTTCAGCCTTTTGGTGATTCTTCTTTGCTCCTCTGGTGTCGCTCGGACTATTCTACGGTTGGTTGTTCGTATTGCTCGGTTCTTTCCTTGGTGCGGTCGATCTTATTTGGTTATAAGTGGTTTCTCTCGTGTGGTAGAAATCAGGTTCTTTTTTTTCTCATCCGCTACATTCCGATTTATCTTTCTTTCTTATCTAGTGGTGGATCCTTATCGAAAGTGGTAAACATGTCTTCTTCTACCTCAAATTTGCCGATTGTTAACATCAAAACCCTCATTACTACTAGAACTCACCGATTCCATATATCTTGTGTGGAAACAAGTCTTTCTTAATGTTCTAGAAAGTTTTGATGTTACAAAACATGTGGACGGAACTAGTGTTGCGCCTTCTCAGACTATCGATAATGCTGATAAGAAGGTGGTTATAAATCCTGAATATGTAAGTTGGAAAAAGGATGATACTACTATACTTTCATGGATTAATGCCACTTTATCTCTTAGCATATTACATATGGTTGTTTCTAGCTCACCTAAAACTGCATATGATGCTTGGAGAATTATTGAGGCATATTTTCTTGATAAGACAGCTTCTACGGCTTTTTCTCTAAAATCGAATTGCGGAGTATCATGAAAGGCTCAATGAGCATGAGTGATTGCATACAAAAGATTAAGACGATCGGTAATGTTCTTTAGGCGATTGGTGAAATCGAGTCGGACCATAATTTGGTCATGACTGTTCTTCTAGGGCTACCAGAGGAATATCGAGGTTTTGTTAGTGCTCTAAATACACACAGAAATAAACCAACTTTTGAACAACTTCGTCGACTCTTGATGCAAGAAGAAACAGAAGTCCAGCGGTAGATATCATGGAGGCGAAGGACAGCGTGGTAGATCCTATTACAGTCGTGGATCTCACGGAATCTACCCAGTCTCAACCCAATTATCCTCAACAATCTTACACTCCAAATCAACAACCGTACATTCCGAAGTCTGGCATACAATGTCAGATATGTGGAAAGTTCAATCATTCTGCTCTTCAGTGCAGACAACGCTTCAATCATTCTTTCGCTGCTGATGAAGTTCCTCAGACCTTTGCTGCTATGAACCTTCACGAACCCGGTGAGGAGGTCTGGTATCCAGATACCGGAGTATCAAATCATATGACCGCAAACTCTGGTATTCTCTCATCTTCTAAACCTTATAATGGGCATGAAAAAATTCTTGTTGGTAATGGAAATTTACTTGATATTACTCAGACAGGTGAAACTCAATTGAATACATCTTCTAACTCTTTTGCTCTTAAAAATGTTCTGATTGTTCCTGCTATTAAGAGAAATTTACTTTCAGTGCGTACATTCTGTCAAGATAATAATTCTTTTTTTGAATTTGACTCTACTGGTTTTTCTGTGAAGGACAAGGAAACAAGGAAGGAGCTTCTTCGATGTCCTAGCTCGGGAACATCACTTTATCCAATTTTTTCTAAACTTGCAAGTGTAGGGAATAAGCAACAACTAGCTCTAGTTGCATCTAGGTTTAGTGGAGATGTCTGGCATAGACGGTTAGGTCATCCTAGTCTTCCTGTTCTTTCAACATTTATTAAAAACAATAAAATTGTTTCTGATTCTGCACTGAAATTATCTATCTGCAATGCTCGTAATATGGGAAAACATGTTAAACTCTCATTTCATGATTCAGAATCTCAGTCTGCTTTTCCTTTTCATATTGTTCATTCTGATGTTTGGCAATCACCTGTGCCCTCGGTTTCTGGATACAAATATTATATTATTTTTATCGCCTATTATTCTAGATTTTTACGCTTTATCTTTTAAAATTTAAACATGAAGTTTTTGACAAATTTCTCGAGTTCAAGAAGATGGTTGAAAATATATTTCAAAGCTCAATAAAATTTTTCATTCTGACAATGGTACGGAATTTGAAAATGACAAATTTTCTAGTTTTTGCTCACAAAATGGAATTATTCACCGATTTTCTTGTCCTTACACTCCTCAACAAAATGGTCTTGCTGAGAGAAAACATAGACATTTATCTAACATTGTTAGAAGTCTATTGTTTCAAGCTAGCTTGCCTCCTCGTTTTTGGGCTGAGGCCATTCAAGCTATTTGTTTTACTTGTAAATCGACTACCATCTCTTACTGTTTTAAATGGGCGGTCACCATATGACATTCTCCAGGGTTGTGCTTCTCCTGACTTGCAACTTATCAGAGTCTTTGGCTGTTTGTGTTATCCGATGTTCGGGACATTGCGGATCACAAGCTCTCTCAGATCACTTCCTTGTGTTTTCTTGGGCCTTTCGACAAACATAAAGGCTTTTGTTGCCTACTATCCAAGCCTTTGGTAAAGTTTTTATCTCTCGCCATGTTACTTTTGTTGAAGCTGTTTTTCCTTACTCTTGTCCAAATTTTCTTCCTCACAACCTTCCCACTTCACTGAAATTTTCAAATGTTTCAACATTTTCTTTCTAATCCTCCTTTATTGGGCGAAAGTCCTTCCTCTCTTGATGCCATCTCTGGTTTTTCCTTCACACGCCCTTCTACGGACGTTGGATCACATGCCTCTGTTTCAAATCGAGGCTATCGACTTTTCCTTCCGTCTTGAATTATGATGCCACACGGGTTAGTGATGAACGTCTTTGCCACTATTCTTTGGTCCACACGAACTCGGGTCTATACCGGACGCCACACCCTCACCTCCTGCACTCTTTGCTTCCTTCTCCTGCTGAGTTGACGCCTTCCACATCTGACAGGCCACCTTCACCTCAGCCTGCTGAGCCTTCTTTACCAATCTGAACACACTCTATGCTTACTCGATCTATGGCTAAAAATGTTGTCTGATCTACCTCCTTCCTAGCTTCTACACATCCTCCTCTTCCTACTGAGCCTACCACTTTTCATGAAACTTTTCAAGATGCAGGTTGGCGTGCTGCCATGGGTGAAGAATTTGATGCATTACTCACCAATGATACTTGGGAGCTTGTTCCTGCTCCTCCTTCTGTCAATCTTATTGGTTGTAAATGGGTCTACAAAGTCAAACAGAAGGCGTATGGCTCTCTTGAGCGTCTCAAAGCTCGACTAGTGGCTCAAGGTTACAAACAACAACAAGGCATTGATTTTGATGAGGCTTTTTCTCCGGTTGTCAAATCGACCACTATTCGTACAGTTCTTTCGGTAGCTCTCTCCTCTGGATGGTCTCTCCGACAACTTGATGTGAAAAATGCCTTTCTTCATGGCACTCTCTACGAGGAGGTTTATATGAAACAACCACGGCTTTGTGCATCCTTCGCTTCCTAGTCACGTTTGCGTCTACGCAAAGCAATATATGGTCTCAAACAAGCTCCTCGGGCTTGGTTTCGGCTTCACTTCCTTTCTTTACGAGATTGGTTTTGTTGGCGGCCTTTGCGATCCCTCGATGTTTGTTTGTTATTCCTCCTCGGCACTCTTGTTCTCCTTTTGTATGGTGATGATATTATTGTCACCGACAGTTCCTCATCTTTTCTCGATGCTCTTATCGTCACTTTACAACGCGAATTTGCCATGAAGGATCTCGGACCGCTGCATTATTTTTTGGGTATTGAGGTTCATCGCTCCTCCTCTGGTCTTCATCTATCTCAACAAAAATATGCACATCAATTGCTGCAGCGACATGGTTTTCTTGACAGTAAGCCCGTTTCTACTCCTCTTTCGCCAACATCTCGTCTCTCTTCCCATGAGGGGCATCTTCTTGAGGATCCATACACTTATCGTCAGATAGTTGGTGGTCTCCAGTATCTCACTTTTACCAGACCGGACGTTTCATATGCCGTCAACTCTGTTGCCCAGTATCTCCATGCACCTCGTGAACCGCACATGCAAGCGGTCAAGCGTATTCTACGTTATATTCGGGGAGCCATGTCTTATGGCCTTCCTATCTCTCATTTGCGACAATCCTTCTCTTGTGGCTTTCGGCGATGCGATTGGGTTGCCCAGAGATACACGTCGCTCTACTTAAATTACATTTTCTCGGGCCAAATCTTATCTCTGATGCGCTGAAACAACCCACCATTTCTCGTTCTAGTTACGAAACGAGCATCGTGCGCCAGCCTACACACTTGCTGAGACCGTCTGGATTCGTCGTCTCCTTCGTGACCTTCGTATTTTCTTATGACGCTCTATCAGTATTTATTGCGATAATCTCAGCACCACCTACCTTGCAGCCAATCCTATTCTCCATGCTCGCACGAAGCACATTGAACTTGACCATCAGTTCTTGCGGGAAAAAGTTCAGTCTGGTGATTTGGACTTGATTCATATCTCTTCTGACAAGCAACTTGCCGACATTTTCACCAAGCCCCTGTCACCCTCTTGGTTTTCGATATTGCGGCTCAATCTTCGCATCAAACCACGGATGCTTAGCTTGCGGGGGGATGTTACGATATATTTTATCTATATTAGGATACTGTGTATTATTGCCTTCTATAGACTATGATTATATAGTATGTAATTCTAGTTATACTCCTACTATAGTAGTCATTGTTACTATAGTAAGACAATCTCTTGTACTATATATATTTGTTAATACAACTCAAGAGGGTATGCTCTTTTGCCCTTCTTTCAAGAGCCTAGGGTTAAGTCTTCTTGTGGACCTAACAAACCTTAGGCCGGTTGGACTATAGGATAGAGGCTCGTGAGAGACGAGGTCTATGTGACTTGTGAGCGAAAGTATTAAGATTGGGTATTTTGAACAACTCTAGAAAGTAGAGTTGGATCGAAGTGTATAGCTTCTAACCCGCGGAGGGTTACGTTGGCGGCGACAACGTAACATCGGAAGTTAGTAGTAAAGGACACTTCCTTTCTTTCGCATGATTTGGGTATTTATAGCTTGAGCGGGGATGCGATTGCGTGAGCTTACTAACTTGCGCTTTTGTGATGTTGTAGTGGCGATGCCGACGACTCGCTCGAAATCTCTTGGAGCGGACAATGCGGCACACCTTGAGGAGGTCGAGACCTCCGCTACCTCTGAATCCGGCGAGTCCGTGGTGAGAACGATTGGCCACTCTCACAGCTGTGGTGACACAGCAAGCGACAGCGGCACAGCGACAGGAGGCGCGCATGAAGCGCATGGAGGATCTCCAATTGCAGCAGGCGGTTGCGAGGGAGACTCAGACTCCTTCGCCACCAGCACCAGCCGAGGTTGACTTACGCGGGCGCGATGCCCGCGGCCGCTCACACCAGACAACTCCGGCAGTCGAGCGCCGGGAGGAGGATCGAGACACCCCGCAAGTTCAAGAATCGCCGGTGGCAGCGGCATTCCCAGTTATGGCTCAGGGGGCCGAGCGGGATCGACTCATGGATCGCCTCAAGGAGTTTAGGAGGTGCAGTCCGAGTACCTTTGACGGAGAGAAGGTCGACCACTGGATCGTGGAAAAGTGCTTGATGCATATGGAGAAGCTTTTACGCAACACGTGTGTGGAGGAGCGGGATAGAGTGTGGCTCGCCACTCACCATCTAAACGGTTAGGCCTACCGCTGGTGGACTGACATCCAGGAGAACCCCAGCACGGATTTGGCAGCGATTACATGGTTGAAGTTCAAGGAACTTCTGTTGGCGCACTACTTTCCGATGCTTGTCAAGAGGCGGATGGAGCGAGTTTGCGCGGCGACTCGGGGGACGGACATGTGGCAGTATGAGAGAGAGTTTTCTCGGCTTACGCATTGCGTGCCCTTCGTCGTGCGGGACGACGAGGACAAGGCCCGCATCTTCGGCGTGGATTGCAAGTCGATTTTTCGGTTCGTGCGATCATCGGAGCTTCGGACGTACAAGCGAGGTGGTGAACAGCGCGCTCACTGTGGAGAGCGGCGCTGTGTTGGTATAGGAGCGGCGCGAAGGCATGGACAAGGGTAAGGGCAAGAGGCCCGCGGCTGAGGGTGCGAGCCAGACGCACTCTAGGCGGCCGCCAAAGCACCCTAGAAGCCAGCAGCGCAGTCGAGGCGCACCGACTTAGCGAGGAGGACCAAACCGACGCCGGCCTCCCTAGTGTGTGATCTGCGGTGGTCCTCACCACCCGCCGTAGTGTCCACAGTGGGCCTCCAGGTGCTTCACCAGCACCGTCTTCTGCATCGGCACCGTCTCTACCAGCCGCAAGCCAGGGGACCCCTTCGGCCGATACAGCCCGGGCGGCGGCAAATCAGCGCGAGAGCGAGGTCACGTCGGGCGCCGAGTGGGCGCATGTACGGCTGTGAGCAAAGCGACGGCAGTGAGATGTGGTGGCGGTATCATTTTACTTGATGGCATTAGAGTACGTGCATTATTTGATACCGATGCATCACATTCATTCATAGATCGGTACATTTGCCGAGTTGCATAACATTCGGTTTGTTCCTTTACTACATCTGGACGTATCGTTGTGACCATATTGTGGACGTGCGAGAGTATTGCCCCAGTTATCCTATCCGGGTAGGAGAGTGGACCATGCCCGCAGACTTGCGAGTGGTGCGCAAGCTGGGGAATTTCGATGTGGTTTTAGGTATGGATTGGTTGACAAGATATTACGCCACCATCGATTGCATTAATCGAACGATTACTTTTAGAGAACCGGGTCAGAGTGAGGGGGTATTTAGAGGATGCCAGAGTTCGCTTTTTGCGATGTCGATCAGCTCGTCTCGAGCTAGGCAGGCGATCAGCAGGGATGCGTAGCCTATTTGGCTAGTATCGCATTGAGGGTTAAGAATGATACCCCTAGGATCGAGGATATCCTGGTGGTACGGGAGTTTCAGGACATGTTTCCAGCGGAGGTACCAGGCATGCCACCTGATAGGGAGATCGAGTTTGTGGTAGATCTCGCTCCCGGGACTACCCCAGTCTCGAAGGCACCCTATAGGATGGCAGCGAGTTAAAGGAGGCGAGGAGCACGATTACGGGATCTTTTGGACAAAGGCTTCGTTCGAAGGTGTGCCACCTTGGGGAGCACCGGTCCTATTTGTGAAGAAGAAAAACGGATCACTTCGCCTTTGTGTGGACTATCGTGAACTTAATAAAGTCACGATCAAGAATAAGTATCCGTTACCGAGGATTGATGATCTTTTTGATCAACTTCAGGGATCTTGTGTGTATTCCAAGATAGATTTGCAGTCGGGATATCACCAGTTAAAGATTGCACCTTGAGATGTGGCAAAGACGGCTTTTAGAACACGGTATGGTTATTATGAGTTTATTGTTATGCCGTTTGGGCTTACTAACGCCCCGACAGCTTTTATGGATCTAATGAACCGTGTTTTCAAGCCTTATCTAGACAGGTCCGTCGTGGTGTTCATCGACGACATCTTGGTTTAGTCCGACGATGTGGATCACGAGGAGCATTTGAGATTGGTACTTCGAGTGCTTCGGGAAAAGGAATTATTTGCACAGTTGAAAAAGTGTGAATTTTGGCTTCGAGAGGTGACTTTTCTGGGGCATGTGATTTCAGGATCAGGCATAGCAGTGGATCCTAGGAAGATAGAAGCCATCCAAGATTGGCCAAGGCAAACGAACGTCACCGAGATCAGGAGATTTCTTGGATTGGCCGGTTACTACCGGAGATTTGTTGAGGGATTTGCGAAGTTATCCACTCCCCTCACGAGGCTCACGCATAAGGGAACCAAGTTTATTTGGAATGATGCGTGTGAGAAAAACTTTCAAGAGTTAAAGTTGAGATTGACGACTGTTAGTTATGGGGTTGCCCCAAGGATCTATCTAGATTGTATCTAACACCTAATCCCACACCTAGAGGGGGGGGTGAATAGGTGTAAAGGCCAAAAACCACAAATCTCGATGCTTTAAAAAATAAATACGGAAAATAAAAAACACAGATTTACGTGGGTAAACTCCAAACTCGGAGTAAAAAACCCACGGGACCAACACTCGAATAAACAATCAATAAGAGAAAAGATTACAAGGTGATACTGAACTCCACGGACTCGACCTCTCTAACTCTCCTATGGATCTCCGCGCAATCCTCCTTCGGGTTGTCCACGCCCTCACGTTCGAGTCCACGAACGCCACCACTTCGAATCCACGAAGCTTCTATCACGCCGAATCCACGACGCCACTCGAATCCACGAGGCAACGATCCGAATCCACGAACCGCCTTCAACGCGCCGACTCCACGACGCCGTGAATGAGAAGCATGAATATGGTGATCTTTCGCTTAGGAGTATCGTAGAAAACCGAAGAAGAAAACTACAAGCGAATCGTAGATCAAATCGACATATAGATATTCAATACGATATCTCGATTTGACCTAAAAGAGGCTATGAAGTAGAAAATAGGTTTTAGATCAATTTCTAGCCTCTAGGGTTTCTCAAACATGTATATTCATGAAGCATATGAATTAATGGAACCCCCATCGCGTATTTATAGATTTAGAAGACTTAGAAGTAGACTAGAATTGTGAAAATCTAATTTTGGCAATAAATTAGAGATAGACTAGGATTTGAAAACTTGTTTAAAATCAATTAGAAAACATAGAGATAGACTAGGATTTGAAAACTTGTTTAAAATCAATTAGAAAACATAGAGATAGACTAGGATTTGAAAACCTCAATTTTGTCTAAATATTCAATTTAAAAACATTCTAAGTCTTCCAAATACTTTTAAATATTTATAAATCATCATCAATAATATTTGAACTTACCAGAGCATTGTGGATTCATATTTTGAATATGCGAGTCTTCGATCTTCGTTTCTTCTTCTTTAAACCTTCAAGACTCCGAACTAACTTCACGAAATATGCCAACATAAAATCCTTAACAATCTCCCCCTTTGGCAATTTCGTGACAAAACAAAATTACATTAAAATACTCACAAGGCTCAATTCACAAAAAAAATGAAATTCATTGCCATCACCAAAACAATGAACTTCTCGCGTGAAAGATCCAAAGAAATACAAAATTACAACTTTGCAACTCCTAAACAAACTCTATAACTTAGACGCAACTAGGAGTCTTGAAGTCTTCAATGATCTACAATTAAGTTACTTTCTCCACGTGAAAGATCACAAACAAAGTTAGTAGTAATATGAAAATGAAAATCTCTCCCTTTGTTCATGCATCAAAAGATTGAAATTCAAACTCGAAAATAAAAAATTATCACACGCTCTCCCCCTTTGATCTTAAATTCAAGTTTTCAATTCTTCTCCCCCTTTTTGTCAAAACTTGCCAAAAAAAAAATACAAATAGAGAGAAAAACAAACTAGTAAATAGAAAGTAGTCGTGTCATAGTTAAAAGCAAAAATAAGCAAACTAAACATAGTCCTAGGAGAGAAAAGTAAAACATAAATAATGAGGCTCAAAAAGGTAAAATCACTCTGTGTCCTCCTCATCAAAAATTTTGCCTTGTTTCCTCAAAAATCCTTCAAAATTATATTAATTTCATAAAAATTAAAAGTTGTACTCCAAAAATTATTAGGATGAAGATAAAATATTATTTGATTTCAAAAGACATCAAAACATCAAAATTTGATATTAAGAATAATCTAATTATTTAAAGTCATCAAGATGCAAATTGATGAAAAATAATTTCTAGAAATTTAGCAAAATTGACACCAATTTGTCGCAACCCTTTCAAAATAGAGATTTAGCTAATAAACACCGGGAGTGGCTCTTTGAGCATCTTTTTCAATCTACCATCTTATAGCAGAAAATTCTAAAATATTCACATATATTTTTTCTCAACCTTTTCGGTTTTTCATATTAATTACCCATGAGGTAGCTTCACACACGTACCGGACGACCTGGGTGGTAGCTGTTAAGGATTTTGTGTTGGCAAGTTTCGTGATTTGAGTCGGAGTCTTGAAGGATCGGAGCGGATCGAAGATGGTTGAAGAATCCTAGACTTGAAGAAAAGAGACAAGTTGAATCACGACGTCCAGGTAAGTTTTTAATTCATAAATATGGTGATTCATACTTAGTTATAGGCATTAGAATCATAAATCATTGTTTAACGAATTAGAAATTATATTGGAACTTTGTAATTTTCAAAACTTGGAAAATTTACAAAGTGTACACGAACTGTCTGGTCTGACCATCCATTACGTGTGACTGAACTTGTGCAGATGCAGCCATCATACCCATTCTGTATGACTGAATCATTACAGATGCAGACCATCATACCCATTCACCGTGACTGAACTGTCTGCGGTACAAGCATGGTTGCTATCTGACGGCCATCAAACCCATTCTGTAATGGCCCTTGAGAAAAATCTTCCGTCGTTGCATTACGTGTGGCCACATTTTTTTGTCTTAGGTACAAGAAGGTAAAAATCTGATTTTTCTCTAATCCGAATCTAATTGATTCTAAAGTCTATAAATAGGTTCTTAGGGTTCTCTAACTCGGTATGCTTCATAAAAATACATGTTTGAGAAACCCTAGAGGCTAGGAATTCATCTAAAACCTATTTTCTACATCATAGCCTCTTTTAGGTCAAATCGAGATATCGTATTGAATATCTATATGTCGATTTGATCTACGTTTCGCTTGGAGTTTTCTTCTTCGGTTTTCTACGATACTCCTCAGCGAAGGATCACCATACTCATGATGCTTCTCATGAACGGCGTCGTGGACTTTGCGTGAGGCGCCGTGTATTCGGCGCGATTGAAGGCGATTCGTGGATTCGGATCGTTGGCTCGTGGATTCGAGTAGGCGTCGTGGATTCGGCGTGATCAAGGCTTCGTGGATTTGAAGTGGAGGCGTTTCGTGGATTCGGGACGTGGGGTTCGTGGACTCGGACGTGGACAACGCGGCGGCGTGCGCGGAGATTCATAGGAGGTTAAGAGAGGTTAAGTCCGTGGAGTCGGTAATCACCTTGTAATCTTTTCTCTTAGTGGATTGTTATTCGCGTGTTGGTCCCGTGGGTTTTTTACTCCGAGTTGGAGTTTTCCCACGTAAATCTCGGTGTGTTTTTAATTTCCGCATTTATTTTTAAAGCTTCGAGAATTTGTGATTTTTGGCCGATACACCTATTCACCCCCCTCTAGGTGTCGGATACAATCTAGATAGATCCTTGGGGCTTCCCCGTAACTAACAATTGGTATCAGAGCGGGATCTAAATATATTGCTATCTAATGGCCGAAGAGTTAGTAGGTGTGTTACAAACTTATAAGATGACTTTTCCTACTAACCAATCTTCTTCCAAGTCTTTCTCTAAAAGTACAGGGATTGCGTTGAAAACATCAAAGGAAGAAGACGTGGACTCGGATTCCGGCGATGAGGAATCAAACGACGAGGAATTAGCGGAAGCATACAATCAACTTCTTGTTGAGTCGCGGAAGATGGCGAAACTCAATAAAAAGTTGAGGCGTCGTTTATTCGATCTTGAAGAAGAGAACAAGAATTTGAAGACCACAAATAATGCTCTTGAGGAGGAACGGGAATCAATCTTGAATAATAATTCGGTCCTCCAAAAGAAGCTAGAAGAATCGGATTTAATGATCAAATCTACTACGGATAAAGTTGGATTTTTGGAGCATCAATTTGAGGAAACATACAAATCCAACAAAGCATTGACAGAGCAAGTCCATCAACTCAAGTCCGATATTCAAAAGTTTTCTTCGGGATCGAAGAAATTGGATAACATGCTCGGATTGGGTCAAACGAACAAGTTAGGTCTTGGATACGAACGGACATATGTTGAGAAGGATCAAAAGATGTGTAGCATATCGAAAATTCGACGATAAGATCGGACTTTGGCCAAATTGACTAAAGTACGAAGATGAAATAGTTGGACGTGTTCCAATTGCCATTCCAAACTTCTTGGAAGGGTTAGAAGATAATCTAAAAGAGTTAAAAGGGTTTTGGCGTTGTTCGGCGCGAAGTAGAGTCGAAACAGTATGAAAAACACAAGTGCAGGCATTACGTAGGTACGAGCAAAGTTCTTTGTCTTGGGTATAGCAACAGAGGAAGAGCTCTCGGGTTTGAGAATTTTATGGCCCATGCAGGTGCGGCCGGGTGTATGCGTATAGCCATCACAAGGAAGGAGAGAGCTCTCGGGTTTGGTAGTTTCTTTGGCCCATCTGGTCTGGTCGCCCCGTCTGGGGTATAGATCTTTGCGAAAGCAGGAGGTTGCTCTCGGGTTTACGCCTTGCTGTAGCACCCATGCGTACGAGTTCCCCCGTAGGTATGGGATGGTGCAACGACGGTTGTGAAGCTACGCGAAATAAAAGCAGTTGCGGGGCTTTTTGGCTATTGTTACAACACAATAAGCTCTCCTTTCACTCACTTCACAGCACACACACACTCACTCTCTCATTTCTTTCTTTTGTTCCCTTTCTCTCTCTAGAGGAGCTCTAGGGCAAGGGAAGAAGAAGGAGAAGAAGTTGGAGGAGAGGACTTTGGAGCTTTGGGAAGGCTTCTTGGAGGTCTTGAAGCTCTCCTACAAGGAGTAGTTGGAAGAGCTTTGCACTAGAGGTAAGAGTTCTACAAGTTTAACTCTAGGGTTTCGATTTTAGCTTGATGTTTGGAGTTTCTAGCTTCTTGCTAGTGTTAGAGGCATGCTAGGGCTATGAACACCATGAAAGCTCCATGAGAGCTCAAGTGCTCTCATGGTGATTTCTTAGGGTTTGTTGTAAACCCCAAATGGATGGTTCTAATGGGTCAAGGATGGTTTTGGTGAGCTTCTAGGTTGATCTAAAGCTATATTTTGCTTGTAAATGAGATCAAAACCCTAGGTTGGACATAGGGCATGGTTGGAGCACCCAAATTTGGGGCTTTTGAACATAGGGGTTCTTGGGTCAAATTGACCTTGTAGAAACCTAATTGGGGGTATTCTGACGCGTGGGACAACTCCGTTTAATTAAACGAAAATCCGATATAGGGGCAACTATGTAAAATGGCTGATTAGGTTCACTTTTAAGCTGCAGGTTTTACCTAGGCCTCGGTAGGTCGTGAAACTTCTTGGGCATCCTCACAAAATTATTTTAAGGTGGGGGGTGCATACCGGAATCATCGAATTCCCTTCTATGTCTGTTTTCACCTTTTGAGCATATTATATGTATAGTATATTCATGCATGATAGGGTAGAGGTTAATTATGCTATGGTTGAACTTCAATTATTGTTCTAGTATGAAAATGAACTAGAGATTGTAATAGAACCATAGAGGCATGAGAATTAGAACCCTACTTGTGTGAATATAGAATGGACTTGATCTTAGTCAACAAAGGTGATATTGAACATAGAGACAAGATTGGCATTGAGATAACCTTAGTTAAACATAGTTTAACTTAGTGACATTATGGCAAGAATGATATACATGATTAGGTAGAAAACCTATCATTGACAATGGCATGGTAACTAGTGGCTATGAATCCTCAATGTGAGGATTAGATCGATACTCTTGACAAGTCTTGGCTTGAGGAGGTCGCTCCTCCTCAAGCGGTGAGTTCGGAACGAGTCACCTAGGGGATCGTGGCCCGACGGACGGTCCCTCGGGTCTTGTAGGCTTAGAGCCTCCCCGTTCGGTGAGGATTTTGGGTCTTGAGTTTGTTGGGGTTAACTATGTTAGCAGGCAAGATTGGGGAATGAGCCAAGTAAAGTAAAGTAAAGTAAAGTATGGTATAGAGCATGCATGCAAACATATCTAAATTTGATTATCTATCTATCTGACTCTTTCTTGCAGGCATAGTATTAGCATACATAGTTTGGTTACTATTTCTTTTCCGTTGTAATACTTATGCATGGATAGACCTAGAGGGTAAGTCGGCGGGGCCGGTTGCAGAGCCACTTTGGGAACTTCGTTGTAGTTCTCACACCACTAACCCCACGGGTCCTAGCACGAGCGGGCGGCGGAGGGCCGGGGCAAGGGTTAGCGCCATAGCTAGTGGCCATAGGAGTATCGCTTTAGTTATTTCCTTTTTATTACTTGTATCAACTTTATTTTGTTGAACTATAGATGTCAAGTTGTAAACATTCAAGTAAATTTTGGGAGATGGCAAATGTAAAAAGAAATGATGTATTGAATGCTAAAAGAATGTAATAGACTAGTTTACTTGTATTTGGTTCAAATGTAACCAAGTTCATGTATGGTTTATATTCTAGCTTAGTGCTTACTCTTCCGCTGTGGTTTTGCTTTCCTTCGTGTAAGCCTTGTATACTTGCAAATTCTCTTTGATTTTTTTAATTGTACTTGTTGTTAGAGCCTTGGGCGGGCTGGGGAGGCCACTGTCGTTCGGCGTCTGTTGACGTGGCCGAACAGGCCAAATAGGCGGGTAGCGGGGCGTGAAAGATAAAGTGGTATCAGAGCGTAAATGGAAGTAAGCAAAGGTATAGGATTGACTTAAGAACCATAGGATTGGAGACCTTAGGGACTTAGGAAACGTTTAACGTGGATTTGGTAAACGCGAAAGCTAGTGGATTGGGTTGACATTAAGACTTCTCTAGAAGGAATTAGAGATGAATTTAAGTATTTATTTACGCTTAAGGAACCTTGTGGGGCGGCGACCACATGACACCTAGAGTGGGAAATAATTTACTTATTTGCTTTGCTTAATCGGGTAGTTATTTTGGAACGTGTAAGAGTCACGTGTATTGAGTATTAATGTGTGTGCTACGTTTCGGGACGTGATGGCACCACGGGACGCCCTCACAAGACGCGATCCTTTGCGGCACCACCTCTGAGGTGCCGACGATCGGGATCGGGCGAAATCTGTGTTGCAAGCCCAAGTAGCGGCGTTGGCGGGGCTATGAAGCGACAAGCGGAGCGGCTCGGTGGGCTCCACGACTTGGTGGCCCGGCGGGCGGCGGCGGCGCCGTGCCTCGGGACCGACGCCACTGTTGAGCTGCGGCACCACCTCTGTGGCGGCGGCGGTACCGATGACGGTTGTACCACCGCCGATTTCGGGTTCGTCGGCTTCGAGATCACGACACCCCAGGCGGAGCGAGGAACGGGCGGTAGCGGTGTTGACGGCTTTCAAGCGGTTAAAGCCACCAACCTTCAACGGGAAGACAAGGACCGTGGATGGTCGAGACGTGGTTGATCGCTATGCAATCCTTGTTCGAGGACTTCTATACCCTCGAGCGGGACAAGGTGCATTTGGCGGCCCATTGCTTCGAGGGGTTGGCGCGCCTTTGGTGGAGGCAAGTGAAGGAAGATCGTTCTTTGAACGATACTACCCTGGCTTGGGAGACGTTTCGGGAGATGCTATTGATGGAGTATTTCCCAGGAAGCGATAAGAGAAAGATCGAGGAGGATTTGCAAGCTAAGACGGGGAGTCGCACGGTGCGCGAGTACGAGAGGAATTCACGCACATGATCCATTGCGTGCGAGCTTGGTCCACGGCGACGGGGCCGAGCAAAGAAGTTCGGGCGTGGGTTGAGGCGGATATTTTTAAGGCACCGTTGATTCTTTTCGGTGACGACCTATGGAGAGGTATTGGACCGCGCACTTTGGGTGGAGCGCGGCAATGCTATAGCGCGAGAGGAGCGCGAGGCTTGTGAGAGGGACAAGGACAGGGAGAAGTCGAAGAAGCGGGCATCGAGTGGGTCTGCGGGGCAATCGAGCTCTAAGCGGCCCCCTCGACCTCAGCGGTCACAGTGGCGCGGCAGTCGGAGTCAGACTCAGAGTCAGACCTCCTACCCGTGTGTTATCTGCGGCGGGAACCACCGAGTTGTTACTTGCCCTCGGCGGGCAGGGCGATGTTTCGGTGTGGCCGGGCGGGCCACATTGGTCGCAGTGTCGGGCGGCTCATCTCCTGCACCCTCGGCGGCTTGATACGGTACACTCCGCGACAGTTGGCGGGACTGCCACCCGCTAAGTCTGCTGGACGGTCATCGGCATCTCGTCAGCAGCAGGCACCTCGAGCACCTAGTGGGCGGGTTTTTGCCACTCAGGTGGAGGAGCAGTCGACTCCAGCACCAGTTCCAGATGATGTGGTGGCAGGTATTATTCTGATCCAAGGCACTCGAGCTAAAGCATTATTTGATCCAGGTGCATCTCATTCCTTCATACGTGCATCATTCGCGAGGCTCATGGGGTAGAGATAGGGCGTCATGATGACCAATGGTGGGTCAACTCTATCGAGCACTCTTTTCTTTGTGGACGAGGAGTGCGAAAATTGCCCGGTGCAAATTGGGGATTGGATTATGCCAATCAATCTCCTAGTGGTCGGCGGTTATCGGGATTCGACATGGTCCTAGGGATCAATTGGCTCTCTAAGTACTACGCCGTCATCGATTGTGAGAGGAAGGTTATCACATTTCGTGAACCTGGACGAGAAGAAATGGTTTACCAAGCGTGTAAGGGCGCACGTGTTGCGGCGACCATATCGTCGGTGAGGGCGAAGAGGATGATCAAGGGTGGTTGCAAGGCTTATTTAGCGACCATCGCGGATACCCAAAGGGAGCACCCGGAATTGAGTAGCATTCGGGTGGTATGCGAGTACCGGATGTGTTTCGGCGGAGTTAGGGATTGCCACGGACGGCCAAGAAAGTGAGTTTGTTATTGACTTAGTCCGGCGGCGCCAATCTCGAAGGCTCCGTATAGAATGGCAGGTGGAGCTTAAGGAACTTAAAGCCCAAGCGCAAGACTTGCTCGATAAAGGCTTTGTGCGGCGAGCGTGTCTCCGTGGGGAGCTCGGTCTTGTTTGTGAAAAAGAAGGACGGCACACTTCGACTTTGCGTTGACTATCGCGAGTTGAATTAGGTCACAACCAAGAACAAGTACACGTTGCCGAGGATTGACGATTTAATCGATCAGTTGCAAGGGTCAAGGGTGTATTCGAAGATTGACCTTCAATCGGGGTATCATCAGTTGAAGATACGGCCCAAGGATGTGCACAAGACGGCGTACCGTACGCGGTATGGCCATTATGAGTTCACGGTGATGCCATTCGGGCTTACTAATGCCCCGGCGGCATTTATGGCCTTAATGAATCGTGTTTTCCGTCCGCTATTGGACCGGTGCGTCGTGGTATTCATTGACGACGTATTGGTATATTCTCGGACCGAGGAAGAACACGAGAGCACTTGAGAATCGTGTTGGAGACACTCCCGAGAGAAGCTTTATGCCAAATTGAAGAAATGTGAGTTTTGGCTACCGGAGGTAACTTTCTTGGGTCACGTTATATCTGGAGGCGGCGTCTCTGTGGACCCAAAGAAAGTTGAGGCAATTGAAGATTGGCCTCGTCCGACAAATGCAACGGAAATTCGAAGCTTTTTGGGGCTTGCGGGCTACTACGGCGGTTCGTGGAGGGGTTCGCTAAAATAACAACTCCACTAACGCGCCTTACGCACAAAGGGGTGAAGTATATTTGGAGCCCGAATGTGAGCGAAGCTTTGAGGAGCTTAAGAAAAGATTGACGACGACTCGGTGCTTGCTTTGCGCAGGGAGAGTTATGTCGTGTCTGATGATGCTTCTTACGTTGGTTTTGGGCGCGTTCTGATGCAAAATGGCCGAGTTATAGCTTATGCTTCGCGCCAATTAAAGACATATGAGAAGAACTACCCGATTCACGACTTGGAATTAGCGGCGGTCATTTTCGCTAAAGCTTTGGAGGCATTACTTGTACGGGGAACATTGTGAGATTTACACGGATCATAAGAGTCTCAAGTATTTGTTCACCCAGAAAGAGTTAAATATGCGACAACGGCGGTGGTTAGAATTGCTTAAAGACTATGATGTTACTATTCTATATCACCCCGGGAAAGCAAATGTCGTGGCCGATGCTTTGAGTAGAAAGTCGGCGGAGAATTTGGCGCCGGCGATTACACCTCAACTTTGCATTGCACAAGGAGATGCGGCGGCTAGGACTTGAAGTGGTGGCGCAGGAGTGCGGCAACGATTGCTATGTTGATCGTGCAACCCACCTTGTTGGAGAAGATCAAGGAGTTACAAATTTCCGATCCTTATCTCCAAAAGGTGCGGGCGAAGTAGAGAAACGGTAGTGCGAAGATTTTGGCATTGGGACCGACGGAACACTACGGTATCGGAACCGTTGGTGTGTGCCCAAGGACGGTGATCTTCGGAGGGCGATTATGCAAGAAGCACACCAATCACCCTATAGCATTCACCCGGGCGGCACCAAGATGTATCAAGACTTGAAACTCCATTATTGGTGGCGGGTATGAAAAGGGACATTGGAGAGTTTGTGGCACAATGCCTCACGTGCCAACAAGTAAGCGGAGTGTCGCTTTCCAGCGCGGAAATTGCAAAGTTTACCAATACGCGTATGGAAGTGGAAAGACATTCCTATAGACTTTGTGACGGGTTTGCCTATGTCACAAGGCGGGCACGACGCGATTTGGGTAGTTGTGGACCGGTTGACAAAAGCGGCTCACTTTTTGCCGATCCACACTACTTGGTCGGGAGACAAGCTAGCTCAAGTGTATCTCGACGAGGTCGTGAGGTTACACGGGGGTTCGGTGTCAATTGTATCGGATCGAGACCCGAGGTTCACCTCTCGTTTTGGAAGAGCTTGCAAGATGCTTTGGGTACACGGCTCAATTTTAGCACGGCATTTCATCCTCAAAGTGACGGTCAATCGGAGAGGACTATTCAGATACTTGAGGATATGCTTCGGGCTTGTGTACTCGACTATAAAGGCGGATGGCACGATTTCCTACCAATGGCGGAATTCGCATACAACAATAGCTACCAAGAGAGTATTGCGATGGCGCCATTCGAGGCCCTTTATGGTAAGAAATGTCGTTCTCCAATTCATTGGAGCGACGTGGGCGAGAGAGCGACTCTTGGCCCCGATGTTGTGCGGGAGGCGGAGGAGAAGGTCCTGGCAGACAAAGACTCTCGACGGCGCAATCTCGGCAAAAGAGTTATGCCGGTAAGCGGAGGAAGGATCTAGAGTTTGCGGTTGGAGACCGCGTGTTTTTGAAAGTATCACCTATGCGCGGCATAAAAAGGTTTGGAGTTCGGGGGAAGCTAAGTCTCCGATATATCGGACCTTTTGAGATATTGGAACGGATCGGTGCGGTAGCATACAAGTTGGCGTTACGCGAGACTTGCGGGAGTGCACAATGTGTTTCACGTTTCAAACCTTCGCAAGTATATCCACCATTCGGCTCATGCATTGGAGTATGAACCGGTGGAATTAAACGAGGACATGACCTATGAAGAGTACCGGTTTGTATTCTTGGGAAAGGCGAAAAGAAGCTTAGGAATCGCAAGATTTCCTACGTCAAGATCCAGTGGAGCAATCATGCGGTGCGTGAAGCCACTTGGGAACTCGAGGACACAATGAGGAAGGAGTACCCTCACTTGTTCGAGTCGACAAGCTAAGGTATGCGTTAAGTTTCGCGGACGAAACTAATTTTAAGGGTGGAGAATGTAGCATATCGAAAATTCGACGATAAGATCGGACTTTGGCCAAATTGACTAAAGTACGAAGATGAAATAGTTGGACGTGTTCCAATTGCCATTCCAAACTTCTTGGAAGGGTTAGAAGATAATCTAAAAGAGTTAAAAGGGTTTTGGCGTTGTTCGGCGCGAAGTAGAGTCGAAACGGCGCGAAAAACACAAGTGCAGGCATTACGTAGGTACGGGCAAAGTTCTTTGTCTGGGTATAACACTTTTTGGAGAGCTCTCGGGTTTGAGAATTTTATGGCCCATGCAGGTACGGCTCGGGTGTACGTAGGTATAGCCATCACACCGAGGAAGGAGAGAGCTCTCGGGTTTGGTAGTTTCTTTGGCCCGTACGGTGCAATTCGCCCCAGGTATAGATCTTTGCGAAAGCAGGGAGGTTGCTCTCGGGTTTACGCCCTTGTAGCACCCATCTGGTACGAGTTCCCCGTACGGTATGGGATGGTGCAACGACGGTTGTGAAGCTGCGCGAAATAAAAAGAAGTTGAGGGGCTTTTTGGCTATTGTTACAACACAATAAGCTCTCCTTTCACTCACTTCACAGCACACACACACTCACTCTCTCATTTCTTTCTTTTGTTCCCTTTCTCTCTCTAGAGGAGCTCTAGGGCAAGGGAAGAAGAAGGAGAAGAAGTTGGAGGAGAGGACTTTGGAGCTTTGGGAAGGCTTCTTGGAGGTCTTGAAGCTCTCCTACAAGGAGTAGTTGGAAGAGCTTTGCACTAGAGGTAAGAGTTCTACAAGTTTAACTCTAGGGTTTCGATTTTAGCTTGATGTTTGGAGTTTCTAGCTTCTTGCTAGTGTTAGAGGCATGCTAGGGCTATGAACACCATGAAAGCTCCATGAGAGCTCAAGTGCTCTCATGGTGATTTCTTAGGGTTTGTTGTAAACCCCAAATGGATGGTTCTAATGGGTCAAGGATGGTTTTGGTGAGCTTCTAGGTTGATCTAAAGCTATATTTTGCTTGTAAATGAGATCAAAACCCTAGGTTGGACATAGGGCATGGTTGGAGCACCCAAATTTGGGGCTTTTGAACATAGGGGTTCTTGGGTCAAATTGACCTTGTAGAAACCTAATTGGGGGTATTCCCGACGCGTGGGACAACTCCGTTTAATTAACGAAAATCCGATATAGGGGCTACTATGTAAAATGGCCTGATTAGGTTCACTTTTAAACTGCAGGCTTTTACCTAGGCCTCGGTAGGTCGTGAAACTTCTTGGGCATCCTCACAAAATTATTTTAAGGTGGGGGGTGCATCACAGGAATCATCGAATTCCACTTCTATGTCTGTTTTCACCTTTTGAGCATATTATATGTATAGTATATTCATGCATGATAGGGTAGAGGTTAATTATGCTATGGTTGAACTTCAATTATTGTTCTAGTATGAAAATGAACTAGAGATTGTAATAGAACCATAGAGGCATGAGAATTAGAACCCTACTTGTGTGAATATAGAATGGACTTGATCTTAGTCAACAAAGGTGATATTGAACATAGAGACAAGATTGGCATTGAGATAACCTTAGTTAAACATAGTTTAACTTAGTGACATTATGGCAAGAATGATATACATGATTAGGTAGAAAACCTATCATTGACAATGGCATGGTAACTAGTGGCTATGAATCCTCAATGTGAGGATTAGATCGATACTCTTGACAAGTCTTGGCTTGAGGAGGTCGCTCCTCCTCAAGCGGTGAGTTCCGGAACAGTCACCTAGGGGATCGTGGCCCCGACGGACGGTCCCTCGGGTCTTGTAGGCTTAGAGCCTCCCCGTTCAGTGAGGGATTTTGGGTCTTGAGTTTGTTGGGGTTAACTACGTTAGCAAGCAAGATTGGGTAATGAGCCAAGTAAAGTAAAGTAAAGTAAAGTATGGTATAGAGCATGCATGCAAACATATCTAAATTCGATTATCTATCTATCTGACTCTTTCTTGCAGGCATAGTATTAGCATACATAGTTTGGTTACTATTTTTTTTCCGTTGAAATACTTATGCCTGGATAGACCTAGTGGGTAAGTCGGCGGGGTCGGTTGCCGAGCCCCTTTGGGAACCGTTGTAGTTCTCACACCACTAACCCCACAGGTCCTAGCACGAGCGGGGCAGCAGAGGACCGGGGCAAGGGGTTAGCGCCATAGCTAGTGGCCACCGGAGTATCGCATTAGTTATTTCCTTTTTATTACTTGTATCAACTTTATTTTGTTGAACTATAGATGTCAAGTTGTAAACATTCAAGTAAATTTTGGGAGATGGCAAATGTAAAAAGAAATGATGTATTGAATGCTAAAAGAATGTAATAGACTAGTTTACTTGTATTTGGTTCAAATGTAACCAAGTTCATGTATGGTTTATATTCTAGCTTAGTGCTTACTCTTCCGCTGTGTTGTTGTTGCTTACCTTCGTGTAAGCCTTGTATAATTGCAAATTCTCTTTGATTTGTTAAATTGTACTTGTTGTTAGAGCCTTGGGCGGGCGGGGAGGCCACTGTCCGTTCGGCGTACGTTGACGTGGCCGAAGCCAAATAGGCGGGTAGCGGGCGTGACAAGATGACATCGAAAGTCTCAACAACTTTGAAGGAGAAGGTGTGTCGTCGATGTGGCATCAAAGGACACATCAAAAAGAGTTGCCCGAACAAAAATTTCAAGCCTCAATCGGCAACTTCGAAACGACAATTGGTAGCATCTACAATTCGGCTTCCCCCACGGAATCAAAAGAAAAATCAATTGAGTCGAGTGCATCAAGCAAACCGTGACTCATATGTGAACCGGAAATCAAAGCCACAAGCGAATCGGACATCTAAATCTCAACGTCAATATCGATCGAACCCACAACCGAACCGGATTTCTAAGTCGAAACAACGTGCGGTTTGGGTTTCTAGGCCCCAAGGACAACATCAAAAGTCAAAACAAGTTGGGCAAATCATCGACAAGCCAAAACAACGAGCAATCCGACAAGTTTGGATGCGGAAAGGTGATATCTTTCCATACTCTTCGTCTTAGTTTGTTTTCTTTTATGTAATGCTTTGATTGGTGCTTGGTGCATATTTTTATTCATTGCATTACATAATTAGACGATTTTTTGTGCTTAGAATTCATTCGTTTTTAAATCATTTTGGAAAGGTGATTGGGAGTTTGATTGGAGTTTTTATTGAGAAGTGAGATGTTTGAAAATCTTTAAAGTAGAGAGATTAAAGGTTTTTCAAAGAGAATTAACCGGTATTTAAAGTCAATTCAAATTGAATTAAATTCATATTAATTATTGATTTTACTTCACCTTTTATTATTTTGACGATAACTTAATATGTGATTTCTTTTTACATACATTCATCAAAATTTTGAAATTAACTTTAATCTTTTAGTAATTAATTCATCTTGGTAGTGAATGTTGAATATAATTGATGGATATTTGCTAATCGACTAAAATTCGTCAAAATTATTTTCAATTGTGAGATTATCTAATTTAGGGGAGTTTGAATATTTAAAAAAAGAAAGGAGAAACTCTTATATTTAAAAGATGTGGAAAGAGTTACATCCGAAAGGAGTGTGAAAACTACCACCACATGTAGGAAAGAGCTACCACCCCGGTCGTCTGGTACGTGTGTGAAGCTACCACATGGGTACGTATATGAAAAACCGAAAAGGTTGAAAAAAAATATATGTGAATATTTTAGAATTTTCGGCGTTATAAGGTGGTAGAATGAAAAGATGCTCAATGAGCCACCCCCGGTGCCTTATTAGTTAAATCTCTATTTTGAACAGGTTGCGACAAGTTGGTGTCAATTTTGCCAAATTTCTAAAAATTATTTTTCATCAATTTGCATCTTGATGTTTTTGAAACATTAGATTATCTTTAATATCAAATTTTGATGTTTTGATGTCTTTTGAAATCACTTAATATTTTATCTTCATCATAATAATTTTTGGAGTAAAACTTTTAATTTTTATGAAATTAATCTAATTTTGAAGGATTTTTGAGAAAACAAGGCAAAATTTTTTATGAGGAGGACACGGAGTGATTTTACCTTTTTGAGCTTCATTATATATGTTTTATCTTTTCACTCCTAGGGCTATGTTTTCTTTATACATCTAGGTATGAAACTATGAAATACTTACTCTCTGTTTAGTTAGTTTTTCTCTCTATTTGTGTTTTCTTTTGGCAATTTTTGACAAAAAGGGGGAGAATGGAGAACAAGTACAAAAGGAGAGGATATTTGGTATTTGATGCATACACAAAGGAGGGGACATACGGAGGGGGAGGGGTGATGAAATTGAGGGAGAAGGAGAGAGAATATTTTTGAAAAGGAATTGGAGAAAAGAACAAAGGGAGAGAAGAGGTATAAAATTAACTTTGAAAATTTGTTAAAAATTTGTTTTGCGAAATCAAGACTTCAAGACTCTAGTTGCGTCTAAGTCATAGAGTTTGTTTTAGGAGTTTTGATGTATTTTTGTGTTTCAAATTGTATTTGGACTACATGCGAGAAGTTTGATGTTTTGGTGATGACATTGAACTTCGTTTTTCTTTTATGATGTAATTTTAGTTAGTTTTTGTGTTTTGTCACGAAATTGCCAAAGAGGGAGATTGTTAAGGATTTTGTGTTGGCAAGTTTCGTGATTTGAGTCGAGTCTTGAAGGATCGGAGCGGATCGAAGATGGTTGAAGAATCCTAGACTTGAAGAAAAGAGACAAGTTGAATCACGACGTCCAGGTAAGTTTTTAATTCATAAATATGGTGATTCATATTTAGTTATAGGCATTAGAATCATAAATCATTGTTTAACGAATTAGAAATTATATTGGAACTTTGTAATTTTCAAAACTTGGAAAATTTACAAAGTGTACCTGAACACTGCATGACCATCCCATTCTGTGACTGAACTTATGCGTACGGCCATCATACCCATTACCGTGACTGAATCATTACGGAGTACGACCATCATACCCATTACCCATTATGCTGAACACTGTCTGGTACAAGCATGGTTGCTATCTGCGACCATCAAACCATTCTGTAATGGCCCTTGTGAAAAATCTTAAATCGTTGCATTACCGTGTGGCCTGTTTTTGTCTTACAAGAAGGTAAAAATACGATTTTTCTCTAATCAGAATCTAATTGATTCTAAAGTCTATAAATAGGTTCTTAGGGTTCTCTAACTCGGTATGCTTCATGAAAATACATGTTTGAGAAACCCTAGAGGCTAGGAATTCATCGAAAACCTATTTTCTACATCATAGCCTCTTTTAGGTCAAATCGAGATATCGTATTGAATATCTATATGTCGATTTGATCTACGTTTCGCTTGGAGTTTTCTTCTTCGGTTTTCTACGATACTCCTAAGCGAAGGATCACCATACTCATGATGCTTCTCATGAACGGCGTCGTGGATTCGGCGTGAGGCGTCGTGGATTCGGCGTGATTGAATGCGATTCGTGGATTCGGATCGTTGGCTCGTGGATTCGAGTAGGCGTCGTGGATTCGGCGTGATCAAGGCTTCGTGGATTTGAAGTGGAGGCGTTTCGTGGATTCGGGACGTGGGGTTCGTGGACTCGGACGTGGACAACGCGGCGGCGTGCGCGGAGATTCATAGGAGGTTAAGAGAGGTTAAGTCCGTGGAGTCGGTAATCACCTTGTAATCTTTTCTCTTAGTGGATTGTTATTCGCGTGTTGGTCCGTGGGTTTTTACTCCGAGTTGGAGTTTTCCCACGTAAATCTCGGTGTGTTTTTAATTTTTATTTATTTTTAAAGCTTCGAGAATTTGTTATTTTTGGCCGGTACACCTATTCACCCCCCTCTAGGTGTCGGATACAATCTAGATAGATCCTTGGGGCTTCCCCGTAACTAACAATTGGTATCAGAGCGGGATCTAGATATCTTTGCTATCTAATGGCGAAGAGTTAGTAGGTGTGTTACAAACTTATAAGATGACTTTTCCTACTAACCAATCTTCTTCCAAGTCTTTCTCTAAAAGTACAGGGATTGCGTTGAAAACATCACAGGAAGAAGACGTGGACTCGGATTCCGGCGATGAGGAATCAAACGACGAGGAATTAGCGGAAGCATACAATCAACTTCTTGTTGAGTCGAGGAAGATGGCGAAACTCAATAAAAAGTTGAGGCGTCGTTTATTCGATCTTGAAGAAGAGAACAAGAATTTGAAGACCACAAATAATGCTCTTGAGGAGGAACGGGAATCAATCTTGAATAATAATTCGGTCCTCCAAAAGAAGCTAGAAGAATCGGATTTAATGATCAAATCTACTACGGATAAAGTTGGATTTTTGGAGCATCAATTTGAGGAAACATACAAATCCAACACAGCATTGACCGAGCAAGTCCATCAACTCAAGTCCGATATTCAAAAGTTTTCTTCGGGATCGAAGAAATTGGATAACATGCTCGGATTGGGTCAAACGAACAAGTTAGGTCTTGGATACGAACGGACATATGTTGAGAAGGATCAAAAGATGACATCGAAAGTCTCAACAAGTTTGAAGGAGAAGATGTGTCATAGATGTGGCATCAAAGGACACATCAAAAAGAGTTGCCGAACAAAAATTTCAAGTCTCAATCGGCAACTTGAAACGACAATTGGTATCATCTACAATTCGGCTTCCCCGAAATCAAAAGAAAAATCAATTGAGTCGAGTGCATCAAGCAAACCGTGACTCATATGTGAACCGGAAATCAAAGCCACAAGCGAATCGGACATCTAGGCCTCAACGTCAATATCGATCGAACCGACAACCGAACCGGATTTCTAAGTCGAAACAACGTGCGGTTTGGGTTTCTAAGCCTTAAGGACAACATCAAAAGTCAAAACAAGTTGGGCAAATCATCGACAAGCCAAAACAACGAGCAATCCGACAAGTTTGGATTCGGAAAGGTGATATCTTTCCATACTCTTCGTCTTAGTTTGTTTTCTTTTATGTAATGCTTTGATTGGTGCTTGGTGCATATTTTTATTCATTGCATTACATAATTAGACGATTTTTTGTGCTTAGAATTCATTCGTTTTTAAATCATTTTGGAAAGGTGATTGGGAGTTTGATTGGAGTTTTTATTGAGAAGTGAGATGTTTGAAAATCTTTAAAGTAGAGAGATTAAAGGTTTTTCAAAGAGAATTAACCGGTATTTAAAGTCAATTCAAATTGAATTAAATTCATATTAATTATTGATTTTACTTCACCTTTTATTATTTTGACGATAACTTAATATGTGATTTCTTTTTACATACATTCATCAAAATTTTGAAATTAACTTTAATCTTTTAGTAATTAATTCATCTTGGTAGTGAATGTTGAATATAATTGATGGATATTTGCTAATCGACTAAAATTCGTCAAAATTATTTTCAATTGTGAGATTATCTAATTTAGGGGGAGTTTGAATATTTAAAAAAAAAGAAAGGAGAAACTCTTATATTTAAAAGATGTGGAAAGAGTTACATCCGAAAGGAGTGTGAAAACTACCACCACATGTAGGAAAGAGCTACCACCCCGGTCGTCCGGTACGTGTGTGAAGCTACCACATGGGTACTTATATGAAAAACCGAAAAGGTTGAAAAAATATATGTGAATATTTTAGAATTTTCGGCGTTATAAGGTGGTAGAATGAAAAGATGCTCAATGAGCCACCCCCGGTGCCTTATTAGTTAAATCTCTATTTTGAACAGGTTGCGACAAGTTGGTGTCAATTTTGCCAAATTTCTAAAAATTATTTTTCATCAATTTGCATCTTGATGTTTTTGAAACATTAGATTATCTTTAATATCAAATTTTGATGTTTTGATGTCTTTTGAAATCACTTAATATTTTATCTTCATCATAATAATTTTTGGAGTAAAACTTTTAATTTTTATGAAATTAATCTAATTTTGAAGGATTTTTGAGAAAACAAGGCAAAATTTTTTATGAGGAGGACACGGAGTGATTTTACCTTTTTGAGCTTCATTATATATGTTTTATCTTTTCACTCCTAGGGCTATGTTTTCTTTATGCATCTAGGTATGAAACTATGAAATACTTACTCTGTTTAGTTAGTTTTTCTCTCTATTTGTGTTTTCTTTTGGCAATTTTTGACAAAAAGGGGAGAATGGAGAACAAGTACAAAAGGAGAGGATATTTGGTATTTGATGCATATACGAAGGGAGAGACATACGAAGGGGAGACGTGATGAGATTGAGGAAGAAGGAGAGATAATATTTTTGAAAAGGAATTGGAGAAAAGAACAAAGGGAGAGAAGAGGTATAAAATTAACTTTGAAAATTTGTTAAAAATTTGTTTTGCAGGAAATCAAGACTTCAAGACTCCTAGTTGCGTCTAAGTCATAGAGTTTGTTTTAGGAGTTTTGATGTATTTTTGTGTTTCAAATTGTATTTGGACTACATGCGAGAAGTTTGATGTTTTGGTGATGACATTGAACTTCGTTTTTCTTTTATGATGTAATTTTAGTTAGTTTTTGTGTTTTGTCACGAAATTGCCAAAGGGGAAGATTGTTAAGAATTTTGTGTTGGCAAGTTTCGTGAATTGTGTCGGAGTCTTGAAGGATCGGAGCGGATCGAAGATGGTTGAAGAATCCTAGACTTCGAAGAAAAGAGACAAGTTGAATCACGACGTCCAGGTAAGTGTTTAATTCATAAATATGGTGATTCATATTTAGTTATAGGCATTAGAATCATAAATCATTGTTTAACGAATTAGAAATTATATTGGAACTTTGTAATTTTCAAAACTTGGAAAATTTACAAAGTGTACACAACTTTATGCGATGACCATCCCATTACCGTGCCGGCTGAACATGCAGATACGGCCATCATACCCATTACCGTACTGAATCATTACGGGTACGACCATCATACCCATTCGTGACACGAACTGTCTGGGGTACAAGCATGGTTGCTATCTGGTCTGACCATCAAACCCATTCTGTGTAATGGCCCTTATGAAAAATCTTAAATCGTTGCATTACAGGTAATGGCCACATTTTTTTTGCAGGTACAAGAAGGTAAAAATCTGATTTTTCTCTAATCCGAATCTAATTGATTCTAAAGTCTATAAATAGGTTCTTAGGGTTCTCTAACTCGGTATGCTTCATGAAAATACATGTTTGAGAAACCCTAGAGGCTAGGAATTCATCGAAAACCTATTTTCTACATCATAGCCTCTTTTAGGTCAAATCGAGATATCGTATTGAATATCTATATGTCGATTTGATCTACGTTTCGCTTGGAGTTTTCTTCTTCGGTTTTCTACGATACTCCTAAGCGAAGGATCACCATACTCATGATGCTTCTCATGAACGGCGTCGTGGATTCGGCGCGATTGAAGGCGATTCGTGGATTCGGATCGTTGGCTCGTGGATTCGAGTAGGCGTCGTGGATTCGGCGTGATCAAGGCTTCGTGGATTTGAAGTGGAGGCGTTTCGTGGATTCGGGACGTGGGGTTCGTGGACTCGGACGTGTACAACGCGGCGGCGTGTGCGGAGATTCATAGGAGGTTAAGAGAGGTTAAGTCCGTGGAGTCGGTAATCACCTTGTAATCTTTTCTCTTAGTGGATTGTTATTCGCGTGTTGGTCCCGTGGGTTTTTTACTCCGAGTTGGAGTTTTCCCACGTAAATCTCGGTGTGTTTTTAATTTCCGCATTTATTTTTAAAGCTTCGAGAATTTGTGATTTTTGGCCGATACACCTATTCACCCCCCTCTAGGTGTCGGATACAATCTAGATAGATCCTTGGGGCTTCCCCGTAACTAACAATTGGTATCAGAGCGGGATCTAAATATATTGCTATCTAATGGCCGAAGAGTTAGTAGGTGTGTTACAAACTTATAAGATGACTTTTCCTACTAACCAATCTTCTTCCAAGTCTTTCTCTAAAAGTACAGGGATTGCGTTGAAAACATCAAAGGAAGAAGACGTGGACTCGGATTCCGGCGATGAGGAATCAAACGACGAGGAATTAGCGGAAGCATACAATCAACTTCTTGTTGAGTCGCGGAAGATGGCGAAACTCAATAAAAAGTTGGGGCGTCGTTTATTCGATCTTGAAGAAGAGAACAAGAATTTGAAGACCACAAATAATGCTCTTGAGGAGGAACGGGAATCAATCTTGAATAATAATTCGGTCCTCCAAAAGAAGCTAGAAGAATCGGATTTAATGATCAAATCTACTACGGATAAAGTTGGATTTTTGGAGCATCAATTTGAGGAAACATACAAATCCAACAAAGCATTGACCCAGCAAGTCCATCAACTCAAGTCCGATATTCAAAAGTTTTCTTCGGGATCGAAGAAATTGGATAACATGCTCGGATTGGGTCAAACGAACAAGTTAGGTCTTGGATACGAACGGACATATGTTGAGAAGGATCAAAAGATGACATCGAAAGTCTCAACAAGTTTGAAGGAGAAGATGTGTCATAGATGTGGCATCAAAGGACACATCAAAAAGAGTTCCCCGAACAAAAATTTCAAGTCTCAATCGGCAACTTCGAAACGACAATTGGTATCATCTACAATTCGGCTTCCCCACGAAATCAAAAGAAAAATCAATTGAGTCGAGTGCATCAAGCAAACCGTGACTCATATGTGAACCGGAAATCAAAGCCACAAGCGAATCGGACATCTAAATCTCAACGTCAATATCGATCGAACCCACAACCGAATCGGATTTCTAAGTCGAAACAACGTGCGGTTTGGGTTTCTAAGCCTCAAGGACAACATCAAAAGTCAAAACAAGTTGGGCAAATCATCGACAAGCCAAAACAACCGACAATCAGAGCAAGTTTTTATTCGTAATGGTGATATCTTTCCATACTCTTCGTCTTAGTTTGTTTTCTTTTATGTAATGCTTTGATTGGTGCTTGGTGCATATTTTTATTCATTGCATTACATAATTAGACGATTTTTTGTGCTTAGAATTCATTCGTTTTTAAATCATTTTGGAAAGGTGATTGGGAGTTTGATTGGAGTTTTTATTGAGAAGTGAGATGTTTGAAAATCTTTAAAGTAGAGAGATTAAAGGTTTTTCAAAGAGAATTAACCGGTATTTAAAGTCAATTCAAATTGAATTAAATTCATATTAATTATTGATTTTACTTCACCTTTTATTATTTTGACGATAACTTAATATGTGATTTCTTTTTACATACATTCATCAAAATTTTGAAATTAACTTTAATCTTTTAGTAATTAATTCATCTTGGTAGTGAATGTTGAATATAATTGATGGATATTTGCTAATCGACTAAAATTCGTCAAAATTATTTTCAATTGTGAGATTATCTAATTTAGGGGGAGTTTGAATATTTAAAAAAAAAGAAAGGAGAAACTCTTATATTTAAAAGATGTGGAAAGAGTTACATCAGAAAAGTGTGAAAACTACCACCACATGTAGGAAAGAGCTACCACCACGGTCGTCGTACGTGTGTGAAGCTACCACATGGGTACTTATATGAAAAACCGAAAAGGTTGAAAAAATATATGTGAATATTTTAGAATTTTCGGCGTTATAAGGTGGTAGAATGAAAAGATGCTCAATGAGCCACCCCCGGTGCCTTATTAGTTAAATCTCTATTTTGAACGGGTTGCGACAAGTTGGTGTCAATTTTGCCAAATTTCTAAAAATTATTTTTCATCAATTTGCATCTTGATGTTTTTGAAACATTAGATTATCTTTAATATCAAATTTTGATGTTTTGATGTCTTTTGAAATCACTTAATATTTTATCTTCATCATAATAATTTTTGGAGTAAAACTTTTAATTTTTATGAAATTAATCTAAGTCTGAAGGATTTTTTAGAAAACAAGGCAAAATTTTTTATGAGGAGGACACGGAGTGATTTTACCTTTTTGAGCTTCATTATATATATTTTATCTTTTCACTCCTAGGGCTATGTTTTCTTTATGCATCTAGGTATGAAACTATGAAATACTTACTCTCTGTTTAGTTAGTTTTTCTCTCTATTTGTGTTTTCTTTTGGCAATTTTTGACAAAAAGGGGAGAATGGAGAACAAGTACAAAAGGAGAGGATATTTGGTATTTGATGCATATACGAAGGGAGAGACATACGAAGGGAGACGTGATGAGATTGAGGAAGAAGGAGAGATAATATTTTTGAAAAGGAATTGGAGAAAAGAACAAAGGGAGAGAAGAGGTATAAAATTAACTTTGAAAATTTGTTAAAAATTTGTTTTGCAGGAAATCAAGACTTCAAGACTCCTAGTTGCGTCTAAGTCATAGAGTTTGTTTTAGGAGTTTTGATGTATTTTTGTGTTTCAAATTGTAATTGGACTACATGCGAGAAGTTTGATGTTTTGGTGATGACATTGAACTTCGTTTTTCTTTTATGATGTAATTTTAGTTAGTTTTTGTGTTTTGTCACGAAATTGCCAAAGGGGGAGATTGTTAAGGATTTTGTGTTGGCAAGTTTCGTGATTTGAGTCGAGTCTTGAAGGATCGGAGCGGATCGAAGATGGTTGAAGAATCCTAGACTTCGAAGAAAAGAGACAAGTTGAATCACGACGTCCAGGTAAGTTTTTAATTCATAAATATGGTGATTCATACTTAGTTATAGGCATTAGAATCATAAATCATTGTTTAACGAATTAGAAATTATATTGGAACTTTGTAATTTTCAAAACTTGGAAAATTTACAAAGTGTACCTGAACCTGTACGGGTACAGCCATCCCATTACCGGTAACAGCCTGAACTTGTATGGGTATAGCCATCATACCCATTCGTGCTGACTGAATCATTACGGGTACGCCATCATACCCATTCTGAGTAACACTGAACTGTCTGCGGTACAAGCATGGTTGCTATCGTACTGACCATCAAACCCATTCACCGTGTAATGGCCCTTGAAAAATCTTCCGTCATTGCATTAGGTAATGGCCACTGTTTTTTTAGGTACAAGAAGGTAAAAATCTGATTTTTCTCTAATCCGAATCTAATTGATTCTAAAGTCTATAAATAGGTTCTTAGGGTTCTCTAACTCGGTATGCTTCATGAAAATACATGTTTGAGAAACCCTAGAGGCTAGGAATTCATCTAAAACCTATTTTCTACATCATAGCCTCTTTTAGGTCAAATCGAGATATCGTATTGAATATCTATATGTCGATTTGATCTACGTTTCGCTTGGAGTTTTCTTCTTCGGTTTTCTACGATACTCCTAAGCGAAGGATCACCATACTCATGATGCTTCTCATGAACGGCGTCGTGGATTCGGCGTGAGGCGTCGTGGATTCGGCGCGATTGAAGGCGATTCGTGGATTCGGATCGTTGGCTCGTGGATTCGAGTAGGCGTCGTGGATTCGGC
The DNA here is from genome assembly GCA_025177825.1 of Aechmea fasciata. Lineage (NCBI taxonomy): Eukaryota > Viridiplantae > Streptophyta > Magnoliopsida > Poales > Bromeliaceae > Aechmea > Aechmea fasciata. The sequence goes on from CM045926.1 coordinate 1,828,806, forward strand.
GTGATCAAGGCTTCGTGGATTTGAAGTGGAGGCGTTTCGTGGATTCGGGACGTGGGGTTCGTGGACTCGGACGTGGACAACGCGGCGGCGTGCGCGGAGATTCATAGGAGGTTAAGAGAGGGTAAGTCCGTGGAGTCGGTAATCACCTTGTAATCTTTTCTCTTAGTGGATTGTTATTCGCGTGTTGGTCCCGTGGGTTTTTTACTCCGAGTTGGAGTTTTCCCACGTAAATCTCGGTGTGTTTTTAATTTCCGCATTTATTTTTAAAGCTTCGAGAATTTGTGATTTTTGGCCGATACACCTATTCACTCTAGGTGTCGGATACAATCTAGATAGATCCTTGGGGCTTCCCCGTAACTAACAGTAGCTCTTTCCTACATGTGGTGGTAGTTTTCACACTGCTTTCGGATGTAACTCTTTCCACATCTTTATAATCATAGGAGTTTCTTCCTTCTTTTTTTTTTTTTTTTAAATATTCAAACTCCCCCTAAATTAGACAATCTCACATTTGAAAATAATTTTGACGAACTTTAGTCGATTAGCAAATATCCATCAATTATATTCAACATTCACTATCAAAATGAATTAATTACCAAGAGATTTAAATTTAATTTCAAAATTTTGATGAATGTATGTAAGAAGAAATCACATATTAAATTATCGTCAAAATAATAAAAAGTGGAGTAAAACCAATAATTAATATGAATTTAATTCAATTTGAATTGACTTTAGATACCGGTTAAGGCTCTTTTAAAAACCTTTATTCTCTCTAATTTAATGATTTTCAATCATCTCCTTTCTCAAAAATTTTTAATCAAATTAAAAATTCCCCAAAAACCTATCATTAAAAATGATTTTCAAAACAAATTTTAAAGATCAAATATCGTCTAATCATGTAATGTAATGAAAGAAAAATATGAAATATGCACCAATCAAAACATTACATAAACAATAAAAACAAACTAAGGACGAAAAGCAAGGAAAGATATCACCTTTGGATCCAAACTTGTCGGATCTTTCGTTGGCTTTGCTTGTCGACGTTAGGTTTGAGTTGCTTTGATTTTGGATCAGCGTCGGTCGTTTCGTTGCTTGAAGCTTCGGTTGATGTTGTCGTTGAGGCTTTGAATTAGAAATCCGGTTCCCTTGATGGTTCGGTTTTGAGATCCAATTCGGTTGCGGGTTCGGTCGAACTCGCCGTTGCTCCTTAGAAAACCGGTCCGAGAGAGGCACTCGACTCAAATTAATTTTCTTTTGATTAGAGGAAAGCCTAGTAGATGATGCGATTGAGGTTTCGATATTGCCGATCGATTTTTCTTATCCTTATTCGGGCAACACTTTTTGATGTGTCCTTTGATGCCGCATCGGTGACACACCTTTTCCTTCGAATTTGTTGAGACATTAGATGTTGACGTTCGATCCTTCTCAACATAGGTTCGTTCGTATCAGAGGCCCAACTTGTTCGTTTGACCTAACCCAAGCATATGATCCAATTTCTTCGATCGGAAAAAAATTGTTGAATGTCGGACTTGAGTTGATGAACTTACTTGGTCAACTCTTTGTTGGATTTGTGCGATTCCTCAAATTGATGCTCCATAAATTCAACTTTGTTCTTAGAGGATTTGATCGTTAAATCCGCTTCATCTAGCTTCTTTTGGAGGATCGAATTATCTTTCAAGATTGCTTCCTTTTCCTCTTCGAAAGCTTTCGTCATTATTTTTAAATTTTTGTTCTCCTCTTCAATGTCAAGTAGACGCTTCCTAAGCCTTTTGTTATGCTTCGCCATCTTTTTAGATTCGACGAGGAGTTGATGATATGCTTAGCTAAATCCTCGTCGTTTGATTCCTCATCGCCGGAATCCGAGTCCACGTCTTCTTCCTTTGATGTTTTCAACGCAATCCGTCTACTTTGCGAAAAAGACTTGGAAGAAGATTGGTTAGTAGGAAAAGTCATATCGTAAGTTTGCAACACACCTACTAACTCTTCGGCCATTAGATAGCAATATATCTAGATCCCGCTCTGATACCAATTGTTAGTTATGGGGTTGCCCCAAGGATCTATCTAGATTGTATCTAACACCTTATCCCACACCTAGAGGGGGGGTGAATAGGTGTAAAGGCCAAAAACCACAAATCTCGATGCTTTAAAAAGTAAATGCGGAAAATAAAAAACACGCCGAGATTTACGTGGGAAAACTCCAAACTCGGAGTAAAAAACCCACGGGACCAACACGCGAATAAACAATCAATAAGAGAAAAGATTACAAGGTGATCAACTCCACGGACTCGACCTCTCTAACTCTCCTATGGATCTCCGCGCAATCCTCCTTTGGGTTGTCCACGCCCTCACGTTCGAGTCCACGAACGCCACCGAATCCACGAAGCTTCTATCACGCCGAATCCACGACGCCACTCGAATCCACGAGGCAACGATCCGAATCCACGAACCGCCTTCAACGCGCCGAATCCACGAGAAGCATGAGTATGGTGATCCTTCGCTTAGGAGTATCATAGAAAACCGAAGAAGAAAACTCCAAGCGAATCGTAGATCAAATCGACATATAGATATTCAATACGATATCTCGATTTGACCTAAAAGAGGCTATGAAGTAGAAAATAGGTTTTAGATCAATTCCTAGCCTCTAGGGTTTCTCAAACATGTATATTCATGAAGCATATGAATTAATGGAACCCCCATCGCTTATTTATAGATTTAGAAGACTTAGAAGTAGACTAGGATTGTGAAAATCTAATTTTGGCAATAAATTAGAGATAGACTAGGATTTGAAAACTTGTTTAAAATCAATTAGAAAACATAGAGATAGACTAGGATTTGAAAACTTGTTTAAAATCAATTAGAAAACATAGAGATAGACTAGGATTTGAAAACCTCAATTTTGTCTAAATATTCAATTTAAATACATTCTAAGTCTTCCATGTTTTCTAACACTTTAAATATTTATAAATCATCATCTATGTTTTCTAATATTTGAACTTCACAGTCTATCTGCATTGTGGATTCATATTTTGAATATGCGAGTCTTCGATCTTCGTTTCTTCTTCTTTAAACCTTCAAGACTCCGAACTAATTTCACGAAATATGCTTGAAAAATAATCTTAGATCTTGTGGAGCCGTGCTTGATTCAATTTTGTGGGGTACAAGATGGCAAAAATCTAAAAAATCTCTAATCCGAATCTAGTCTACTTCTAAGTCTTCTAAATCTATAAATAAGCGATGGGGGTTCCATTAATTCATATGCTTCATGAATATACATGTTTGAGAAACCCTAGAGGCTAGGAATTGATCTAAAACCTATTTTCTACTTCATAGCCTCTTTTAGGTCAAATCGAGATATCGTATTAAATATCTATATGTCGATTTGATCTACGATTCGCTTGGAGTTTTCTTCTTCGGTTTTCTATGATACTCCTAAGCGAAGGATCACCATATTCATGCTTCTCATGAACGGCGTCGTGGATTCGGCGCGTTGAAGGCGGTTCGTGGATTCGGATCGTTGCCTCGTGGATTCGAGTGGCGTCGTGGATTCGGCGTGATAGAAGCTTCGTGGATTCGAAGTGGTGGCGTTCGTGGACTCGAACGTGAGGGCGTGGACAACCCGAAGGAGGATTGCGCGGAGATCCATAGGAGAGTTAGAGAGGTCGAGTCCGTGGAGTTCGGTATCACCTTGTAATCTTTTCTCTTATTGATTGTTTATTCGCGTGTTGGTCCCGTGGGTTTTTTACTCCGAGTTTGGAGTTTTCCCACGTAAATCTCGGTGTGTTTTTTATTTTCCGCATTTACTTTTTAAAGCATCGAGATTTGTGGTTTTTGGCCTTTACACCTATTCACCCCCCTCTAGGTGTGGGATAAGGTGTTAGATACAATCTAGATAGATCCTTGGGGCAACCCCATAACTAACAATTGGTATCAGAGCGGGATCTAGATATATTGCTATCTAATGGCCGAAGAGTTAGTAGGTGTGTTGCAAACTTACGATATGACTTTTCCTACTAACCAATCTTCTTCCAAGTCTTTTTCGCAAAGTAGACGGATTGCGTTGAAAACATCAAAGGAAGAAGACGTGGACTCGGATTCCGGCGATGAGGAATCAAACGACGAGGATTTAGCGGAAGCATATCATCAACTCCTCGTCGAATCTAAAAAGATGGCGAAGCATAACAAAAGGCTTAGGAAGCGTCTACTTGACATTGAAGAGGAGAACAAAAATTTAAAAATAATGACGAAAGCTTTCGAAGAGGAAAAGGAAGCAATCTTGAAAGATAATTCGATCCTCCAAAAGAAGCTAGATGAAGCGGATTTAACGATCAAATCCTCTAAGAACAAAGTTGAATTTATGGAGCATCAATTTGAGGAATCGCACAAATCCAACAAAGAGTTGACCAAGTAAGTTCATCAACTCAAGTCCGACATTCAACAATTTTTTCCGGATCGAAGAAATTGGATCATATGCTTGGGTTAGGTCAAAGCGAACAAGTTGGGCCTCGGATACGAACGAACCTATGTTGAGAAGGATCGAACGTCAACATCTAATGTCTCAACAAATTCGAAGGAAAAGGTGTGTCACCGATGCGGCATCAAAGGACACATCAAAAAGTGTTGCCCGAAGAAGGATAAGAAAAATCGATCGGCAATATCGAAACCTCAATCGGCATCATCTACTAGGCTTTCCCCTCGGAATCAAAAGAAAATTAATTTGAGTCGAGTGCCTCTTTCGGACCGGTTTTCTAAGGAGCAACGGCGAGTTCGTAGAACCATAGAATTGGATCTCAAAACCGAACCATCAAGGGAGCAGGATTTCTAATTCAAAGCCTCAACGACAACATCAACCGAAGCTTCAAGCAACGAAACGACCAGACGGTTGATCCAAAATCAAAGCAACTCAAACCTAACGTCGACAAGCAAAGCCAACGAAAGATCAGGACAAGTTTGGATCCGGAAAGGTGATATCTTTCCTTGCTTTTCGTCTTAGTTTGTTTTTATTGTTTATGTAATGTTTTGATTGGTGCATATTTCATATTTTTCTTTCATTACATTACATGATTAGACGATATTTGATCTTTAAAATTTGTTTTGAAAATCATTTTTAATGATAAGTTTTTGAAATTTTTAATTGATTAAAAATTTTTGAGAAAGGGGATGATTGAAAATCATTAAATTAGATAGATTAAAGGTTTTTAAAAGTACCTTAACCGGTATCTAAAGTCAATTCAAATTGAATTAAATGCATATTAATTATTGGTTTTACGCCATTTTTTATTATTTTGACGATAATTTAATATGTGATTTCTTCTTACATACATTCATCAAAATTTTGAAATTAAATTTAAATCTCTTGGTAATTAATTCATTTTGATAGTGAATGTTGAATATAATTGATGGATATTTGCTAATCGACTAAAGTTCGTCAAAATTATTTTCAAATGTGAGATTGTCTAATTTAGGGGGAGATTGAATATTTAAAAAAAAAAAGAAAAAAAGAGAAGAAACTCCTATGATTATAAAGATGTGGAAAGAGTTACATCCGAAAGCAGTGTGAAAACTACCACCACATGTAGGAAAGAGCTACTGTTAGTTACGGGGAAGCCCCAAGGATCTATCTAGATTGTGTCAGAGCACCTAGAGGGGGTGAATAGGTGTACCGGCCAAAAATCACAAATAATCGATGCGTTAAAAGTAAATGCGGAAATTAAAAACACACCGAGATTTACGTGGGAAAACTCCAAACTCGGAGTAAAAAACCCACGGAACCAACACGCGAATAACAATCCACTAAGAGAAAAGATTACAAGGTGATTACCGACTCCACGGACTTAACATCTCTTAACCTCCTATGAATCTCCGCGCACGCCGCCGCGTTGTCCACGTCAGGAGTCCACGAACCCCCGTCCGAATCCACGAAACGCCTCCACTTCAAATCCACGAAGCCTTGATCACGCCGAATCCACGACGCCTACTCGAATCCACGAGCCAACGATCGAATCCACGAATCGCCTTCAATCGCGCGAATCCACGACGCCTCACGCCGAATCCACGGCCTTAGTTCATGAGAAGCATCATGAGTATGGTGATCCTTCGCTTAGGAGTATCGTAGAAAACCGAAGAAGAAAACTCCAAGCGAAACGTAGATCAAATCGACATATAGATATTCAATACGATATCTCGATTTGACCTAAAAGA